>CANTUQ010000245.1:0-600000 GCA_947683425.1 Excoecaria cochinchinensis
GAGTCAGTGAGGTGACCGGTGTGCTGGTGGAAAGCCCAGTATTGGTCTCCTCTATGGTTTGGTTGGCCGTAGGTCTTGGCTTGTCGGGCTGGCAATGGTTAAAGTTTTCCCTCTTTCATTAATCTTTCAAGAACCCAGGACAATGGCCTTCCCAAATTCGAATAGTACCTCTGGTTCGCATCCGTGGCTGAAACTTTCGCTATTTTGCCTACTCTATTACTGCTGCTTCCGGCGCCACCTAACCTATTCCCGCCTTGGTTCCCGAAGTTCTTCCGAGCAAAACTATAATTATTGGCTTTCGTTGCCAAATACTCCGATTCATCTTCAATTGCTATGTCTTTTAAGGATTCCCAATCCTTGAGCCCTTTCATCTTAAGCCCCTCCCTCAAGTATGGGCTTGCATTCTTGATAAATAGTCTGATTTGGTCCGAGGTATCGGGTTTCCTCTTCATCTCCATAACGCGATTCCTCCACCGCGTAAGGTAGTCATGGAAAGATTGACCAGACTTTTGTTGCAGGAGCTCGAGGTCTTTTAACATCACTTCCATGCGGGTGCTATTGTCGTACTGTCTCATGAACTCACCTGTAAGCAAATCTCAATCTTCTCTCGACCTCTTGTCTAAACCGTGGTACCAATCAACCGTCGACCCCGTCAAACTAAGGCAGAAGTACTCCACCTTTTGCTTCTTGGTAAGACCTATGCCCTTCATGATTAAGGAATACTGCTTAGGATGGGCCGAAGGGTCAAACGTGCCATCGAACTTTGGTAAATCTGGCATCTTAAATCTCTGAGGCAGCAGCTCCTCCTCACCCAAGTCTACATCTTCGGGGATAACCCCCTTTCTGACCGACACCATTTGTGCGATGGCCTCCATTCTTTCCTCCATCTTCCTCACCACATCATCCTCTAACTTAGGAGCTTTGCACCTCGCCGCTTGAGGGACTACTGGCTCATCTTCCTCTTCCCCTAAGAAATCATCCCTTGGATCTGGAATTCTCACCCTCGGTTGCTCAACTGGTGCCGCCACTCTAGGTTCAGCAACTGGCTGTGGCACAGTGGCAGTTGGTATAGTGGTCTCCACAACAGGTGTTTCGACCGGGTCAACAGCTGGAGCTCCAGACTGTTGTCCAGCGTGTGGTGTCATTTGGGCGACAAAGTTTCCCATCATGGCCAAAATCTTTCTTTTAAAATCTTCGAACCTCTTATCCAAGTTCTGTGTTGTTACAGCACCCGACTCTTGCGGTAATTCTGCCATTACTGATCCGGAGGATTATTCTGAATAAGAGTCTGAGTTTCTATCCCAATCTGAACCCGATGCTGATGCCAAACTTGATGGCTCAACTACTTGATTTCTGACCAACCTTCCGCTAGGATCTCTGGACCACTCAAATGGATCTATGATGGCTGAAAAAATCCAATTCATTAGCATGATGCATGGATGGCATTAAGAATGCATGGTCGTGTTGATGCAGCATCCACAACCACATGCAAGCAAACAGACCCTTCCAACCTTATTTCTCCCGCACACAGGGCAGTGTGGTCTCTTTCCTAGGTGGGCTTAGTCCATGGGTCAGCTGGGGACCCTACGAACGTGCGAAGTGCACGGCGAAAAGCCGGCAGCATAACAGCTCTAGTCTAATGTACACGCGTATGAGTTTTGGCCATTACGTATTTGGACAATTCAATCAAGTTAAGGCGGGCTCACCGGGGCATGAAAGCCTTTGATAAAAGACCACTTAACTTGCTTGATTTTGTTTAATATGCGATGGCCCATGTCACAAGCATCATATTAAGGAGCATACCACCTAGTTGAAGTTTCTATTTGCCATTAGATGAGCTTTGGTCAAGGTGATGAAACTTTTAGGGCTACCCAAGCATGGTCCGCGCCAACGGGTCTAGCTCATCACGAGCATAACAACCGATCGGGTCTCCATTTTGATATACCAAAAGGTACAAGGCTTGGGCTGGTGATTATCCTTCACACTTCCCTACAATGAGTGAAAGTAGGGTCGTGCTTCGGGAATGCATCGGGGTAAGATAGGGACCAACTAGCGTAAGTCTAAGGCCCTAAAATGATATGCAAATTTTTGAAAAGAGATAGAATTTTAAGTTTTAAAAACCCAATTATACATTTTAACCAAAGCGCTTTTGGAGTGAAGTCTCAAACACAAGTCCCCAGTGGAGTCGCCACTGTGACGCGCGCCGAACCTGAAAACCCAGTAAGGGCCCTCAATGCGAATCCGCTTTAGGATTCGAGGGACTGGTTCGCGTCTTTTGATCATGGGCACCACGAGGCATCATCGGTGCGTCCCTCCCAATAGAACATTGGGGAGAACCACCTAACCTAATGGCACCTAGAGGCACCTTTTGAGGTATCATGGAGTCGCTACCCAATTTTAGCGAATTGGGAAAAGGTCTCTCACCTCTTGTTGGTCGAGACCAGAGATCCGGTGTTCGGAACTTCCCTCTTATTTATGCTTTGGTTAAGTATAAGTGGTTTTTAACTTCTTAAAATTATATCTCTCATCTCACACGAGGGATGCATTTAATTAAATAGTGCATTGAAAGCACGTAAAGAAAATAAATAAAAGCGATAAATAAAGTAAATAAAGAAAGCAATAAATGAAAGAGGTAAACACGCAAGCACGCAATTACAAAAGAAATAGGGGCAGAATACAACCCCCATTGAAAGGAATTTGAAGATATGAATAGGACGGAATACAATCCCCAAAAATAAATAAAGTTGCCCCAAAATTAATTACAAGGGCCCAAAAAGAAATGAACTTGAATTTAAAACACTCACCCAAGATTAAAATAAAAGAACATACATAAATCGGGACATTATTTGAGGAACGTTGGTTCCTTCGCACTTGTTTGAAAGTTATGAACATTGGTTCCTTCGTATTAAGTTAAAGAGGGTTCGAAGAGTCGTTTTGGTTGTTTGGTGAAAACTGGGATGAGTGATCCCATTTTTAGAGAAAACTAACTCTTCGTTTTATTGTGATGTTTTTGATATTTGGCTAAAAAAAGGGACATTGGTCCCAATTTTATTAGTAAAAAATCTCAATTTAATTATAGAAGTATTTTTGTATTTTTTTATCGCACGCGTGCACAGATAAAACAATTATTTACAAATAAACACGTAACACATCAAGGGGAATTGAAAGGATCTCACCAAAACGGAGTGTCTGTCCACGCGTCGCGACCCATCAGGGGAGTCGCGGGGCGCTCACGTAACCTAACTCAAGTTAAATATCGGACAAAAATTAACATCGAAATAAAATATTAGTAATAACTCTAGAAATTAATCAAATAGAGACAAGATAATAACAACAGTAAAGTTATAACAAATAATCCTGGCAATAATAGTAAATGATAATAATAATAATAATGTTAACAGAATTTTAATGGCAACCAATGTAATAATAAAAATAATAATAATAAAAGTAATGATAATAGGATATTGAATAATCACAAATAATAGTAATAATGATGATAATAATGATAATGATAATAATAATAATAATAATAATAATAATAATAATAATAATAATAATAATAATAATAATAATAATAATAATAATAATAATGATAATAATAATGATGATAATAATATACAAAATAATAATAATAATATAAAACTTGATAATATGATCACGATAACATTAACCCAATAGTAATAATATCATACTAACCACAATGTTAACAATAACAGTAATAACATATAATAACAATGCTAACAGAATCATAACAACAAAATAAACACAAAAGTTGAGACGATAACAATAAAACTAATAATAATAATGGTGAATGAACATAAAAATCAAATTAAAACAAATAAATAATGCATTAATGGGAATATTAAAATATAAAAATGCTAAAAAAATAAATAATAGATATGGTAGTAATGACAAAGATAATATTAACAACAGTAAATAATACACATAAATAAATGAGAACAAGTCCAAGAATGTTTACCCTCAGAAATTTTAGATCGGAGAAGCGATGTCTCGATGCGTTTTCCTTGTCGGATTTGTGGTGATTAATATTCGAAGAAAATGTAAAAACTGATGTATAAAATAAATTAACTCAAGATGGTATTTTTATAAAAAAGATATTTTTGGTGGATGATTGAGTAAAGGAAATTAATTTTCCAAACTCAAATTACCCAAGAAATGGATTATCTTTTTTGAAGAAAAATAAAGAAAGTTAAAGCTTGAGAAAAAGAAAAAAAAATTTAGAATATTTTTGAAGAAGAAAAAAAAACCCAGTTTGCTGGAGAGGAGAAGTTAGAGAGAAAACTCAAGAAAATCCCCTTGAATAAATGTTGCCGTCCTCCTTGAAAATGAGGGAAAATCCTCATTTAATCTTGCCTTGGCCAAAAAAAGAAAAAGACAAAAAATCTTTTATTTTTAGTTAATCCAAAATAGCATAAAATGGTGAAATAAACGGAAATATCAGACTGAAAAAAACAAAAAAACAGGACAGGCGAAGACCAACAGGTCGCGCGGAGGGCGAAGGGCGCGCGGCAGCCTGCTGCGCGCATGGTGCCCCGGCACTGCGCGGGGCAGGCTGCTGCCTCGCGCGCAGGGGGGCGCACGGTGCCCCCCGCCTCGCGTGCAGAGGCATCGTGCGAGGCATCTGCCTCGCGCGCAGGGGGCGCGCGGTGCCCCCCGCCTCGCGCGCAGGGGTGGCGTGCGGTGCCCCCCGCCTATCGCGCAGGGGCATCGCGCGATCCCCCTGCATCACGCGCAGGGGCCGCGCGGTGCCCCCTGCCTCGCGCGCAGGGGTGGCCTGCCACGCAGGCGCCCCTGCACGCTGGGGTGGCCTGCCGCGCAGGCTCCCCTGCGCGCTGGGGCGGCCGCCTGCGCGCTAGGGCGGCCCCGTGCTACCGCAGGCGGCACTCGCGATTTTTTTTTATATTTTTTTTTATTTTTATTTTTTCCTATTTTAAATCTTGACACAAAATTAATATATTTATATTTATTATTTTTTTACTCAATTTTAATTTAGATTTCCAAAAATTATATTTTTAATTATTTTCCAAAAAACACACCTTTGACAAGGGAACGATCGATTCTCACCTTTCTTGCCGAAAATCGGTCTTCTATTTCATCATCGGGTAATCCTGATCTTGGACCGCCTCGGGACCCGGTGTCTACACTCGGGTTGCCCCCGGTGAGAGAAGTTGAGTTGTCCATAGAGATTATGCTAGGTACCACACCTGTATCGAAAGCACCTTATCGGATGGCTCCTATAGAGTTGAGGGAACTCAAGAGTCAACTACAGGAGCTATTGGATAAGGGGTTTATTCGACCCAGCATATCTCCTTGGGGAGCTCCGGTTTTATTTGTTAAGAAAAAAGATGGATCCTTAAGGATGTGTATCAACTACAGGCAGATCAATAAGGTTACAGTGAAGAATAAGTATCTTTTGCCTCGAGTAGAGGATTTGTTTGATCAGCTTCGAGGAGTAGGAGTCTTTTCCAAGATAGATCTTCGGTCGGGGTATTATTAGCTTCGTGTTAAGGATGAGGATGTGGTTAAGACTACATTTAGGACTCGGTATGGCCACTATGAGTTCCTTGTCATGCCGTTTGGTTTGACTAATGCTCCAGCGGCATTTATGGATTTGATGAATAGAGTGTTTAGGCCATACTTAGACCGATTTGTGGTGGTGTTTATAGATTATATCTTGGTGTATTCCAAAGATGAGACCGAGCACGAGGAGAATCTTCGATTAGTTTTGCAAGTTTGGAGAGATCATCAGTTGTTTGCTAAGCTTAGTAAGTGTGATTTTTGGCTTCGGGAAGTGTCATTTTTGGGTCATATAGTTTTAGCTAAGGGTATCCAAGTGGATCCAGCCAAGATTGAGGCGATAGTGGATTGGAAGGCACCTAGGAATGATCAAGAAGTGCGGAGTTTCCTCGGTTTTGCGGGTTATTACCGTCGATTTGTTAAAGGTTTCTCAATGATTGCCGCTCTGATGACCAGGTTGTTGAGGAAAGGAGTTAGGTTTGAGTGGTCAGACAGATATTAGACTTGTTTTGAGCAGTTGAAGAAGTTGCTAGTTGAAGCTCCTATACTGACTCAACCCATCTCGGGTAAGGAGTTTGTTATGTATAGTGATGCTTCGGGTGTTGGTCTTGGTTGTGTACTGATGCAAGAAGGTAAGGTGGTGGCATATGCTTCTCGATAATTGAAGCAGCATGAGAGGAATTATCCGACACATGATCTAGAGTTGGCGGCTATGATCTTTGCTTTGAAGATTTGGTGCCATTATCTGTATGGAGAGAGATGTAGTATATTTACGGATCACAAAAGTTTAAAGTATCTCCTCACGCAGAAGGAGTTGAATATGAGATAGCGTCGTTGGCTCGAGTTGTTTAAGGATTATGACTGCATTGTGGATTACCATCCGGGTAAGGCCAATGTAGTCGCGGATGCTTTGAGTCGGAAGTCGGTTTCTGCTTTGTTTCTGAGGCGGTTTAGATGGAGGTTTGGTCATATGGAGCTTTGATGGCTCAGTTGAGAGTGAAGCCTACCTTGAGACAGAGGATAGTTGATGCTCAGAGGGTTGATGAAAGGCTTCAGCAGATTGTGCAAGAAGTTAGTTTGGGCAAGTAGTCAGAGTTCTCGGTTCAGGATGGGGTTTTTCTGTTTAGAAACCGTTTGTGCATAGCGGGGGATGAGGAGTTAAGAAGATAGCTTTTGGAAGAGGCGCATAGTACAGTTTTCACCATTCATCCCGGGGGTGAGAAGATGTATCGGGATATGAAGCAGTTTTATTGGTGGTCCAGTATGAAGAGGGATATAGTGGATTTTGTGTCCAAGTGCCTGATATGTCAGCAGGTAAAGGTTGAGCATCAAGTCCCATCGGGATTGCTCACACCTCTATCCGTCCCCGAGTGGAAGTGGGATGACATCGCCATGGATTTTGTTTCCGGGTTGCCTTTGACTCAAAAGAAGCATGACTCAGTATGGGTGATAGTGGATTGGCTTACGAAGTCAGCTCACTTCTTTCCAGTGAGAGTGGATTATTCGATGGACAGGTTGGCTAGTATCTATGTGGATGAGATAGTTCGGTTGCATAGAGTGCCGTTGTCCATAGTTTCAGATCGGGACCCAAGGTTCACATCTAAGTTTTGGAAAGAGTTGCAAAGAGCTTTGGGTACCAAGTTGAACTTCAAAACAACATTCCATCCTCAGACAGATGGTCAGTCCAAGCGAGTTATACAGATTTTGGAAGATATGTTGAGGGTTTGTGCCTTGGATTTTTTTGGTAGTTAGGACCGATATGTGTCGCTCATGGAGTTTGCCTACAATAACAGTTATCAATCGAGTATTGGTATGGCACCGTATGAGGCTTTATATGGTCGGCAGTGTAGGACTCCGATTTGTTGGACTGAGCTATCCGAGCAATCAATGATTGGGCCAAAATTGGTTAGGGATACAGAGGAAAAGATCAGAGTTGTGCAGCGGAATTTGAAAGCAGCTAAGGATCGATAAAAGTCTTATGCTAACATAAAGAGGAAAGATGTGCAGTTTGAAGTCGAGGACAAGGTTTTCCTTAAAGTGTCACCTTGGAGGAGAGTGCTTCGGTTCGGAAAGAAGGGGAAGCTTAGTCCTCGCTTCATTAAACCGTATGAGATTTTAGCTAGAGTTGGCCCGGTGGCTTATAGATTGGCTTTGCCAATGGAGTTATTGAAGTTGCATGATGTGTTTCATGTTTCGATGCTTCGTCGGTACCGGTCGGACCCATCGCATGTTTTGTCAGTGCAAGAGGTGTAAGTTCAGCCTGATTTTTCATATGATGAAGAACCAAGAGCTATTATAGCTTGGGAAGTGAAACAGCTGAGAATCAAGCAGATTCCGCTAGTTAAAGTGTTATGGAGTCACCATGGGGTTGAGGAAGCAACTTGGGAGCCAGAAGAGTCAATGAGAGTTCAGTACCCGCATTTCTTCAGATCAGGTGAGAATTTCGAGGACAAAATTCTTGTTAGTAGGGGAGAGTTCTCACACCCCGTTTGCCCCCTAGTAGTATGAGCCCTATTTGTGCATGTGCATTGTATGAGTTTTGACAGGTATAAAGGGCA
The DNA here is from genome assembly GCA_947683425.1 of Excoecaria cochinchinensis. Lineage (NCBI taxonomy): Eukaryota > Viridiplantae > Streptophyta > Magnoliopsida > Malpighiales > Euphorbiaceae > Excoecaria > Excoecaria cochinchinensis. Next base: position 8,097 of record CANTUQ010000245.1, read on the forward strand.
TTTTGGCTAGAAATGTATGTTTTAAGAGTTTTGTTAGCATATGGAAGCATGTATGGTGTTAGAGTGTGTTTTGGGGCTGTACTTGTGTGTGTGTGTGCTCACACACTTGTAGGGTGTTATTAGTTGGGAGAGTTTTGGGTGTATGTGATGCATGGTTGTAGGGTGTGAGTGAGTTGGGTGTGATTGCATGTGCATAAGTATATCATAGTAGAGTATGTCTAAGTGGGAGAGCATTGTGTGTATGTGATGTATGCATATAGTGTGTGAGTGATTGGTTTCCACCACTAGGAGATGGACATGTGGCCTAGGGTTAAGAAGGGGAAATTATAGAGGAAAGAGAAAAGAGCACAGGAAGTTCTACCTCTCCATCCCGTTCTCTCGTCTCTTCACCTCCCTTCTTCCTCTTCTCTTTCCATTTTGGTATCCTAGCTTGGATTCAAGCTTGTGTGGTGGGAATTGATTTCTCCTTGAGTTTGATTGGTAAGTTTTCATGCATTTATCTTGTTATTGTTTAAGTTTTCCAGCTTGTCGTGATGATGGCTCACGACTCGTGACGACACAGAGAAGAGAAGAGAAAGAGAGGAGAAGGCGAGACGTGAGCACCGGTCACGACACACACGCGAAGTCACGCCACGTGATGGGAAGTCGCGATTCGTGACGAGCCAGAGGAAGAAAGAAGAAAAGAAAGAAAGGCCAATAGCAGCGTGTTCTGTCGCGATCGCGACAACGTTGCGAGCACGACAGAGACGACCGTTGGGGCAGTTTTGAGCCAAAAGACACTTGAAAAGTCACTTTCTTTCACCAAACTTTGCAACCATTATCAAGGGACACGATCTTTAAATTATTATCTATAAATATGTAGTTTAACTGTAATTTTAGGGGGATGAATTTTAGTTAAGTAATTTTTCTGTATTTTGCAAGACAGATTTTTTCTTAGTAAAATTTCTATTTACTTTTATGATTTGAAGAAGAAGATCAAGGAGAAGAAAACTTATTTCAAGAGATTGAGAAAAGTGTTGAAAGGCTTCTATCTTATAGTGGTGAGTATTCCCGCCTGTCACGCGGGTGACCCGGGTTCGCCCCCCGGCAACGGCGCCAAAACCTTGTTGAGCATTTTTTTATATATGCTTATTGACCACAAGTATATGGTGTACCGCAATTGTAATTGAGATGTCGATCCCATGAGGAACGTTTTTACACACTATTACTAATTGATTTTAATCTTGTTTACAATGATTAATTAATGGTAAAGTTGATTTTAATCTAATTTAACATGTAAACTAAATATACCTAGTTAATGATAGTCAAAAGAAGATAAAATAAATCATGAAGAATTAAAGACAATGAACTTGATTCCATCAATTTGATTAACTTCTTTTATCTTTTTATGTAAGCAAAGTTAGAATCAATTTTTAACTCACTCTCTCGACATGAATTAAAATGCCTAAAAGATACAATTAAAATTCTAACTCACAATTTTCATTAATGAATTAGAGGTTTCTAATTACATATTTTAAGAATAAACACTAACCTATAGCAATTATCTCAATATACCGATTTCTCAAAATATACGTTGATAACGAAACTCTATTAGATGTCAGATAAATCAAACTCTCGAATTACTTTAACTTGTAAAGATCATGCAAAATATACTAATAGCGAATCTACATTGAAAGACTATGAAAGTAGATGAAAATAGAAAGAATTATAACATGCAAATTCATTGAAATAATATTCATCGAAATAATGGAGAAGAATTAAAAATAAGAGAATAAGATAGAAGCCTTTCAACCCTTTTCTCAATCTCTTGAAATAAGTTTTCTTCTCCTTGATCTTCTTCTTCAAATCATAAAACTAAATAGAAATTTTACTAAGAAAAAATCTGTCTTGCAAAATACAGAAAAATTTCTTAACTAAAATTCATCCCTCTAAAATTACAGTTAAACTACATATTTATAAATAATAATTTAAAGATCGTGTCCCTTGAGAATGGTTGCAAAGTTTGGTGAAAGAAAGTGACTTTTCAAGTGACTTTTGGCTCAAAACTGCCCCAACCGTCATCTCTGTCGTGCTCGCAATGTTGTCGCGATCACGACAGAACACGCTGCTCTTGGCCTTTCTTTCTTTTCTTCTTTCTTCCTCTGGCTCGTCACGAATCGCGACTTCCCATCACGTGGCGTGACTTCGCGTGTGTGTCGTGACCGGTGCTCATGTCTCGCCTTCTCCTCTCTTTCTCTTCTCTTCTCTGTGTCGTCACGAGTCATGAGCCATCATCACGACTCGTGACCCTACTTCCTCAGCCCCTTCCTTCCTTCTGCCTTCTCCCTCGCCAGTCACGACTCGTGATATAGCATCAATAGTTGTGACTGTGCTCTGTTCTCGTGATCCTCCTTCTGTATCTGCTTCTTCTCTTCATTTTTCACCTAAAAACATCAATAAACACAATAAACACTTAACTAAAACAAATAAGCATAAACTAACATATCACATTAAATTTTACACACAATTACATGATTAATTACATAAACTCATACAAAATAAATACTAAATTATGCCTCAATTAACCTCCTATCAGTCGTAAGCGCAACAGAGCCGGCTACACGTTCCTTCTCGCGATCGCGAGGTCTGTCGTGGGTGCGACGCGCAGGAGCTTAGTTCCTATCGCGAGCGCGACAGCTCTACTGCCCATCTAGGTTTCTCTTCTCGCATGCTTGTGTGCGAATCTTTGAATGATGATTTTTTTTATTACATGCAAGATTAATGTTACGAATTATATGAATGGGTAATTATGAGTGATATATGAATGAGACTTTGAATATTATGTATTGGATTGAATGGTTTATGCATAACTTGCTAGAGTCAGTATAGTGGATAGTTAGGCATGCCTAATAGAGTCTTACAGCTGCAGCCTCGGTTCAGTTTGGACCCCGATCAGGTCCCCGTTTGGTTCGTCACAAACCCTTTAATGTGTTTGGATCATGTTTAAGGTCCCTTAATAAAATGTTTTGTAAATGACAAAGTAAAATGGTTTGCGATTCGTACCCATAAGGTACTGTCAATAATCGGTTCGTACCAGTAAAGTACTGTCCGTTCACTCGTTATCCACTACCTCGAGTCAGCAGGTGCTTAATTACTTTGAACTGTTTTGATAATTATCCGAATGTGTACCATGATGACTTAATATGAATGCAATTATGTATTATCAAATGCATGACTATTTGTGTTCGCATGTTCATATTTATATCTAATGTGTATTTCTGATTATGCCACTTGAATGTGTTTTGTTTGATGACCATTGTGAATGGCCGTCCTTTTCATGTGTGTGTTTCCCCACTAAGCATTTACCACTTAGCACAGTGTGTTTACCCATGCAGGTGTGGAAGGAAGTTTACCTTGGGAGAGTCGCCGTAGCCAGGCCAACACAGCTGGGTTCTTAATGTAGGGCTTAATTTCGTAGCTTGATGATTCTTTTTGTATAGAACTCTCTTATGTTAGTTTTGAAATAGCTTCCGCGTATGTATATTTTTAGATATGTAATTATCTTTTGTACCTTTGGGTTGATCAAATAGTAATGTAATGTTTTCCGTTATATTAATGCATGATCAGCTTCTTTCATGAATGGTTTTGTAAAATTTTAATTACCCTGTATTTCGGTATGTATGTTCATGTATGAATGAATGCTTATCCTTTATCTGTGTGGTGACACCTTTACCCATACGGCATCTCACTCATTATCGGATGGGATCGCCTACGTATAGGTAGGGGGTGTTACAGTTTTCATTACAGACTCAGGTTCCTATGTTGCTTCCTCGACTCCATTATGTTGTCAAAGCACCTTTACCAAAGTAATTTATTTACTTTGAAGTTGTCTTGTATCCCAATCTTGTATCACTTTAGGTTCCTCTTTATATGAGAAATCCGGTGGCACTTGTATATCTTGTATTGGTAGGACATGAGACTCATCTGATCGATATCTTCGCAACATAGATACATGGAATACATCATGCAGTTTGGCTAACTCTAATGGTAGAGCTAATTGGCAAGCTACAAGGTATATCATAAGGGCCAATAAATCGCAGGCTAAATTTCCCTTTTTTCCCGAAATGGAGCACTTTTTTCCATGGTGATACCTTCAAAAAGACTCTGTCACCAACCTCATGTTTGATATCTTTTTGCTTTAAGTCTGCATAAGATTTCTACCGATCACTTGCAGCCTTTAGTCATTGATGAATCACCTTGAATTTTTTTCAGTATATTTGACTAAATCAGGGCAAACCATCTTGTATTCACTCAGTTCTTCCCAACATACCGGAGTCCGATACTTCCTAACATAAAGAGGTTTATAAGGTGCCATGCTAATGCTCATCTAGTGACTATTATTATATGCAAATTTCATTAATAAGATATACCTATCCCAACTTCCAAGAAAATCCAAAACACAACCCCGAAGCATATCCTCTTACACTTGTATAACTCTCTCAGATTGACCATCAGTTTGAGGATGAAAGGTCGTGCTGAAATGAAGTAGAGTATCGAGTGTAGATTGTAAACCTTTCTAAAATCTTGAAGTATACCTTGGATCTCGATTTGATATGGTAGAAAAGGAACCTCGTGAAGTCAGAAAATCTCGTTCACATATATATCTGCTAAGCGATCAATAGAGTAATGCATTCGAACCGGTATAAAGTGAGTTGACTTCGTGAGCCGATCAACTATAACCCATATCGTATCACATTTCCTTTGTGTCAATGGAAGGCCTAATATAAAATCCATTGTAATGTTATCCCACTTCCATTGCGGAATGGGAATGGGGTTAAGCAAACCCGAAGGGACTTGATGCTCAGCTTTTACTTGCTGATAAGTCAAGAATTTTGACATATAATCCACCACATCTTTCTTTATACGAGGCCACCAATAAAACGGTTTCAACTCTTGATACATTTTGTTACCTCCCGGATGCATCGTAAAAACTGTGTTATGAGCCTCATACAAAAGCCTCTTCCTCACCTTCCTATCATTTATACACATAATCGGCCTTTATAATAAAGAGCATTATCATAATGCACTGAATAGTCAGTCTTGTCCCTATTTCTAACTAACTGAAGTATTTGTTGGAGCCTAGGATCATTTTTCATAGCATCTACTATTAACTGCTTCATATTAGGCTTAGCTTTCAATTGAGCCACTAAAACTCTATTAGTGTCTAAGCTGATACGGATTTCTGGCTTAAGGCATCAGCAACTACATTGACCTTGCCTGGATGGTAGTCTACAATGTAGTCATAATCTTTGAATAACTAAAGCCACCGATGTTGCCTCAAGTTAAGTTCCTTCTATGTAAGTAGATACTTGAGGCTCTTATGGTCAGTATAAATTCCGTATTTCTCACCATACAAATAATGGCGCCAAATCTTCAAAGCAAATACAACTGCTACCAATTCTAAATCATGAGTTGAATAGTTCTGCTCCTGGGGCTTTAACTGTCTTGATGCATATGTTATTACTTTCCACTCTTGTATTAATACACATCCCAGGTCACTACCTAAAGCATCACTATACATAGCGTATTCTTTACCCGAGATAGGTTGGGTAAGCATAGGTGCTTCAACAAACATTTCCTTCAATTGCTCAAAACTAGCTTGGCATTAATCAGTCCAATTAAATTTGACCGTTTTCGAAGTAACTTAGTAAGGGGTGAAGCAATGACAAAGAATCCCTTTACAAACTGTTGATAATAACTTGACAAATCCAAGAAACTTCCCATTTATGGCACATTTCGAGGTGGTTTCTAATTCACAATTGCCTCAACCTTGGCTGGACCAACCCTGATACCATTAGAGGAGACAATATGACCCAAAAAGGATACTTTTTTGAACTAAAAATCACATTTACTGTGCTTCGCATACAATTGCTTTTTCCTCAAAGTTTGCAATACGATCCGTAAATGTTCTTTATGTTCCTGTCCATTCCTCGAATATACAAGCATGTCATTGATAAACACAACAACAAATTGGTCAAGATATGACCAGAACACCCGATTCATTAAATCCATAAAAGCAGCAAGTGTATTAGTCAATCCAAATGGTATTACTAGAAACTCATAATGGCCATATCAGGTCCTGAAAGTAGTCTTTGGGACATCTTCATTCTTCACCCGCAGTTGGTAGTATCCTGACTGCAAATTAATCTTGGAGAAGACACCAACTCCTCTCAACTGATCAAACAAGTCTTCTATTCTAGACAAAGTGTACTTATTCTTCATTGTCACTTTATTGATTTGCAGGTAATTAATGCACATCCTTAAGGTGCCATCCTTCTTTTTGACAAATAGGACTAAAGCACCCCAAGGAGATACATGGGGCCAAATTAAGCCCTTATCTAACAGCTCCTACAATTGAGTTTTTAACTCTTTCAACTCAGTAGGAGCCATACGGTAATAAGCTTTAGATATAGAGGTAGTGCTCAAAAGAATTTTAATAAACAACTCCACTTCCCTCAAACTTCATCATTCGATTCATATCAATTATTTATACATATATATGTATATAGACATACACTCACCTATTTTGACACATTTTTAGTCTTCATATAATAAGTAACTCATAAGCTCAAGGCCATAAATCACATTAGTCAATAACTTATATATAATCACTCATATATCCACAAAAACCAGTATAACATCAACAGAATCAATTTAACGTTTACATATTTGGATATTATGTAATAATAACTGAGTATGTCAAATTTACATGTGTTCATTACAAACATTAGGTCATACTCTTACACATCTCATTCATTTTAATCATGCCCATATTTCCATCATATACAGTCCAACCGCATTGCACATCTACATATGGTTTATATTCACATCAAGCAAACTCATTTCATTTGATATCCTTCTTATGTGTATAACTTAATCTCAACTCAGATCAAAGCTGTGGTTAGAAAAACACCACTCTTCACATCGGGATTGTAGCCAGAGAGTGCTACATCTCACGGTTCACGCGGCAGCTAGAGAGCGCTACGCACCTTGCAGATCGGATGGGGGTTAGCAAGGGAACTTCAGATCGAAGCTGTGGTTAGAAAAACACCACTCTTCACATCGGGATTGTGGCTAGAGAATGCTACGTCTCACCAACACCTACAGGTCGAGATGAGACCGATAGGGATATCTTCGCATTGCCGAACAGACCGAGACGAGGTCTACCCGGCAAAAAGGCACGGAAGGTAAGAACCACCACAGGTACGCTTTCTTTCTTTCTGTCCTTTCTCTGAGTTTTGGCTTATCTAGGCGCCTGTGCACTAGTTTCCCCAAAACTGGGGGCAGCTGTAAGCACCGTGTCCCGGAGCGGTTTGGATCAGAGATTACCCTATGATGAAATCAGTATCCGAGCCTGTACAAACGGTTTGGATTCGGAGGTTTTAGTCCCATACTCCACGAGAAATGAGTCTTTTCACCTTTCTAGGTAGAGGGGGAGAAAACATGGAATTTTTTGAGTCAAAAGGTATTTTTTCCTCGACAGATGGCCAGCCCGTCTGTGAGAGGCCAGCCCGTTGCTTAGGGTCACAGACGGCTTGTGGTATCTTCTGACGCCCTTCAGAAGGCACCGCCTCTTCCGGAGCACGCCACCTGATTTCCCGGAGCACACAACCTTTCCGACGCCCGTCGGTGGAAATGGCAGGGCCGTCGGATGAATCCTTGTGTCAGAAGGATTCTTCCAACGCCCGTCTCCACACACCGACGCCCGTCGGTCGTGCCTGGCCTATAAAAGCTTCATATTTTCTCTTAAAAAGGGTTCCAAAAAAAATTTCAAGAGGGGAAACTCTGCCAAAATTCAAGCACATTTTCTCTCTCTTCCAGCAAACACATATATTAAGAAATTTCTTTTAATCTGAGAATCAAACCGTTAAAAAGGAGCTAAAACTAATTAGTTTTCTTCGGGTTTTTGATTCCAAAGTCAGTCTTTTTGAGGGTTTAAGAAGGAAACAATCTATTTTCATCTTTCCTAACCTTTCACTTTATTTCTCGTGGAGCGTGCGGGACTCTAATCGACACCAAGAATCTAACTAAAACATTATATGAGGGTAAATATTCCGGACTTATTCTCCATATTATTTCATTTTTCTTCTTTACTTTGTTGTTCTATTGGTTTTTCGGTTTCACTTTTCTTTATTTTGATTCTCTTCATCTTATTTGTGATAAAAACTCATTTTTGCTTTGAAAAAGAGAGTTTTCACTGTTTTATTTTCGGAGGCAGTGGTGACCGACGGGTCATCTGCTTCACCGATGCCCGTCGGTCACCTCACCTACAGACGCCCTCTCTCTTGAGCGAGCGACGGGATATGCTGGTCACTTTGACTGACGCCCATCGGTCACTTGACAGACGGCCGTCGCTGGTTTCTGTCTCCATGTTTTCAAATCTTTTCTATCTTTCTCATGGTTTTTTGACTTCATTTATGTTGAGCTTTCATATATTAACATCTTTTAACCTTTTGTGAGCATATATTGATTTTCTTGGACTATTCTGAGCTCGAGGGGCGATCTACCATGCTCGGAGGAGTCCGTCCGGTTTAGTTTTCTAACCTTCTTAGTTATTTCCTTCATTTATTCATTAATTATTTTATGCACATGAGTATACCCTTTTTGTATCTCGTTAAATATAAAAATTGATTAATGTTTTATATTCAATAAAATGAGGTTTTCATAAACGTAAGGACCCAATGTCCTATTTTTATCCAATAAAAATCATCACAATAAAAAAATATCCAATTTTAATAATGATGCATGCGAGGACCAAAGTCCTCAAAATAAACAATGCCTGATTTGTGTATGTATCGCACATTTATAAAAGGGAGTTGTATTCCGCTCCTTGTATTATTGTAATTTATTGCTTTCACTATTTATTTGCTCATTTACTGCTTTCCGAACGTGAATAAATGCGCCTTTAATCAATTGCATTGCGTGGAGAGAGAGCGAATTAATGATAATTAAAATTTAATCATAAAATAATCGAGGTAGAAATAGATAAGAAATCCCGAACCCAGCTCTGGTTTTTGGGCTCAAAGAGGCGAGAGGTTTACCCTCCAAGACACCTCTTGTGTCACGAGACTTTGGCGTTAATCCTAGGCTCCTTAGGGCGAGAGGTTTACCCTCCAAGACCTCTCTGGTTAGCCCAAAATGGATACTAAGCGCAGTCTTAGGCTCTCCGAGGTGAGAGAAACTTTTCCAATGTTCTATTGGGTGGCGACTCCATGAAACCTCCCTGTTGCCCAACATAGACGCACTTGCAATTCATTGCAAGCTGTTAGCGGACCCACAAATGCCCCGATCGCCCTCAAGCGAGCGGTCCCATGGGCGGCCGCGGGGATCCGACGCGCGTCACAGTCATATTAGGTTATGGTTCAAACTTTCATGAATGGGTTTACACCAAAGGAACTTCTTTAAGGACATTCGAAAATGGATGCAGTTGATAACATTTTATGATCTAATTGATAACAATCACGTAGTGTACTGTGGAACTTTAATGCAATTTTTTAATTTGCGTTAGTTAAGTGCTTTAAGAATTTAAAACAAACTGAAAACAACCACAGACATATTATTCATTATTTTTGTCTATTTTGATTTGATTAAGCTATTTTGATGTTTTATTTAATTTTTTTATTAGCCTTTTAAAATTGCCGACGGAAAGAATAATTAATCTATCATATAATTTTTTATGGGTTAATACATTCACATATTGAATCATTATATTTTATATTGCAGAAACAGGCTGCAAGCCCTGCTCCTTCAGCTCCACTATATGCTCCCCACTTCTCATCATATCCAGTGCTACCTCCAGTTACTACAGTTCCTTATGCACCACCACCTGTAGCTTATACAACTTCATCATGTTGTCCCTTATATCCACCTAGTTCTAATTAGCACTATTTAGTTTGAATTATTTATTTTTCTAAGTACTTTTTAAGTATTGATTCAATTTAATATACTTCTATGATATTATATTTTTTAAATTAATAATATTGGAGAATTGTTGTTTATATAAATTAACTTTTGGATGTTACAATAATAATAATAATAATAACAATAACAATAACAATAACAATAAAAATAACAATAATAACAACAACAACAAAAAAATAAATTAATGATAATAATAATAATAAAATATTAAAATATTAAAATTAAATTGGGATGGTATTTGCACCATTAGCGATAGAATGTTTTGTCGGTAATTCCTTTTTTTCATGTGGCATTTTAAAACCGTTGTTTTACGACATAATTTAGCGACGGAAAAATCTATCACTAATAATTTTTTTAAATCCTGGGCAACCAATTTTAGAGGTTATTTAGCGACAAAAATTTTGTTTTTAGCGAAGCGGTTTTATGTTTTGGTCGCAAAATTCCTTACGACAGAGCTATTTGCGATGATCAGTTATTTTGTCACTAAAAGTAACTGGCGATGGAATTTTCCAAATTAGTGATGAAATTTACCGTCGCTAATATCCTATTTTTTGTAGTGTGTTTTCTTATCACAGTCAACCATAGCCCGATACTTGCTTAGCCAATCCATACCTAAAATAAAATCGAATTCATGAAATGACAACTCAATAAACTCTGCATAAAATTCTCTACCCTTAATCACTATAGGACAATTCCTTTACACCCGATTCACATTGACACTATGCCCGAACGGACTAGTCATACAAATATCATAAGCTAATTGATTAGAAGGAGACAACTTATCACATAATTTTTCAAACCATAAATATGAATGGGTGGATACACAATTAGAGCATGTGTTTCAGTATCAAGGAGCAGAAATGTACCAGCTATAACTTTTGGGGTATCCTGCTCCTCACGAGCCTTCATAGCATAGGCTCACGTTGGTGCTGCTGAAGGACGATCAACAGTCTCTGATGATGCCCCATCTCTAAGCGAACTACCACTGCCACGTCCCCTACCTCTACCTCGCGTAGCCTGAGGAGCATTAGATCCAGCTCGACTAACTTCTGGCTGATCTTGGCTAGAATCATAGGCTTTCGGACAGTTTGCCAAGAAATGCTCAGTGCTCCCACACCGGAAACACCCTCTAGTTGTAACATCCTTATATTGAACATACACTACTGACTTAAAGTCTACTCTGAAAGCCATGATTGTAAAATACCGACTTAAATCCTTTAAATGAAAATATGGGTAAATTTTTTTTTCTACTAATCAAATATATAAATCCATATCCATATCATGTAATGGCCGTAAATGTGCCTGTAGACACCGGGTCCTGAGTCAGGTTTTGAAAAAGGATAATGGCAATTTTTGGTCCTTGATAAATTCCTCCAAAAAAAATAATAAATAATAAATACATAAAATGTGTATGTAAAATTAAAAATTAAAAAGAAAATTAGGATTAGGTTAATTTAATTAGATAAATCAAAAATTAAGATTAGTTGATTAATTAGTTAATATTTTAGGATAATTAATATTGAAAAAAAAAAGAAAATAGATATAGGATTTAATTAAATAAATAAGATGTGATAATTTAAGTAGATTAATTAAATTATATAGAGTATTTAATTAATATAGTATTTAATTAATAGAGGGTTTAATTAGTTAGTGTGTTAGTTTAAGTAAATTAATTAAAATTAAAAAATTTAAAAAATAGAAAATTGGAGGAAATTATGAGTGGCCTTAACCCTAATCTTGGGGATAAAAAGAATAAGATGAACAAAGTAAGGGGGAGGCTCTCAATAGATCAAGGGAAAAACAAAGAAAAGAAAAAGAAAAATAGAGAGAGCTGGGCAGAAAAGGACCAAGGCAAAAAGAACACAAAAAACCGAAGGAAAAGAGAATAGGAAGAAAGAAGAAGAGAGAGCAAGAGGAGGGGGAGCCGGCAAAAGAAAAAGAAAGAAAATAGAAAAGGGTGAGTAAGAAGACACAGTGAACAAAAGCAAAAGAAGGGCCAAAATGAAAAGAAATAAAAGCAAAAGAACAATAGATACAAATAGAAAGGGAAGCAGCAGCCAACGGAATGCAGGGGGACTAAACGACGCCGAGAAAAGAACAAAAAAGGGAAAAGGAGAGGAAGGTGCGGGGGCTCCGTCGGCCAGCCGAGGCCGCCGATCGCCACACGCGCCCCGCCGAAGGGATGAGCGCCACCAGACGCACCGTACGGCAGCCTCCGATCAGCCATCGGCGCCGGCGTGAAGGAGATCGGAGGAATCGGAGCCGGACGCTTTTTACGCGTTTTTTTGACCACAGGCCACCCCCTTCCGACGCGTGGACACCGGCAGCGAACTCTCGGCGATGAGACGAAGCTGATGGCGGCGGCGGTGTCTTCAACGGCGGCTCCGGTGACACTCCGGCGAGGCTCCGGCGGGTAAGACCCTTTTTTATATTTTATATTAATATTTATATTTATTATTATTTAATTTTCTGAATTATTATATTTTATTATTATTATTATTATTATTATTATTATTATAGGTATTTATTAATTTCCTGTATTATTATTATATATATTTATTTTATATTAATTGATATTATATCATTATTACTATTATTATTATTATCTCTATTATTATTATGATATTAATTATTATTCTGTTTTCATATTATTATTATTTGATTTATTTATTATTAGTGTTATTATGTTATTATTGTTATTAAAATTATTTAGTTTAGTTTATTTTACATTTATCGGTTATTATTATTGAGTATTTGTTTATGTTATTAGTATTATTGTCATTATTATTATGTTACATTTATTTGTTTTATGTTATTGCTATTATTCTTATTATTGTTATTATTGTGTTGATTATTATTATTATTTGGTTTATTGTTATTATAGTATATTATTAGTTAATATTATTCATTATTGTGTTGTGTGATTATCATTTTAATATTATCATTATTATTATGAGGTTCTTGTTTATATTTATTATTGTGATTATTATTATTATGTTATATTGTTAGTGTCATTATTAATTTTATTTATTTTATATTATAATTATTATTATTATTATTATTAATCAATTGTATTTTACATTATTATTATTATTATTATTATTATTATTATTTGTTATTATCACTTTAATTGCTTATCATTGTTATTAATATTATTTGTTTTACCATTATTATTATTACTATTATGTTATGATATTATTATTAGTGTTATTATTTTTTATCGTATTTGATTATTATAAGTGTTATTGTGTTTTTATATTCATTAATTCTCGATTTATTTATTCAATTATTTATTTAATTATTTATCTATTTATTTATTTATTTATCACCCAATTTAATTCAATTCGTCATTGACTTTAATTATTTCTCTTAGTTTACTTTATTCAATTATTTGTTTATTTGTTTATTTATTTATTTATTATTTACCCCTTTTTTCTTCAAAATCCCCTTTTAGCTTTATCTCTTATTTTATTTTATTCCATTTCTAGATTTTAGCACTAACATGTTTGTTTATTTTTGTTAGATATTATTTAATTATTTTTAGATGGGTTAGAATTGAGAATGATGATGGCCGCCCAAATCTAAGGATTTCTACCCGGTTTTTCCCTTTAACGTTTATCTTTATGATGTTTATTTATCTGCTTTCCTTTGTAAAATTATTTTTATCTCATTAATATAAAAATGGCTAAATGTTTTATAATAATGAATTTGAGGATTTTTGCAAATCAAGGACCAAAGTTCTATTTTATCCAATAAAATCATCACATCAAAATCGCTTTCGTAATAAATGCATGCAAGGACCAATGTCCTCGATCTTAATGAATATCCCGTTTTATATGTGTCCTGTGCCTTTTTACAATGGGGGTTGTATTCCGCCCCTAGTGTTATTGTAAATTATTTTTATATGCTTTATTTTAATATTATTTTATATTTCCGCTTTTATATGAATGATTGTGCCTTTTGATTAATTGCATCGTATGGAAAGATAACGAAATAATAAATTCAAAACCTAATTGTAAAACTAATCAAGGTATGAATAAATGAGAAGTCCCGAACCTATCTCTGGTCTTTGGGCTCAATGAGGCGAGAGGTCCATTTCGATAACTCGTTGAAATAGGATCTCCAAGACACCTCTTGTGTCCCACCAAAAGACTTAACTAATAATCCTAGGCTCCATAGGGTTAGAGGGTCATTCCCAATGTTCTATTAGGGTGATTGCCTCCAAGACCCCTTTGGCTTGCCCAAAATGGATATATGCGCCGTCTTAGGCTCACTGAGGCGAGACGAACTTTTCCAATGTTTTATTGGGTGGCGACTCCATGAAACCTCCTTCTTGCCCAAAATAGACGCACTTATAAATACCTTACAAGTTGTCAACGAACCTCACTTGCCCGATCGCCCTCAAGCGGGCGGTGAAGGGGCGCCCACGGGGTTCAGCGCGCGTCATAGTGGCGACTCCGCTGGGGACCATACTCGAGACTTCGATTCGAAAGTACCTTGATTAAAATTTACAATTAAGTTTTAGTTAAAAAATTTCTCCTTCTTTCAAAACTGCATTTCATCTCATTAGAGCCTTAGATCTATGCTAGTTTGGTCCCCTATCAGCCCCGGTGCGTTCCCGAAGCACGACCCTATGTTCACTCAATGCAGGGAAGTGTTAAGGATAATTACCAACTCAAGCCTCGTACCATCATGGTATATTAAATTGTGACCCGATCGGTCGTTACGCTCATGATGAGCTAGACCTGTTGGCAGGGACCATGCTTGGGTAGCCCTAAAACATCATCACCTTGGACTAAAGCCCATGTAATGGACCTAGACACTTTCACTAGGGGGCATGCGCCATAATACGTTGCTTGTGTAGTAGGTTATTGTGTATTGAATAAATCCAAATAAATTTAGATGTTAACTCCTTAAAGGTTTTCATACCCTAAGGGGCGTGTTTTGGTTTATTCGAATTGTTTAAATACACGATAGCCAAAAATTCATTTGTATGCGCTTTTAATAATGAGAGTCCGTGCTTCGCAGCATGCTGTACGCACTCGTTGGGTTTTCCGCTAACCCATGGATCAAGCCTACCTAGGGAAAGAGCTTGAACAATCCCCTGTGTGATAAAAATAAGTTTGGGAGGAACTCTTTTCTTGTGTGTGTATTTGTGCTTGTACGTTCTTTTATGAGTAATAATAGTAAATAAAACACATGCATTTTGTCTCATGTATAATTCTTTTCATACAATAATAGAACCTGTGAACTTTGTTTGTAAAATTGTTTGTATCATAATTTATGAATATGAACACGATATGTATTTGTCCTGCATGTACATACATAGCAGCGCTTGTCACGACTCACGCTAACATTATGACATCCATAACATCCATCATGCACCATAACCAGTACATACGGCATACGTCCCCGAAGTTATGTATCGACATGCATTATAGCACGCACAGACATACTACTACCATGACATGTATAAAAAAATAATATCAAATCAAAATAATGCATTCATAATGTGTCATAGGATGTACATATCAACATATTCACATAGCATATGTAAATAAACATGGTGTGCTAGGGCATACGCATACCGCTGCATATCATAGAGTACACATATTAGCATATATCATTAGGTCGGTCATTGTACATATCATGCACGACAGACACCTTGCACCTTTTACATCATGTGCCATATCATGAACATGCATTATCACGCATGCATTATGCCATGCACATATGAATGCTGCATCATGCATGTTAGTCACTATATATACCATGTCACGTTCTGTATATGCATACCATGTAAATACATATACCTTGTAAACATCATTCATCTCTTGCAACCATTTTTATCTCGTGTCATATGTATTGTTTGTATATATTTCACACTTTTATATATGTGTTTTGCCATCCCTCACGACCCATTGGTGCATATTATCATGCTAGATCATCATCATCTTAAATCACATACATATTACTATCATGTCGTGTGCACATGCACCATGTATTGTAAACATCCATCCCCATGTTGTGCCATGTTTTACACTCATACCTTCATTACACACTATTTACATGTACACTGCAAATTTATATATGCACATCATTTGTCATACATTGTTTACACACACATACTCACTTATAATTTTTTTTGCACACACATCTTTGCACATATTTTGTGTACATATTTTTATACAATATGTTTTTACACATGTTTTGCACGTATAATTCCTCATGCACATTGCTAATATGCACGACACTATTGCATACATCTTTCCATGTACATGGTCTTTAACACATAATTTATACCTATTAAAAAAAAAAGAGAGAGAGTTTTCTTTGTTTGCCTAAACGATTTTTTGTGCATATACATTTTGATGGAGTCAAAATTTTGTGTTAAGCTATACCCTAAAACGTTGATATGTTTGCACCTTATTAAGATACCTCTAATTCAAAGTTTGACTCTGCCCAACTAGTTCTCAACTATGAATGGATTTATCTAAACTTTAGAAATCTGTGTTTCATTCCACTTTGAATTAAGTAAGGGGTAGATATGTTAGATCGCTGAGAGCTGGATCATATGAAAATACGTGGCCATACCATGTAATGTCTAATTTTCGAGCACTTTTGGCCTATTTTGTAAACAAACTGAAAAAAACTAGTTACAATTAGGGGATCGGATGAAAACTCACTAAGAGCACTAGAACCTTTTCGATTACCTGTTGAAGCGACTTTTGGATAAGGCTGAATCTAGAAAATGATTTAGGCACCATTTCTTTATATAGCTCTCTAAATTACCATTTCCTACCCTTGCTTCACAATCGCTTGCAAGCTCGTTGAGCCTTTATTTTGGTATGCTAAATGCATACCGATTTTATTGTTACACACGTTAAAACCTCTCCCTTCGCCTAAAATAATTTTGGCTTCCCCTTAGAAGGTTGGCCGCTATAGTAAGGATGGATGTACATTACGACGTTCTTTTGGGATATCAAAAATCACCCTGATGAGGATGGGTCTATGCTTCAAAAAAGGGGTTTCGATCATTTACATTTTAAAAAAAAAAAAACTACTAAAAATCACCCTGATAACGATCAGTTTTCACTTTCGGGGAGGGTACCAGTCATCGGTAATTTTGTTGGAATGTTAAAAGATCGCCCCAGTGAAAGTGGGTTTACAATTTGAGAAGAGAGTTTCAATTATTTTGGGTTGCTAAAAATTACCCTGATAAAGATGAGCTTACGCTTCGAGAAAAGGGGTTTGATAATTGTCTTTATATAATTAGAGACATAAGCTAAAAAAAAAAAGAACGATCAAAAAAAAAAGAAAAAAAATATAAAAAAGAAAAGAAAAAAAGAAGAAAGAAAGAAAAGTAGAACTTAAGATAATACCCCTTGATGAATTCAGTAGCTATCTTTCTTATCTTAATTGTTATGTTGAGCTTGATAAGTCAGAGTATTACCGAGTCCAAATTCGAGAATGTCTGGACAGTATGCAATTAGATTGAAAATGGTTCCTTCATCCGAATGAATGCTGCGACCATTTTTCTTTAGTGACCTAATCCTCCTTTGATAACCATCTACCTGAGCCTAACGTTATAACCAAAGTAAGACCTCTTGATTCTTGGTTTGGTCTTATCTAATTAGCGAAAATGACCTTCTAATAAGGATTGATACGTAGGAAGAGGCATATGGTGTTTCTTGAGCTTCAAAAGAGAAGCTATGAGTGCATTTATGCATTCGAGTTGAGTCTTGTCCTTGACATTGCATCTGGAATTTGCTTTTGAAAAATGAAAAATCTTGTTTTGGCCTTTTGCACATACACACAGAGATCGCATGGTATGCCTCGTATTTACATGCTGATTTAGTAAACATTGATACTTACGTGTTTACCTCCTTACACTTCGTTAGGAATGGCTCCCGAATTCTTTTGTTGAGATTGAATCGGTTGAGAATGTGGTTCATTCAATATGCTCAAAGGCAGATAGAAGCTCAAATTTGAGGTGCCTAATAAGTTACATTCATTTTACAATCTTGGAATATTTCTTATCACTACTCATGAAAATGATACTTTGCATATATCTCAGCAACATCCCTTGTACATCTACTTTCTGCAAATGTTTTTACACATAATTGTAGCAAATATTCTCATTAAATAGTTTTGCATGTACAATTCTTGGTGCATGTCTTTTGGCATAAGAGCTTTAGCGAATATATTTCATAAGTGCTTTTGACACATGTGGCTCTTTATGGGCATATCCTTTGCCAGCATCTTGCATTCACATTTTTTGTATGCATTCAATACACATATATATGATTTTTCCTACATATGTTTCATACACATAGTTGTATGTGCACACATCGCACACACCCAATTCCTTACATAGCTTTCATGTATATAACATATCCCACCTGTCTTTACATATGATTTTTTTACATCTATGCCGATGAATGACTCTTTACCACATGCATGATCATTTGCATGCATGGTCATTTGCACATAGTTTGCATACATAATCCCTTTGCATATATCTCTCATGCATGAACTTTTGCATGTCTTTCTCGTTCATGATCATTTGCAAACATGTTAGAATAACGATTCTTAGCACATATTCCATAATCTTCCACATAGATATCAGCCATTAGCATATATGACATATGCATAGGCATTTCAGGATCATAGTCCTTTGCATGTAATTTCATAAATGCATAGCCTTTCATATGCATTCGACGCATACATGGTGTCCAACGCACAGTAGATAATATACATCAGTCTCACATCGACAAGTAAACTCTCGAAGTCCTCTGAGGGGGTAAAATTTCTAAGTCCTCCGAGGGGGCAAGGCAAAATCTAAAAGTCCTTTGAGGAGGCAAAATCTTAAAGTCCTCTGAGTGGGCAAAATTTCGAAGTCCTCTGAGGAAGCAAAGATCTCAAAGTCATAAGGAGTCAAAATCTGAAAGTCCTCTAAGGAGGCAAAATCTGAAAGTCTTTTGAGCAGGAAGCAAGCCTATTCATGCATGCCATACCGGGGGCAAGCAGGTAAGTTTTTCTATCATAAGATGTACGCTCACATACATCACACAAAGTGTACAAAATTCGAATTCAAATGTATGTATACATTTCGCACGTATGCTCCCATACACACACACAATATTTTGTATATATTGCCATGTACATGACTCAGGGTAAAGGTCCGAATAGACCCTATGCTTAGAGGTGATCCAGATGATGGGTTCAGTTCAACGTTATCAGACACTACAAAGAAAAGTAAGCCAGTCCACGCTGTGCCGGGGGGCAATCAGGTGTGTTTCTCTATCATAAGAGGCACGCTCACCCACATCGCACAATAAATGTACAAAATCCAAATGCAAATGTACAAACAATACAACTTCTCAAACAAGAACAACACAAACAAAACGGCAAAACACAAAGAAAAGACATTTTTAAGGCCTTGAAAATCCAACATACTGTGAAAATTCAAATACATCCAGAATGTAAAAATCCAAAAAAAAATTCCGAGAAAGGAAGAATCAAGAACAAAAGCAAAAACAGAAAAATCACCAAAGACATTGAAATCTATCCGCCAGCAGGTAAGTAATAAAACTTTCAATCTAATTTCTCTCAAGGTAAGCTTAAATCTCTTTTCCTCTCTTGAGAATCGAACATCAAAGTCACCTAGTGAGCATTAAAGCCTCCCAGTGAGCATCCAAGCCTCCCAGTGAACATCAAAGTCGCCCAGTGAGCATTAAAGCCTCTCAGTGAGCATCAGAGCCTCTCGGTGAGCATCCAAGTCTCCAGTGAGCATCAACGGACAACGACCCAAACAAGCAAGTGCTGCCACAGGTACGTATCTCTTTTATAATTTACCCTACAAATTTGCATTTTCCATTGTATGCATAAAAAAGAAAATTCAAGATAAACATCAGCGAGCAGATCGCAACTGAGATTGTAATCAGAGAGTGCTACATCTCACAGTTCACGCAGTAGTCAGAGAGTACTATGCACCTTGCATATCGGATGGGGGTTAGCAGGGGAACTTCACAATCGAAGTTGCAGTTAGAGAACACTGCTCTTCACACCGAGATTGTAGTCAGAAAGTGCTACATCTCACAGTTCACGCGATAGTCAGAGAGTATTACGCACCATGCAGATCGGATGGGGGTTAGCAAGGGAACTTCACAATCGAAGTTGCAGTTAGAGAACACTGCTCTCCACACCGAGATTGTAGTCAGAGAGTGCTACATCTCACAGTTCATGCAGTAGTCAGAGAGTACTACGCACCTTGCAGATCGGATGGGGGTTAGCAGGGGAACGTCACAATCGAAGTTACAGTCAGAGAACACTGCTCTTCACACCGAGATTGTAGTCAGAGAGTGCTACATATCACAGTTCACGCGGTAGTCAGAGAGTACTACGCATCTTGCAGATCGGATGGGGGTTAGCAGGGGAACTTCACAATCAAAGTTACAGTTAGAGAACACTGCCCTTCACACCGAGATTGTAGTTAGAGAGTGCTACATCTCACAGTTCACACGGTAGTCAGAGGGTACTACGCACCTTGCAGATCGGATGGGGGTTAGCAGGGGAACTTCACAATCGAAGTTGTAGTTAGAGAACACTGCTCTTCACACCGATATTGTAGTTAGAGAGTGCTACATCTCACAGTTCACGCGGTAGTCAAAGAGTACTACGCACCTTACAGATCGGATGGGGATTAGCAGCGGAACTTCATAATCGAAGCTGTAGTTAGAGAACACTGGTCTTCATACCAAGATTGTAGTCAGAGAGTGCTACATCTTACAGTTCACGTGGTAGTCAGAGAGTACTATGCACCTTGCAGATCGGATGGGGGTTAGCAGGGGAACTTCACAATCGAAGTTGCAGATAGAGAACACTTCTCTTCACACCGAGATTGTAGTCTGAGAGTGCTACTTCTCACAGTTCACGCGGTAGTAAGAGATTACTACGCACCTTGCAGACCGGATTGGGGTTAGCAGGGGAACTTCACAATCAAAGTTGCAAATAGAGAACACTGCTCTTCACACCGAGATTGTAGTCAGAGAGTGCTACATCTTACAATTCATGCGGTAGTCAGAGAGTACTATGCACCATGCAGATCGGATGGGAGTTAGCAGGGGAACTTCACAATCAAAGTTGCAGTTAGAGAACACT
The DNA here is from genome assembly GCA_947683425.1 of Excoecaria cochinchinensis. Classification (NCBI taxonomy): domain Eukaryota; kingdom Viridiplantae; phylum Streptophyta; class Magnoliopsida; order Malpighiales; family Euphorbiaceae; genus Excoecaria; species Excoecaria cochinchinensis. The sequence continues at coordinate 29,220 of CANTUQ010000245.1, forward strand.
TCTCTTCACACTGAGATTGTAGTTAAAGAGTGCTACATCTCATAGTTCACGCGATAGTCAGAGAGTACTACGCACCTTGCAAATCGGATGGGGGTTAGCAGGGGAACTTCTCAATCGAAGTTGCGATTAGAGAACACTTCTCTTCACACCGAGATTGCAGTCAGAGAGTGCTACATCTCACAGTTCATGCGGTAGTCAGATAGTACTATGCACCTTGCAGATTGGATGGGGGTTGGCAGGGGAACTTCACAATCGAAGTTGCTGTTAGAGAACACTTCTCTTCACACCGAGTTTGTAGTCAAAGAGTGCTACATCTCACAGTTCACGCGGTAGTCAGAGAGTACTAAGCACCTTGCAGATCGGATGGGGGTTAGCAGGGGAACGTCACAATCGAAGTTGCATTCAGAGAACACTGCTCTTCACACCGAGATTGTAGTTAGAGAGTGCTACATCTCATAGTTCATGCGGTAGTCAGAGAGTACTACGCACCTTACAGATCGGATGGGGGTTAGCAGCAGAACTTCACAACCGAAGTTGCAGTTAGAGAACACTGCTATTCACACCGAGATTGTAGTCAGAAAGTGCTACATCTTACAATTCACGCGATAGTCAGAGAGTACGACGCACCTTGCAGATCGGATGGGGGTTAGCAGGGGAACTTCACAATCAAAGTTGCAGTTAGAGAACACTTCTCTTTACACCGAGATTGTAGTCAGAGAGTGCTACATCTCACAGTTCACGCGGTAGTCAGAGAGTACTACGCACCTTGCAGATCGAATGATGGTTAGCAGGGGAACTTCGCAATCATAGTTGCAGTTAGAGAACACTACTCTTCACACCGAGATTGTAGTCAGAGAGTGCTACATCTTACAGTTCACGCGGTAGTCAGAGAGTACTACACACCTTGCAGATCGGATGGGGGTTAGCAGGGGAACTTCACAATTGAAGTTGCAGTTAGAGAACACTTCTCTTCACAACGAGATTGTAATCAGAGGGTGCTACATCTCACAGTTCACGCGGTAGTCAGAGAGTACTACGCACATTGCAGATTGGATGGGGGTTAGCAGGGGAACTTCACAATCGAAGTTGCAGTTAGAGAACACTACTTTTCACACTGAGATTGTAGTCAGAGAGTGCTACATCTCACAATTCATGCGGTAGTCAGAGAGTACTATGCACCTTGCAAATCGGATGGGGGTTAGCAGGGGAACTTCACAATTGAAGTTGCAGTCATAGAACACTGCTCTTCACAATGAGTTTGTAGTCAAAAAGTACTACATCTCCCCAAAGCTGCTCGAGCCGAGACGAGGCCAGCAGAAGCAAGTGAGGTTGCAGTTAGAGAATATTGCTCTTCACAATGAGGTCGTAGCTAGAGAACGCTGCATCTCACCAACACCTTATAGGTCGAGACGAGACCAGTAGGGACACATACACCATTCCAAAGGGCTAAACACCGCACAGGTTATACGCCCAAAAATGATAGGGGTTAACGCATCGATGAACAGACGTTAACCACCCCAATAACTCCAACTTCATCCGGTTCAAGCGTCACCTCCTCAAGTACGTGTCTCTGCACCTCTTTTTTCTTTTCCTCTCTGAATTTTGGCCTTTCTCCTTTGAATTTTGGCACACCTAGGTGTCTATGCACTAGCTTCTCCAAAATTGGGGGCATCTGTAGACGCCGGGTAGGCCGAGACGAGGCTAGCAGTATAGACCAGCCACCGTGCAGATCGAGACGAGGTTAGCGGGGTGCCAGCGATAGAATAGATCGTAAATAGAGGTTGGAGTCAGAGAAACTACACCTCACACCGTGCAGGCCGAGACGAGTCTAGTGGTACAAACCAGCCACCGTGCAGACCGAGACGAGGTTACGGGGCGCCAGCGATAGAACAGATCACAAACAGAGGTTGGAGTCAGAGAAACTACACCTCACACCGTGCAGGCCGAGACGAGGCTAGCGGTACAGACTAGCCACCGTGCAGACCGAGATGAAGTTAGCGGGGTGCCAGCGATAGAACAGATCGCAATTAGAGGCTGCAGTCAAAGAGTACTACATCTCACAAACTCCGTGCAGGCCGAGACGAGGCTAGCGGAACACTCGTGGTAGAACAGACCACAGATCGAGGTTGTAGTCAGAAAATACTGCACCTCATAGCCACCATGCGGACCGAGATGAGGTTAGCAGGGGGATTAGCAATAGAACACATCGCGACGAGACTGCAGTTAGAGCATACCGCATCTCGCAATGGAGATTTGTAGTCAGAGAGTACTACATCTCACCAAAGCTGCGCGAGCCGAGACAGGGCCAGCAGAATCAAGTGAGGTTGCAGTGAGAGAACACTGCGCTTCGCAACGGGATCGTAGCTAGAGAACGTTACATCTCACAAACAACTTATAGGTCGAGACGAGACCAGTAGGGGCACATGTACCAATGCATTCACCACCAAGCAGGACAAGGCGCCTGCCAGATGAAGACGGACAATCGTTTGCTCCTATGCAACGTCAACAAGGTAAGGTTTGGCATCCTCAGGTATGTAGTTCTCTCTCTTCCTTCTTTAAATTTTGGCTCACCTAGTTGTCTAGGCACTAACTTCTCCAAAATTTGGGGCAACTGTAGATACCGGGTCCTGAGTTAGGTTTTGAAAAAGGACAGTGGCAATTTTTGGTCCATGATAAATTCCTCCAAAAATAAAATAAAATAAATAATAAATACATAAAATGTGTAGGCAAAATTAAAAATTAAAAAGAAAATTAGGATTAGGTTAATTTAAATAGATAAATCAAAAATTAAGATTAGTTGATTAATTAGTTAATATTTTAGGATAATTAATATTGAAAAAAAAATAGATATAGGGTTTAATTAAATAAATTAGATGTGATAATTTAAGTAGATTAATTAAATTATATAGAGTAATTAATTAATAGACTATTTAATTAATAAAGGGTTTAATTAGTTAGTGTGTTAGTTTAAGTAAATTAATTAAAATTGAAAAATTAAAAAAATTGAAATTTGGAGGAAATTATGAGTGGCCTTAACCCTAATCTTGGGTATAAAAAGAATAAGATGAACAAACTAAGGGGGAGGCTCTCGGCAGATCAAGGGAAAAACAAAAAAAGGAAAAAGAAAAATAGAGAGAGTTGGGCAGAGAAGGACCAAGGCAAAAAGAACACAAAAAACCAAAGGAAAAGAGAATAGGAAGAAAGAAGAAGAGAGAGCAAGAGGAGGGGGAGTCGGCCAAAAGAAAAAGAAAGAAAATAGAAAAGAGAAAGTAAGAAGACACAGTGAACAAAAGCAAAAGAGGGGCCAAAATCAAAAGATATAAAAGCAAAAGAACAAGAGATACAAATAGAAAGGGAAGCAGCAGCCAACGGAACGCAGGGGACTAAATGACGCTGGGAAAAGGAGAAAAAAGGGAAAAGGAGAGGAAGGTGGCGGGGGCTCCGCCAGCCAGCCGAGGCCGCCGATTGCCGCACGCGCCCCGCCAGAGGGATGAGCGACACCAGACGCACCGTACGGCAGCCTTCGATTAGCCATCAGTGCCGGCGTGTAGGAGATCGGAGGAATCGGAGCCGGACGCTTTTACGCGTTTTCCAACCACAGGTCGCCCCCTTCGGGCTCGTGGACACCGACGGCGAACTCCCGGCGACCAGACGAAGCTGATGGCAGCGGCGGTGTCTTCAACGGCGGCTCCGGTGACACTCCGGCGAGGCTCCGGCGGTAAGACCCTTTTTTATATTTTATATTAATATTTATTTATTTATTATTATTATTATTATTATTATTATTTAATTTTCTAAATTATTATATTTTATTATTATTATTATTATTATTATTATTATAGGTATTTATTAATTTCCTGTATTATTATTATTATTATTATATATTTTTATTTTATATTAATTGATATTATATCATTATTACTATTATTATTATTATCTCTATTATTATTATGATATTAATTATTATTCTGTTTTCATATTATTATTATTATTATTATTATTATTATTATTATTGTTAATATTATTATTATTTGATTTATTTATTATTAGTGTTATTATTGTTATTAAAATTATTTAGTTTAGTTTATTTTACATTTATCGGTTATTATTATTGAGTATTTGTTTATGTTATTAGTATTATTGTCATTATTATTATGTTACATTTATTTGTTTTATGTTATTGCTATTATTCTTATTATTGTGTTGATTATTATTATTATTTGGTTTATTGTTATTATAGTACATTTTTAGTTAATATTATTCATTATTGTGTTGTGTGATTATCATTTTAATATTATCATTATTATTATGAGGTTCTAGTTTATATTATTATTGTGATTATTATTGTTATGTTATATTGTTAGTGTCATTATTAATTTTATATTATAATAATTATTATTATTAATCAATTGTATGTTACATTATTATTATTATTATTATTATTATTATTATTATTATTATTATTATTATTATTATTATTATTATTATTATTATTATTATTATCACTTTAATTGCTTATCATTGTTACTAATATTATTTGTTTTACCATTATTATTATTACTATTATTTTATGATGTTATTATTAGTGTTATTATTTTTTATCATACTTGATTATTATAATTGTTATTGTGTTTTTATATTCATTAATTCACGATTTATTTATTCAATTATTTATTTAATTATTTATCTATTTATTCATTTATTTATCACCCAATTTAATTCAATTCGTCATTGGCTTTACTTATTTCTCTCTGTTTACTTTATTCAATTATTTGTTTATTTGTTTATTTATTTATTTATTTATTATTTACTCCTTTTTCTTCAAAATTCCCTTTTAGTTTTTTCTCTTATTTTATTTTATTCCATTTCTGGATTTTAGCACTAACATGTTTGTTTATTTTTGTGAGATATTATTTAATTATTTTTGGATGGGTTAGAATTGAGAATGATGATGGCCGCCCAAATCTAAGGATTTCTACCCGATTTTTCCTTTTAACCTTTATCTTTATTATGTTTATTTATCTGCATTCCTTTGTAAAATTATTTTTATCTCGTTAATATAAAAATGGCTAAATGTTTTATAATAATTAATTTGATGATTTTTGCAAATCAAGGACCAAAGTTCTATTTTATCCAATAAAATCGTCACATCAAAATCGGTTTCGTAATAAATGCATGCAAGGACCAATGTGCTCAATCTTAATGAATATCCCGTTTTATATGTGTCCTGTGCTTTTTTACAATGGGGGTTGTATTTCGCCGCTAGTGTTATTGTACATTATTTTTATATGCTTTATTTTAATATTATTTTATGTTTTCGCTTTTATATGAATGATTGTGCCTTTTGATTAATTGCATTGTATGGAAAGATGGCGAAATAATAAATTCAAAAACTAATTGTAGAACTAATCAAGGTATGAGTAAATGAGAAGTCCCGAACCTATCTCTGGTCTTTGGGCTCAACGAGGCGAGAGATCCATTTCGATAACTCATTGAAATAGGATCTCCAAGACACCTCTTGTGTCCCACAAAAAGACTTAACTAATAATCCTAGGCTCCATAGGGTTAGAGGGTCATTCCCAATGTTCTATTGGGGTGATTGCCTCCAAGACCCCTTTGGCTTGCCCAAAATGGATATATGCACCGTCTTAGGCTCACTTAGGTGAGATGAACTTTTCTAATGTTTTATTGGGTGGCGACTCCATAAAACCTCCTTATTGCCCAAAATAGACGCAGTTGTAAATACCTTTCAAGTTATCAACGAACCTCACTTGCCCGATCGCCCTCAAGCGGGCGGTCAAGGGGCGTCCACGGGGTTCGGCGCACGTCACAATGCCCTAGAAGCTTTGACCTAATTTGGTAAGTGAGTGGAATGGTATGTGTAGTTCGGACTCAATTGAAAGAAAGGAAGGACTTGATTGAAAAAAAAGAAGAATAATTAAGTGGTTAAATGGTAATTTTACATGATTGTAATAAGCATGAGTTAGTGGCTGATTAATTAGTTTAATGGGGGATTGATTAGAGAATAAAATAATACTAATTAATAACTAATAAAGATGTGTGTGGAGGTAGATATTAGTGCAGCTGTCCGTGTGGCACTTGGAGAATTAGCCACCTCTACCTTTGCATGCATGAGTTATCCAAGGAAAGAGAAAAGATTCATTTGTGTAATTCAACTAAATTTTCTGTGTTCTTCTCTTTTCTTTCTTACGTGAAAGTGAGCTTAAGAGAGGCTTTAAGAGGCGCATGTATATAGTTGATTAAAACAAGAATTAAGGTTTCAAATTTGAAAGGTAAGTAATTAAGTACACATATTCTCATCTTCTACTCCTTTCTTCATGATTTTGGTTGGTTGGGATGGGATAATTTTGGATTGAGTTTAAGTTTGTAAATTGGTATTGTGATGCTAGTTGAAGAGGTGATGAAGGACAAGGGGAAAGCCATTATCGGGGAGCCGAGTACTCAACGTGTCACACCCCGTTTGCCCCCTAGTAGAATGAGCCTGTCTGTATGTGCAAGCATTTGCATGTGTTCGGCATATCATAAGGGTATTTTAGTAAAATGCATGTTTTTGGAGTTTATTAGCAAATGGTTATATGTATGACATTAGTGTGTGAATTAATTGGGATATGGTTGTGTGCACTTGAGCATATCATATTAAGGTGTTTTAAGATGGGAGTGCATTGTGTGTGTGTTCATACCATTGTAGGGTGTGCATTAGTTGGGAGTGCATTGTGTGTGAGTAATGTTTGCTTGTTGGGTGTGAGTGGTTAGTTCCACCAATAGGAAAATGACACATGCTTAGGGCAAAGAAAAGAAAAAGAAAAACGAAAGAAAGAAAGGGGAAGGGCAGATTCACGTTTTCCCCTTCTTCCCCTCATCTTCTTCTTCTTCCTCATTTTCTTCACTCTAAGAACTCTGGTGTGGATTCAAGTCTATATTGGTGGAATTAATCATCTCTTTGCATCGTCTTTGGTAAGTTTTTACATTCCTCATCTTGTTTCTTATTTGTTTTCATCTTCTTCTTCTTTGAGTTTAGATTAACTTAGGGTTTTTATTTTGGTTGTTCTTCGATGTGTTGCTGCTTAGCTGTGGCTCCTCGCGATCCTAAGGGCAAGGAGATTGCTGGGAGTAGTGGAGCTAAGTGATTGAAGCTTAGAATCTCAGGTTTGGAATTTTTGTTTGTGAAATTGTGCTTGATTTGAGTTTACTGTAATTTAGGGTTTATGTTCTTGAGAACTTGAATGCATATATGCTTGATTTGGTTGTTTTAATTTCTGAATTGAGTTGTACTTATGCTGTTTATATTGTATGAGATGTCTTCTGGAAGGTAAGAACAGATTTGTATGGTTTTGATTCAAATATGGGATTGATTTTTGAGTTCTTGAATTTTGGGAAATGGAAAATCGTATTTACTGTTGAATTTTTTCCCGTTATTCTGTGTCTGTCGTGTTTGTCGCGTGACAAGCCAAGAGAGAGGCCAGTCACGAGTCGTGACTCCCAGTCACGCCTCGTGACTAGCCAGAGAGGCGGTCATGAGTGGTGACTGCCAGTCACAACTCGTGACCAGCTAAGAGGAAGCCAGTCACGAGGCGTGACTCCTAGTCACGACTGGTGACCGGCCAGAGAAGGCAGTCATGGGTGGTGACTGCCAGTCGCAACCCGTGACCAGCCCAAAGAAAGAAGCCAGTCATGAGACGTGACTCACAGTCATGACTCGTGACCAGCAAGAGGAAAAGGCAAGTCACGACGTGACCAGAAGCCAGTCACGAGGCGTGACTCCCAGTCCCGACTCGTGACCAGCCAAAGGATGAGGCCAGTCACGAGTTGTGATGCCAGTCACGACTCGTGACCAGCCCACCTTGTTGGTCACCCCTGTTTGGCCCATTTTCTTAAATTTCTCGGTTTTAACAAAAAAATGAATTTTGTATTCTTCCGAATGGACTTATACTGCTGTATGATGCATGCCATACTTTTATATGCTTTGATATGAGTGATATCATGATTCTTCAGATGAATTTTATTCTGTACTCTGAAATATGATTTGAATGACGCATAACCTGCTAGAGTCAAGTAAGTGGATAGTTAGGCATGCCTAATAGAGTCTTTTAGCTGCAGCCCTCAGTTCAGTTTGGACTCCGATCAGGTCCCCCGTTAGGTTCCTTGTGAACCCTTCAGTATTAGGATCTTGTTTAAGATCCCCTCAGTAAAAATATTGTGTTTTGATAAAAATGTAATGACTTTTGATTTGTACCTAGGAGGTACCCTCAGTATTCGATTTGTACCCGTAAGGTACCTTCAGTACACTCGTTATCCACTACCTCGAGTCAGCAGGTGTTCGATTGTTTTGCTCTACTCTGTTTTGGCTATATAAATGTGATATCCGAATGAGTATATGATGAGATTTATGTTTGATTATTATGGATATGAATCTGAGATGCGGAATGTATGAATTTTAATTGTGAGCATGTTTATATGGATATGTTAAAGCTATTGCATTTTGCCATTGTGTATGTGTTATGCCTTGAGACCATTGTGAATGGCCGTCCATATATTTTATGTGTGTTTCCCCACTAAGCGTTTATCGCTTAGCACGGTGTTTTTACCCGTGTAGGTGAGGAAGGAGTTTTGCTTTGAGAGAGTCGCCGCCGTCAAGCCAACACATAAGGTTTTAGTGTAGGGCTCAGATTTTGTAATCTGTAATGATTCTTTTTGTATAGAACTCTCTTGTATCAGTTTTGTTATAGCTTCCGCTTTTGTACTTATATTTTGGTTTTGTAATATCTTTTGTTCAGCTAGTTGATCAGAACATTATTGTGATGGTTTGTTATATTAATGCATGATCGGCTATGGCTTTCTTTTCCCTTAAAGTTTTTATTTATCCTGTATTTCAGTATGTATGATATGAATGAATGTATGTTTTGCTTTGTATCTATTTGGTGGCACCTTTACTCATACGGCATCTCACTTCTTGTCGGATGGGATCGCCTACATATGGGTAGGGGGTGTTACACAACGTAAATAGGAGCTAAGAAAACGAGGTTTGGGAAATATATGTGTTCTATGTTGATTAGTTTATCTTTGATGTGTATGATGCATGAATGTGAGATTTGAGATATTAAGCATGATTATGTTCTTTATGATGACATGTAATTGAAGTGTTATAAATGCTATGTGGTGAGAATGAAAAACTAGCATGTACAATACATAGAGCAATCGTGAACCTTAGTTCAGGGAAAATCCTGTTTATGTCTTACCAGACCTCTATATATTGTTTTGATCATAATTGGAGTTTGACAACTCCAATTTGAGTGTTTGTACACCATTAGAACCATAACTTCCATACCTTTAAAAGTCTAAGAGAGACCATAAATTAATACTATCTCTAAGAGGCCTAAAAATGGCAATAAACGGACGTGTTCCTGTCTAGCCGGGTTGATTTGAATAATCTGTAGTGTTTAATGCATATCTCTTCATTTAGGAGTCCAAATGACCTGAAAATTGTCCCATTTGAACAATAAGACATAGTGAAACAAATGTTATGAAGGATTCTTTGCCCAAACATGAGGTCTAGGTCAGTTATTGTGATGCAATTTTGGAGTGAAAACTAGTCTCGTAAGGCACCTGAGGGGAGCTACTGTCGCGATCGCGATAGAGTCATGACCTCATGACAGAAGAACATGTATTAAGCCTTTTCTTCTTAATTTTGAGCCCATGGTTGGCCTGGATCAATTCCCTATCTTTCCCTCAATTTCTTATGCATGATTAGGGCTATTAAATGAATATAAAAGTGGTTATCATTGGAAAAAACTTATGAGTATGATTAAGATTGGTAATTTAACTAATAAAATAACAATATATAATTCTGTGAAGGATAGCGAATGGAATGACATATATGTGCGTGTGAGCAGTATGTTAGGCTCAATTGATGTGAATAGTTGATATGTTAAAGTGCATATGGAAAAGAGAATGTTATGAGGGGTGACATATGTGTTTTGAAGATTGATTAATGTGAAATTGTTAACATGACTAAATAACTTAAGGCTACGAGTCAAGTAGTGGATAGATAGGCATGCCTATAGGGTTAAAGTGCTGCAGCCCAATGCGTTTAATGTGTCTGATTCCTTGGGAATCACAATGCGATTACAATGCATATAATCCTTGCTGCATTTTATTATATGTGGAATGATATTATTGTACCTTAGGGTACAAATGCGTAAATGAGATTTCAATGTGATTATAGTACCTCAGTGGTACCAATGCGAAACCCGTTATCCGCATCTTCGAATTACAGGCCATTTAATAAATGGAAATGATAATAATACATTCATTATGTATGTTATATTCTGGAATTATGTGATTGTGTTGAATAATGCTCTATGCTTGTGGATGCTAAAGAATCATGCCATGTTTATTATAATAGCTAAGTGTTATAATAACAAGCTAAGCATGATCTTTTACATGTAATGTATGATATTACTATTTGTATGCTGTTTTGGTTGTTATGTTTATGTGTTCCCCACTAAGCGTTATCGCTTAGCACGGGTTTACTCTAATCCTTGTAGGTACGGACGAGAGGTATTTGAAGGACACTTCCGTATAGCAACGGTCAATAATAGGAAGCTGCTAGTGTAGGTTTTGGGGGGTTTTTGTTATGGGAATTTTGTATAACTATGAAAATGTTTTTGTATAACTAATATGTATATAAGTATGTTAAGGCATGTAAAGATATAATAACTCAGCATGTGAACTTAAAGTTTATAAGTGTATGCTTGATAAGTGAGTGGATACAGAAAAGACCTAAGATGATTGGCATGAGATGAATGATGTTGTGTGTGTAATAAAAAAACTTATTGTACAGGTTTTGATATAAGTTTACTATTAATGAAATACATTAATTTGTTTGTTATCAACGGTCGTTCCTAACTAGATTAGTTGAGCTAGTCCGTCGGTTAGGAATGGGCATCACAAGTTGTGGTATCAGAGCTTAGGTTTAGTGTTTTCTGGGAAATTGGGTAGCTAGGTTGTGTATAGTTATGTTGACCTAATGCAGACGTCCTTGTTAAACTATGTAGTAACGATGGATCCTGAACGCGACACCAGCAAAGAAACCACTGAAAGTGTAAATCCCCGAGAAGTAGAAGTGACGGGGTCTGGTCAGTCTTGGCTAGTCAGTTTTGGGAATGAAATGTCAGCGGATCCTATTGAAGCTCTGTTGAAAATGTCGCAAGATATGGCAAGGGTTATGGAATGTATGACTGCACCACAGGCTCCATTAGAATCCTTGAGAAAGTATGGGGCTGAACAGTACCATGGTACCAGCCTGGATGAATCTGAAATGGCAGAGTATTGGTTAGAGAAAGTACAGAGAATTCTGAAAGAGATTAAATGTCCGGAGAATTAGCATGTTGAGTGTGTGGTATCGTTGTTTTAAGGAGCAGCGTATGACTGGTGGAAGCTAGTTTTGCAAAATTCGATACTTCCTGATCCAATTACCTGGGAATTCTTTGAAAAGGAGTTTAAAAGCAAGTTTGTGACAAAAGCCTATAGAGAGGCCAACTGGAAGCAATTTTTGAATTTGAGATAGAGGACTATGACTGTGGCAGAGTATGAGATGGAATTCTACCTTCTGAGTAAGTATGCACCGAAAGATGTTCTGACTATAGAGTTCCGGTGTATGCAGTTTGAAGAAGGGTTGAATGAAGAGATCAAAGCTTTGTTGATTTCATTAACTACAGAACAAAATGTGAGCTATTATTGGATTGTTTAAGCAGCAATGAGAGCTGAGAGCTCCTTGGGAGCTCAGCAGGACAGATTGCAAAGAAGGAATTTTAACAGAGGTGGATCTAATATGGGGATAAGGTCAAGAGATCCTTCTATGGCACCACCTGCAGAATCAGTGTATAGTTTTGTCGCTAGAAGTAAGAAGCATGGGGCTCCTTCAGTATCTGGTTCTGGAAAAGGAGCATCTGGTAACAGAAGTGAGGTACATGAGTGTCCTCACTGTGGGAAAAGGCACAGAGGAGAGTGCTGGAAAGTAACGGGTGCTTGCTTTAGATGTGGAAGCACTGAGCATTTTCTTGCTAACTGCCCCTGAGCATATGAGACGACAGGGAATCAGCATGAGCAGAGTAGGGGTGGCTCAAACTTACCTCCTGTTAACAGAGGAAGAGGAAGAGGACATGGCAGAGGTAGTCAGTCTAGAGGTGCAGCTGATTCTAAAACGGTGGATAGGCCTAGTGCAGCACTGATTCGGGCATATGCAATGACGGCACGAGAGGATCAGGATGCACCTGAGGTGATAGCAGGTACTTTTCTACTTTATGATGTAGAAATATTTGCACTTATTGATCCTGGTTCAACTCATTCATGTATATGTTCTAAAAAGATATATGAAAAGATGCCTAAATCAGAATGTTTAAAATATGATGTGTGTGTATCCAGTCCTTTGGGAAATAGTGTCAATGTGAATAAAGTGTATAGAGATTGTGCCTTAGAGGTTCAGGGTAGTGTGTTTATAGTGGATCTAATAGAGTTTCCTTTTGATGAGTTTGACTTGATATTTGGAATGGATTGGCTGACAAAGCACAATGCAGTGGTCAAGTGTAAAAGAAAGATTATGGTGCTCAGTGATGGTAAAGGTAGTAAAGTGACTGTAAGGAGAGTTAGTGTGAATCCTCTTGTGAATGTGGTATCTACGATGCAAGCATACCGATGTTTGAGAAAAGGATGTGAGGCATATTTAGCTCTGGTGCTGGATAGTAAAAGGGAACGTGTGAAGATACAGGATATATCTGTGGTAAGAGAGTTCCCTGATGTGTTTCCTGAGGAACTAAGTGGTGTGCCACAAGTAAGAGAAGTTGAGCTGTCTATTGATGTAGTACCTGGAACTATCCCGGTGTCTAAACCGCCTTACACGATGGCTCCTACTGAGTTGAAGGAGTTGAAGACACAGTTGCAAGAGTTATTGGATAGAGGTTTCATTAGGCCTAGTGTTTCTCCTTGGGGAGCACTGGTCTTATTTTGTAAGAAGAAAGATGGTACTATGAGAATGTGTATAGATTACCGGCAACTGAACAAAGTAACAGTAAAGAATTGGTATCCTCTACCTCGGATTGAGGACCTGTTTGATCAATTAAGAGGAGCAGGGGTGTTCTCGAAGATTGATTTACGTTCTGGGTATGTGATGCGCGCCGGACCCCGCGTGCCGCCCGTACGACCTCCCGCTTGAGGGCGATCGAGGCAATTGAGGATCCGTTGGCAACTTGTAAAGATATTTACAAGTGCATCTGTTTTGGGCAACAAGGAGGTTTCATGGAGTCGCCACCCAATAAAACATTGGGAAAGTTTCTCTCGCCTCAGAGAGCCTAAGACAACGCATGTATCCATTTTAGGCCAACCAAAAGGGGTCTTGGAGGGTGAACCTCTCTCCCTTGCAGCTTAGGATTCATTGATTAGGTCTTTGAAAGGGACATAAGAGGTGTCTTGGAGGTTCCAATGAGTGATCGAAAAGACCTCTCGCCTCGTTGAGCCCAAAGACCAGAGCTGAGTTCGGGACTTCTCATCTATTTCTACCACGATCATTTTATGATTAAATTTTGAACTCATTAATTCACTCCCTTTCCACAAGATGTAATTGAATTAAAAGCGCATTTTATTCACGAGTTAAAGAGATAGATAAGTAAAGGAATATTAAAAAAAAAATTACAATAACACTAGGAGCGGAATACAACTCCCATTTATAAATGTGCAATACATACATAAGATGGGAGATTATTTATTTTGAGGACTTTGGTCCTCGCATGCATTTACTATAAAAATGAAGTTTTTATTGTGGAAATTTTTCATTGGATGAAAAATAGGACATTGGGTTCTTAATTTTATGAAAATCTCTCTTTATTAAATATTAAACATTCATCAATTTTTATATTTAGCGAGATACAAAAGGTATATTCATGTACATAAAATAATTAATAAATAAACAAATGAGTAAAATAACTAAGAAGGTTAGAAAACTAAACTGGACGAAATCCTGCGAGCATGGAAGATCGCCCCTCGAGCTCAGGACAGTCCAAAAAAATCACATATGCTCACAAAAGGTTAATGGGTGTTAATGTACAAAAAGCGCAATATAAATAAAGCTCTAAGACTTGAGAGAGATAGAAAAAGAAAAAAAAGGGTTTGAAAGTATGGAGACAGAACCCAGGGACGGCCACTGCCGAGTGACCGACGGGCGTTAGTCAAGGTGACCAACGTGTCCCGTCTCTCACTCGAGAGAGGGCGTCTGTGGGAGGGGTGATCGACGGGCGTTGGTGAAACAGATTACCCGTCGGTCACCGCTGTCTCTAAAAAATGACGGCGAAACTATTTTTTTCAAAGCAAACAGATTTTTACCACAAAAATGAGATGAAAAGGATCAAAATAAAGAAAAATAAAAGCAAAAAAGTCGAAAAAAACAAGAATAAAAATAAAGATGAAGTAATACAGCGAGGAAGTTCAGAATGTTTACCCTCAGATAATATTTTGGTTGGATTTTTAGTGTCAATTAAAGTCCCTCACGCTCCGCGAAAAGACAAAATGAAAGGTCAAGAATGAGGAAAACAGATTATTTCCTTCTTGATCCTTCAAAAGACTGAAGTTTGGAATCAAAGCCTTAGGAAAACTAATTAGATTTAGCTCCTTTTAATGGTTTGATTCTTAAACTAAAGGAGATTTCTTAAGATTTGTGTTTGTTGGAAGAGAGAGAAAACAAGTTTTAATTTTGACAGAGTTTCCCCTGTAGAAATTTTTTCAACCCCCTTCTAGGTGGGAAATGAAAGCTTTTATAGGCCAGGGGTGACCGACGGGTGTCGGTTACACAGACGGGCGTCGGTTCAATCCTACTGACACAAGGATTCAACCGATGGTCCGGCAACTCTTATTGACGGGCGTCGGTTCAATCCTACTAACACAAGGATTCAACCGATGGGCCTGCAACTCTTACCGACGGGCGTCGAAAAGGTTGCGTGTTCCGGGAAACAAGGTTGCGTGCTCCGGAAAATCAGGTCCATCCGACGGGCTTCGAAAAATCATATAGGCCGTCGGTGACCCGTAGAGAGCGATGGTCTTGCCTTTGACAGACGGGCAGACTACTGGTGGAGAAAAATACACCTGTTGACCCAAAAAAGATCCCCGTTTCCTTCCTCTTTCCTATGAAGACTGAAAGAACACTTTTCTCGTGAAGCAGGGGACCAAAACTTCCGAATCTCAACCGTTTGTACGGACTCGGACGTTGATTCCTCATCGGGTAATCTCTAATCCAGACTGCCTCGGGACACAGTGCTTACAGTTGCCCCCAATTTTGGGGAAAACTAGCGCACGAGTGCCTAGATGATCCAAAATTCAGAGAAAGGGACAAAAAAAATGGAAGAAAAGCGTACCTGTAGCGATTCTTACCTTCCATGTCCCTCATCAGGCAGACTTCGTCTCAGCCTGCTCAACGGATGGAAATGTCCCTACCGGTCTCGTCTCGACCTATAAGGTGTTGGTGAGATGCAGCATTCTCTAGCTACGACCTCGGTGGGAAGAGCAGTGTTTTATAACTGCAGCTTCGATTGGTGAGATGCAGTACTCTCTGACCACAATCTTGAGGTGAAGTTCCCTTACTAACCCCCATCCGATCTGCAAAGTGCGTAGTACTCTCTGACTATCGCTTGAACTGGGAGATGCAGTGCTCTCTGACTACGATCTCAAGGTGAAGAGCAGCGTTCTCTAACTGCAACTTTGATTGGTGAAGTTCCACTGCTAACCCCCATCCGATCTGCAAGGTGCGTAGCACTCTCTGGCTGCCACGTGAACTGTGAGATGTAGCACTCTCTAGCTACAATCCCGGTGAAGAGTAGTGTTCTCTAACTGCAACTTCAGTTGTGAAGTTCCCTTGCTAACCCCCATCCGATCTGCAAGGTGCGTAGCACTCTCTGACTGCCGCGTGAACTGTGAGATGTAGCGCTCTCTGGCTACAGTCCCAAGGTGAAGAGCAGTGTTCTCTAACTACAACTTCGGTTGTGAAGTTCCCTTGCTAACCCCCATCCGATCTGCAAGGTGCGTAGCACTCTCTGGCTACCACGTGAACTGTGAGATGTAGTGCTCTCTGGCTACAGTCCCAAGGTGAAGAGCAGTGTTCTCTAACTGCAACTTCGATTGTGAAGTTCCCTTGCTAACCCCCATCAGATCTGCAAGGTGCGTAGCACTCTCTGACTGCCGCATGAACTGTGAGATGTAGCACTTTCTGGCTACAATCCCGGTGTAAAGAGCAGTGTTCTCTAACTGCAAGTTCGATTGATGAGTTGCGGTACTCTCTGACCACAGTTTCAAGATGAAGAGCAGTGTTCTCTAACTGCAACTTCGATTGATGAGTTGCAGTACTCTCTGACCACAGTTTTGATTTGCTGAAGTTCCTCTGCTGACCCCAATCCGATCAGTACAATATCCGATCTGCTAACCCCCATCCGGCTAGTATAATGTCTGATCTGCTAACCCCCTTCCGGGCTAGTAATGTCTGATCTGCTAACCCCCTTTCGGCTAGTAATGTCTGATCTGCTAACCCCCATTCGGCTAGTACGATGTCTGATGGTGACTCGCTCATTATTGTCTTTACTAGCGCTTATCATGAACCCCCCTTTTTCCTTACAATAAAGGGCAAAGCAAAATATGCAGGGTATATACAAAAGAGGTGCGTACCTGTGGCAGCGTATGCCTATCGGGGTTATTGTCAGTTAATGCTCGCTGGAAGACTTTGATACTTACTGAGAGACTTTGATTTTGAGCCTCTAGAGATGAGAGATCGGTTGAAAGTTATGTTGCTTGCCTGGTTGCCCCCGGCACGGCGTGTATGAACAGGCTCGCTTTTCTAGTTAATGCCTAACAACGTTGGGCTGAACCCATCACCTGAATCACTTTTAAGCATGGTGTGCATGAAGAGGCTTGCTTTTTTCTTAACGTCTCCTTAGGAGCGGGTCTGCAATATTCTTCTCTTGTGAGGACTTCATCTTGATTATTGTGCACTGTGCACAGGCATATATCCTATGATGGAGAAACTTAGCTTGTTGCTCCCGGCGTGGTGTGTGTGGATAAGCTTGTTCTTCTGAGCATCCCGCACTTGATTTATGCTGGGTACAGTGACTAATAATGCTGAGCTGAAACTGTCCTTTTGATCATCCTCGCTCACGAGGTCTATTCAGACCTTCCCTTACAACAACATATACGCCAGATTGTGTGTGCGTTTATGGAATCATGTGTGAAAAATGTGCATACATAAGGCTATATACACGAAATACGAGCAAATGATTAATGTACAAGAATTGTGTATGCACAACTATAAGTAAAAAGGATCGAATACATAGATATGCATAAGATCCATGCATGTAAAATGCGTATGAGATGTAACAATGAATATACCATGTCCTAGGTGGTTAAGAGATTTGTTGAGGGTATTTGCTCGGCTACTTTGATGCCCCCTGAAGGATCTAGAAAAGCGTCCTTTTGGTTTTAGGAATTCTGACCCAACCTTTTGAATAGAACTGACCCGTGCACATCTTTGCCCCCCAGTCAGTGAGCGTCTTGCCCCCAGGACCCTGAATCAAGTTCTGCATCATATACTACCTACCCGAAGGAAAGTTATCTAATGTAATGCCGCCTTATCGCTCCAGGCTCCCAAAAGTCATTATTTTAAAGGTAGTGCGTCCCTTGTGGATTTTCACACTAGCTTTTCTTGGAGAAAAATGCGTCCCTTTTTTGGATTTTCACATAATCCTGTGCCTAACTTTTGCCTCGAATGGACCCAACCCACTCCAGCGGCTTTCTTTTTTCTTTTTTATTTTTTTGAAGGATAGACCGCCTGTTCCCAGGTTTTTTGCCCTGCCTTTTGGCCTAAATTTTACTTAGAGAGCCAATCACGGTTTTCATCTCTAAAGGCCCCTTTTTTTTAGGTCTGGCTGTAAGAGAAGCTGAGGATGTTGTCAGAGCCACCTCCCCGAGTCATTGCGCACTACTCCTCGAGACATTTCCTCCCGCATCGACGGCTGTATACATGCACCACTTCTGATGAAGGCATTACCAGATTTAGCGAGCTGTCTGATGACGATACCAGTTTCATGTCTGCCTGGCTACCTCTGTCCCATGCGATCATTGATTGACCGTAGGGGTGTGTTCCCCTTTGTGGGCTCCGTCAAGCTACTTTCCATATCACAGCTCGGTGTGCTCGCCAGCTTGGGATGATCCAGGATGTGGTGAGGGTCCCACTATCTTTTCGGGGAGGAGCTTTTTCTGATGCCTTTGCTTCCCGGTATCATGAATTGTGGAGCCGACTACCGGTGAAGACTGTCATTCCTAGGTTCGGAGCTCATTCTATGCCTTCGACTAGCGAGTACAAGAGATGGGTCCTTAGCCCGGCATCTGACAATAGGACGCGAGGGCTCAAGGATCAGACTGGCAAGAGCAGCAGAAGGACCTAGCTTAGTTTACATAGGTACACTTTTTGAGTATTACATTTCTTTTTAATCCAGAACTAGAAAATGACAGAAATGAGAAGGATAATTCTTATTTTATTTCACGAAATTGTGTACATTTCCATAGAATTTCAGCATACATGATTAGTTTTGACATTAAATCGACTGTGCATGCCTTATGAATATATGAAACCAAATTTTAACAGCATCAACTCCTGTTACCAACCGGCCCTTTTGGGTTTTCACGATTGGACATTTTCTCTCATGCCTCTTATCTTTACACAGGATGCCTTTTTTCGGTTTTCACCCTGTCGAGGCGCCCAATTTTAGCAAGGCCGCCTTTTTTCGGTGTTCGACCCGCGGGGCATTTTATTCTCTTCTTTTTATTGTTAGTCTTTAGCCATAGAACCTTTTGAGTCTGTCGACATTGATTGGTTCCTTGAACTCATTACCATCGCTATCTGATAAGATTGCAGCTCCTTTGGACAATAGCCTCTTGAGGATAAACGGCCCTTCCCAGGTTGGTCTAAATTTTCCTCTGATATCTGGTACACCTGGCCTCATCTGTTTGAACACCAAGTCCCCCTCCTTCCGCGGATGCCTTTTCACCTTCTTCCCAAATGATCTAGCCAGCCTCTTCTGATAGATCTGATTATGATAGTAAGCTTTCAGCCTACTCTCATCCAATAAGTTCAAATGCTGTAACCTCTGTTGTGCCCATTCGGCCTTCGAAATCTGAGCTTCCATGACTACTCTCAGCGATTTGAGCCCTACCTCGACTTACAGCACTCCCTCTATCCTATAAACCAGAGAATACGGTGTAGCGCCCGTAGATGTCCTCACCATCGTTCTGTAACCCCACAGTGCAAAGGGTAGCTTCTCTGCCCAGTCTTTGTAGGTTTGGACCATCTTGGCTAGAATCTTCTTCATATTCTTATTGGCGGCCTCTACTGCCCCGTTAGCTTGTGGTCGATAGGGAGAGGATTTATGGTGCTCGATTCCGTACTTCTCAAGAAGCTTCCTGGTTTCCCCCATTAACTGCACCCCATTATCAGACACTATGTTATGTGGGAGGCCGTATCTGCAGATCAGATTTCTTTCAATGAACCAGGCCATGTCTCTTGCGTTGATCTTCTTGAAGGATTCCGCTTCTACCTATTTCGTAAAATAGTCGATTGCGACTATTATGTATCTGTGCCCGTTGGATGCCGTAAGGCGGATCTCTCCAGTAATATCTATTCCCCAAGCAGCGAATGGCCAAGGTGATGTTAGGCTGTGTAGCTCTGACACTGGCAGGTGCTTTAAATCTGCATGCTGCTGGCATAGCTGGCACTGCTTAACATATTTTGAGCAATCGTTGTCCATCGTAAGCCAATAGAAGCCTTGCCTTATGATCTTCTTCGCCTGGGTTAGCCCATTCATATGAGCCCCAGAGACGCCTGCATGGGTTTCTTCCATCACCCTCTGGGCTTTCCTTTCGTCTAAGCACCTGAGCTGGATACCATCTGCCTACCTTTTGTATAACACCCCGTCTAAGGATATGAACTGAGTGGATAGCCTTTGGATCATCCTCTGATCTTTCTCTATAGCTTCCTCTGGAAATCTCACATTTTCCAAATAATTCATGATGTCAAAGTACTATGGCTTTCCATCTGCTAATTCTACTTCCATTATTGGTTTGATCTCGAAGCTGGGCCTCTCAGAACTTGAAATCAAGATAGGCTTCATAGCTATCCCTTCAGGATTATCCCATATCGACACCCGAGTTGCCAGTGCATCAGCCAAATGGTTCTCCTCTCTCGGTACAAAGCGGAACGTACAGGTCTCGAACTGCCCACATAGCTCCTTCAGATATTCAACATAAGGTACCAGCCGTTCTTCCTTTACAGCCCACTCACCTCAGATTTGGCTGATTACCAAGGATGAGTCACCAAAAACCTCTACGTTCTTTGCACCCAAGGCAACTAAGGCTTCTAACCCGAAGGTGTACGCTTCATATTCAGCTTCGTTATTGGTGACCCTGTACCTCAACCTCTTTGCCAACGAGAGCTTCTCATCATCTGGGGTCGTAAAAATGATTTCGACTTGCCCCCTTGTTATTTACAGCCCCATCCAAATATAACTGCCATCCTTGGACAGAAATTGTGGCTATGCTCTCATCAAGAAAATTGAATTCAGGTGCGTTGCCCTGAATGGGATGATCAGCAAGAAACTCCGCTACTGCTCACCCCTTGATAGTTTTGTGAGTGATGTATTCGACATCGAACTCTTATAGCAATAGCAACCACCTTCCCAACTTACCCAACAAAGATGGCGTTTCTTGCAAATACCTCAAAGGATTGTGCTTTGCCACTGCCTGAACCCTGTACAAATGCAAGTAGTGCCTAAGCTTCTTTGACGCCCAAATCACTGCCAGGCAGATCTTCTCTACTTCAGCATATTTTATCTCGTAGGCCAGGAACTTCTTGCTGAGATAGTAAATCGCGAATTCCACCCCGAACTCATCTTCCTGAGCTATCATGGCTCCCACGGAACCATCCTCCACTGCCAGATGTAAGATAAGCGGCTTGATCGGTTGCGGCGGCCTCAGCACTAGCGGATTCAGCAGATATTCACTGATGCTATCAAAAGCGCTCTGGCAGTCTTTATTCCAAACCACAGGTTGATCCTTTCTGAGCAACTTGAAGATTGGATCGCATATCGAAGTGAGCTTCGCAATGAATCGGCTGACATATTGTAGCTTGCCTAGGAAGCTTCTCACCTCCTTCTCTTTTTGTGGCACGGGCATCTCTCTGATGGCCTTCACCTTGTCCGGGTCAATTTCAATTCCCCTCTAGCTGATGACATGCCCTAGTAGCTTTCCTGAAGTTACTCTGAAGATACATTTCTTGGGATTAAGTTGCAAGCTATACTTATCAATCCTAGTGAAGAACTTCTCTAAAGCTTCGAAATGGCCCTCCCTAGTGGCCTACTTGACCATCATGTCGTCTACGTACACCTCCACTTTCTTGTGGATCAAGTCGCTTAGGAGCTTCATTGTCATTCTCTAGTACGTAGCCCCTGCATTCTTTAGGCCGAAAGGCATTACTCTGTAGGCGTAGGTCCCCCATTCCGTGATGAAAGCTGTTTTAATCCGGTCGACTATCTTGTTTAGGATCTGGTTGTAGCCTACATAACCATCCCCAAAACTGTACCTCGCACAGTTGGTGGCACTATCTATCAACACGTCAATGTGGGGTAGCGAAAAATCGTCTTTAGGGCAGGCCTTGTTCAGATCTCGATAATCCACACATACCCTTACCATTCCGTTCTTCTTGGCTACAGGGACTACATTTTCTAGCCATGTAGGATACTGCACATCAACTAGGAATTTGGCTTCGGTCTGCTGCTGAATCTCCTCTTTAACCTTGTCTGCCCATTCTGGCCTAAGCCTCCTCAACTTCTGTTTTACAGGCTTATGGTCCGGATACGTCGGAATAGCATGCTCTGCGATGTTCCAATCAATTCCTGGCATGTCCTCGTAGGTCCAGGCAAAAACTTTTTCATATTTTTTTATTATTCTCTCGAATTTTTCTCTCTCATCAGGAGTTATATTCGATGCTATTACGATTTCCTTCAGATTTTTTGAGGTTCCAAGATCAAAAGGCGTGGTGTCAGTGGAATCAATATCAAAAATAAATGGGATATGATCATGTTCATGCATGTTGAGATTATTGGAAACATCGCACAAATAAGCAAAATCATTCATCTTACTAATAATATTATGATTATCATTTACATCATAAAAAAGTTCCGGAATAAAAAGACAATCTAAGCTAGTATCTTCTTCAGCTTCCGTTGAGGTCGATACTGCGGCAGCTTGTGCCTCAGCTTCCTGGCTTGGCAGAGGCCTTTCAACTATCCCTGAGGAAATCTTCAAATCCCCAATCTTCAGTTCTAACTCTACCATTTTTTTCCTTCCCTTTCAGCCTGGCAGCTAACATCTTCTCGGTGACAACCTCTTCGGGCTCATCCCTACCCCAGGCAATGCATTGGGTCATAACTTCCTCATCCCAGAAGTCCTCAGCCATTTTAATAACTCCCACATCCCAGTTAAAAACATCACTGAAGATCTCAAATCCAGGGACAATCTTTCCATTCACCTACTGTGGCTCATCTTCACCAGTTTAAGAGCATACTGAGGATGCGGGCACAAAGCTTTCTGAAATGTGAGGGATCTTTTCCGTCGTCTTCTTCTTGCCAAGTCCGTCTTTGTATCCCAAACCCTTCCGATCATTCTGACCTCGAGTAGTGATTGCGGATTGCAGCCCTTGCGAATTTCTACCAAGACCAGCCCTAGGGAGATAGTGCATCCTCTCCATCATATTAACCACTGGAGGGCTATCCGATGACTTCTGCTCTTCCCCTATTACCGATACGTGAAAACCATTGAATGGCTGATTAGCAATCTCTAGGGTCGATACCTGATTATCCCTGGCCGCCTTAATGGTTACCACCTCGCATTCATGTGGGAATTTTATCATCTATGTAGCGTAGACGGCACTCCCCCTAGTTTATGAAACTATGGCCTCCCAAGCAATGCCGAGAAGTTGGCCGGAATGGGCAAAACTACAAATTCTGTCTCCGTCTCAATAGGTCCAGCCTTGACCAAAGTCTTGAACGTCCCCGAAGCTTGCCTTCTAGAATTATAGTAAGTTGTAATAGTCAAATCTGACTCGCTAAGCATACCCTCATCCAAACCAAAAGCCTGAAGCGCACCTAGAGGGCAAACATTTATAGATGACCCGTCGTCTACCATAACGCAAGCAGTGTGCTTGCCATTGATTTGTGCCTTAATGTACAGCGGTTGGTTATGATTACGGCCTTTGACTGGCAAGTTGGCATCAGAATACACTAATCTCTCTCCTGATCCACCTTTTACAAGGTCTAACAATTCTGATGGAGAGATTGTAGTAGCCACAGTAGACTCAGTCAAAGCTTCTACCAACTTTTATTTATGAGAAGGGGACTGCCTTAGAAGATCCCATATAGATATTTGAGCCGTGGTCTTCTTCAATTGTTTGACTATCTGATTCTCTTCCAGCTCTTTCTCTGTTGATGCCTGCGTTGGTTCCGGTGACCTTTCTATCTCTGGAACTACTCTTCCACTTCTCGTTATAGCTCCTACTTCTTTTCCCTCTTCATCTGACTTCCACAGATCCAAAGATATTTCAGCTTCCTCCTCATCTCCATTACCGCTTTCGCTACTAGACCAACAATCAATTGTCGTTACAGATATCCTTTCCCCCTTGGCCTCGGGACGAATAACAGCAACATATTTATTCCCATACAAGTCCTGCAGCACGACCATTCTGGCAGGCTTGATCCAATCATGAAAATAAGTGGCGGTACAACATTATAGCTAGGCTTCCTTTTTCTCTCTCTCTGCTCGGGGTCAGTGATTTGTTTGCTGTAAATCAAATCCTGGATTGAGTGCCTCAACGCTTTACAATTATCCGCTAAATGGCCCGTATGCTGATGAAAGGCACAGTACACATTATCTTTATGCCCCGGCACCCCTTGCGTCATAGCAAGCCTGGGAGGCAAAGGCTGCAACTTCCCTTCTTTCATCAACCTTTTTAAAACCTAAGACAGTGGTCTTCCTAAGTTTGAAAACTTCCTCGGGGTAGTTGCGTCAGTAGCAGACACCTCAACCATTTTTCTGGTGCTACCATTGGGACCAGCTGGCCTATTTATTCCTTGACTGGTATTAGCTCTCTTGGCATAATTGTCATTGCTCGCCTTTCTGGCTAAGTATTCCCCTTCCGCTTCTATGGCTATGTCCTTCAAAGACTCCCAGTCTTTTAGACCCTTCATCTTCAAACCTACTTTCAAGTACGAGTTCGCGTTCTTGATGAACAAACGGATCTGGTCTTGAGTGTCTGGCTTTCTCCTCATCTCCATTACTCTATTCCGCCAGCGGGTTAGGTAATCATGGAAGGATTCCCCGGCCTTTTGTTGAAGCAACTCAAAATCCTTGAGGGTCACCTCCATCCTCGTGTTGCAGTCGTACTGCCTTAAAAACTCCTCTGTGAGCATATCCCAGTCCTCCTTGGTTCGGCGATCGAGGCTGTGGTACCAATCTATGGCGGGGCTAGTTAGGTTCAAGCAAAAGTACTCCACTTTCTACCTCTTGGACAATGTAGTCCCTTTTATGATCAAGGAATACTGCTTTATATGGGCGGTCGGGTCAGAAGTGCCGTCAAACTTAGGAATATCAGGCATCTTGAAATTGTATGGGATCGGGTCATCTCCCTCCAGCTCCTTATCTTCTGAGATTATCCCTTGACCTCTACCCAACATGCGGGCCATAGCCTCAAACTTTTCTTCAATCTTCTTCCAGATGAACTCTTCGATCTAGGGTGCCTTCCCCCTCTCAGATAAAACGCTCATTTTGTCATCTTCATCCTCCCGGTCATCTTCTAATCTCAACGCTTGTCTCCTTCTCTGGAGCTTGGAAGTCACTGATCTCAGATCTATAGGTGGTGGTCGAATTGATTCCTCCTGTCTTTCTACTCTTTTCTCCTCCTGCTCATTTTATCTCATGGGAGGAGGTGGATTTTGCTGATCAGCCTGCTGAGCCATTGCAGCTAATATATTCATCATACGACCTTCGAACTCCTCAAACCTTCTACCCACTTCTTCAGCAATCAAAACCCTGGTAGCATCATTTTCCCTTGGTGAGTTTGCCATCTCTGATACGATACCACTGGTTTCTGAATGGGTTTCTAGAAGACTCTCTCTTTCCTGCAGCTCAAATATAGAAACTCTGATCAGTCGTCCGGTCGGTCCTCTTGTCCACCTGGGCAGATCTATGATGGCTGCATAGATAAGGTGTTAGAATGATGCATGAAATGCAAATGAAATGCATGGCCGTGATATGCAACATCCACAAATCACAGGCAAGCAGATAGGTCCTTCCACCCTTATTGCTCCCACACATGTGGTTGTGCGATCTCTTTCCTAGGCGGGATTAATCCACCGATCAGCGGGGAACCCAATGGACACGGATGGTGTGCGGCGAAAAACCGACAGCATAACACTCCTATGCTAATGCACAAGCGTATGGATGATGATCATCATGCATTTAGACATCCCAAATATATCGACATGGCCCTACCGGGGCATGGAAGCCTTTGGCTAGGTTACCAAGCGAGACATCTGGATTCACTCAATACATAATAACCCATACAGCAAGCATGATATTACGGTTCATATCATCTAGGGAGAGTATCTACGACCATTATATGAGCTTTGGTCGAGGGAGATATTTCTTTAAGGCTACCCAAGCATGATCCCTGCCGATGGGTCTAGCTCATCAAAAGTATAACGACCGATCGGGTTATCATTTTATATACCAAAAGGTACGAAACTTGGGTTGGTGATTATCCTTAACACTTCCCCACATTGAGTGAATGTGG
This sequence comes from Excoecaria cochinchinensis, assembly GCA_947683425.1. Lineage (NCBI taxonomy): Eukaryota > Viridiplantae > Streptophyta > Magnoliopsida > Malpighiales > Euphorbiaceae > Excoecaria > Excoecaria cochinchinensis. The sequence goes on from CANTUQ010000245.1 coordinate 55,165, forward strand.
GGTTGTGCTTCGGGAATGCACCGAGATTAAGAAGGGACCAATCTAGCGTATTCTAAGGCTCTAATGGGATGTATATGAAAATGAGAGAAAGAGAATTTATGAATTAAGGATCTGTTGAGGGCGATCGAGGCAATTGAGGATCCGTTAGCAACTTGTAAAGATATTTACAAGTGCGTCTATTTTGGGCAACAAGGAGGTTTCATGGAGTTACCACCCAATAAAACATTGGGAAAGTTTCTCTCGCCTCAGAGAGCCTAAGACAACGCATGTATCCATTTTGGGCCAACAAAAAGGGGTCTTGGAGGGTGAACCTCTCTCCCTTGGAGCCTAGGATTCATTGATTAGGTCTTTGAAAGGGACACAAGAGGTGTCTTGGAGGTTCTAATGAGTGATCGGAAAGACTTCTCGCCTCGTTGAGCCCAAAGACTAGAGCTGGGTTCGGGACTTCTCATCTATTTCTACCTCGATCATTTTAAGATTAAATTTTGAACTCATTAATTCATTCCCATTCCACACGATGCAATTGAATTAAAAGCGCATTTTATTCACGAGTTAAAGCGATAGATAAGTAAAGGACTATTAAATAAAAAAGAATATAATAACACTAGGAGCGGAATATAACTCCCATTTATAAATGTGCAATACATACATAAGACGGAAGATTATTTATTTTGAGGACTTTGGTCCTCGCATGCATTTACTATAAAAATGATGTTTTTATTGTGAAAATTTTTCATTGGATGAAAAATAGGACATTGGGTCCTTAATTTTATGAAAATCTCTCTTTATTAAATATAAAACATTCATTAATTTTTATATTTAGCGAGATACAAAAGGTATATTCATGTACGTAAAATAATTAATAAATAAACAAATGAGTAAAATAACTAAGAAGGTTAGAAAACTAAACCGGATGGAATCCTCCGAGCATAGTAGATCGCCCCTCGGGCTCAGGACAGTCCAAAAAAATCATATATGCTCACAAAAGGTTAATGGGTGTTAATGTACAAAAACCGCAATATAAATAAAGCTCTAAGACTTGAGAGAGATAGAAAAAGGAAAAAAAGGGTTTGAAAATATGGAGACAGAACCCAGGGACGGCCACTGCCGAGTGACCGATGGGAGTCAGTCAAGGTGACCAACGTGTCCTGTCGCTCACTCGAGAGAGGGCGTCTGTGGGAGGGGTGATCGACGGGCGTCGGTGAAACAGATGACCCGTCGGTCACCGCTGTCTCTAAAAAACGACAGCCAAACTATTTTTTTCAAAGCAAACAGATTTTTACCACAAAAACGAGATGAAAAGGATCAAAATAAAGAAAGATAAAAGCAAAAAGTCGAAAAAAACAAGAATAAAAATAAAGATGAAGTAATACGGAGAAGAAGTCCGGAATATTTACCCTCAAATAATATTTTGGTTGGATTTTTGGTGTCAATTAAAGTCCTGCACACTCCACGAGAAGAGAAAATGAAAGGTCAAGAATGAGGAAAACAGATTATTTCCTTCCTGATCCTTCAAAAGACTGAAGTTTGGAATCAAAGCCTTAGGAAACTAATTAGATTTAGCTCCTTTTAATGGTTTGATTCTTAAACTAAAGGAGATTTCTTAAGATTTTTGTTTATTGGAAGAGAGAGAAAATAAGTTTTAATTTTGAAAGAGTTTCCCCTTTAGAAATTTTTCCAACCCCCTTCTAGGTGGGAAATGAAAGCTTTTATAGGCCAGGGGTGACCGACGGACGTCGGTTACAAAGACGAACGTCGGTTACACAGACAGCATCGGTTCAATCCTACTGACACAAGGATTCAACCGACGGTCCTACAACTCTTACCGACGGGCGTCGGTTCAATCCTACTAACACAACGATTCAACCGACGGGCCTGCAACTCTTACCGACGGGCATCGAAAAGGTGGCATGTTCCGGGAAACAAGGTTGCGTGCTTCGAAAAATCAGGTCCCTCCGACGGGCATAAAAAAATCACATAGGTCGTCGGTGACCCGCAGCGAGTGACAGTCTTGCCTTTGACAGAAGGGCAGACCGCCGGTGGAAAAAAATACACCTTTTGACCCAAAAAAGTTCCCCGTTTCCTCCCTCTTTCCTACGAAGACTGAAAGAACACATTTCTCGTGAAGCAGGGGACCAAAACCTCCGAATCTCAACCGTTTGTATGGACTCAGACGTTGATTCCTCATTGGGTAATCTCTAATCCAGACCGCCTCGGGACACGCTGCTTACAGGGTATTATCAGTTGCAAGTAAAGAAGGAAGATACACCCAAAACTGCATTTAGGACCCAATATGGGCATTATGAGTTCCTGGTAATGCCATTTGGGTTGACTAATGCGCCTGCTGCATTTATGGATTTGATGAATCGTGTGTTTAGACCGTTTCTGGATCAGTTTGTGGTAGTGTTCATAGATGACATTCTATTATATTCAAGGAATGAGAAGGAATATGAACAGCATTTGAGAATGGTGCTTCAGACGTTGCGGGAACATCAGCTGCATGCTAAACTGAGCAAATGCGAGTTTTGGTTGCGAGAGGTGTCTTTTCTGGGTCATGTTATATCTTCTAAAGGTATTAAGGAGGATCCGGCTAAAATAAAAGCAATTGTGAATTAGAAGCCACCTAAGAATGTGCTCGAGATTCATAGTTTATTAGGATTGGTTGGATATTATAGAAGGTTTGTTAAAGGATTTTCAGTGATAGCTTCTCCATTGACGAGATTACTGCGAAAAGGAGTTAAGTATGAATGGACAGAGAGATGTCAACAGAGTTTTGATCAGTTAAAGAAGATGCTAGTTGAACCGCCAATTCTCACACAGCCTATGACTGGTAGAGAGTATGTCATGTACACTGATGCTTCAGGAATAGGATTGGGTTGTGTATTGATGCAAGATGGAAAAGTGGTAGCTTATGCATCAAGGCAGTTGAAACCGCATGAACATAATTACCCGACCCATGATTTGGAATTAGCAGCAGGAGTGTTCGCTTTAAAGATTTGGCGACATTACTTGTATGGTGAGAAGTGCAGGATTTATACTAATCATAAGAGTCTGAAATATCTGCTTACTCAAAAGGAGTTGAACCTGAGATAGCGAAGATGGCTGGAGCTGTTTAAAGATTATAACTATATTATGGACTACCACCTAGGTAAAGCTAACATGGTAGCGGATGCATTGAGTAGGAAATCAGTTTCAGCTTTGCAGTTGCAGCAGATTAAATGGAGATTTTCTGCAGATGGAGCTTTGATAGCACAGTTAAAAGTGAGACCGGTCTTGAGAGATGAGTTAATAGTTGCTCAAGGGAATGATGTGAGGTTGCAACAGATTCTATAGTCAGTCAGTGATATGGACAAGACTGACTATTCAGTGAATGAAGATGGGGGTACTGTTGTACAAGAATAAAATGTGTGTGGCAAATGATAAAGAATTAAAGAAGAGATTGATGCATGAGGCTCATAATACAGTTTTCACAATGCACCCAAACAGAAACAAGATGTATCAGGATCTGAAACAACTATATTGGTGGCCAGGTATGAAGAAAGACTTAATGGAGTATGTGTCCAATTTTTGGTATGTCAACAAGTTAAAGCAGAACACCAAGTACCACAAGGAATGTTGAACCCACTCCCTATTCCACAATGGAAATGGGACAATATCACAATGGATTTTGTTTCTGGTTTACCCTTCGCTTCGAGGCAGCAAGATGCAGTGTGGGTAATAGTGGACAGATTTTCAAAGTCAGCTCATTTTATACCAGTTCGGATAGATTATTCGATGGAAAAGTTAGCAGAATTGTATGTAAGAGAGATTGTGCGACTGCATGGGGTACCCTTATCCATTGTCTCTGATAGGGATCCCAGGTTTACTTCTAAGTTTTGGAAAAGTTTGCAAGTTGCATTGGGTACGAAGTTGAACTTCAGTGCTGCTTTCCATCCACAAACCGATGGACAATCAGAAAGAATTATTTTGGTTTTGGAGGATTTGATGCGAGCATTTGTTTTGGATTTCTCTAAGAGTTGGGATAAGTATCTTCCACTTATGGAATTTGCTTATAACAACAGTTATCAGACTAGTATTGGCATGGCACCATATGAAGTTTTGTATGGAAGGAAATGTCATACACCGAATTGAATGAGCACAGAATTGTAGGGCCAGATTTGGTACTCGATATAGAAGAGAAGGCAAGACTTATTCAGCAAAGATTAAAGGCAGCTAGTGATAGACAGAAGTCATATGCGGATCTAAAACGAAGAGGTGACAAAGTGTTTTTGAAAGTGTCTCCTTGGAGAAAGGTGCTAAGATTTGGTAAGAAAGGGAAATTGAGTCCAAGGTTTATCGGGCCAATGAAGTTCTGGAGAAAGTGGGTCCTGTGGCATATCGATTGGCACTGCCTCCAGCTTTAGCAAAGCTTCATGACGTGTTCCATGTATCTATGTTGAGAAGGTATAGATCGGATGAATCACATATGTTGCCTATGCACGAAGTGGAAGTACAGCCAGACTTTACTTATGACGAGAAACCAAGATCAATATTGGCAAGGGAAATGAGACAACTTTGGAATAAGCAAATACCGCTTGTGAAAGTGCTCTGGCAACATCATGGTGTAGAAGAACCAACATGGGAGCCGGAAGCTGCTATGCATGAACAACATCCTCATTTGTTTAACACAAGTATGAATTTCGAGGACGAAATTCTTTAAGGAGGGGAGAGTTGTAATGGCCGCAAATGTGCCCTAAAAGCTTTGACCTAATTTGGTAAGTGAGTGGAATGGTATGTGTAGTTCGGACTCAATTGAAAGAAAGGAAGGACTTGATTGAAAAGAAGAAGAATAATTAAGTGGTTAAATGGTAATTTTACATGACTGTAATAAGCATGAGTTAGTGGCTGATTAATTAGTTTAATGGGGGATTGATTAGAGAACAAAATAATGCTAATTAATAACTAATGAAGATGTGAGTAGAGGCAGATATTAGTGTGGCTGCCCGTGTGGCACTTGGAGAATTAGCCACCTCCACCTTTGCATGCATGAGTTATCAAAGGAAAGAGAAAAGATTCATTTGTGTAATTCAGCCAAATTTTCTGTGTTCTTCTCTTTTCTTTCTTGCGTGAGAGTGAGCTTTAGAGAGGCTTTAAGAGGTGCATGCATATAGTTGATTAAAACAAGAATTAAGGTTTCAAATTTGAAAGGTAAGTAATTAAGTACACATATTCTCATCTTCTACTCCTTTCTTCATGATTTTGGTTGGTTGGGATGGGATAATGTTGGATTGAGTTTAAGTTTGTAAATTGGTATTGTGATGGTAGTTGAAGAGGTGATGAAGGACAAGGGGAAAGCCATTATTGGGGAGCCGAGTACTCAACGTAAATAGGAGCTAAGGCGACGAGGTTCAGGAAATATATGTGTTATATATTGATTAGTTTATCTTTGATGTGTATGATGCGTGAATGTGAAATTTGAGATATTGAGCATGATTATGTGCTATGTGATGACATGTAATTGAAGTGTTATGAATGTTGTGTGGTGAGAATGAAAAACTAGCATGTACAATACATAGAGCAATCATGAACCTTAGTTCAGGGAAAATCCTGTTTATGTCCTACCAGACCTCTGTGTATTGTTTTGATCGTAACTGGAGTTTTACAATCCAATTTCAGTGTTTGTTAAACCATTTGAACCATAACTTCCATACCTTTAAAAGTCTAAGAGAGACCGTAAATTAATTATGTCTGTAGAAAATGGCAATAAACGGATGTGTTCCTGTCTAGCCGGGTTGATTTGAATAGTCTGTAGTGTTTAATGCATATCTCTTCATTTAGGAGTCCAAATGACCTCAAGCTTGTTCCATTTGAACGATAAGATATATAGAAACAAATGTTATGAAGGACGCTTTGCCCAAAAATGAGTTCTAGAGGTCGGTTTTTGCGATGCAATTCTGGAGTGAAAACCAATCTCGTAAGGCACCTGAGGGGAGCTACTGTCGCGATCGCGACAGAGTCGCGACCTCGTGACATAACAACATGTATTAAGACTTTTCTTCTTAATTTTGAGCCCATGGTTGGCCTGAATCAATTCCCTATCTTTCCCTCAACTTATTATGCATAATTAGGGCTATTAAATGAATATAAAAGTGGTTATCAATGGGAAAAACTTATGAGTATGATTGATTGGTAATTTAACTAATAAAGTAACAATATATAATTATGTGAAGGATAGCGAATGGAATGACATATATATGTGTGTGAGCAGTATGTTAGGCTCAATTGATGTGAATAGTTGATGTGTTAAAGTGCATATGGAAAAGAGAATGTGATGAGGGGTGACATATGTGTTATGAAGATTGATTAATGTGAAATTGATAACAGGACTAAATAACTTAAGCCTGCGAGTCAAGTAGTGGATAGATAGGTATGCTTATAGGGTCAAAGTGCTGCAGCCCAATGCGTTTAATGTGTCTGATTCCTTGGGAATCACAATGCGATTACAATGCGTATAATCCTTGCTGGATTTTATTATATGTGGAATGATATTATTGTACCTTAGGGTACCAATGCGTAAATGAGATTTCAATGCGATTATAGTACCTAAGTGGTACCAATGTGAAACCCATTATCCGCTTCTTGGAATTGCAGGCCATTTAATAAATGGAAATGAAAATAATACATTCATTATGTATGTTATATTCTGGAATTATGTGATTGTGTTGAATAATGCTCTATGCTTGTGGATGCTAAAGAATTATGCCATGTTTATCATAATACCTAAGTGTTATAATAACAAGCTAAGCATGATCTTTTACATGTAATGTATGATATTACTATTTGTATGCTGTTTTGGTTGTTATGTTTATGTGTTCCCCACTAAGCGTTATCGCTTAGCACGGGTTTACTCTAATCCGTGTAGGTACGGATGAGAGGTATTTGAAGGACGCTTCTGCATAGCAACGGTCAACAATAGGAAGCTGCTAGTGTAGGTTTTGGGGGATTTTTGTTATGGGAATTTTGTATAACTATGAAAATGTTTTTGTATAACTAATATGTATATAAGTATGTTAAGGCATGTAAAGATATAATAACTCAGCATGTGAACTTAAAGTTTATAAGTGCATGCTTGATAAGTGAGTGGATACAGAAAAGACCTAAGATGATTGGCATGAGATGAATGATGCTGCGTGTGAAATGAGAAATTTTATTGTACATGTTTTGATATAAGTTTACTATTAATGAAATACATGCATTTGTCTGTTGTGAACGGTCGTTCCTAACTAGATTAGCTGAGCTAGTCCGTCGGTTGGGAATAGGCGTCACATATCACTTTCCATGCATTAAACTTAGTTTATCATTTACTTTTGCCGATTGACCTATAACTGTCCGAAGTTACTATTCATTCGGTCAAATTTTCGGTAGCATAATGACTTATAAACTTAACTACCCAAACCCGCAATTCAAACAATCCATAGCCCACTCAAGGGCACAACACTACTGCAGAGCCTTTAAAAATCACACACATACCTAAAATGCAGTACAGTTTTCACAGTGTCTCAAAAACCCATAACATCTAAGAGTTCATATACATGCCATTACAAAAACTTAAACTTTCCAACATACATTTACATATCACTAACTATACCATACAAAAATATATCCTTCTCCACTTACTCCCAAAAGAAAGGTATGCTTTCTCCACGTCCATAAGCGTACCTACACGCAGTCAATAAACACTACATGTTTAGCATTAAATATGCCTAGTAGTGGTTACAAATCGAGAAATTTCCAATAGACTAAGCTCACACACATACATGAATTATATATAAACTCATTCATTTAAACCTAATATATATATTATTTACTTATTTCAATTTATTTTCACACAATATTATCCATTTTTACGCACTAGTCCTTCATCCTTACCAGTAATTCAATTCAAAACTACCAATATTCAATAATTACATTTTCATCCTTTAATTTACTACTTTTTGGTAAATTTACAATTAGGTCTCTATATTTTTACTAAATTACGATTTACTCCTTAACTTTTTCATTATTATAATTATACCCTTATTTAAGTTTGTTCTCCCATTCAATTCATTTTTCTCATACTTTATATAAATATTATTCAATAATTAAATCCAAGTCCTTTAACTTACCATGCTTTTGTAAAATTACAATTAGGTCCTTATACTTTCTTTATATTATCAATATGCCATTAATTACTCTTATCATTCACTTAAATCATCATTTGACTTACAAATTACAAACTAGTCCTTAAATTAACATTTACATGTCAAATTACACTTTAGTCCCTGAACTTTACATTCTTTTACACAATTAAAATTTTAACTTCATTTTTTGATCAAAATTCACTTATTAACTTACTTTTACACAATTATTGTTTTGCCCCTAAACTTTTATTAAATTATAATATTGCCCTTACTTTTACTTTTATTTACATTTACGCCATTAATTAATTAAACTTTCACATTTATTCAATTCCTAACTTATAATTTACTAATTAGTCCTCCAATTACTGTCTTTCTCAGTAAATTACTGTTTAGTACTTAAACTTATTATCCTCTTTTAATTTAGTCCATTCTTTACACTTTTTCACTTTATATCACAATTAATCTCATTTTAATCATTTTCTTTAATTTTCCCCTAGTATCATCCAGTAGGAATCATTAGACTCGATATGCAAGACTGGGTTATATAGCCCTAACGTTCCGAAGTGGCCACTTGGGGGCCAAATTACGCCTTAGTAGTATCGGAGTGACCACTTGGGGGCTAGATTACGCTCTGACGACAGTACACTTACACTATACATTACACTGTGACACTAATAAGTAGACCGTCATTGTTCTACAATTTCAAGTTATCATGACTCACTACCGCGACATACAATGACGTCCCTATAGCTAGCCATCTATATCCTACTACCATATTACTAAGGGCAATGCATAATCATCATTCAATACATTTTCTACTTACCATACAATATAAAATAAATCCACAATATCAATTAGTACAGTATAGTTTCACTTTCAGTTCATTCTTTTTCCATCAGGTCCATTTTAATTCACTCAATATTTAGTATAAACTTCATTCATACCATAAATTCACTTAAATATACACATTCTATCAGTTTCATTAAAATATAAGGCAATATCACACTTTAATATATACAAATATACTCCATTTATTACAATTAAATTCACACATACTTATTTTTCATTCTTTATTCATTCTATACCATTGCACTTCGTAAATAATCAAGTTATACACCTTTTGATTCAAGATTACCAATCGGCACCTTAGTATTTTTATCCCAAAATTTACTTTTCTCTCATTTATTATTTATTTAGCTAGATTACTTGTTAATTTACTTATATGTACCATTAAATAACATTACATCATAAAATATTCACATGGAACCCTAAGTGTACAATTCGGCCAAAGTTTTTTTAAAATTTTAACTTTATTTTTCTTCCTTTTAATCACTCAATTAGTTAGATCCCATGTCATGTATCAAAGATATGCCAAATATATGCATTAATTATCAAAGTATGACATAGTTTACCATTGGAATACCATTCGGCCTAGGTTTTACATTCACATAAACTTTACTTTTCTTTCCTTTAATCATTCCATTTACTAAATATCATGTTGAAAATTATCTAAATATCATTTACATGCCAAATAACCAAGTATACTTGAATTAATCCTATGTATACAATTCGGCCCAAGTGTGAACACTCAACCAAAGTTTTATCTTTCCAATCTAAGCATTCAAAACATCATTATTAACCTTTCCTAACATGGCTCTAAGGTTGGATTCAATTATGCATGCATATTTCATATACTTTATACTTGGACATAACCTAAAATCATACTTTAACAATGGAAATTAAAGGATTTTGTAACCACAAACCTCGAATCCTTGGTTAGCACTTCTCAAATGTCCTTTTTGATGCCTTATCTTTAAGAAAAATCTTCCTGACCTTGGAAACCTGACCATGGCCGAATACATTCACCAAATTTTTATTAATTTCATGCTTTCCTTTTACAATAAAACTTCATAAACATGTTCTACATATCATAAAGTATCTATAGGATCCTTTAAACCCAAATAAAATTACCTAAATCACTTACCTCAAAATTTCGCCCTAACTTTAAAGTCTTTAAAAATTCCACTTCTAATACTCCAAATGGACTCCAATCACCATTACCGCATTATAGAGGAGCTGAAATTTGTTTAGGGGGCTTAAATTTATGGAAGGATTGGAAGAGAAATGAAGAAAATAGAGGAGAAAATCAAAGAGACAAATTCGGCCAAGAAAGAGAAGAAATGAGGCAGTTCCTCTAGGGATTTCTCTAGAGAAATCAGGTCTTGAGGGGTTTATATAGGCTAAAGTTGAACTAAACTGGTCAAACCAAAGTGGTCCAACCTGTTTGGGTCAATTTTTGATTTTTAAGCCATTTTTCGCTTTTCAATGGTAACTATAAGTTCCTCTACTTATTTTCACTTACAACTAATTCCATCATTCTTAATATATGAAAATTAGCCTCCCTATAAAATTTTAGCTCAATCGGAGTCCGTTTGGGATCCAGTTCGGTTAAACCGGTCCAATTCGACACTTTTCGGTTCTACCGTAATTACTAATCTTTCACTTTCAAAAATTCCTTAAAATTATTTAAAACCATTTTATACCCCACAAAAAATTCTTTAGACCTCAATTACTATTTTTAAAAATTAAGTCAAACCTCGGTCAACCCTTGGTTACTATTGAACCGAACTAGAGGCCGACTTCTATTTGACTTTCGGAGGCCTATATGACCTCAATTTTGCACCAAATTTTACTACTATACTCCTGAGAGTTCATAGATTCTAATAGGCCAATAAAATATTTTTAGCAGACTGCTGTCATTTTCAACTTTATAACTTCCCAAGAGGTTACACATCCTAGGATTGCTATGCCTCAAGCACGTTCAACTTTTTAACTGCTCTGTAATTAGAAGCACTAGAGCTATTATTTTCACATCAAAATTACACTACAGACTCTACAGAATTCACTAATCATTACTACCCAGGTTCTAGCAAAGCTTAATAATTCAACAAAAACCTTGAAATTACTCAAGTAAAGATGAATGGCTGCCTTGGTAAGTTGGAAATGAAGTAAAGATGAAGTGAAAATGTAGAATTTGGACTCGGAATGGTCGGCCAAGGTGAGGTGAGGAAGAAACAAATTCTACCTCTCAAACATATATATATGCATGGTAATACATACATGGCCATACCAACATTGGATACCTATCTTCCACTTACTTTAATTAACCTTTAATTAACTTAATTAATCCTTCTTTCACTAAATAATCTTTCATTTACTTTAATCATGCAAAATTCCATTTTAATCACTTAACTAATTTAATTTTTTCAATTTACCCTTTCCTAATTTCTCAATTATGCAATTAACTCCTACCCGAATTTCAATTTGTACTCGATTAATTCTCAACATAGAAACTTAATCAATTATACATTTTAATCTACTCGCATACCCCAAAGGTATATAATACGACTAAGGTATGAGTTGGGGCTTTACAACTGTAATGGCCCAAATACCGGTCTAGAAGTATTAGTGCATAATTTCAGTATTACCATGATAATCGTAGCGTCGAATAGTGTAGGGAGTGAGGTTACCAGTGTCAAAATTCAGTGTTAAGTGTGTTAAAAATATAGTGATTCCGGGTCAGGTGACACCGAAGTGGTTATACTGCGAAACAGGCTGTCCGATGCCCGAAAAATTTTAATTTCGCAAAAATAATCTGTGGGTCATAAGGAATCTAGTGGTGAAATCGGAATTGAAAACGGAGTTAAAACGACCTCTGAAAGTCATTATGAAGTTGGCCTCCAGTTCGGTTCAATTTGAATCAGAATTTGATCGAGTTTGACCAAGGGGTTATGAGGGGTTTATGTGGCCCAATAGAAATTAAGTGTATTAAATAATGTAATGGAAGTGATTTCTGTGAATTTTGACAGCTTTAGAGTGTATTTTACAGTAGAAGAAAAATTGATCGAATCGGATCGATTTAAGTGAACCGGTGCCCAAATGGACTCCGATTGAGGTAAAAATTTGCAAAAAACCTATTTTTTATGTTTTAAGATCAATGGAATTGGTTAGAAGTGAAAATAATCAGAGGAACATATAAATGCATAAGAAAAGTGAAAATGAACTGAAAAAATGAAATTTTGGTCTAAATCGGTCGGACCACCTTGGTTGGACCGGTTTGGTTCATTAGAGGATTATAAAAGGGAAGAAATGGCAGGATTTCTCTAGAAAAACCCAGCCAAAGTCGGCATCTTCCTCCCCCATCAAAACCAAACTTCTCTCCTTACTTTCTCTTCCATTTTTCTCTTCTTCTACTCCATTTTCTCATCAAATCTTAGCTCCATAACTAAATTTCAGCTCCTTTACAACATTTTGGAAGTGGTTTGAGTTCATTTGGTGCACTGGAAGTGGAAAAATCAAGTGAGCAAAGTTTAGGGTGAGTTTTTGGGTTATTGATTCAAGGGGTTTTAATTTGTTTCTTTGGTCCCTCCTAAGGTTTTTGGGCCTGTAGAACACGTTTATGAGGTTAGATTCTTCATTTGAAGCTTAGTTTTGATGATTTATGTGTCTTTGAATTCGGCCATGGTAGGTACTTCAAGGGAAAGGAAAGCTCCTCTCACCCAGGTGGAAGAAAACCAATCCTAGGGTGATAAAAAGCTTGAAAAAGAAGTTAGTGGTTACTAAATCTACACTTTTCCTAATGGTTGTGTTGAATTTTAGGTTATGTCTAAGGTTAAGTATGAGAAATTGATGTGTTCAATTAAATCTGACATGATATTCATGATTAGTGGACTAAAATTAGTGTATAAATATAATTAGATAAAATTAAATCAAAGTGGTATGAAAAACCTAAGTGAGGCCGAATGGAACCTAAGGGAATTTAATGAATTTTAAGGTAATTTATAGCATGAAAATGGTGTATATAGTAAGTATAACATGTGTATTGCATAAGGGAATGATTAAAAAGTGAAAAAGAATTCATGAAGAAAATTTAGTGTTATGACCGAATATAATAAAAGAGAAATAAATGGGTTTTATGATAAATGATGGCATGAAATTGGTGTATAAGGCATCTATAACATGAAAGGAGTGTGATTGTGTGACTAAATAAAATTATAGTGTATGATATGGAAAATTGACCCCTTGGCCGAATGATATAGGTGAGTGGATGTATGTGTATTTTGATGGTATATGTAATATAATGGCATAAAGTGATTATATATTGATAAATAAGTGCATGTGTAAAGTGGTAAGTGAAAATGAGATGTATGTTGCATTTTACATATTGACATAATGTGATATTTAATGAAATTTTGACAAAATATTGCCCTTAGTAGCTATCTGGTAGTGAAATCTAGTCCAGGATATAGATGGCTAGCCATAAGGATTCCACACCGCGGTATGAGTCATGGCGACTCACTATTGATAAGCTGATGAGAGCTTCTCGTAGCGTATAGTGCAATTCAGTGTATAAAATAGTGCAGTGCAGTGATAATGGTCTCATTGAGATCATTTTATAGTGAAATGGGTCTGTGGGGCCCATGTCCCGCATATCCGGTCAGTAAATTTTTTACCGGGTCCATACTAGGGGCATACTTGTAAATGTGAATAAAATGATTAAAATAATCAAATTGGTAAAAATGAGTGAAAACAGGACTAAAATTAAGTAAATAGAAAGTTTAGGCGTAAAACGGTAATTTTGCTAATTGTTGGTAAAAATTAGTGAAAATGGATTAAAAGTGTAAGTGGAAGGGCAAAATGGTAATTTTGATAAAATATGGAGTTAAAATAGTAAAGACAGTGAAAAAGTGATAATATAGGGACTAAATTGTAATTTTTACCAAATTGTAGGTTAAATAGTGAAATATTTCGGTAATAAGGGCATAATTGTAATTAAATAAGTTAATTTAGTGTAAAAGTGGAAATTAAGCATAAATGAAATTAATAGTGTAAATACTTAATAAACAAGGGCATTTTGGTAATTATATATTAAATGAGAATAAAGGGTAATTTAGTAGTTAAATAATGTTAAGTGAATTAATTAAGTGAAGGGTTAAGTGAAGAGAAAACAATAGTAAGCATATTTATGTGAAATTAACCCATGTACGAAATTTGAATATGATAAGTAAATATAATTAGTTAGGAAATTTATAGATTGGTAACCACTACTGGGCATTCTAATGCTCAGCACGTAATTATTTTTAACTGCGTGTAGGTACCCTTTAGGTTGGAGTAGCGTACCTCAATATTTTGGTGGAGCAAGCGGAGGAAGTGGAAATTAAGTATCTATTTTGTATGTTTTGGTGTTTGGCATGTATATACACTTAAATTAATATTTGGTTTTGGTCTGTAATATTATTATGCTTATATTATTTGTGAAAATTTTATGTTGGCTATGTGATGAAAGGCGGATGGGATATGTATGATTATAGGATGATTTGTTATTGTGCCCTTGCTGGGTGGAAATGTCTTATTACAGGTTTGGGCAGTGCATTTTACAAGCCGTTATACTGCCGAAATGTATACTAAATGAATAGTAAAATGAGACAGTTATAGGTCATCGGTAATTAAGAAATGTGAATGCTAAGGATGTGTTAACAAATAAGTGAATATTGTGTTAAGTGAATTTAGTGTTAATAAACATGAGGAAAAAAAATTGACCCGTAATCTCATTAAGTAATAATAATTTATCGATCATGGTAATCGCACAGTAGCATTAGGTCGGCAGTATACATATAGAATATAAGGGTGTTACAATAACTCTTCCCTCCTTAAAAAATTTTGTCCTCGAAATTCATACCTGAACTGAATAGTTGAGGATACTGAGCTTTCATAACTGATTCGGGTTCCCATGTTGCTTTCTCGATACCGTGATGTTGCCAAATCACTTTCACTAACGGACTTTAATTATTCAAAAGTTGCTTCACCTCCCAAGCCAACACTGCTTTAGGTTTCTCATCATAGGAAAAATCTGGTTGTACTTGTACATCTTGCATTGGTATGATGTGAGATTCATCTGAACGGTACCTTTGAAGTATGGACACATGAAATACATCATGTAGCTTAGCCAAAGCTGGTGGCAAAGGTAATGATAAACTACTGGGCCAATTCTTTCAAGTACTTCATATGGCCTAATAAATCTCGAACTCAGTTTCCCTTTCTTCCCAAATCGAAGCACTTTTTTACATGGTAATACCTTTAAGAAGACTCTATCACCCACTTCATATTCTATATCTTTTCTTTTCAAATCTACGTAGGACTTCTATCGATCAATTGCAGTTTCTAACCTATGCCGAACTACTTGTACTTTCTCTTCAGTATCTTTGACTAAATTCGGACCAACTACCTTGTGCGCACTCAATTGTTTCCAACAAATAGGACTGCAACACTTCCTACCATAGAGAGCTTCATATGGTGTCATGCCAATACTCATCTGGTAACTATTATTATATGCGAACTCCATCAACGAGGTGTGCCTATCCCACTGATACGAGCTGAATTGAAGTATAATTTAGTATTTATTTTGTATGAGTTTATGTAATTAATCATGTAATTGTTTGTAAAATTTGATGTGATATGTTAGACTATGTTTATTTGTATCAGTTGAGTGTTTATGTTGTTATTTGTGTTTTTAGGTGAAGAAATGAAGAGAAGAAGTAAATAGAATGAGAGGATCACGAGAGAGGAGCAGATCACGACGTGACCAGAGGTAACGTGACGTGATTGTACTAAGAAGAATGAAGAGGAAGGAGGAAAAGAAGAGAAGGAGCTGCAAGAGACGAGTCACGCCGTGAGCTAAGGTCACGCGACGTGACGAGAAGCCAGCAAAGAAAGGAAAGAAAGGAAAGAGAAGAGAAAGGGGAGAGCTAGCGACACGTGAGCGCCAGTCACGCCACACACGCCAGAAGTCACGCCGTGATGGGGAGTAACGCGACATGACTGGCTAGAGAGGGAAGAAAGAAAGAAGGAAGAAATTGGGCAAGCGCATTCTGTTGCGATCGCGACAACGTTGCGATCGCGACAGAGACGACCGTTGGGGCAGTTTTGAGCCAAAAGACACATGAAAAGTTGTCTTCTTTCACCAAACTTTGCAACCATTCTCAAGGGATACAATTCTTAGATTAATATCTATAAATATGTAGTTTAATTGTAATTTTAAAAAATGAATTTTAGTTAAGTAATTTTTCTGTATTTTGCAAGACAGATTTTTCTTAGTTAATTTTCTATTTAGTTTTATGTTTTGAAGAAGAAGATCAAGGAGAAGGAAAATTTATTTTCAAGAGATTGAGAAAAGGGTTGAAAGGCTTCTATCTTATTCTCTTATTTTTAATTCTTCTCCAATATTTCTATGAATATCATTTTAATGAATTTGTATGTTATGATTATTTATATTTCCATCTACTTTCATAGTCTTTCATTGTAGATTCTCTATTAATATCTTTTGCATGATTTTTACAAGTTAAAGTAATTCGAGAGTTTGCTTTATCTGGCATTTAATAGAGATTCATTATCAAGGTATATTTTGAGAAATCGGTATATTAAGATAATTGCTATATGTTAGTGTTTATTTTTAAAATATGTAATTAGAAATCTCTAATTCATTAATGAAAATTGTGAGTTAGAATTTTAATTATATGTTTTAGGCATTTTAATTCATGTCGAGAGAGTGAGTTAAAAGTTTATTCTAACTTGGCTTGCATAAAAAGATGAAAGATGTTAATCTAAATGATGGAATCAAGTTCATTGTTTTTAATTCTTCATGATTTATTTTATCTTCTTTTGACGATCATTAACTAGGTATATTTAGTTTACATGTTAGATTAGATTAAAATCAACTCTACCATTAATTAATCATTGTAAACAAGATTAAAATCAATTAGTAATAGTGTGTAAAAACGTTCCTCGTGGGATCGATATCTTAAGTACTATTGCGGTACACCGTATACTTGCGGTATGTTGCATCATTAGAAAATGCACAACAATTGTTTTTAATTCTTCATGATTTATTTTATCTTCTTTTGACGATCATTAACTAGGTATATGTAGTTTACATGTTAGATTAGATTAAAATCAACTCTACCATTAATTAATCATTGTAAATAAGATTAAAATCAATTAGTAATAGTGTGTAAAAACCTTCCTCGTGGGATCGACATCTTAAGTACTATTGCGGTACACCGTATACTTGCGGTATAATAAGCATATATAGAAAATGCTCAACAAGTTTTTGGCGCCGTTGCCGGGGAACGGTTGTTTTGCCATTATAAAAATTGATTTATGATTTTGGATTACAATATTTTCTTTTGTTTTAATTTGTTTATTTGTTTAAATTAATTTTGTGTTTTGTTTTTACATGATTTTAGAAGTTCCTGCCTAGTATAAGGAGTTCTTTAGAAGAGCTTGAGCCTTTAAATCCTGAAATTGAGAGGTTTTTATTGAGTAACCGAAAATCCAATAAAAAGAAGAACAAAAATAGGAGATCAATTAGCATGGCTGAAGAAAATCCACCAAGATTGATGGACTTTGCCACACCTGCTTTGAGTGGTGCTCAACAAGGAGTGGTAAGACCAACGGTAAATGCCAATCAATTTGAAATTAAGTCTTCATTATTACAAATGATTCAAAATAGTATTCAATTTTATGGTTTGGCAAATGAGGATCCAAATGCTCATTTGGCAAACTTTCTTGAGATTTGTGATACCTTTAAGATAAATGGGGGTTTCGGCTGATGCAATCAAGCTTAGGCTTTTTCCATTCACTTTGAAGGATAAAGCAAAGGCTTGGTTGAATTCATTAACAAGGGGATCTATAACTACTTGGGACCAATTGGCCCAAGCATTTTTATCAAAATATTTTCCATTGGCCAAAACTGCAAAAATCATAAAGGATATCACTACATTTGTTCAAAATGAAAATGAATCATTATATGAGGCTTGGGAAAGATTCAAGGAATTGCAAAGGATGTGTCCACACCATAACTTGCCAAGAGAGTTGTTGATGCAAACATTTTATAATGGTGTAAATCCAACCACAAGAGGAACTATAGATGCTGCAGCTGGTGGATCTTTAATGAGAAAAACAATTGATGCAGCATATGAGCTATTGGAAGAGATGGCAATGAACAACTGTATGTGGCCTCCTGAAAGAGTAAGGGAGTATAATAATTCTAATACTAGGGGGTACATTCAGTTGATTCTATGGTTGCATTACAAGCCCAAATTGAAGCATTAAATCATAGAGTTAATAGTCTAAGTATGGGTGGTAATTCATTAAGTGCATGCAATGTGTGTGGTCAACAAGGATATAAGAGTGATAATTGCAATTTAGGCATGGTTAATAAGGAAGAACAAGTTAATTTTCTTCAAAGCCAAGGTCGTGGTAATCCTTATTCTAACACTTATAATGCTGGTTGGAGAAACCATCCTAACCTTTCATGGGGGAATAATAATGTTAACAATCAAAATAGAGGTGTAGGATACCAATAACCACAAGATAGGTTTGGGGCCTTTGAGGTTAAAATTGATAAATTCATTGAAGAAATTAATTGTAGGATGCATTCTCAAGATGCAAGTCAAAAGAAACTTGAAGAAAAATTTGACCAAATTGCTAAAAATCATGCTGCTACTATTCATAATCTTGAGGTTCAAATAGGTCAACTTGCTAATTCCCTACCTTCTAGAAATCTAGGATGCCTTCCAAGTAATACTGAGGAGAATCCTAGGGAGCACATTAAGCCATGATTTGTCTAATTCTTTTATTTAGGTTACTTAGTTATATTATTTTTATTTATGTTTTGTTCTTTGTTTTAAATTTGTTTATATAGTATTATTTTATTGATTTTCATGCTAATAACACATTTGTTTTTAAATAATAGCTAATTTAGTAAGATTAAAATTGTTTAATAAATATATAAAAAAAATTTATTAAATAAATAAATGAATAAAAATAAAAAAAAAATAAAAAAATAGAGAAAAATAAAAATTATTTTGGAGACGTTTGATTCTGTTGCGATCGCGGCAAGTATCGTTTGGCAGGGCTCGAGACGTGATGAAACTTCACGCGACGTGATGCAACGTAACGTGAAGTGATCGCGGCAAGCATCGCGAAATTGCGACAGAAGGATTGCAGGGCATGCGTCTCGTGATGCAGCTTCACGCAACGTGACGGTCTTAGGAAGTGGACTTCGCCCAGGTAAGGCAGGAGCGTCACGAGTCGTGACGTTGCCTCACGACTCGTGACGGGTATATCAGGTAATCAGATACGATTTAAATTTTTCTTTTCTTTTATTATTTTACTTATTCTTTTTCTATTATTTGTTTTGTTTTGCTTTCTTTTCTGATTTAGACGATTTAATTTAAATTACATTAACTTAATTTACCCGTTTATGCTTTAAAACACAGGAAAAGAAAAATTAAAAGCGGGAACTCTAATTTTAAAACCCTAACGTCGTGACCTTTTGTTTTCTTCACTTGACTCTTCATTTCAACTGTTAGTTTTATTTCTCCCATCGCAGGTCACGAGTACAAAGTTCTTCATTAGCCATTTTTATTATTCATTTCTTCTTTTCTCTTCTACAGAAAACTTTCGAACTACCATACCTTGTTTTCCTCTCGTTTTTCTGGTTCTTCATTTTAGCATTCCATTTCTATTTTCTTCTCTTTTCTTTTCTTCAAAAGATTGACTTAGGGATTTCGGGTTTTGCTTTCTATTTTCAGGTTTGTCAGTTTATTTTCATTTTTCTTTTCATTTCTTCTTTCCCTCATTGCATTTAATTTCAGCATTTTCATGTAATTTTTTCTCTGTTTACATTCCTTTTTCTTGTATATTTTCTGTTTTTCTTTTGAGTATTTGGTTTTGTTAATTTTTTTTCATTTTCTACAGCTTTACTTCCCTATAGTTTTCAATCTCTGTTTACCCAACACATTCAACAATGGTGAGAACAAAGAATCCAACTGTTTCTCGCATTGAACAAGAAGAACAGGAAGTTAAAGAGGTGAACATTGCTGCTCATTATGGTGCATTATTTCCCATTTTTTCTGTAGACGAAGGCAGTAGGTATTTAACTCTTTGTGATAGGCATTTGATGTAATGTAAGTATTTTCCTGACTCTTTACTTAATCAAATTGGCATGCTAGATGTAGTGAATGAAATGTTAAGATTTTGTGGGTTATTTAAATTTGCATCTATGCATGAAGATGTGCGTCCTGATTTGGTTTTTGAATTTTACACCACATTAAAAAAGAATGATGATAATGAGAATTGGTTAGATTTTAGGATGGCTGGAAAACCTTATACTTTAACTTATTTTATGATGAATAGGATGTTTAGATTTTCTCAAACTGGTTTAACTGAGCCACCTAAATCTTTTAAGCCACATGAATTTTGGACATTTTTAACTGATTTGCAAATTCGTTATAGGGCTAGGGATGCTAAATCTATGTTTATTAAAGATTTGAGATATTGGATTTTGCATAGAGTTTTAGCTTCTCTAATTTTTAATAGGTCTGAATTTAACAGAATTTCATATAATGAGTTGTTTTTGATGTGGTGTGTACATAAACGCAAGGACATATGTTGGCCTTTTTGGATAGTAAGTCAATTGTTGCAATGTGTAAATAAGCATGATTCACCTTTAACACATGGACATGTTATTTCTAGTATTGCAAATAATTTAAATGTGGATCTTGATGCCTACTATAGAGTTTTTCCTTGCCATTATTTTAATAAGAATATGTTAGTTCGTGGAGAGGTTGTTGGTAATAATTTTCAGGAAATTTCGGCACGTGCTCGATCATTTTGGAGGGATATTGCTGGAATTTCTGAGCCATAAGTAGAGGCACAAGACGAAGAAGGTGAGGAGGAGGCAAGTGAGGATGAAGTGATGCCCGATATTGATGCTGCTCCTGATATTGGCTCATCCAGCCATAACATCCCCTCAATGCTATCTAATATGCAAGAGCAATTATCTTCCATTGAACGACGTCAAAGGAGGTTAGAGTACAAGTTTGATAATTTCTTGATACAATCGGGTTTTGTGGTTCCATCACCTCCACCTTCACCATGATAGGGGAGTTTTCTTTTTATTCTTTTTATTTGTTTCTTTTACTTGTTTTTGTGTATCATTCCTTCACATTGAGGACAATGTTGGTTTTAAGTGTGGGGGAGTGACTGTGTTGTGTGTTGTGATATTTGTGACTGTGTTTGTGAGTTTGTGTAGGTATTATGTATGTAAAGTGCATGATTGTTTTTGTTTGTGTGTTTTTATATTTCAATTAGGCTTTTTAGTAAACTTTTTTATAAAGCATTGTTTATTTGGTATATGATATAGGTTGTTAAGTTCATTATCTTTTATGCTCATTTTTATCAGTTTTTCAAAAATTGTTGGTATGTTTTTTAAGTTTTTCAAGTTATTTGGTTTTACTTATTTCAACATCATAGATTATTTAGTCTCTTTACCTACCATGTTTTTAAAGTTAGAATTTGCTCATTTTTGTTTAAAATTTTAAGTTTCTAGTTGCCTATGGAAACTATAGCCATAATACTTGCCCTTATTCCTTTTCAATAATGGATGAGGACTAAAAATAAAAGAAAAATAAAGATAAGTGGGATGGAGCATAAAATGCACCCACTTAAGTTAAAAAAAAAAAAAGAGAGAGCAAGATATATATCAAAATTGCAAAAATATGGGATGGAGCGTAAAACGCACCCATATACTTTCTCTTGTTAGAAAATAAAAAGAAAAATCGAAAGAAAAGAAAAAGAGTCTAAAAATGCCATGAGATTTGATTAAGGGTAAGTGAGCTTCAATTGTCCTAAAAGGTGACTAGCAATCTTAAATTTTTAACTTTTATGATCAATTTTCTCTCTTTGATTCATGTTTAGTTTTTGAGACTTTATGTTCTTTATGTTGGAAGTAGTAAAATTAGAAAACTTGTTGAATTTTTAATGCATATTTTGAATTTTGATTTACTGATATGTG
Source organism: Excoecaria cochinchinensis (assembly GCA_947683425.1). Lineage (NCBI taxonomy): Eukaryota > Viridiplantae > Streptophyta > Magnoliopsida > Malpighiales > Euphorbiaceae > Excoecaria > Excoecaria cochinchinensis. Next base: position 77,242 of record CANTUQ010000245.1, read on the forward strand.
TGAGTTTTTGGGATAGTTGATCTTTGCAATTTTAGTGTATATGCTGAATGAACATTGCTTTTTAATTATGTTACTGGCTATTGAATTTGTTCATGTCTTTTCTCTTGCTTGAGGACAAGCAAGGGTTAAGTGTGGGGGAATTTGATAGGAGCTGAATTGAAGTATAATTTAGTATTTATTTTGTATGAGTTTATGTAATTAATCATGTAATTGTTTGTAAAATTTGATGTGATATGTTAGACTATGTTTATTTGTATCAGTTGAGTGTTTATGTTGTTATTTGTGTTTTTAGGTGAAGAAATGAAGAGAAGAAGTAAATAGAATGAGAGGATCACGAAAGAGGAGCAGATCACGACGTGACCAGAGGTAACGTGACGTGATTGTACTAAGAAGAATGAAGAGGAAGGAGGAAAAGAAGAGAAGGAGCTGCAAGAGACGAGTCACGCCGTGAGCTAAGGTCACGCGACGTGACCAGAAGCCAGCAAAGAAAGGAAAGAGAAGAGAAAGGGGAGAGCTAGCGACACGTGAGTGCCAGTCACGCCACACACGCCAGAAGTCACGCTGTGATGAGGAGTAACACGACGTGACTGGCTAGAGAGGGAAGAAAGAAAGAAGGAAGAAATTGGGCAAGCGCGTTCTGTCGCGATCGCGACAGAGACGACCGTTGGGGCAGTTTTGAGCCAAAAGACACATGAAAAGTTGTCTTCTTTCACCAAACTTTGCAACCATTCTCAAGGGACACAATTCTTAGATTAATATCTATAAATATGTAGTTTAATTGTAATTTTAAAAAATGAATTTTAGTTAAGTAATTTTTCTGTATTTTGCAAGACAGATTTTTCTTAGTTAATTTTCTATTTAGTTTTATGTTTTGAAGAAGAAGATCAAGGAGAAGGAAAATTTATTTTCAAGAGATTGAGAAAAGGGTTGAAAGGCTTCTATCTTATTCTCTTATTTTTAATTCTTCTCCAATATTTCTATGAATATCATTTTAATGAATTTGTATGTTATGATTATTTCTATTTCCATCTACTTTCATAGTCTTTCATTGTAGATTCTCTATTAATATCTTTTGCATGATTTTTACAAGTTAAAGTAATTCGAGAGTTTGCTTTATCTGACATTTAATAGAGATTCATTATCAAGGTATATTTTGAGAAATCGGTATATTAAGATAATTGCTATATGTTAGTGTTTATTCTTAAAATATGTAATTAGAAATCTCTAATTCATTAATGAAAATTGTGAGTTAGAATTTTAATTATATGTTTTAGGCATTTTAATTCATGTCGAGAGAGTGAGTTAAAAGTTTTTTCTAACTTGGCTTGCATAAAAAGATGAAAGATGTTAATCTAAATGATGGAATCAAGTTCATTGTTTTTAATTCTTCATGATTTATTTTATCTTCTTTTGACGATCATTAACTAGGTATATTTAGTTTACATGTTAGATTAGATTAAAATCAACTCTACCATTAATTAATCATTGTAAACAAGATTAAAATCAATTAGTAATAGTGTGTAAAAACGTTCCTCATGGGATCGACATCTTAAGTACTATTGCGGTACACCGTATACTTGTGGTATAATAAGCATATATAGAAAATGCTCAACACCCACCTCATAGGAAAGTTTAAGACACAACCTTGAAGCAAATATTTTAACACTTGAATTACTCTTTCTAACTGCCCATCTGTCTAAGGATGAAAAGCTGTACTCAACTTAAGTTGAGTACCAAGAGCAAATTACAATTCTCTCCAAAATCTTGAAGTGAATCTCGGATCTCGATTAGACACAATAGATAAAAGAATACTATGAAGTTTGATAATTTCATTCACATACATTTATGCCAAGCGATCTATGGAGTAATCAAGTCAAACCGGTATAAAATTAGCTAATTTAGTAAGTCCGTCGATTATTACCCACATGAAATCGTATCTTTTCTCTGTCACTGGAAGTCCTATTACAAAATCCATTATGATGTTATCCCATTTCCATTGTGGAAATGGAATGGGATTGAGCAAACCTGATGGAACTTGATGTTCTGCCTTTATCTACCAACAGGTCAAACACTTAGATACATAGTCAACCACATCTTTCTTCTTACCTAGCCACCAGAAAAATTTCTTCAAATCTCGATACATCTTGTTACCCCCTGGATGCATAGTGAAAACTGTGTTATAGACTTCATGCAAAAGCTTCTTCTTTAACTATTTATCATATGCTACACATAACTGACGCTAATAATAAAGAATACCATCTTCACCCACATAATAGTCAGTCTTATCACCACTCTTTACTAACTGCACTATCTGTTGCAACTTGGAATCACTTTGTTGTGCATCAACTATTTCTTGTCTCAAATTAGGAAGGCATAATTATAATTTAGTGAAAGTTTATGGACTAACTTTTTGACGATAATAATGCTAATCAAATTATTAAAATGTAATTAGCAAGCAATATGAATATTAATTGTGTAATTGATTTTTAATTATGAAATTAAAGAATAAATAATGGCAATAATGTAGTAAATTGAATATAAAATAAATTAAATATTTGTAAGTTACGAAATAATTGAATTATTGAATAAGTAATTTTGAATGTATGTAGAATTTTATAATGAACAAGAATTGGAGCCCAAATGGATATTTTACGTATATAGATTAGTGACATAAAGATGAGAAAATAAAATGAAGTTAATGTAAATAATAAATAAAGTAAATGTCTATATTAGATTTGATAATATAAGAAAATATAAAGAATGATTAATTAAATAATAAAATTTGCATGGGAATTTGACAATAAATGAAGCTTACGTGGATAAATGAGACAACCTTATTACATTTGGGCTTAAATTCAAAGAGTTACGACCAAGGGAACACAACTTTCTCAAAAGGTCCTTCGACAGACTTCTTAGCTACAAGTATAAGTAATTTTGAAGACCTTAGAGTCCTCAAAGCAAATGAGCTATTTCTATCACAATTTAAGACATGGACATTGTGATTATTATAATGGCCCGAATTATACCCTGGTAGTGATTTATTTAATTAAGGATGTGTGGGAATTTAATTATGCTTTTGGACTAAATTGAAACAATAAACGAAGGACTTAATTGAATAACTGAAAGAAAGTTAAGTGGCTTATTGGCAATTGTGCATGATTAACACTAAGATGGATTAATAAGCTTAATTAATAATTAGATTTGCTTAAGTGGGATTAAGGAGAATAGTGGAATTCTGGGTGTCCTTTGGTAGTGATGCCACCTCAACCACTCTCATGCAATATTTAGTTGAGGAGAGAGAAATTTCAGACCATCATACATGCATTTATTTTCAGCTTCTGCTTTTGTCTTCTTCCTTTACCCGTGGTCTCTCTCTCTTTCACTCTAAAAGCTATAAGTTGATTGCTGAGTTTAATAGTTATTATATATATAGAATCCGAAATTTAAGGTAAGTGTTTGGTTTGGGTTTGCTCTTACTCATCTTCTTCTCTTTCTTTAATTCTGGGTTGAGATGGAATTTGATTTGGATGTCCCATTTCTGGAAATTGGGTTGAAATTGTAGTTGAGGAATTGAAGAAAGACTAAGATTAGACAAACAAGTGCAAAGTGATTAAGAGGAGATCCTTAGGAGCATAGAAGAAGAGGTTTAGGAAACTATCCTTATGTGTGTATGTATGTGATTTGAATTATGTTTTATTTGAATGTGAAAATGGCAGTTGAAATGAGTATAGAATAAATAAATGACTGAAGTGAGAACTTGCCTTTGGAAGGTGATGAAAGCATGATTGATTTGATAATTGGTATAAAATTGATAATTGGTAGAAATGAATTGAAATGAAACTGAATTTTTAAGGTTGATGCATATTGGAATTAAAGTGATTGAAATTTAAAATATCAAATAGTAATGAAGGGGAATATGATATAAAGTATTAAAGGGATGAATAATCATGTGTTTAAAGGGTAGATTTTGTCTAATTTCTGGGATGGGGTGGTTTACACGGCAGTATGAAATGGGCATAACACCTTGTAATCACATTTTGTTCTTCATAAATGCTTGTCCACAATTTTACATGGCAATAAGGAATTTGCATACCGCCGTGTAAAGTCATTCTGTTTTGATCATATTATGTGTTGAGCATTTTACAAGGTGGTAAGGCTTTTCCATACCGCCGTGTAAATGCATTCTGTTTTATGAGGGTTTTGTGTATGGCATACTACACGGCGGTATGATTTGTTCTTACCATCGTGTAGGATGTCTTACACGGCGATAAGATATTGCCATACCACCGTGTAAATGCCCTCTGTCCTGAAATTCGAAAGTTTTCAATTTCGATCCTTTTTCATTTTATTAAACTTGATCTTATATTGATCTTTATTCAGTGACACCTTAACCATTAAATGTTAACTAATCATGTGATTATGATTGTGCGTGCTTAAGATTTATATTGGTATATATGCATGTACATGGAAATTTATGCAAATGTTATGATGAAGAAATTGTGATGCAAAACTGCAATGAATATGAGTTATGTGATGAGATAAAACTGAACAATATTATAATGTTATATTTGCTATAACAATGAAATCGAACTTAATATTTAGCCTGCGAGTCAAGTAGTGGATAGATAGGCATACCTATAGGGTCTAAATACTGCAGCCCAATGCGTCTGATTCCTCTGGAATCACAATGCGATTTAAATCCTTATTGGATTTCCCAATGTGAAATTATATTGATATTTAGTACCTTAGGGTACCAATGCGAATGTGAGGTATCCACGGATACCAATGTGATTACTGTACCCATGGGGTACCAATGCGATACCCGTTATCCGCATCTTTGAATTGCAGGCAAGACTAAACTAATAAGAGTAATGAGGGAACAATGTGTTACATGATTAAATAATTGTGGATTCAATGTGAATGCGTACACCATTATGATGAAGATTACTATATATAAGTTGAACTATTTAATTATATGAATATAGAATATGCATCGATATGTTACCTAAATCTTGTTAAACTGAATTGATTTGTATTATGCTTATAATATGATATATCTTATAATTGTGTAATCATTGTATCGTATGCTATATATATATATGTGTGTGTGTGTGTGTGTGTGTATATTGTTTCCCCACTAAGCGTTATCGCTTAGCACAGGTTTGCTAATCCGTGTAGTTTTGGACGCGACGTGATCGTGAAGGACGAATCCGCATTGCCATCCTGTTAACACTAGGAGCACTGTTACTATAGGTTTTGGGTAATGGGCAATGAGTTTTGTGTATTTAATGTTTAATCCTTTTGTATCAAAGCAATATATATGAATGTAATAACTAAGCATGGTATCAATATGTGTGTAAGGTATGCATATAGGTATATGAATGTGTCAGTTTAGCATGTGATATCCGCTGCATGTGAATGCATGAGTTATGAAATTTAATTGTACAGGTTTTAGCATGCGTGTATGATAGTGTTGTTTGCATGTGTTTGCTGTGTGGCAATCATTCCCTATTGCATTAACTGAGTTGTTCTTATGGTCTGGAATGGGTGTCACAATTATAATGCAATTAGCCCTATTCATTTTAAAGTTATAAAACTCATTTTATAACCTAAACAATGCAAGTAGGTCAAAATGGAACTTAAACCAATTCTACACTCACCAACTCATCAAGGTTCAAACTAACTAATTTGGCATAAATATTTCATCAAACTCAAACTAAACATCATAAACACAAGCATGAATACTACGACACATGCAATTTTCCATTAGAAATTCATTCATTCACAAATATCCAGCAATTTCTCAAGTCTTCAGAAATTAGGGTTATAAACAATTTTAAAACAACAATACACATTTTCAATTCAATTGAACAAACATCACAATCAATCATTTCAGATTTTATCCACTATCAATTCAACACACACAATACATAGTTTCCCAAACCTCAACTCCTTTGCTCTAAAAGGCTCATTTGGCCCTAGGCTCACCAATCATCTCCTTTCCCTTATCGCTTGTACATTAGCATAGGAGTGTCATGCTGCCGGTTCTTTGCCGTGCATCATGTGTGTCCATTGGGTCCCTCGTTGACCCTTGGGCTAATCCCGCCTAGGAAAGAGACTGCACGACCACGTGTGTGGGAGAAACAAGGGTGGAAGGGCCTACTTGCTTGCTTGTGTTTTGTGAATGTTGCATATCACGACCATGCATTACACCTGCATTCCATAAATCATATCTAACGCTTTGTCCCTACAGCCATCATAGATCTGCCCAGGTGAACTAGATCACCTACCAAACGATTGATCCGAGTTCCGGCGTCTGAGCTGCAAGGTAGAGAGGGCCTTTCAGAGATCTTACCAGAAGTCAGCTGCACTGTATCTGAGATGGCAAACTCGCCTAGGGGGGATGACGCCACCAGGGCCGTAATGGCAGAAGAAGTGGGTCAACGATTTGAGGAATTTGAGGGCAGAATGATGAACATGTTGACCGCTTTGGCACAATAGAATTCTCCGCAGAATCCGCCTCCTCCTCCCGTGAGACAGAATGAGCAAGAGGAAGAAAGAGCTGAGAGACGAGAAGAGCCCGTTCGGCTGCCGCCAATAGAGCTGACACTACAAGAAAAATGGCCTTTAACGAAGGGAAATCCGATCGTTAAAAGTCGAAATTCGGTCGTTAAAAACCAATAACGACCGGAAAATCCGGTCGGTAAAAGCCCCTTCGTTAAAGGTATAGACGACCGGATTTTGAATCCGGTCGTTAATGCCTTTAACGACCGAAACGTTTCCGGTCGTTAAATACTGATTTTTAACGACCGGATTTTCCCTTTGCTGATTATGTTTACTTTTAACGAAAGGAATTCCGGTCGTTGAAAATACTTTTTAACAACCAGATTTTCCGTTCGCTGATTCTGTTCATTTTTAACGAAGGTAATTCCGATCGTTGAAGATACCTTTTAACGACCGGATTTTCCCTTCGCAGATTGTGTTTACTTTCAACGAAGGAAATTCCAGTCGTTAAAAATTCCTTTTAGCGACCAAAATTTCCCTTCACTGATATTACATAAATACCAAAAGATATTTTAAAATATAAACTATTTTATAATATTACATGTAGGTACATATCATTCACATATATTTTATACTAAAATATAATAAATTCTTTTCATATATTAAAAAAGAAAAGTTACAAAGTATAGTCAAATTTACAAATTAAATAGCATTCTATTTGTCACAACTCCAAATAAAATAAAAACTATCAATGACATGTAAGTTCAAGAAAACAACTATTCTCTATACTAATTTCTATTCAAAAGATTTTTGAAAAAAATGCGAAAAATAAACATCCTAATTTCGCTGTCCAAAATTTTGAAGACCTGCAAAATATATAATAAAAGCTAAAATTAATATTCACAAGAAAAAATAAAAAATATCACATAAAAATATAAATAATAAAAAGTATGAGCAAATAATGATATCCGAAGTGCCATAGTGGCCATAAAATTGACAAGTGATTATATTAAAAGATTAGATATTATACAATCTAAATGCTTGAAACGATTTATTTAGCATTTACTAAAAAAGAAAAAAGAAAAAAATAGAATAATAGTTTTAATTAGAAAAATACAATAACTCATTGAAAATAAACAGGTACCGAAAGCTTAAACAGAACAACTAAAAATGAATATCTGGTCTTTATATACAAAAGAGACTAACAAACTTGATTAACATTTATTGGTCTAGCTCAGGATTCTCTAACATTCTCTACCGACTAATTATCCTATAACAACTTCTAATTGGTAATGCTAATCCAACATAAGTAGGCTAATTAAACTATATGTCACATAATATTATTTAATCTATTTTTGATTTATTAACAACACAAAGTTTTCTTTCTCAATTACAAAATTATATTTGAAAAAAATACTCAATTCTGTTTATTCATGTTATTGGGACATATACGAAAATCAATGACATGAAATTTACAAAGTTCAATAGTTTGCTACATTAAGAAAATTAACATAACTTTATGATGTGAAGTTCAAGAATTCTCCAATACTAGCATCCATGCCATTGTGAAAGCAAGATGTTTTATGTACTGTTACAGAATACATTCTAAATTACCTAAAGGTCACAAATTTCAAAATTAATGACGCCAGAATTTTAAGAAAAAGGATGCATATCAAATATATTGAGGGATAACTCTGATAAGGACCTTGTATGGATTATGCAGAAACTGCCTAGCTAAAATTTCCACCTCCCTTGGCCATGTGGCACTCCAATATAGCGTCTGTCTATCTAGACGAATCTGAAAGAAGAGGAAATTATATGTTAAAATGAGTATTTAACAATCATAATATAATAATACAGCACACTCTATGCATGGAATGGTTGAAATACAATTTCAACAGTAAATTACATTAAACTCAAAGATAAAAAAAAATAAATGAATAAAAAGGTCTTAAAAGAAAGTGTGAAATTTTAATCAAAAACCAAGTTTACCTTTACATTAAGGAATTCACCAAGTTGAAATTCCATGATGACAGGGGAGTAATGATATGAGTGTTCTGTAGAATATCACAACGAAACTGAAAGAATGTAACAATAATAAGTTTATCTTATTAATGAATAGCACCAAGTGTTATGTAGTCAAGGAACCAAGAAATCCAATAGTAAAACTAAATAGCAATTACCTGCAAGCAAGACTTCTTGCCACTTTTTCACAGCTTGTACTCCATTCCTCATATGTGAAGTAGCTGATAGCCGATTGCATACATTCATTTAATAGCTCAAGCAAACCCTGAAGCTGGCTGTCTAAAGATAGACAAATAACAAATTGAAGCAACTCTTCAGCTTCTGAAGCTGAAAAAATAGGTTGTTGACCCCTGCAAAGACACATAATGCTGCATGAACCATAAAGAGCAGTAAAATCTAGAATATTGTTTGCAAACTACAGACTAGAAGTTAAAATGGCTTTCCTTATGATGTCAACAAAATTTGGAACATCTTTTGAATCAATCACATACCTCACATGACAGCACATAGCAGTGAATTTAATCCAGTCAGTGATATTTTTAGGTGGCCCTCTGCTACTAGAATCTGGATGATAAACAAAATTGTCTCCTGAGGAAATCACTACGAGAAAATCTACAATAAAATACATAAGTTTCACATAGGATGTATACTATAGACACCAACTTAGACGTGACATAGAACATCTAGTATGATTCCTCCTAGAATGATATTGCACACAAACACAAAGTAGTTATATCCATCATGCTATATAAGATAGAAAAAAGTATTAAATTAAACAACCATCACCACAATTTGAGTAAGTATTGGTAATCTCCTTACTCTGGACAGAGAGAGAAAAGCCCAAAATGTGCCTTCATCAAACAGTTCTATCAACAGCATTTGGTTTACAATCCTAACAGCAAATTTTACACTCTTGAATTCCAAAAGACTAGTGTTTCATTAATTAGTCATCAAGATCCTTTGCTTAACTAATTAAGCAATATTCATGATCTTAACTTGCACAAACACATGCCATTTAAGACAGCATATGCCACAAGATGAGCACATTTACCATTACTAGAAAAAAATTGGAAACTAAAATACAAAAAGAATTTAAAAAAAAAAGAGAAAAAAATAAAATAAAGAAAGAATACAGAAATAGAAGGCAAATGCTTCTCGCTTTATAAAAATATAGCATATAGCTTTCAAGATCCCAACCAAAAAGGAAATATCACAGTTAACTTTGAAATATTTGGCATAATAGCACTATGTCCAATAAAAAATGAGTTTTAAAAAACATTCACCTTATTCTCAGGTGAAAGAATGATGCACCAGAAGTCACAAGCAGACGTCCTTAGTTCTTCCTTTGATGAATACAACACTTTGAAAGGGAAAAAAAACCATAGAATGAGAACATAGCAAACAACGAAATAACGATAAAATGGAGAAGGTAGGACTAATAGGTAATCACTCAAATTAAAAGTCCATTTGGCTATTGATTCTTCTACATGACCATGTACAGAGACCAGTCTTGAAAGCCAGCCATTAACCAATAATCCTTGCAAAAAGGTTTCACCTAAAAGAACATAAAAAGATAAGTTTGCTACATGTAGTTTTGAGTAAGACAATTACTTCAAATTAGTAGATCTATAGAGCTATTGCAAACAAGAGGTTAACGTTGAAAAGTAGATTTGACTAGTGAGAAAAAATGATGAAATCAACAAAATTTAATTCCAAATGCTTGATTGGGGGAAACTATGACGAGAAGTAAAAGTTAAATAACGACCATTTTCAGCGGTGAGCTCAACCAGAGCGTTGAGCTTATTGCTCACGAAGGACTGCAAAAATGACCAGCTCCCAAGTTCAGGAAAAGCAAAAGGCGGTGGGGTTTTCTGCAATTTACATGGAAAAGCCAAATTAATATTAATTATATGAATAATTCCACAGATGAATCTTTTTGAAATCTTCTAAACTATAAAGCATCACTAGTAACAAGGAGTTTATCATTAATAATCAGAAAAGCACCTGATTTCCAAAAACCTGTACACCCCATGTGGAGCTCTCTTCCTCACCGCTCATTTCTTTCATCTACACTAAACGCAGAGCCATTACAAAAAGAAATCTACGAAATAGAAAAATAATAATGCGAAAAGAAAATCATGACCAATCAATTCCAATTCTCAATTCTAAGTTACTCCAATCACTATTCTGATCTGCAGAAAATGAAAACGACAAGTATATACAACTCACCATCAATATTTGTTGCACCAACATCGTCCAAGGAAAAGAGATCCTAGCCTTTACTCTTCCTTTCTAGTAATTTCAGAGGCAAAAAGAACAAACATGTACCTGCAGCGCTTCGAGTGGTGCGGCGGTGGTAAGGCAGAGGACAGGCGGGCCGACGAGGAGAGGGCAATGGCAAACAACTGCCCTAGTGAGAGTTTGCTTCCACCGGTGAAGCGGAGAAGAGGGTGAGAATTGATAAATATAATTTATAAGGGGGTGAGAATCTCAGATAAAGAGATGCAGAGCAGGAAAGGGATTTGGGGGTTTTAAGAACTTTTGAACAAAAGAAAAATATGAAAGTGTAATGATAAAGCGGAAAACAGAGAGGGACGAAGGAAGATGAAGGTCAGGCTAGTGGGGTGGCTTTCAAAGGTGGGTAGCGGCAAGTGGGTGATGAGGGGACGGATTAGGGCTCTTGTGCGCAAGCATTTTACAGAAATTTGGTTTTTTTTGGGGTTGCTTTCGGTCTGAATTTTTCTTAACTTTACATTTTTTGTTTTATTTTAATAAAATAATTGAGAACAATTTTTGGAGGCAAAGAATGAAGCCCCGCCAATATTTTATTTTAAGTCAACAACGACCGGATTTTATGACTTTTAACGACCGGAAATAATCCTATCGTTAAATAATAATAAAATTTCAATTTTAACGACCGGATTAATTTTTCTTCGTTATTTATACTTTTTTACGACCGAATTTTTATCCCTTCGCTAAATTTTGGTCGTTAAAACTCAGTTTTCTTGTAGTGTGAGGTCAGTAGCTTCGGGAGAGCAGAGAAGAAGACCAGCCTTGAGGATTGATGATGATAGGGATATCGAAGACGATAAGATGAGCATTGCATCTGAGAGAGGGAAGGCACCCCAAACTGATGAGTTTATTTTGAAAAAGATGGAAGAGAGGTGTGACGCGCGCCGGATCCCCGCGGCTGCCCGTTCGACCGCCCGTACGTGGGCGATCGGGGCATTTGTGGGTCCGTTGACAGCTTGCAATAAATCGCAAGTGCGTCTATGTTGGGCAACAAGGAGGTTTCATGGAGTCGCCACCCAATAGAACATTGGAAAAGTTTCTCTCGCCTCGGAGAGCCTAAGACTGTGCTTAGTATCCATTTTGGGCCAGCCAAAGGAGCCTAGGATTAACGCTAAAGCCTCGTGACACAAGAAGTATCTTGGAGGATAACCTCTAACCTCTTGAGCCCAAAGACCAGAGCTGGTTCGGGACTTCTCATTTATTTATACCTTGATTAATATCATAATTAAGTTTTGAATTCATTGTTTCATCAACTTTCCACACAATGCAATTTTAATTTAAAGGCACAATAATTCATATCAAAAGCGGTAAATGTAAGCAAAATCCAAAATAAGGCATTCAAAAACAAATTACAATAACACTAGGAGCGAAATACAACTCCCATTTATAAAAGTGAAATGCATGCATAAAACGGGTTATTCATTAATAGTGAGAACATTGGTCCTCGCATGCATATTTATTATGAAACAGTTTTGATGTGATGATTTATTTGGGTATGAAAAAGCTAGAAAAAATGTCAAGTTAATTAATAGAAACGTTTTTGTGATTTTCTTTCTAGCGAGCCTAAATAAATAATTTTACAAGAAAATTATATGGCAAAATTAAATAAAATATTACAAATAAAGAAAATAAAAATATGAACCAAATGAGCCTTTTTGGACCTCCCGATGTGCTCGCAAAAACGCCCAAGCGAAAAAATGAGTTTAGACATAAAAACAAAATACAAATAAAATAATGTTAGTGATTAAATCAATTAAACATACAAAATAATGAATAACAAATTAAAATAAAATAAGATGGTATGAAAAGAATGATAATGGAATCAAAAATATTAACAAACCAAAATAAATGAGAAACATGCATTATATATGACAAATGATTGAATGATGTGATGAAAATAAAATAAAACATGTTAATTAATTAGTACATGTAAAAATATGAACATGATAACAATGATGATGAAGATAAACGAATCAAAGAATATATAAAGTAATAAAGAAAAGAATAATAAATGAAAACAATTAAAGAATGATGAAAACAATTAAATGAACAATATGATTAATTAAATATGTTCACAAATGATATAAACCATTTACATGGCAAAAAGATTAATTTAAAATGAATTTATTAATTACATGTTAGGAATTAAAAGAAAACAATATTCACATGAACAAAAATAAAATCATATATAAACAATTAAATGGAACAAATATAAAATGAATACAACAAATGAATAGATGAAAACAATAAACAAATCAATAAAAATAATATACATGAATAAATTAAATATAAATAAAAGAAAAGAAAATAGAGCCAAGAATATTTACCCTCAGAATATTGGATTTGATGAAGGTAAAAGATGATCGATTTCTTTGTTTGATGATTTTCAATATTAGAGTGAAATATTATGAAAATGTTGGAATTTTATTCCAAGAAACATGAAAAAAAAAAAGAAAATGATCAAAAATTCTTTAAGAACAAAGAATTGATACCTTTGCCTAAAGAAATGATTTTGATCAAAAAAAGCTTTTATTGATTAATATAAGGAAAATGATTTCAAGAACAATCAATCACTTTGTTCATAAAAAATTGATTGAAGTTTTATTTTAGAAAATCAAATAAAAATTAGATTTTGATGACAAACAATTATTTTATTTGTCTAAAAATCAATTTTTTATCAAAAAGAGATTCAAAACAAAATCAATGGAAAAGTTTTATTGAACACAAAATAAAAGATTAAAAACAATTTTGAGAACAAATAATTATTCTATTTGTCTCAAAAATTAAATCAAACAACAAAACTTCCTCTAAAAAATATGTTTAGAAGAAATTATCTTGAAAAAAAGAATGAAACATTTGATTTTTCTTTTTGATTTTTGGTTGGGGAATAAATCTAAAATTTTTAGTGGAAGAAGAAGAAGAAATCTGGAAATTTTAGGTCTAAAAAATGTGGAGAGGAGGCTCCTTTGATTTCATCATAAAATATTTATAGGATAAAATAGGTTGCCCTTATTTAATTAAGGAAAAAAACCTATTTTAACCCAAAATTATTTTATTTTTAATGATAAAATCAAGTTTTATTATTTAATTACCTAAAAAAATATTTTAGAATTTAATTTGAAGTCAAAAACCCCAAAACAATGGGATAAAAAACGGATTTTTGGGTGAAAAAATCTGAAAAAAGGCTGAAAAGAGGGATTTTTGGGTATCAGACCCTGTAGCGACGGCCGGTATGCCCGTCGCTATAGAGCGGCGGGCGTCGGAGCGGCAGCCAGGCGAGCCTCGCGCGCTAGCGCTCGCGCACGAGCGCTCCGTGCGGCGCTCAGCGTGCGCGATGCTGCGCGCGCCTTTAGTGACGCGCAGCATCAGCGACACTGAGCGTCGCCTTTGCGCCTGCGCGCTGGGCGCCTGCGAGCTGGGCGCCAGCTCGCTGCCGCAGGCGCGCCGCCGCGCCCGACACTCGCGATCCGACTTTTTTTTTTTTTTAAAAATTTTAAATTGACTAAAAACACTATAATTTTAAGCCCCCATTTTTCAAAATTAATTTTTTAAATATTTTTTATAATTTTTTAATTTTTCACTCTAAAATGCAAATTTGACGAGAAAACCATCACTTTTAACCTTTTAAGCCTGTGAAGGCAATTATCATCATTGGGTAACTTCGATCTAGGCTTACTCAGGACCCGGTGTCTACAGTTGCCCCCAGTTTAGGGGAATCTAGTACACTAGTGTCTAGGTGAGCCTAAACTCAAAGAAGAAAAGGAAAGAGACGCGTACCTGAGTCAGCCGTCTTTCCGAACTGGAGAATTCTGAGATGGTGGTTATTACCATGGTGTGTTTTTGTTTGTTGAAGCGGTGCTATCTGTGAGCCCTTCGGTTGATTGACCCCTAAGAGGTTTTCGGTTCATCGATCGTTTGTTTGCCCCCTGAGCGGTCTTCCGTTCATTGATTGTTTGCCCCCTGAGAGGTCTTCAGTTCATTGCCCCCTGAGAGGTCTTCAGCTATTTGATCGTTTGCCCCCTGAGAGGTCTTCTGTTCATTGATTGTTTGCCCCCTGAGAGGTCTTCAGTTTTCTGATCATTTTCCTCTTGAGAGGTCTGCGATTTGCTGCTCCCTGAGAAGTCTTTGATTTACTGCTCCCTGAGAAGTCTTTGATTTGGTGCTCCCTGAGAAGTCTTCGGTTGATTGCCCCCTGAGAGGTCTTCGATTTGCTGCTCCCTGAGAAGTCTTCGGTTGATTGCCCCCTGAGAGGTCTTCGATATGCTGCTCCCTGAGAAGTCTTCGGTTTATTGCCCCCTGAGAGGTCTTCGATTTGCTGCTCCCTGAGAAGTCTTCGGTTTATTGCCCCCTGAGAGGTCTTTGGATAATTGCCCACTGAGAGGTCTTTAATTTACTGCTCCCTGAGAAGTCTTTGGTTGATTGCCCCCTGAGAGGTCTTCGGATGGTGATTGGATTTGATGATTAAGCTGGTATGTAGATTGATGATTTGATCGATGTCTGGATTGATGATTGACTTGAGGTTTTGATTGATGATTTGACTGATGTCATCACTCGGCTTTTGTCTGTGTCTGCCTCAAGTCTCTCTTTCTGCAAAATAGGGAAACTAAAATATGCAGGGAAAATAGTGAGCATGCAAGTGAAATGCATGAGTCATGCAGGAATGCAGGATAAAAATTCATCTATGTGAACTTGGAGATGATAGCCGGGCTAGCTGCAATTTGCGATATAATTGATGCCTTTTAAGCTGCTTTTGAATTTCATGCCCTTCGGGATTGCGAGATTCTCACCTAGTACCTGTAGTCATTATTTGAAGGTAGTGCGTCCCTTGTGGATTTTCACACTAGCTTTTCTTAGTGGGAGATGCGTCCTTTGGGGATTTTCAAATAACCCTGTGCCTTATTTTTTGCCTGGAATGGACCCAACCCAATCCAGCGGCTTTTCTCTTTCTTCTCTTTTTTTTTGAAGGACAGACTGCCTGTTTTCAGGTTTTCAACCTATCCTTTTGCCTAGTTTTTGCTTAGAGCGCCAATTACGGTTTTCACTCTAACGGCTCTTTTCTTTTTTTTTTCTTTTTTTTTTGCAGATTGCTGAAGTTGTTGGCAAGAATCTTTCGGGAGTCTTAGGACATGGTTGCATGAGCTTGATTTTTTCTCATTTGATAGCAGGATGAATCGGCTGAAGCACTTGAGCGGTGGACAATAGGCGACTTTGGTCACACAAAGAGAACTGCTCTGATCACATCATTGCAGAAATGCATGTGTTTCAATTTGATTTCATTAAGCATGATCATTATTTTGGCATTAACTTTGAAAAATACCAGACTTTAGCTAATCTTGAGATAGATCTTGAAAGCATCAAACTCCTGTTATCAATCAGCTCTCTCAGGTTTTATGATTGAAGATTTTCTCCCTGCTCTCATTTAATCTTTTGAATGCAAATTCTAGAAGCAATGTTCGAGACGAGACTTAACTCGAATGCATGAATGCACTCGTGGCTCCTCGCTTGAAGCTCAAGAAACACCATAGGCCTCTTCTTACGTACCAAACCTTATTAGAAGGTCATCTTCGCTAATTGGATAAGACTGAACCAAGAATCAAAAGGTCTTGCTTTGGTTGTAATGTTAGGCTTAGGTAGATGGCTATCAAAGGATGATCAGGTCGCTAGAGAAAAATGGCCGCAATATTTTGTCGACTGGTGGATGAACCATTCTCAGCTCAGTTGCATATACAAAGGTATTATTGAATTTGGGCTCGACAACATTTTAGCTCATTAAAGATTAGATTGACAGTTAAAAAGGTAATCATCAAAACTCATCAAGTGGATATTATTTTGAGCTCTTTTTTTTTTAAGGAGCTCATGTCTTTGGCGCATGACTGAAACCCTCTTTTCAAAGTCTGAACTTGCTCTTACCGAGGTAATTTTTGATAACCCAAAGAAATTGTTTCAGATGTACGTCCATCAGTTTTAGAGCGGCCACTCTTCTAAGGGGAGGTCAAAATCATTTTAGGCGAGGGGATAGTTTTAATATGTGTAACAACAAAATTGGCATGCATTTAGCATACCCACATAAAGGCTCAATGGGCTAGCAAGCGATTGTGAAGTAAGGGTAGGAAATGGTCATTTAGGGAACTATACAAAGAAAATGTTGCCTAAATCATTTTCTAGGTTCCGTCTTATCCAGGGATCGCTTTGACGGGTAATCAGAAAGGTTCTAGTGCTCTTAGTGAGTTTCCATCCAGTCCCCTAGTTGCAACTAGTTTTTTTTTTCTTTTTTCTCTTTACAGGAGCTATGTTAGATGCTATCAAAATTTTCTTTGGGTTCCCCAAAGTTTCCGAGATTAACTGCAGTCATATTATTTGAATTAATGCAAAAGTAAATGCATTGTGATCATGCGAAATGAAATCAATAGAAACATTATACAAATAAGCAAAATTGTTCTCTTTATTACAAACAGAAAATTGTAGCATAAAATGTTCTAGAAATAAAAAAAAAATCAGCATCTAAGAGCAATATCACTAGTGGACTGCAAGACACGGTCATGTTCACGGTGGAGGGACTGCGTTATAGCCTGCCTTTTTCTTCTTTTCTCTCTTCTCAGGATCTGTGATCTGATTGGTGTCAATGAGATCCTGGATCTTGTTTCTCAGAATACGGCAATGGTCAGTCAAATGGCCGGTGTGCTGGTGGTAAGCGCAGTACTGATCACCTCTATGTCCCGGCTGTCCCTGACTTAAGGCTGGTCTGGGTGCCAAAGGTTGCAACTTGCCTTCTTTCATTAGTTTTTCCAGTACCCAAGATAGAGAGCGGCCTAAGTTGGAGTAATATCTTTGACCCTGCCCAACTCCAGTAGCTGAGACCTCTGCCGTCCTACCGTTTCTGGTGTTGCTGCTCCCGGCACCTCTTGATTTGAATCCCGACTGGTTCCCATAGCCTTTCCCAGCAAAGTTATTTTGGCTTGCTTTCTTTGCCAGGTAAGCTGCCTCATCTTCTATAGCGATATCCTTAAGCGACTCCCAGTCCTTGAGCCCCTTAAAACTGAGCAAGTCCCTTAAGTAATGGTGTGAATTTCTGATAAACAACCTGATCTGGTCTGCAGTGTCAGGCTTCCTCTTCATCTCCATGACCCTGTTTCTCCATCTTGTAAGGTACTCATGGAATGCCTCATCATTCTTCTGCTGTAGAAGCTCGAGGTCTTTTAGGGTGACCTCCATCCTGGTGCTGCAGTCGTACTGCTTCATGAATTCTTCGGTCAAAAGGTCTCAGTCCTCTTTGGACCTCCTATCCAACCCGTGGTACCAGTCAACTGCCGGGCCCACCAGACTAAGGCAAAAATATTCCACCTTCTGCTTCTTGCTCAGCCCTGTGCCTTTCATGACCAGGGTGTACTGCTTGATGTGGGCGGATGGATCAGAGGTGCCATCAAATTTTGTAAGCTCGGGCATCTTGAATCTTTGGGGCAACAGCGCTTCATCCCCTAGATCTCTGTCTTCTGGGTTAACCCCCTTTCTAGCTGAGAGCATGCGGGTGATAGCTTCGATCTGTTGTCTCATACCTCTTAAAGCTTCATCCTCTACTCTGGGTGCTCTGGGCCTTGCAGCTTGGTGAACTATTGGCACCTCTTCTTCTTCTTCCTCTATCAGGAAATCATCGTTGGGGTTATGAATCCTTTCCCCTCTTGGCTCGATGGGTGCGGCAGCTCTGTGCTCATTGTTGGGTTGATGAGCAGCAGCTCCAACGAAGGGAGCCTCCCCACCAGCAGGTGGTTCGGCTTGCCCCCGACGAGGGGCTGCTTGTGGCTGTAGAGCAGCAGGCGGCTGTGGGGCTGCAGGTGGATGGGCAATCCTTTTAGACATGGCACCCATCATGTCTAGCACTCTCCGTTCGAAGTCCTCTAGCCTCCTAGCTAGGTCTTGAGTGGTCAAAACTCCAGGTTCTTCTGCCATTAATGATTCAAGAGAGGATTCACTGATTGATGAGAATGACTCAGAATCCCAGTCAGACACTTATTCCGGTAACTCAAAGAGCATATTTGTCCTTACTAGCCGACCGTCTGAACCTCTAGTCCACTTAGATGAATCTATGATGGCTGAAAAAATTAGATTGTTAGGATGATGCATGAATGACATATACAATGCATGATAGTGAGCTATGCAACATTTACAATCACATGCAAGCAAGTAGATCCTTCCAACCTTATTACTCCCACACACGAGGTAATGCGGTCTCTTTCCTAGGTGGGCTTAATCTATGGGTTAGCGGGGAACCCAATGGATGTGTATGGTGCTCGGTGAAGAACCGGCATCGTAACATCTCTTATCTAATGTGCAAGCACATGGGTTATGATCGTTATGTATTTAGGCAGCCCGAACAAGTTGACATGGGCCTATCGGGGCATGAAAGCCTTTGATTAGGTGACCAATCAGATTATTTGGGTTTGTCCAATACAAAATGATCCACATAGCAAGCATAGTATTACGGTTCATATCACCTAAGGGAAGTATCTATTGCCATTACATGAGCTTTGGTCAAAGGGCGGTGTTACTTTAGGGCTACCCAAGCATGATCCCTGCCGACGGGTCTAGCTCATCACGAGCGTAACGACCGATCGGGTCACCATTTAATATACCATGATGGTACGAGGCTTGGGCTGGTGATTATCCTTAACACTTCCCTAAATTGAGTGAAAATAGGGTCGTGCTTCGAGAACGCACCGGGGCTAAAAGAGGGACCAAACTAGCATAGATCTAAGGCTCTAATGAGATGTAATGCAGTTTTGAAAGAAGATGAAATTTTTAAATTAAAACTCAATTATGATTTTTAATCAAGGTACTTTCGAATCGAATTCTCGAGTATGTCCCCAGCGGAGTCGCCACTGTGACGCGCGCCGGATCCCCGCGGCCGCCCGTTCGACCGCCCGCACGTGGGCGATCGGGGCATTTGTGGGTCCGTTGACAGCTTGCAATATATCGCAAGTGCGTCTATATTGGGCAACAAGGAGGTTTCATGGAGTCGCCACCCAATAGAACATTGGGAAAGTTTCTCTCGCCTCGGAGAGCCTAAGACTGCGCTTAGTATCCATTTTGGGCCAGCCAAAGGAGCCTAGGATTAACGCTAAAGCCTCGTGACACAAGAAGTATCTTAGAGGATAACCTCTAACCTCTTGAGCCCAAAGACCAGAGCTGGTTCGGGACTTCTCATTTATTTATACCTTGATTAATATCATAATTAAGTTTTGAATTCATTGTTTCATCAACTTTCCACACAATGCAATTTTAATTTAAAGGCGCAATCATTCATATCAAAAGCGGTAAATGTAAGCAAAATCCAAAATAAGGCATTCAAAAACGAATTACAATAACACTAGGAGCGAAATACAACTCCCATTTATAAAAGTGAAATGCATGCATAAAATGGGTTATTCATTAATAGTGAGAACATTGGTCCTCGCATGCATATTTATTATGAAACAGTTTTGATGTGATGATTTATTTGGGTATGAAAAAGCTAGGACATTGGTCCCCTTTTATTTAGAAAAAATGTCAAGTTAATTAATAGAAACGTTTTTGTGATTTTCTTTCTAGCAAGCCTAAATAAATAATTTTACAAGAAAATTATATGGCAAAATTAAATAAAATATTACAAATAAAGAAAATAAAAATATGAACCAAATGATCCTTTTTGGACCTCCCGATGTGCTCGCAAAAACGCCCAAGCGAAAAAATGAGTTTAGACATAAAAACAAAATACAAATAAAATAATGTTAGTGATTAAATCAATTAAACATACAAAATAATGAATAACAAATTAAAATAAAATAAGATGGTATGAAAAGAATGATAATGGAATAAAAAATATTAACAAACCAAAATAAATGAGAAACATGCATTATATATGACAAATGATTGAATGATGTGATGAAAATAAAAGAAAACATGTTAATTAATTAGTACATGTAAAAATATGAACATGATAACAATGATGATGAAGATAAACGAATCAAAGAATATATAAAGTAATAAAGAAAAGAATAATAAATGAAAACAATTAAAGAATGATGAAAACAATTAAATGAACAATATGATTAATTAAATATGTTCACAAATGATATAAACCATTTACATGGCAAAAAGATTAATTTAAAATGAATTTATTAATTACATGTTAGGAATTAAAAAAAAACAATATTCACATGAACAAAAATAAAATCATATATAAACAATTAAATGGAACAAATATAAAATGAATACAACAAATGAATAGATGAAAACAATAAACAAATCAATAAAAATAATATACATGAATAAATTAAATATAAATAAAAGAAAAGAAAATAGAGCCAAGAATATTTACCCTCAGAATATTGGATTTGATGAAGGTAAAAGATGATCGATTTCTTTGTTTGATGATTTTCAATATTAGAGTGAAATATGATGAAAATGTTGGAATTTTATTCCAAGAAACATGAAAAAAAAAAGAAAATGATCAAAAATTCTTTAAGAACAAAGAATTGATACCTTTGCCTAAAGAAATGATTTGATCAAAAAAAGCTTTTATTGATTAATATAAGGAAAATGATTTCAAGAACAATCAATCACTTTGTTCATAAAAAATTGATTGAAGTTTTATTTTAGAAAATCAAATAAAAATTAGATTTTGATGACAAACAATTATTTTATTTGTCTCAAAATCAATTTTTTTTCAAAAAGAGATTCAAAACAAAATCAATGGAAAAGTTTTATTGAACACAAAATAAAAGATTAAAAACAATTTTGAGAACAAATAATTATTCTATTTGTCTCAAAAATTAAATCAAACAACAAAACTTCCTCTAAAAAATATGTTTAGAAGAAATTATGTTGAAAAAAAGAATGAAACATTTGATTTTTCTTTTTGATTTTTGGTTGGGGAATAAATCTGAAATTTTTAGTGGAAGAAGAAGAAGAAATCTGGAAATTTTAGGTCAAAAAAATGTGGAGAGGAGGCTCCTTTGATTTCATCATAAAATATTTATATGATAAAATAGGTTGCCCTAATTTAATTAAGGAAAAAAACCTATTTTAACCCAAAATTATTTTATTTTTAATGATAAAATCAAGTTTTATTATTTAATTACCTAAAAAAATATTTTAGAATTTAATTTGAAGTCAAAAACCCCAAAAAAATGGGATAAAAAATGGATTTTTAGGTGAAAAAATTGGAAAAAAGGTTGAAAAGAGGGATTTTTGGGTATCAGACCCTGCAGCGACGGTCGGTATGCCCGTCGCTATAGAGCGGCGGGCGTCGGAGCGGCAGCCAGGCGAGCCTTGCGCGCTGGCGCTCGCGCACGAGCGCTCCGTGCGGCGCTCAGCGTGCGCGATGCTGCGCGCGCCTTTAGTGACGCGCAGCATCGGCGACGCTGAGCGTCGCCTTTGCGCTCGCTGCTCGATGGGCGCCTGGGCGGTGGGCGCCCACGCGCCTGCGAGCTGGGCGCCAGCGCGCTGCCGCGCCCGACACTCGCGATCTGACTTTTTTTTTTTAAAATTTTAAATTGACTAAAAACACTATAATTTTAAGCCCCCATTTTTTAAAATTAATTTTTTAAATATTTTTTATTATTTTTTAATTTTTCACTCTAAAATGGAAATTTGACGAGAAAACCATCACTTTTAACCTTTTAAGCCTGTGAAGGCAATTATCATCATTGGGTAACTTCGATCTAGGCTTACTCAGGACCCGGTGTCTACAAGAGGTTTAAAGCCATGGCCTGTATGCTAAGTAGAGGTCAGGGGATGAATCCAGAGGACAAGGAATTAGAGGGGAAGACCCGATTCCTTACAATTTCAAGATGCCTGACGTGCCAAAATTTGATGGTACTTCTGACCCGACTGCTCATGTGAAGCAATACTCTCTGATCATAAAAGGGACCACGTTGTCTAAGAAGAAGAAGGTGGAATACTTTTGTCTAAGCCTAACCGCTCGTACCATCGACTGGTATCATAGTCTCGATCGTCGGACTAAGGAAGATTGGGATCTGGTCATAGAGGAGTTCTTGAGGCAATATGATTGCAACACTAGGATGGAGGTGACTCTTAAAGATCTTGAACTGCTCCAGCAGAAGGCCGGGGAATCTTTTCACGATTATCTCACTCGCTGGCGAAACCGAGTAATGAAAATGCGAAGAAAGCCAGACACCCAAGACCAGATCCGCCTGTTTATCAAGAACGCAAGCCCGTATTTGAAAGATGGTCTGAAGATGAAAGGGTTGAAGGATTGAGAATCTCTAAAAGACATAGCCATTGAGGCAGAGGGAGAGTTCTTAGCTCGGAAGGTTATATAACAATGAGAATTTTGCAAAGAGAGCTAATGCCGGTCAAGATACCAGTAGGCCAACTGGTCCCAATTGTAGCACCAGAAGAACAGTTGAGGTGTCTGCTGTTGACGCAACTACCCAGAGGAAGTTTTTGAACTTAGGAAGACCACTGTCTTGGGTCTTGAGAAGGTTGATGAAGGAAGGAAAGTTGCAACCTTTTGCTCCTAGGCCTGCTATGACGCAAGGGAAGCCTGGTCACAAGGACAATGAATTCTTTGCATTTCATAAACACACAGGCCATCTAACAGACAAGTGTAAGGCGCTGAGACACTCTATTCAAGATCTGATTGATAACAAGAAAATTTCTGACCCTGAGAAGAGGGAGCATGAGAAGAGACCTGGTTATAACGCCATGCCGCCACCAATGTTTATGGTCGGATTCAGCTTGCCCGAATGGTACGTACTGAGGGACTTGTATGGGAACAAGAGTATTGCTGTTGTTCATTCTGGGAATAGAGAGGGAAGAGCAGTAGTGGCGACCCTTGATTGTTGGTCAAGCAGCGAGAGCTGTGAAGAGGCCGAAGAGGAGGGAGAGATGAACCCTGATTTGTGGAGATCTGATGAGGATGAAGAAGAGGTAGGGGCTGTGACAAGAAGTGGGAGAGTGGTCCCTGAGATTACAAGGCTACCTGAGCCAGCGCAGCCATCAATGGAAAAGGAGCCAGAAGAGAACCAGATTGTTAAGCAGTTGAAGAAAACTGCAGCTCAGATATCCATTTGGGATCTTTTAATGCAGTCCCCTTCTCACAGGCAAAAAGTGGTAGAGGCGTTGACTGAGTCTACTATTACCACCACAATTTCCCCATCAGAGCTTTTGGGTCTAGTTAAAGGAGGATCGGAGGATAGATTGGTTTTTTCTGATGCCGACCTACAGGTCGAAGGCCGCAATCATAACCGACCCCTGTACATCAAAGCACAGATTAACAATAAGCACACTGCATGCATTATTGTGGACGATGGGTCTTCTATTAATGTGTGCCCTTTGATAGCTCTTCAGGCTTTTGGTTTGAGTGAGGATATGCTCAGTGGATCAGATTTGACTATCACAGCCTATGATAATTCAAGGAGGTAAGCCTCGGGAACATTCAAGACCCTAGTCAAGACGGGACCCATTGAGGTGGAAGTAGAATTTGTGGTTCTGCCCATTCCAGCTAACTTCTCAACCCTGCTCGGGAGACCCTGGTTTCACAGATTAGGAGGAGTGCCATCTACATTGCATCAAATGATAAAGGTCCCACACGAAGGGGAGGTGGTGACTATTAAGGAAGCCAGGGAGAATCAGGTTTCAGCGCTTGAAATTGCTAATCAGCCATTTAGTGGCTTCCACGTGTCCATGATAAGAGAAGAGTATGGATCAGTGGACAACCCAGCTGTGGTTAACATGATGAAAAAGATGCACTATCTCCCTGGGGCTGGTGTGGGCAGAAACTCTCAGGGGCTGCAGACTGCAATCACCACTCGAGGTCAGAAAAACCGGAAGGGTCTGGGGTACAGAGGCGGTTTTGGCAAGAAAAAGACGGCGAATAAGATCCCTTATATCTCAGAAAGCTTTGTACCAGCATCCTCAGTGTGCGCTTTTACTGGTGAAGAAGAGCCGCAGTGGGTGAATGGGAGAATTGTCCCCGGATTTCAAATCTTCAACAATGTATTTGACTGGGATGTCGGGGTTGTCAAGACCACTGAGAACTTCTGGGATGAAGAGGTCATGACTCAGTGCATTAGTTGGGACAGATGCGAGCCCGAAGAGGTCGTCACCGAAAATATGTTAGCTGCCAGGCTGAAAGGGAAAGAGAAGATGGCAGAAATAGAACTAAAGACGGGGGATTTAAAGATTTCCATAGACATACCTGAAGGGCCTCTGCTAAATCAGGAAGCCAATAAGCAAGTTGCAATAGCATCGGCCTCTAGGGAGGCAGAAGAAGACTCTAGCTGAGATTGTCTTTTTATTCTAGAACTTTTTTATGATGTAGATGACAATTATAATATTATTAATAAGGCAAATGATTTCTCCTACTTGTGCGATGTTTCTAATGATTTCAACATGCATGAACATGATCATATTCCTTCAATTTTTGATATCGATTCCACTGATACAATGCCTTTTAATCTTGGAACCTCGGAAAATCCCAAATAAATTCTAATAGCATCAAATATAACTCCTGATGACAGAGAAAAATTCGAGAGAATAATAAGAAAACATAAAAAAATCTTTGCCTGGACCTATGAGGACATGCCAGGGATCGACCGACACGTAGCAGAGCATGCCATCCAGACTTATCCAGATTATCAGCCCGTAAAGCAGAAGTTGAGACGGCTCAGGCCAGAATGGGTAGACAAGGTCAAGGAGGAGATTTGACAATAGATTGAGGCCAAGTTCCTTGTTGAAGTGCAGTATCCTACATGGTTGGCAAACGTGGTCCCTGTAGCGAACAAAAATGGGAAGGTCAGGGTATGTGTGGATTATCGAGATCTGAACAAGGCTTGCCCTAAAGATAATTTTCCACTACCCCACAATGATGTGTTGATAGACAGTGCTGCCAACTGCGCGATGTACAGCTTTGGAGATGGTTATGTGGGCTACAACCAGATCCTGAACAAAATAGCTGACCGGGTTAAGACCGCTTTCATCACAGAATGGGGGACCTACGCCTACCGAGTCATGCCTTTTGGCCTGAAAAATGCAGGAGCCACATACCAGAGGATGGCGACCAAGATTCTAAGCGACCTGATCCACAAGGAGGTAGAGGTGTATGCCGATGACATGATGGTCAAGTCGGCCACCCGTGAGGGCCACTTTGAAGCTTTAGAGAAGTTCTTCACCAGGATTGATAAGTACAATCTGTGACTAAACCCCAAGAAGTGTATTTTCGGAGTGACTTCAGGAAAGCTATTGGGACATGTCGTCATCCAGAGGGGAATAGAAATTGACCCAGACAAAGTGAAGGCAATCAGAGAGATACCCGTGCCACGAAAGGAAAAGGACGTAAGGAGCTTCTTGGGCAAGCTGTAGTACGTCAGCCGATTTATTACCAAGTTCACTTCGATATGCGAGCCTATTTTTAAACTGCTTAGAAAGAATCAGCCTGTGGTCTAGAACGAAGACTGCCAGAAAGCCTTTCATAGCATCAGGGAGTATCTGTTGAATCTGCCAGTGTTAAGGCCGTCGCAACCAGTCAAACCGCTTATCTTGTATCTGGCAGTGGAAGGCAGTTTTGTGGGCGCCATGATGGCTCAGGAGGATGAATTTGGAGTGGAATTCGCAGTTTATTACCTCAGCAAGAAGTTTCTGGCTTATGAGATTAAATATGCTGGAGTAGAGAAGATCTGCCTCGCAGTGATTTAGGCATCAAAGAAACTGAGACATTACTTCCACTCATACAAAGTTCAGGCAGTGGCCAAGCAGAATCCGTTGAGATATTTGCAAGAAGCGCCGTCTTTGCTTGGTAAGATGGGGAGGTGGTTGCTTTTGCTGCAAGAGTTTGATGTTGAATGAGCCATAGCCGAGTTTCTTGTCGAGCATCCTATTCAAGGAGACACTCCCGAGTTCACCTTTCCGGATGAGAGCATAGTTGCGATTTCTGTCTAAGGATGGCAGTTACACTTTGATGTGTTTGCCTGGGGTAAGCTACTACCAGCTTGTGGAGGCTGCTGTGAGGGCTGAGATATCTGAGAATATGATGAGAGAGAGAGAGCTCAGAGGAGGAACTCTTCTCGTGGAGGATCTTCTTCCTCGGGTAAGAGATCTAGGAACCCACAGGACAAGTCATCTTCTGGTCCGGCTTCTAGAGGTAGAAGACAGGGTTTTACAGTTGTGTCAGGTTCTGATAGAGGTGGGAGAGCTGAGACTACATCAGTTTGTCCTCATTGCAGTAAGACTCATCGGGGTGAGTGTAGGTGGCTCTCCGGTGCGTGCTTCAGGTGTGGGAGCACTGAGCATCTTTTGGCTAGCTGTCCAAGATTGCATGAGGATTGAGGATCCCATAGAGAGGCCAGTAGGGTCAGTTCGAATGTTTCTCAGACTTCCCGTGGTAGAGGCAGAGGTAGAGGTCGAGGTGGTCGGCCTAGAGATGGAGCTGCTTCTGAGACTGTTGAGCATCCTCCTCAGGTTGCGACTAGAGCTTATGCTATGAGAGCCAGAGAGGAGCAGGTTGCACCTGATGTTATTGCTGGTAAGTTCCTACTCCATGACACTGAGTTGTATGCTCCAATTGACCCTGGTTCCACACACTCATATTTGTGCACAGATAAAATTGTTGATAAGTTGCATGTGGTTGATCAGTTAGATTATGAGATATGTGTGACCAGTCCATTAGGGCATAGTGTCAGTGTGAGTAGAGTCTTTAGGAGTTGTCCTCTGATGGTTGAGGGAGTTGTACTTCCAGTGGATTTGATTGAGTTGCCTTTCAGAGAGTTTGATTTGATTCTAGGTATGGACTGGTTGGGTAAGCATCGAGCTGTAGTTGATTGACATAGGAAGACAGTTGTGCTTCGGGATAGATGTCAGTCTCTTGTGTTTTTGAAAGGTTTGGGTGCTAGTTCCTTGAATAATGTGATTTCTGCGATGCAAGCTAAGAGGTTTATCAGGAAAGGTTGTGAGGCTTTTCTAGCAGTTGTGTTGGATTCCAAGAGAGATCAAGTTCAGATTGAGGACATTCCTGTTGTGCGGGAGTTTAGTGATGTATTCCCGAGCGAGTTGTCTGGTTTGCCTCCTGAGAGAGAGGTCGAGTTATCCATTGAGATTATGCCGGGTACCATACCTATTTGGAGAACACCTTATCGGATGGCTCCTGTAGAGTTGAGGGAACTTAAGACTCAGCTACAAGAGCTATTGGATAAGGGATTTATCCGACCTAGCATTTCTCCTTGGGGAGCTCCAGTTCTGTTTGTCAAGAAGAAAGATGGATCTTTGCGGATGTGTATTGACTACAGGCAGATCAATAAGGTTACAGTGAAGAATAAGTATCCGTTGCTTAGGATTGAGGATCTGTTTGATCAGCTTCGAGGTGCAGGTGTTTTCTCCAAGATAGATCTTCGATCAGGGTACTATCAGCTTCGAGTTCAGGATGCAGATGTGGTTAAGACTGCATTTCGGACTAGGTATGGCCACTATGAGTTTCTTGTGATGCCGTTTGGTTTGACCAATGCTCCAGCGGCTTTTATGGATTTGATGAACCGTGTGTTTAGGCCATACTTAGATCGATTTGTAGTAGTGTTCATTGATGACATCTTGGTGTTTTCCAAGGATGAGAGTGAGCATGAGGAGCATCTCAGATTAGTTTCGCAGATGTTGAGAGAGTATCAGTTGTTTGCTAAGCTAAGCAAGTGTGATTTCTGGCTTCGAGAAGTGTCGTTTTTGGGCCACATTGTTTCAGCTAGGGGTATTCAGATAGATCCGGCCAAGATTGAGGCGATAGTTGATTGGAAAGCGCCTAGAAATGTTCAGGAAGTGAGGAGTTTCCTTGGTTTGGCAGGTTACTACCGTCAGTTTGTTAAGGGTTTTTCTGTGATTGCTGCTCCGATGACTAGATTGTTGAGGAAAGGAGTCAGATTTGAATGGTCAGATAGATGCCAGGCTTGTTTTGATCGGTTAAAGTAGTTGCTTGTTGAGGCTCCTATTCTTACTCAACCCATCTCGGGTAAAGAGTTTGTCATTTACAGTGATGCTTCGGGTGTTGGTCTTGGCTGTGTTTTGATGCAGGAAGGTAAGGTCGTGGCTTATGCTTCTCGTCAGTTAAAGCCACACGAGAGGAACTATCCGACGCATGATCTTGAGTTGGCAGCTGTGATCTTTGCTTTGAAGATTTGGCGTCATTATCTGTATGGAGAAAAGTGTAGGATCTTTTCGGATCACAAGAGCTTGAAGTACTTCCTGTTACAGAAAGAGTTGAACATGAGACAGCGCCGTTGGCTTGAGTTGTTTAAGGACTACGACTGCATTATGGATTACCATCCTGGTAAGGCCAATGTAGTCGCTGATGCTTTGAGTCGAAAGTCAGTTTCAGCCTTGTTCTTGAGGTGGTTTAGATGGAGATTTGGTTCAGATGGAGCTTTGATTGCTCAGCTGCGTGTGAAGCCTACTTTGAGACAGAAGATTGGGGATGCTCAGAGGGATGATCAGAGACTTCAGTGGATTGTGCATGAGGTTAGATCGGGTAAGCAGTCAGAGTTCTCAGTTAAGGATGAGGTGCTTATGTTTAGAGATCGCTTGTGTGTGCCAGAGTCTGAAGATTTGAGGAGACAGCTTATGAGTGAGGCACATAGTACAGTTTTTACTATGCATCCGGGCAGTGAGAAGATGTATCGGGACATGAAGCAGTTCTACTGGTGGTCCGGTATGAAGGGAGATATTGTGGATTTTGTTTCCAAGTGCTTGACTTGTCAGCAGGTAAAGGCCGAGCATCAGGTACCATCGGGATTGCTTACGCCTTTATCCATTCCTGAGTGGAAATGGGATGATATCGCCATGGACTTTATTTCTGGTTTGCCTTTGACTCAGAGGAAACATGACTCAGTTTGGGTTATAGTGGATCGGCTTACGAAGTCAGCTCATTTTCTGCCAGTTAGAGGGGACTACCCGATGGATAGATTGGCCAGTATCTATGTGGATGAGATAGTTCGATTGCATGGTGTGCCTTTATCCATAGTGTCAGATCGGGATCCGAGGTTTACTTCCAAGTTTTGGAATGAGTTGTAGAGAGCTTTGGGCACTAAGTTGAACTTCAGTACAGTGTTTCATCCTCAGACGGATGGTCAGTCAGAACGGCTCATTCAGATTCTGGAGGATATGATGAGGGCTTGTGCTTTGGATTTTTCGGGTAGTTGGGACAGATATGTGTCGCTTATGGAGTTTGCCTACAACAACAATTTTCAGTCGAGCATCAGTATGGCACCATATGAGGCTTTATATGGTCGTCAGTGTAGGACTCCGGTTTGTTGGACTGAGCTATCCGAGAGATCAGTGATTGGGCCTGACTTGGTTAGAGATACTGAAGAAAAGATCAGAGTTGTGCAACGGAATTTGAAGGCAGCCAAGGATCGACATAAGTCTTATGCCAACTTGAAGAGGAAAGACGTGCATTTTGAGATCGAGGACAAAGTTTTCCTTAAAGTTTCACCTTGGAAGAGAGTGCTTCGGTTTGGGAAAAAGGGTAAGCTTAGTCCTCGTTTCATTGGTCCTTATGAGATCTTGGCTAA
Organism: Excoecaria cochinchinensis; assembly: GCA_947683425.1. Lineage (NCBI taxonomy): Eukaryota > Viridiplantae > Streptophyta > Magnoliopsida > Malpighiales > Euphorbiaceae > Excoecaria > Excoecaria cochinchinensis. Next base: position 107,607 of record CANTUQ010000245.1, read on the forward strand.
GGTAGGACCTGTAGCCTATAGATTGGCGTTACCGATGGAGTTAGCAAAATTACACGATGTGTTCCACGTTTCGATGCTTCGTCGGTACAGATCAGATCATTCGCATGTTCTTTCGGTTTAGGATATTCAGGTTCAGCCAGACTTTTCCTATGATGAGGAACCGCCGAGAGGTGAGACAGTTGAGAAGTAAGCAGATTCCTTTGGTTAAAGTGTTGTGGATCCACCACGGAGTCGAAGAAGCGACTTGGGAACCAGAGGAGTCGATGAGAGCTCAGTATCCGCAGTTATTGAGTTCAGGTGAGAATTTCGAGGATGAAATTCTTATTAGTAGGGGAGAGTTGTCACACCCCGTTTGCCCCCTAGTAGAATGAGCCTGTCTGTGTGAGCATGCATGTGCATGTGTTCAGCATATCATGAGGGTAGTTTAGTAAAATGCATGTTTTTGGGTTTTATTAGTATGTGGTTGCACGTATGACATTAGTGTGTGTACTAATTGGGAATTGCTTGTGTGCACTTGAGCATATCATTTTATGGTGTTTTAAGTTGAGAAGTGCTTGTGTGTGTGAGTTCATACCATTGTAGGGTGTATAAGTTAGGAGTGCATAAGATGTGTGTGAAGTATTGAGTTAAGGTGTGAGTGAGCAAGTTCCACCACCAAAAGATTGACATGTGTATTAGGTTAGGGAAAATGAATAAAGAAAAGAAGGAAGAGTGAAGGGAAGATCAGATTCACGTTTTCCCTTCTACCTCCATCTTCTTCTTCCTTTTCCCTTTCCTAATTATTGCTAACTGTAAATCAAATTGTGGTTGTGGAAATTGGTCACTCTTGCTCCTAACTTGGTAAGTACGTATCTTGGTCTTGCTCTTATTCTTATTCTTCTTCTTCTTCTTCTTCCTTGAGTTTAGATTTAACTTAGGGTTTGCATTGTTGGATGTTTGTGTTTAGCTGAGGCTCCTCGCGATCCCAAAGGCTAGGAGATTGCTGGGAGTAGTGGGACTAAGTGAAGTGAAGCTTAGAATTCAGGTTTGGGAATTGTTTGTTATGATTTGTGTGATTTTGAGGTTACTGTAAAATTCTAGGGTTTATGTTCTTAAAGAGCTTGATGCATATTTATATATACTTGATTTGGTTGTGTAAATGCTGAATTGAGTTGTATATATGCTGTTATATTGTTTGGAATGTCTTCTGTAAAGTAAAAACAGGTTTGAATGACTTTTAATCAAATATGGATTGATTTCTTTGTTTTGGGAAATTCTGGAAAATTTGGAAATCGATTACTGTAGAAATCCCCGTCTGTCGCGTGACTAGCCAAGAAGAGAGGCAAGTCACGAGACGTGACTTCCAGTCACGACTCGTGACCTGCCAGATAGAAGCCAGTCACGAGCTGTGACTGCCTGTCACAACTCGTGACCGGCCATGAGGAAGGCAGTCACGAGGCGTGACTCACAGTCACGACTCGTGATCGGCCTGAGAGAGGACGGTCACGATAGCCAGTCACGTCGCGTGACCAGCCTTGTGAGGAAGCCAGTCACGAGACGTGACACCCAGTCATGACTCGTGACTAGCGAGAGGTAAGGGGCGAGTCACGCCGCGTGATCTGCGAGGGACAGAGCCAGTCACGAGGCGTGACCCTCAGTCACGTCTCGTGACCAGCCTTGTGAGGAGGCCAGTCACGAGTTGTGACGCCAGTCACGCCTCGTGACCAGCCAACCTCGTTCGTCACCCCGTTCGGCCCATTTTCTGAAATTTCCCGGATTTTTAACTTATAACGGATTCCGTAATTCCTTCGAATGAGTTTATATTGCTGTATGATGCATGTCATACTTTTATATGCTTTGATATGCGTGATACCATGATTCTTCTGATGAATTATACGCGATGTTTTGAATTGTGATTTGAATGAGTTATAGCCTGCTAGAGTCAAGTAAGTGGATAGTTAGGCATGCCTAATAGAGTCTTTTAGCTGCAGCCCTCAGTTCAGTTTGGACCCCGATCAGGTCCCCCGTTTGGTTCCCCGCGAACCCTTCAGTATTAGGATCTTGTTTAAGATCCCCTCAGTATAAAAAATATTGTGCTTTGATAAAATGAGTTGACTTTTGATTTGTACCTGTGAGGTACCCTCAGTATTCGACTCGTACCCGTAAGGTACCCTCAGTTCACTCGTTATCCACTACCTAGAGTCAGCAGGTGTTCTTTAAATAATTGATTGAATTGCTCTATTCTGAATTGGATATATACATGTGATATCTGAATGAGTATAATGATGGGATATATGTTCAATTAATATGGAGATGGATATGTAATTGTGATGCAAATGTATGGCTTTAATTTGTGAGCATGATTATATGGATATTGTTAAAGCTATTGCATCTTGCCATTGTGTATGTGAAATGCCTTGATGACCATTGTGAATGGCCGTCCATAAATTTTGTGTGTTTCCCCACTAAGCGTTTATCGCTTAGCACGGTGTTTTTACCCGTGCAGGTGTGGAAGGAGTTTTGCTATGAGAGAGTCGCCGCCGTCAAGCCAACATAGAAGGGTTTAGTATAGGGCTTAATTTTGTAATAGTGATGATTCTTTTTGTATACAACTCTCATGTATCAGTTTGTATCAGTTTTGTATCAGCTTCCGCTTTTGTACCTATATTTTTTATTTGTAATATTATTTTGTTTCAGCTAGTTGATCAGAACATTATTGTAATGGTTTGTTATATTAATGCATGATCAGCTTTTGCTTTCTTTCCTTAACGTTTTTAATTATTCCGTATTTCTGTATGTATGTTTGCTTTGTATTTGCTTGGTGACACCTTGTCTCATACGGCATCTCACTCCTTACCGGATGGGATCGCCTACGTATGGGAAGGGGGTGTTACAGCTGCTCTCGCCGACCAGATGCTTGAGCCCTCGTGTCCTATTATCAGATGCTGGGCTAAGGATCCACTTCTTGTACTTGCTAGTTGAGGCCACAGAATGATCGCCGGACCTCGGAATAACAGTCTTCACTGGTAATTTATTCCACAGCTCATGATACCTTGAGGCGAACGTAGCCGAGAGAGCTCCTCCTCGAAAAGACAAGGGAACCCTCACCACATCCTCGGTCGTTCCGAGCTGATGCGCACATCGAGAAGTGATATAGAAGGTGGCTTGATGGAACCCAAAGAGGGGAACGCACCCCGATGGTCCATCAATGACCATATGAGACAATGGGAGACAGGCAGACGTGAAACTGATGTCGTCATCCAACAGCTCGCCAAATCTGGTAATGCCTTCACCAGCAGTGGCACACTCATACAGCCGTCGACGCGGAAGGAAATGGCTCGGTGAATACTGTGGAATAACTCGAGGAGGTGGCTCAGACAGTATCCTCAGTTTCTCTTGCAGCAAGGTGAAAGCCCATTTTTATTCTCTTTGAGTATTTCTATGCCAATTGCATGTTTCTTCTGTTTTGATATGTGCGAAGCATGCTGGGCAACATCCCTTAACAGGACGTTCGCCTCTTTTCATTTATTATCAGTTTTTTATCTCGTTTTCGGGCCGCTATTGCTCGGGTGAGACATAAATGGGCTTTCACCTTGAAAATAAGTCTAATAATGCCTGTTTTGTCAAAATTTTCACCATCTAATTTTTCTTTTGCAGGATGCCTCCTAGACGCAGAGCACCACAAGCCAAGGCAGAGGTCGTGGTTCCGGGTTGGATGGACGACGAGTCAGCTCAGAGATACAGGGCGCTATCTTAGGTGGAGATTCGGGGTAGCCGCTTGGTGTCCCGGCCGTTCCTAGAGGCCTTAGGCATGGCCCCGGAGGTCGACATGCTTGTTTAGGGCACCGGGTGGACAGAGTTCCTTGACACCGCTTTCCAGACCTTCCCAGAGGCTACTCGCCAGGTCCTAACCACCCTCCGCTATGGCGGTTTTCAGAGGTAAGATACCGAGCCAGGGGTGGTCCAGTTCTGGTTCGATGGCCAGCATTACAGTATTACCAGGCAGGGGTTCGCACAGGCCATGGGGCTCCCCATAGAGGGGGGGGTCGAGATCCCACGGTGAGCGGTGAGATGCGGCCACTGGGCGGCCATTGCTTTACGGGGAGTGCTGTATGATCATGATACAACGAAGAGCACCGTACTGGTGTCTCAGGCACTCCGGTACCTGTACAGAGTGCTATCCAGTTCGTACCTTGGTTGAGCTGGTAATCTAGGGTCGCTTAATGCAGTTGAGATCTGGAGCCTCTGGGCTATGGTGGCAGGCCAGCGTCTCAATGTTAGCCATGAGATTTTTGCTCAATTGGTTAGAGTTGGCAAAGGACTGACACCGGTAGTGATAGTGGGAGGAGTCATCACCCGTCTGCTGTTGGGATTAGGAGTCACTCCAGACAGGCTGAGAGGACCCTTTGATGAGGGGATACATGTAGATGCCACAGCGGTAGTGCAGATGGGCATGATCTCGCAGATATCGGGGTAGGCAGAGGCCTACAGAGTGCTGTCCATTCACGAGACCAGGCGGATGTTCTCACTTCCACCCTTGGGTCCAGCAGCCTCCTCAGCCGGAGCAGCAGCCTCCTCAGCCGGAGCAGCAGCCCCCTCAGCCGGACCATCAGCCTCCTCAGCCCGAGCCCGAGCTGGAGCAGCAGCCTCCGTAGCCTCAGCCTCAGACAGTGCCATCGCCACCACAGCAGGAGCAGCCCAGGACCCCGTCGGATTTTGACTTGGATTTCACTATAGATGAGCTCTTTGCCACTTCACCGGCATCCAGAGCACCGACTCCTATCCCGTCGCCAAGTATTACGGTACAGAGGACAACCCACAGGCTCCTCGAGAGGTATCACCCATATTTTCGAGGCGACCCAGGGGCATCCACCTCCACTGCACCGCCGCGAGAGCCAGCACCGCAGCAGCCAGCACAGCCTGACTTCTCTTAGCTCCTCAAGTCTATGTTCACAGTCCTAGAGCGACGACAGTATAAGAGGGATAGAGCTATACACGAGAGGTTAGACTGCCAGCAGGCTGCTATTCAGGAGCAATCCCAGTCGATAGAGCGGTTAGCCCAGGAGCAGGCCAGTTACATCGAGCACACAGTACGGGAGCAGGCTCGGGTCATGGAGGCCTTCAGAGATGAGCAAGCGAGGCTGATAGAGCATATCGTGCAGGGCCAGAGGGAGCTTAGGCAGCAGCTCGCTCATGATTTGAGGGCGTCTCAGGACCAGGTGTCTCAGAGGGTTGACATGACCCTACAGATGATCGACGAGTCACTCGACTCCCTGAGATCTCGGGTCCAGACGATAGAGGGGATTCTCCCACCCTTGTCTCAGACCATGAGGGAGTTCAGAGAGCAGACAAAGCAGTACCTAGAGCAGATGAGAAAGGCCGCCAGCGAGCAAACCATTCAGATGAGCCAGGCGTTCAAGAAGCTAGGAGGCATAGTATCAGAGGCCTTAGGGTTCATGAGGACTTGCACCCAACCCTTCTTGCATGGCTATGCTTAGATCCGGTTCAGGTTGACCCACGATGCTGGAGACGGACCCTCTACGGCTCAGCCTCCACCTCCGGCACAGCCAGCTCCGCCACCACCTCCGCCAGGGACAGTGCACATATCAGATGACGAGGATCCTGAGGAGGAGCCCTCCGACTATCTGCCTCTCTGATATTAAGGGAGTCATATTTTTGTATTTTTGCACGTTTCTACTTTGTATATCCTTTGTACAAAAGAGGATACTTCTAGTGGAAAACTTCTATTTTCAGTTTTGTACATTCCATTCAGTTATTTATGACTCATTCATATCACAGATGAATGTATGTTTCTTAGTATTTTCTCATGTGTCAAAAATAATGATATGACAAATGGAGAGAAAATAATAACAAAAGATAACCCGGACTTAGAAAATGACAACTTAACAAAACAAAACAAAAGGGAAAACCTTAAGCGAAACATAACATGATGAAAAGAAACCACATCATTCAAAAACATGTTGAAAGATAACGACTCAAACATGAATTAACAACACCTTTTATCATACAGGTACAGAGAAACATCGATCCAAACATAGACATCGATTAAAAGTCCGAGCAAGGGCGCCTAAGATTCATGTTTTCTTAGAACGAGGAACCCAGCGAGGTCTCCTCCTCTTCACACCGAGATTATAGCCAGAGAATGCTGCATCTCACGGTTCACGCGGCAGCCAGAGAGTGCTATGCACCTTGCAGATCGGATGGGGATTAGCAAGGGAACTTCAGATCGAAGCTGTGGTTAGAGAAACACCACTCTTCACATTGGGATTGTAGCCAGAGAGTGCTGCATCTCACGGTTCACGCGGCAGCCAGAGAGTGCTACGCACCTTGCAGATCGGATGGGGGTTAGCAAGGGAACTTCAGATCGAAGCTGTGGTTAGAGAAACACCACTCTTCACATCGGGATTGTAGCTAGAGAGTGCTGCATCTCACGGTTCACGCGGCAGCTAGAGAGTGCTACGCACCTTGCAGATCGGATGGGGGTTAGCAAGGGAACTTCAGATCGAAGTTGTGGTTAGAGAAACACCACTCTTCACATCGGGATTGTAGCCAGAGAGTGCTACATCTCACGGTTCATGTGGCAGCCAGAGAGTGCTACGCACCTTGCAGATCGGATGGGGGTTAGCAAGGGAACTTCAGATCGAAGATGTGGTTAGAGAAACACCACTCTTCACATTGAGATTGTAGCCAGAGAGTGTTGTATCTCACAGTTCACGTGGCAGCCAGAGAGCGTTACGCACCTTGCAGATCGTATGGGGGTTAGCAAGGAAACTTCACAAATCCGCTCTTCACACTGAGTTAGTGGCTAGAGAATGCTACGTCTCACCAACACCTACAGGTCGAGACGAGATCGATAGGGGTATCTTCACATCGCCGAGAAGACAAAGATGAGGTCTACCTGGCAAAAGGCACGGAAGGTGAGAACCGCCACAGGTACGCTTTCTTTCTTTCTGTCCCTTCTCTGAGTTTTGGCTCATCTAGGCACTTGTGCACTAGTTTTCCAAAAACTGAGGGCAACTATAAGCACCGTGTCCCGTAGAGGTCCGGATCAGAGGTTACCCTATGATGAAATCAGTATCCGAGCCTATACAAACGGTTTGGATTCGGAGGTTTTTAGTCCCATACTCCACGAGAAATGAGTCTTTTCACCTTTCGTAGGCAGAGGGGGGAGAAAACGGGAATTTTTTGAGTCAAAACGTATATTTTCCTCGACAACGGCCAGCTCGTCTGTGAGAGACCAGCCCGTCGCTTAGGGTCACAGATGGCCCATGATTCTTTCGACGTCCGTCGGAAGGTTCCGCCTATTCCGGAACACGCCACCTGGTTTCCCGGAGCACGCAACCTTTCCGACGCCCATCGGTGGAAATGGCAGGGCCGTCGGATGAATCCTTGTGTCAAAAGGATTCTTCCGATGCCCGTCTCCACACACCGACGCCCGTCGGTCGTGCCTGGCCTATAAAAGCTTCGAATTTTCTCTTAAAAAGTTCCAAAAAATTTTCAAGAGCGGAAACTCTGCCAAAATTCAAGCGCATTTTCTCTCTCTTCCAGCAAACACATATATTAAGAAATCTCTTTTAATCTGAGAATCAAACCGTTAAAAAGGAGCTAAAACTAATTAGTTTTCTTTGGGTTTTTTATTCCAAATTCAGTCTTTTTGAGGGGTTAAGAAGGAAACAATCTATTTTCCTCTTTCCTAACCTTTCACTTTATTTCTCGTGGAGCGTGCGGGACTCTAATCGACACCAAGAATCTCACTAAGACATTATCTGAGGGTAAATATTCCTGACTCATTCTCCATATTATTTCATCTTTCTTCTTTACTTTGCTATTCTATTGGTTTTTCGCTTTCACTTTTCTTTATTGTGATTCTCTTCATATCATTTTGTGATAAAACCCCTTTTGCTTTGAAAAGAGAGTTTTTTACTATTTATTTTCAGAGACAGTCGTGACTGATGGGTCATCCTTTTCACTGACGCTCGTCGGTCACCCCACTCACAGACGCCCTCCTTCTTGAGTGAGCGACGAACATGTTGGTCACTTTGACTGACACCCGTCAGTCACTTGACAGACGGCCGTCGCTGGTTCCTGTCTCCACACTTTCAAATCTTTTCTATCTTTCTCAAGGTTTTTGGACTTCATTTATGTTGAACTTTCATATATTAACATCTTTTAACCTTTTGTGAGCATATATTGATTTTCTTGGACTGTCCTGAGCTCGAGGGGCTATCTACCATGCTCGGAGGATTTCGTCCGGTTTAGTTTTCTAACCTTATTGATTATTTCCTTTATTTGTTATTCATTAATTATTTTACGCACATGAGTATACCCTTTTTTATCTCGTTAAATATAAAAATTAATCAATGTTTTATATTTAATAAAATGAGGTTTTCATAAACGTAAGGACGCAATGTCCTACTTTTATCCAATAAAAATCATCACAATAAAAATATCCATTTTGATAATGATGTATTCGAGGACCAAAGTCCTCAAAATAAGCAATGCCCGATTTGTGTATGTATCTCACAGTTATAAAAGGGAGTTGTATTCCGCTCCTTGTATTATTGTAATTTATTGCTTTTACTATTCATTTGCTCATTTATTGCTTTTCGAACATGAATAAATGCGCCTTTAATCAATTGCATTGTGTGGAGAGAGAGCGAATTAATGATAATTAAAATTTAATCATAAAATAATCGAGGTAGAAATAGATGAGAAATCCCGAACCCAGCTCTGGTCTTTGGGCTCAAAGAGGCGAGAGGTTTACCCTCCAAGACACCACTTGTGTCATGAGGCTTTGGCGTTAATCCTAGGCTCCTTAGGGCGAGAGGTTTACCCTCCAATACCCCTCTGGTTGGCCCAAAATGGATACTAAGCACAGTCTTAGGCTCTCCGAGGCGAGAGAAACTTTCCCAATGTTCTATTGGGTGGCGACTCCATGAAACCTCCCTATTGCCCAACATAGACGCACTTGCAATTTATTGCAAGCTGTTATAAATGCCCCGATCGCCCTCAAGCGGGCGGTCCCATGGGCGGCCGCGGGGATCCGGCGCGCGTCACAGCATTTTTAGGCACTCTAATTTATGTTGAGAGAGTAAATTGGAATATTATTCAATTTGGCTTGCATGACAAGAATATGCTTATAAATCAAGAATAATCACTTCAAGTTCTATTCATTATTTTAGCATCGTTCATGTATTTGTCTTCTTTGATTATCAATAACTAGGTTTAATTAGTTTATATGATAAATTAGCTTAGCAATCAACTTACCATTGTTTGATCATTGTAAACAAGATTAAAATTGAGTAGTAATAGTGTGTAAAATTCATCACATTCCTCGTGGGATCGACATCTTTTGTACTATTTCGGTACACCGTATACTTGTAGAAATTAGCGCTTAGAATTATGCTAACACCTGCACAGCTTGAAAATTATTGTTGAGCTGTAGTGTGCTCTACTACACCTCCCTTGATATGTCACATTTATCTTGCTAACCATCTCTGGGCCTGCACAGCATGAAAATTGTTGCTGAGCTGTAGTATACTCTACTACACCTCCCTTGATATGCTGCATTTATCTTGTTGACCACCTCCAGGCCTGCACGGTATGAAAATTATTGAATTGTAGTGTACTCTACCACAATTCATCTGATATATGGCATTTATCTTGCTGACAATCTCTGGGCCTGCACGGCATATGATCATCTTATAGATCATGGTACTGCCTGCTGCACTACTCAGGAGGCTAGCCGAAACTAGATTTGAGCCCTCCCATTTAGGAAAGGTTGAGCGCTAGACTTGAAGAACTTGAGGGTCTCACTGATCACTCTACCCAGCTATGTGAAAGCCTGCACCAAGTCCAAAGTCTAACACCTGGATGCATCTCCGATCCTAGTCAAGCCGGTCTCTATCTGCTACCTCAACTCTCTAATTGACCTAGATACCATCGGTATAGATGCCTCTAGTACCTCTATTCGGAATTAGAGAGCAGTGACCAATTCATCGACCATCTGAACGGCCTTATCGGTCCTCTTTGCTACTGCACCCTGTAAAGCACTCAAATATCACCTCAACTCCTCTATCAGCCTCTCTTAGTGATCCAGACGCTTGACCAAGACCCGATCCCTCTCATCCTGTAGTCTCTACAGAGCGGCGAGGGCCGTGGTCATTTTGGCGATGATCTCCTGATGCACCAGCTAAGGGGGTGACGATGGACTAGGCTGTGATGGCTGTGCCTAGGGCTCTGGTAGTGGAGTAGCCGTGGACGTCAATGCGCTTGGGTGGCCAGGCCGACTATATGGGTGGAACCTCCTGGTCTCTCGAATATCAGAGAATTGGACCCGTGGTGGTGGTGATGGAGTGAGGCTATGTGCTCTCTCTGATAGTGGGCTCCTCAGCAAGTCATCCATGTATATCTCTATGTCCATATCGAATGGGGTGTGAGGCTGCTCCTCCTCTAGCTGAGGGTACTGCAAAGGCAGCCCCACCTTTGCCTGAAGCTGCTGTGGCGGCTGCTCCTCCTCCTAGAGTTCTCCTGGGACATCAACTTCTTACTTGAGTGGAGGGAGATGGAACAGAGGTCTTGTCTCTGCTACGGTGAGCAACCTATACTCGTCTGGATGGCCTTGTACCTAGGCTACCATCTCCATCATCTGGGCAGCAGCCAAATCCATGAAAATATCCTCATCCAGCGGAGGACCAAAACCCGCCAAAGGAACCTCTAAATGTCTTAGCAATCTGGTAATGTCGCCCCCAGCAAATATAGAAGGGGCTATCCCCCTTGTCACTCTCACCAAACTAGCCAGTATCTCATGGCTAATGTTAAGGTGCTGGCCTATCACCATAGCCCATAAGCTCCATATCTCTGCCCCGTTGACTGACCCAGGGTTACCTGCCCAGCCCAGGTATGAGATAGAAAGTACTCTATGCAGTACCTCAATGCCTGTGACGAGAGCACAGTGCTCTCTACCGTGTCATGGTAATAAGGTACCCCTATCATAGCGATAGACTCCCAGTACTACCTCTGGACGTCTCTCTAAGGTATCATCACATACTCTACATGCAGAAGCCCCATGGCTTATGCAAATACTAGGCGTGTGGTGCTATAATGGATTCCTCTGATCTAAAACTGAATAAACCCCTCCTCCGAGTTCGATCTCTAAAATCCTCTATAGTGGAGTGTAGCTAAAAACTCCCTCGAGACCTCCAGATATATCTATAAGGAGGCTTGGAGGACCTCGATCCATTCTGCCGCCTGTAGCAGTGCGTTGACCTCGTGCAACATCCCTATGAGCTAGAGGAGTGGCCTAGATATGTATTCGCTAGCCCGTAACTGCACGCGAGCTAGAGCCTGAAACCTCTCCTTGATATCGAGGCTCATCCACTCAGGAGCCTGAGGCTCGATCTGATCCAGGGGGAAATTGCATTGTGGAGGCATCATAAAAAAGACAGAGTTAGCTTGGTACGATAACCGTAAGCAAACTAAGCAAAATTTAAAAATTTCGGTAGCATTTCGGCTAAAATGTGCCAACCCAAAAAATTTTGGGCAGCATTTCGGTAAGGATGTGCCCAACTCCTTACATGAAAACACAAATAAGCTGACTAGCCTTAGGCCCCAAGCAATAATTTTATTGGTACAATTATTTCACATGATGATCAAATATTTGATAATTCAGTCTAATTCGGTTCACAATCTCCAGTCATACAGGGCTATATTTCTAAGTCAGTTATTTCATTACCAATTTTATTATGATTTATTATCTCATTATCCATTATTTTCACCATTTGTGCTTTAATTGTCAGTGTACAGGGTCCTAAAATGCAGAAAATAAATGGACATAATTGGTCTTACATTTCAATGCATATACATCCAGCACGCATTCAGAATAGAAATTCAACTAAAACGAAGTGAAAAAAAGAAGAAAAAGCTGATAAAACTAACCTGGTAGTGGATGAAGTACACTAAAAGAAACTTGAAGAAACTGTCAAAAAATTAGTCTTATGCGTGCGCGATGGTGCAAGGATCGTTTTGACGCAAGTAGTGCGCAAAATGGATTAGAAATGAGCGAGAAAAGGAAGAAAAATCGAGCCTGGGTGACAGTTCGCTAGAGAGAGGGGAGAAAAAGAAAAGAAGGGAGGAGAAACGGCATAACCGCGCATAATAGAATGATTTATATAGGCCTCACTTGACAGACGGGCTACCCGTCGGAGGACAGAACGACGGGCATCCCGTATATCGTTAGAAATTCCCTTCTCTTTTCTTTTTCTTTCTTTTTCCCTCCTTTTTTCTAAAAATTCTAAGGTACTTCCTAAATATTTTGCCGGGTATATTTCACTCATGGTCACTCAACTTATCACTTATCGCGCAAAAGTAACCGACTTTTTTTTTCTTACTTAAATGTCACTGAACTTTTAACATTATTGCACAAAAGTCATGTTAACCGGAATCCGGTGACGACCCTTACCGGATTGATGACTTTTTTGCAAAAATGTTAAAAGTTTAGTAACATTTAAGTTGAAAAAAAAAGTTAATTACTTTTGCGAGATAAATGATAAGTCTAGTGACCGTGAGTGAAATTAATTTAAATGTAGCATTTATTGAACTTATCAATCCGGCAAGAGTCGTCGCCGGATTCCGGTCAACATGACTTTTGTGCAATAATGTTAAAAGTTTAGTGACATTTAAGTAAGAAAAAAAAAGTCGGTTACTTTTGCGCGAGAAGTGTGCATCCTCAGAGGACTTGGAAAATTTGCCTCCTCAGAGGACATTGAAAATTTGCATCCTTAGAGGACTTGGGAATTTGTCTCATCAAAGGACTTTAAAATTTGCCTCATCAGAGGACTTGGAAATTTGCCTCCTCAGAGGACTTGAGAATTTGCCCCCTCAGAGGACTTATAAATTTGCCTCCTTAGAGGACTTAGAAATTTGCCTCCTCAGAGGAATTAGAAATTTGCCTCTTCAGAGGACTTTGAAATTTGAACCTAGGTAGACTTCATCTCGACCTAGTCATCCAGCACAGATGTGTGCTTGAGCTAAAACTGTCCTTGACTAGCCTTTGTGTGTTTGGCCTTCATTTGAACTTTTCTTGCAAAGCTGTGTGCACGGGAATATATACAAGAAATTATGTATGCATGTGTAAAAGGTCATGTGCAGACGTTTGCTAAAGAATTATGTGACATGAAATGCATAAATGTGTAGATTATGTCCTAGGTGGTTAAGGGTCCATTGATGATATGGCTTGACTGCTCCATCATTGTTTAATGCCCCCCAAGGATCTAGAAAAGTGTCATCTTGGCTTTAGGGACTCTGATCCATAATCTTTTATGGGAGTGCCATCCGGTGTGCATCTTTTGCCCCCCGGTCAATGATTATATGCCTTTTGCTATGCATTGTACAGCTTCTTACTGCTAGGACTCTGACTCATGTCCTGAATTATGCATTACTTGCCTGATGGAAGATCATCCGAAGTAATGCCGCCTTATCGCTCCTGGCATCGGAAGTCATTCATAAAAGGTAGTGCGTCCCTTGTGAATTTTTACACTAGCTTTTTTTCACGGGAAATGCGTCCCTTTCCCGATTTTCACATAACTCTGTGCCTTATTTTTGCCTGAAATGGACCCAACCCAATCCAGCGGCTTTATTCATTTTATTTTTTATAAAACATACTACCTATTTCTAGGTTTTCACCTTGTCCTTTGGCCTAACTTTTGCTTAAAAAGCCAATCACCTATATAGATTTCGGCTTTCCACATGAATGTCCTGGCGACTAGCTCGAAGCCATTAATGGGGTGAATCTGCTGAAGTGTCAAGATGATAGGAAGGGAGGCCATGCATAGCAAATTGCGTGTATGCGAAGAATGAGCAATGCGCTACTTTTTATGATGGAATTTAAACCATTTTGAATATGCGCGATGAAGTGCTCTACTTATATTAATATATTACTGCGTAAATGCATATATTCCAGTCCGATATCAACACACATGATTGTTATTTGACATTAATCTAAAAAATACAAGACCCTATCTAAACTCGAGATGGATCTTGAAAACATCAAACTCCTATTATCGATCAGCCCTCTCGGGTTATCATGATTGAACATTTTCTCTCTGCCCCTAAGTTTTGCCCAAGGTGCCTTTTTTCGGTTTTCACCTTAACGGGGTGCCCAATTTTAGCAAGGCCGCCTGAAGAAAAAGTCTCAATACCATCTGAAAGTGAATCTGACCCAAAACTGATAACCTTCCTGGCAACTCGAAGATAGGATTTCTGATCAGCAGTCCACTGGGATCCCTAGGCAACCTGGATGAATCTATAGTGGCTCTATAGCTTACTTTGTTAGAATGATACATGAATGACATGTACGATGCATGATCATGAGTCGTACAACATTTCACAACCACATACAGGCAATTAGATCCTTCCAACCTTTTAACTCCCGCACATGAGGTCAATTGGTCTCTTCCTAGGTGGGCTTAATCCATGGGTCAATAGGGGACTCGATGAATATGCATTGTGCATTGGAAAAAATCAGCAGCACAATATCTATCCGAATGAGCATACGTATGAGTTTCGGCTATTACATATTTGAACACTTCAGCCAAATTAAGGTGGAACCATCGGGGCATGAAAGCCTTTGATAGAAGAACCCCTAATTCATTTAATTTTGTTCGATACATGATGGCCCATAAAACAAGCATTGCATTATGGTTTATTTCACTTAGGGAAAGTATCTATTGCCATTACATGAGCTTTGGTCAGGACGATGTTACTTTAGCGCTACCCAAGCATGGTCCCTGCTAATGGGTCTAGCTCATCATGAGCATAACGACCAATCCGGTCTCCATTTAATAAACCAAAAGGTACTAAGCTTGGGCTGGTGATTATCCTTAACACTTTCCCACATTGAGTGAACGTAGGATCGCGCTTCAAGAATGCACCGGGGTAAAAAGAGGGTCCAAACTAACATAATTCTAAAGCTCTAGCATGACGTAATGCAATTTTAGAAGAGAGATGGAATTTTAGTTTTAAAAACTCAATTATACATTTTAACCAAGACACTTTCAGAGCAAAGTCACAAAGTTCCCCAGTGGAGTCGCCACTGTGATGCCTGTAATGGCCGAAAATGTACCCTAGTTGTAATTAGTATAATTGGATTAACTAAGGGTGTAATGTGGACTTGATTGTAATAAAAGAAGGACCTAATTGAGAAACTAAAGGAAAGTTAAGTGGCCAAGTTGTAAGTTTGCATCATTAAGCTAATTGAAGATTAACTAATATTAAATGGAGATTAAATAAGTTAGTGGAGGGCAGATTTGCTGAAGGTAGAATCCGTGTGGCACTTTATTGTGCTGCCAGCACCACCTTTCTCATGCAATATATAGAATTGAGGAGAGAGAAAGGGCCACTACTTGCTTGAAGTTCAGCCATTCTCTCTTTCATCAATTTCTGCTTCTTCTTCATTCTTAATTCGTGAGTTCTTTATGAGTTTCCAATTGATTTCATGAATTCTATTGTAGTAATCATGTTAATTGAAGGGTAGACTAAGTTGTTGGATTTGCAAGGTAAGTGGTCAATTACTTGTTCTATCTTCTACTCTTTATGGTTTTGGTATGTATTGGACGGAGGAGTTGATGGTTTATGTCCAATTCTAGAAATTGGATGGAATTTGTAGAGGAAGGAGTAAAGAAAGATAAGGGAAAAGCAAAGGTCGGGGAATCGAGTGCCAAGTGAACGCTAGGAGATTAGACGATGAGGTTTGGGAACTAACACTATGTGTGTAATGGCATGATTGTATTTGTTTGTGTAATTTGATTAAATATGAACTAAATTGGTAATTTGAATTCTTAATGACATAAATGAATGAGTTAATTAGGTTTAAAGACCATAAGTTTGTATCATGTGGAATAGGCTAGAGGCTACTGTTATGTTTAAGATATTTGAATGGAATGTTGAGTATTGAGTTTATGTATGTGTTAAATTTTATGCATATTGGATGAGATTGGCTTAGTGGAAATCAGGTATGTGTTAGTTGTTATACTGTTATAGAATGATTTGGCTTGAATGACCAAAAAGGGAATTGGTTTTGAGGTCTTAAAAGTGATATGAGAATTGAGATAGGGAGCACAACTATGTTAGGGTAAAACACAGCTGTGTTATGGTGTTTTTGCATAGGTCACGGTGACAACCAAAGAGATTGCCACCGTGAGGTATGCAGGAGCTCCATTCTGCCTGGTGAAGCATGGCATCTCACGGTTACAACAAAAATGGTTGTGACCGTGAGATACCTCATTTTACATTCTGTTTTGGGAGTGTATGGTATGACATGGTGGCAACCAAATTGGTTGTGACCGTGAGGTACCTTAGCTTGCATTCTGTTTTAAAGACCTCAGTATGTCACGGTTACAACCAAACTGGTTGTGGCCGTGAGGTACCCTGTTTTGGCAAGGAACCCTAATTTATTTTTGATTGTTAATTGTGTGGCTTTTAGCCAAACTTGTTGGCATTTTATATCAGTGATATACCAAGGTTATATGAAGCAAATATACATATTTGTACGATGATTAATGAATTCAATTACTTATTAGTTAATGATTTTATTTCAAGTTGTCCAAGTGTTATGTGATGTGTAAAAGAAACTTGGTGTTGGTTTGTGTATGTGCTATTGGAATTAACAATTATGAAATCAATAATGAAATTAATCAACTTTAGCCTACGAGTCAAGTAGTGGATAGATAGACATGCCTATAGGGTCAAGTGTTGCAGCCCAATGCGCCCGATTCCTTTGGAGTCACAATGTGAAATAAAT
Source organism: Excoecaria cochinchinensis (assembly GCA_947683425.1). Taxonomy (NCBI): domain Eukaryota; kingdom Viridiplantae; phylum Streptophyta; class Magnoliopsida; order Malpighiales; family Euphorbiaceae; genus Excoecaria; species Excoecaria cochinchinensis. The sequence goes on from CANTUQ010000245.1 coordinate 124,405, forward strand.
CCTTGCTGGATTCTTTAACGTGGAATATTGATCTTGTTGAGTCACTGTACCTTAGGGTACACTTATTTATGTCTTGATTAATTATAAATGAGTTATTAGATTATAAAATTTCATCTCTCATCTCACACGGTTAAAGAAATTTATTAAAGGCGCACTTCAAGCATCGAGAAAGCGGTAAATGAATGCTATAAATAAAGCAGTAAATAAAGCGGTAAATAAAGCACTAAACACACAAAGCCACGCCATTTACAAAGGAGAACTTGGGACATATACAATCCCCCAAATTAAAAGAAAAGTTAAATAAAATTAAAATGGAAATTAGGACAGAATACAATCCATAAATGAAAGAAAGCTAAATAAAATTACCCCAAAAATAATTAATTAGAAGGGCCTACAGGATATGTATAAACTTAATATTAAACAATCAAGCAAAATCAATCAAAAGGGTTTACATGCATAAATTTGAATATTTATTCGGTTTAAAAATATTGGTTCCTTCATGCTCACTTAAAAGGGGGTCGAAGAGTTATTTCGGCTATTAGCTTGAAAGTCGGGACGGATTGCTCGCATTTTGAGACAATTTAACTCTTCATTTTAATTCATGATATTTTTTCATTCGTTGGCTAAAATCGAGGACATTGGTTCTAATTTATTAATAAAATCAAAATTTAGTCATAAAAATATTTTTATGATTTTTTAACTGACATGTTATGAAATAAAACTATTTGATTTGCAAATAAATAAAATTACATAAACAAGGAGTAGGTAAGGTCTCACCCAAGTGATGTAGCCACTTACGTATCGTGACCCATTCGTTTGGTCACGAAAATGCTCAAACAAGTAAGCACGAAATTTTAAAACCAGATGAAAAACAACAATAAAAATATGAGTAATAATTCTAAAATCAACTAAATAATAAAGGAAATAAGAGAAATATAGAATAAAATTAACAGACATTCAAAAAGAATTAAGAAGTCCCACAAACTAACCATGCAAACATAATAACAACAACAACAACAACAACAACAACAACAATAATAATAATAATAATAATAATAATAATAAAAAAAAAACCAATGAAATTAAATAAATAAACTAGAGGAAGGTAAACATGTAATAGAAAATAATAATATTTAAGCATAAAAAAAGGAAAAAATCATCACAAAAATCATACTAAAATAGAAAATCAATAAATCTGATTTTTCACAACCAAAATCATATACATTTATCCATTTTTATGCTAGAAATTCATAATAACAAACAAATATATGAACTGAAACTCAAATAACAATCAAAAATCAGATGAAACAAACAAATCTAAATCACAAACCCAAGAACAAAGTAAAGGAAAAAAATAAACTAAATAAACAAAAGAAAAGATGAACAAAATGTTAGATCCAGAATTTGTTACCCTCAAAGTTTATCAATCTGGAAGAGTTGAACCGCAATTCATTTCCTTGTAAAAATCCCCAAAAATTAGAATTGAGGAAAAAAAAAAATCATTTTTTTTATATCTAAAAAATTCAAGAACAAGTGAAGAAGACCAAGAAATTTCTATCCAAACTCAAGTAAAAGAATTGATTTCTCTTCCTCAAGCTTTGATTTTTGATTCAAGGAACCAAAATCATTTTTTTGTCTCTCAAAATCCTTTGAAAAAACTGAATTTTTCTCTCTAAAAATCTATCTCTTTCACCCCAAGTTCCTCCCACTTTTCTTTCTCCAAAATCTTCTATTTATATGATTTTTCTGAAGCCCTAAATTATTTAGTAAAGAAAACATGTTTTTAATTGAATCTGCCTTATTTAGGTGTAAACATTTGGAATTAATGTAAAAAAACCCGAAAAAGTTAATTTTTACCCAAAAATTACCAGAAAGCTTATTTTCGTCTAAAAATGCCGCTGCAGGGCAAAATAGGGGCGAGGGGCGGCCTCTCGTGTGCAGGTCGCGCTGCGCCTCCTGAGGGGAGGGCAGCCTGCCCCGTAGTGTGCACACGAGGGAGAGCGCTCGCTACACGCATGCCAGCCACTGGCCCTCCCCCGCAGACAGATGCAAACTACCAAATTTTTTTTTTCAAATCACAACTTTTTGACAAAAAATATGACTTCTAACCTTCCTTTTTTATTTTTAGTTTTCAAAATATATATTTTATATTTATTTTTTTGAAAAACAATTTTGATAAGGAAACTATCACTTTTAACCTTATTTTTGCCTATGAACAGGCACTCAGTCTCATCATTGGGTAATCTTGACCTTGGACCACCTCGGGACCCGGTGTCTACTGTGGCAGATGAGGATATCAGCTTCATGAGCCTCTGGTTTCCGCTTTCTGTTGTGACCACCTTTTGCTCTTCAGGGTGTTTCCCATTGTGTGGGCTTCATGAGACTACCTTTTACATCGAGGCTCACTGTACCTGACAGCTCAGGATGATTCAGGATGTTGTGAGGTTCCTTTTATCTTTTCAGGGCAGAATTTTCTCCTCAGCCTTCACTTCTAGATATCATAGCCTCTGCTCAAGGCTATCAGTGAAGACCATTATACCCTCCGTCAGGGATTGCTCTACTATTTCTGTAACACCCCCATCGCCGCCCCCGTTGGAAGGGCGACGGCGGGCGTGCTACCCGATGCTCACTCACTAAAAACGAACCTACATGCACTAAGCGGAAGCATTCTCTAAGAATAATAACAGAAACTATATATCATAAAATCAAAATATCCAAAAGATTACATCATATCCTATACAAAAAGTTACATGAGCCATAATACCAATAGTAATACATTTACAAAAAAAAACTTACAGGAGCAGATGACACAATAGCTTGAATTTCACTGGTGGAGGATACGAGAACACGGCACGGGAGACCGAAGCCTCAAAATCAATTTTAATACCCGAAGGTAGCGTGGGAGACCGGAGTCTTAAAACATTTTATCACTACACGGAAGATGACCATCTCGGAGGTCGACCACTTTGCCCAAACGGGGCGGACACGGGCAGCTGCACTCACAAACCCTTCTTAAGCATGCTTAATTATCCACTACCTTGACACTTCAGGCTCAACAACTCACTCATCAATCACAACACTTATTACACAAAACTAAGATCAAAATCCCAACATCACATTAATTCACTATAACGACACGAGTATAAAAAGGTCAACAAGACATAAACTCAATCATGTACCATGCAATAGTGAGAAACCGTGCAAAGTGGAGCAAAAGAATCACAATCAGAAAACAGGGCAGGCAGGAAGGGTTTCTATCACGATCGCGATAGGCATCAAGCTAGCGACAGAACAAGGGTACCTCATCGCTAGGAGGCGCGCTCGCGACGAAGCACGCTCGGAAAACTCATACAAAATCGAGCTCTGTCGCGCTCACGACAGAGACTGGCAGCTTCCTCCTCATGCGCACGCTCGGCCGCATGCTCGCGTTGAGGACTCGGCCAACCGAGCTCTCTGTCGCGCTTGCGACAATGTCGCGATCGCGACAGAGGGCTCCCTAAGAACAAGGGACCAAATTCGCACTCTGTCGCGCTCACGACAACGTCGCGATCACGACATAATACAGATTTGCCCAGAATCTGCATTTCCAGCACTCATTCCCACTGAAACCTCCAAACACTTATTCAATCATACATAAACACTTACCTCATGAGTCGAATGCAACCCCAAGACATGTTAAGCATCAACATACACTCAAATTACACTAATTTGCACAAGAATTCACAATTAAATCACTAAAGCACACAAATCATGTTCTTCACTAACACTTTGAAATTCTACTGCCGAACTCACATACCAGTACTAAAACTTAAAATCATACCAAACCAATACGCTAGCTCAATCACACACTTGTATTTACACATAAATCAACACTCAATATTATCACGAATTAAAACATAGCAAAGAATGATCCAAGAAAAGAACAACGGCAAAACATTCCCAACCACAATCAAATAAAGCTCCCAAACCTAAAATTGAAGCCTTAATCTTCAACCCTTCAAAACACCACTTTATCCTTGCCTTTGCTCTTTCTTCTCTCTTCCAATTCTTGCACAAAACCCAGCCACAACACACTTAAATCAAACCATAAACTCACACTTCAAAACCAGAATTCAAAGAACAATAAGAGGATGAAGAACCCCAACTCAAACTCAAGCACTTACCTTCAAAACCCAGCTAAAAACTCAGAATTACAACCCAAAGCTCAAGGAGAACACAAGAGAAAAGGGATGAGAGCTAGGAAGGAAAGCAAGAGAGAGAAAAAGGGACGGGAAAATTGGAAAACAAGGGGGAGGGGCAGCTTTCACGGGAAGCTTCATCCAAATCTGCCCTCCCTACCTCTCTCTTCCTTTTCATTTAATGCTCACCAACCCAAAGCCATGTGTCACTCTCGTAATGGTTCTATCATTCAATCTTTGACTTATTCCTTCAATGCACCATACACAACACACACACAATCATCTCTTACATAAATATCTCCAAGGCACCAAACTTATCTCACACCAAATAATTCCTTAAAAGCCACTTAAATCCAAGGCACTACACACACATAAACCACACAATAAAATCCCTTAACCCACTTACATCTTAACACCATACACTACAAGCACACTTAATAATTCCTCCTCTTCACTTAATTAATTAATTCCTAACAAATAAGTCCTTTAATATCCAAATTTTTCTCTTACTCATTTTACTGAAATACCCTTATTTTTCTGACTTACCATGCATATTCCGACTAGGCCCTTTTTGGGTTGTTACAATTTCCACTAGTGCAAATAAGAGATGGGTGCTTAGCCTTGCAGTCGATAACATGACCCACCGACTTAGGCACCTGGTCAGCGAGAGCAGTAGTAGAGCATAGTTTAGATTTGCATGCATTCTATAATGAACAAAGCCTTTCTTTTTATAAAAAAAAAAAAAACTAGAAAATAATGAACATATAAGTTGAATGATTTTTATTTTATTCCTTTTTGCAAAATTGTGTACATTTTGATAATATTTCACCATAGATGATCATCCTTTAACATAAATTCGCAATGCAAAACTACACCTAATCTCAGGGTAGATCTTAACAGCATCAAACTCCCATTACCAATCAGCCCTCTCATGTTTTCTTGATTGGACATTTTCTCTCGAGTCTCGAATTTTTGCCCAGGGTGCCTTTTATTGATTTTCACCCCTGACAAGGTGCCCATTTTTAGAAAGGTTGCCTTTTTCAGTTTTCGACCCACGAGGCATTTATTCTCTTCTTTTGATTTTTATATCTTTAGCCATGGAACCTTTTGAGTTTTTCGATGTTGACCGGTTACTTGAACTCATTCCCATCACTATCTGTTAGGATTGTTGCCCCCTTGGATTGTAATTTCTTGAGAATGTATGATCCTTCCCACATTAGTCTAAATTTACCCCGTATTTTCGGCATACCTGGTCTCATTTGCTTGAAAACCAAATCTCCCTCTTTCAGTTGGTGCCTCCTGACCTTTTTACCGAATGACCGAGCAAGCCTTTTCTAATAAATCTAATTGTGATAATAGGCTCATAACCTGTTCTCGTCTAGCATGTTCAACTGTTGCAGCCGCTGCTGCGCCCAATCAGTTTTAGGAATTTATGCCTCCATGACAACTCTTAAGGATTGGAGCTCCACTTTGACTGGCAATACAACTTCTGTCCCATATAACAAAGAATATGACATGGCTCCTATAGAAGTTCTAACAGTGGTTCTATAGCCCCGAGTGCAAAAGGTAGCTTCTCTGCCCAATCTTTGTAGCTCTGAACAATTTTGGCAAAACTTTTCTTAACATTCTTGTTAGCTGCTTCTAGTGCCCTATTGGCTCACGAGAAATACGGAGAAGACTTATGATGCTCTATGCCATACCTCTGAAGCAACTTCTTAGTTTCGGCCATAAATTGCACTCCATTGTCAGATACAACGTGATGTGGAAGACCGTATCTATCAGATTCTTTTCAATGAACTTGGCCATATTCGGGCATTAACTTTCTTAAAAGATTTGGCCTTTACCCACTTAGTGTAATAGTCGATAACAAATATGATGAACTTATGTCCATTAGAGGCTATAGGGCATATATCTCCAATAATATCTATTCCCCAAGCTACAAATGACCAAGGTGATGTTAAACTATATAGCTCCGAAATTGACAAGTGTCTCGGGTCTGCATACTGCTGGCATAATTGACACTATTTCACGTATTTCAAGCAATTTGTGTCCATCATAACCTAGTAAAATCCTTATATCATAATCTTCTCTGCTAGCATGAAACTGTTCATATGGGCTTAACAGAGTCCATCATGAGTCTCTTCCATGACCTTCTTAGCTTTTTTCTCGTCCACACATCTTAGCTGAATGCCATTGACTTGTCATTTATATAGCACACCATCAATGCAAATAAACTAAGTGGACAACTTACGGATCAATCTTTGGTCCTTTTCGGTAGCCTCTTCTGTGAATATTGTCTTTTCTAAGTAGTTCTTGATGTCGTGGTACCACAACTTCTCATCAACAACTTCGACTTCCATGACTGGATTAGACTCAAAACTAGGCTTTTTCGAACTGGAGATCAAGACAGGCTTCATGACTACCCCCTTTTGATTATCCCATATCGATACCAAGGTCGCGAGGGCATCCGCTAATTGATTCTCATCTCTCAGGACAAAGTGGAAAGTGCATGTCACAAACTGACTTCTCAAACTATTCAGATGTTTCACATGCAGCATCAGTCACTCCTCCTTTACAACCTATTCACCCCAAATCTGGTTGATCACTAGCAATGGATCTGCAATACCTTTACATCCTTTGCTCCTTGAGCACGACTCGTGCTCATTCCTTCCATCTACTGGAGCACGTCTCGTGCTCCCTTTTTTTTCCTCTCTCTCCGAGTTGTGCTGCACAACACGACTTGGATAACGCTAAAAGTTCTGAAGAACGTGTTTTTGTCGCGATCGCAACTTAAGTTGCGCTCGCGACAGAATCACTTCCTTCCCTCAAAACACATCATTGTCCCTCATTTCCAAAACCCAAACCAACTCCATCACTTTTCCCTGCAATAGACCCCTCTTTTAGCATACAAATGCCCTATAAATCATACTCATGACTAGAATTACACACAAATTACCCAAATCAACTACAATTTCTTAGACACAGCAAGCAATCCAGGGCAAATATAAAATTATGAAGAGATTTTAGGGTAGGATTGGTATAGTCTTCGGAATGTATGCAAGTTTTATAATTTTAAATTATAAGTATTTGTAAAAGTAATATTGGTTATGTAAATGGTCTATCTATAGTGAATTCTGAAGAAGTATACTATTTTATGGGATTGTATAACAAATTTATAGTTAATTATAATGTGTTTTTGAAAGTAAAAGAAATTTTATAACTCAGATTTCAGCTTAAAGGTTTTATAAGTTTTGCATATTTATGTCGGTAATCCGCTGACCGTCGTCGTGAACCACCGGATCACGGTATGGTTTACTACGTACGGGTAAGGGGTGTTACATGCTTCCCTCTTGCTCTTCATTTTAGTGCCTACATACCCGAGGCTTCCCTCAATGTGCTCTTCCTTACCGATCACAGCCACAAAGAACCCGTTGAAGGGTTGCTTTGCAATCCCTAGCACCAATACCCGATTCTCCCTTGTAGCTCTAATTGTCAACACTTATCCCTCATATGGGACCTTGATCATCTTATGCAATGTGGATGGCACCCATCCAAGCTTGTGAAACCACGACCTGCCCAAAAGTGCTAAAAAGTTTGCCAGAATAGGGAGGACTATCAACTCCACTTCTGTTTCTATTTGCCCAATCTTGACCATTACCTTTAATGTCCCTGATGCCTATCTTCAAGTGTTACCTTTAATGGCCCAGTCTTGACCATTACCTTTAAGGTCAGACTTGCTCAGCATGTCCTCCGACACACCGAAAGCTGCCATTACCACCAAAGGGCAGACATTTATGGAGGAACCATTGTCCACCATGATACAGGTAGTGTGCTTGTCATTCATTTGGGCCCTTATGTACAAGGGATAATTGTGGTTACGGCCTTCAGCCAGCAATTCAGCGCTTGAGTACACTAGGTTCTCACCAGCACTTCCCTTCACTATGTCCAACAATTTCGTGGGGGAGATGGTAGTTGCCACTATAGATTCGCATAAGGCTTCCACCAACTTCTGCCTATGTGAAGGAGACTATCTCAACAGATCCCATATCAAAATTTGAGTCGGCGTCCTTTTCAGCTACTTCATTATCGGATCTTCCTTCGGCTCCTTTTGCTTCTGAATTGCCATGGGTTCTTGTGGCTTCTCAACCTCCAAAACTACTTGTGACGCGCACCGAACCCCGTGGGTGCCCCTTGACCGTCCGCTTGAGGGTGATCGGGCACGTGAGGTTCGTTGACAACTTGTGACGAATTGCAAGTGTGTCTATTTTCGGCAACAAAGAGGTTTTATGGAGTTGCCACCCAATAAAACATTGGGAAAGTTCCTCTCACCTCGGAGAGCCTAAGACAGCACATCTATCCACTTTGGGCAAGACAAAGGGGTCTTGGAGGATGAACCTCTCTCCCTTAGAGCCTAGGATTTTTAATTAGGTCCTTTGGCGGGACACAAGAGGTGCCTTGGAGATCCCATTGGAATGGATCTCTCGCCTCATTGAGCCCAAAGACCAGAGATGGGTTCGAGACTTCTCATCTATTTCTACCTTGATTAATTTTACAATTAAGTTTTGAATTTATTAATTCTCTCTCTCTCTCTCCACACGATGCAATTTAATTAAGGCTCAATTATCCATTGCTGAAAGCGATAAATAAATAGAATAAAGAATAACATTTAAAATGAAATACAATAACACTAAGAGCAGAATACAACTCCCATTAGAAGTGCAAGCCATACATAAACCCGGGGAATTAATTATGAGGACATTGGTCCTTAACTTTGATTTATTATGAAAACAATTTTTAGCGATGAATTCATTGGATAAAAAATAGGACATTGGTCCTTGACCTTGTTAAAAAATCCAAATTAATTACTATAAGACATTTGTTTATTTTTATTCGCGCGAGAGAAAATAATCTATACATAATAAAGACTATGAATAAACAAATAAATAAACAAAATGAATGAATAAAGTTACAGAATTAAACCAAAAGGGACACTCCCAGGGTGTGAACGGCTACCGTTGTCTCAAGTTCAACTCGCCAAAGAAAAAACAAGGAAAAGACATTTCACAAAATAATAAATATGTTAGTGAGAGAGGGGTCCAAAATTAATCAAAAATCAAGATAAAGTTATGAGAATAATAAATAATAAAATCAAGCAAGGTTAAAAAAAAACTAAATAAATTAAACATAACACATATCTAGAATATTTACCCTCATATTTTACCTTTTTGGATGAAAATTCGATTGGATTTGGTCCCACACGTTTTACAAGAAGAAAACATAACCAAAGAAAGAGATTTATTGAACCTTTTTGGAGTGAAAATTGGATTCTTCTATATATGGGTAAATGAGAATTTTTCCAACCTCTCAAAAGTGTAAAATTTTCCTTTTTGTAGAAAAACACGACCGACAGGCGTCGGAGGCTGACCGACATCGGTTAAATCCTATTTCCACCAGGAAATAAGATTTAACAGACGGGCGCCTGACCTACCGACGGGCACATGCCAACGGACACATGTTCGCTATAGTTCAAACACGTGGCCGTCTGTACACTCACAAACAGCCCGTCCCTCGTGATGAGTGAGATGGGCTGCTGCTATGACCGACGGATGCCCCAGTGACCGACGGTCTGACCGTCCGTGGAAGAAAACTCAAACTTTAAGTGAAAATTCCCCCGATTTTTCGCTTCTCTCTATCGCAAATAAAAAACCTTTAATTCTCGTGAACTCAAAGGACCGACATCTCCGAATTACATCCATCTATTCGGAACCAGGCATTGGTTTCTTCATCGGGTAATCTCTGATCTGGACTGCCTCTGGGCACGGTGCTTACAGTTGCCCCCAATTTTGGGGAGGCTAGTGCATAAGTGCCTAGGTGAGCCAAAATTCAAAGAAAGAAGGGAAAAAAAGTACCTGGAGCAATCCTTACCTTCGTGGTGTTCATCTGGCAGGTTTTGACTTGATCTGCTCATTGATGAATGAATGTAGGTGGCCTTACCGGTCTTGTCTCGACCAGCACGGAGCGAGGTGAAGTGTCTCTAACTCCATCCTCTGTTTACGATCTGTTCTATCGCTGGCGGCCTGCTAACCTCATCTTGGTCTATACGGTGGCTGGTCTGTCCCGCTAGCCTCTTCTCGGCTTGCGCAGTGTGAGGTGAAGTGTCTCTAACTCCATCCTCTGTTGCGATCTGTTTTATCGCTGGTGCCCCGTTAACCTCGTCTCGGTCTGCATGGTGGTTGGTCTATCCCACTAGCCTCTTCTCGGCCTGCGCAGCGTGAGGTGAAGTGTCTCTAACTCCATCCTCTGTTGCGATCTATTCTATCACTGGCGCCCTGCTAACCTCGTCTCGGTCTGCACGGTGGCTGGTCTGTTTCTGATCTTGAAGGTTGTAGCGTCCGATTCGCTTACCCTTCATTGTAGTTGATGTCCACTCTTGAATTTTCGTTAAACAGTGTTCCTGTGTGCAAAGAATCTCTTTGGTTAACTTATATGTCAATTCGACTTGCTTAACAAATTTGTGAATGCCGTTATGATGTCATTTATTACTTTCTATTACTTCCTTATTTTTCATTCTTTTGTTGTTTTGTTTTTCATTTCATTATGCAGTCATTTGGCTTTAACAAGAAATGAAGTAAAGATGACAGATATGGAAAAATTAACACATAAACCTGATAATAAGTGTTTCTCTACTAAAGGAAAATAATTTTTGTACAATATATATGCAAATATGATAATAACAAAAATGAATACAAGAGAGATGACAGTCAAGCTCCCTGAAAACTAAAGAGGTGGATAGTCTAAGGGCTCTTCTTCTGGATCCTCATCATCTGATATATGGATCACCTGTGGCTGCGCTGGAGGTGCCGAAGGCCTGGCCTTTGAGGCGGATGGCTGACTAGTGGGATCTGTTAGTCCAGGCAGCTGAGATGCCTGAGCTCTGACCTGTGACTGGAACTGCACCCAAGCATTCCCATCTAAGAAGGGCTGCGTACACGTGGTCATAAACCACAGGCTATCTCTGACAACCTCTCCCAACTCTCTGAAAGCTCTGCTTAGCTGATGAGTCTGATCACTAGAGGTGGTCCCCATACGGTCCAACCTCTGCTCCGTCTGCTGACGAAACTCCATGATGTACTGGGTTATAGGATTGACGGCTCCATCTACTCCATGTATTGTGGATCTGAGGACATCCAATGACTCCTATATCATCTGGAGTGTCGTATCTATCCCCTGGGCTGCCTCATCCTGAGAGGTCCTCACCTCCCGTCTCAACTAATCCATTAGCCTCTCCTGCTGCTGTGCTATCTGCTCAAGGAGCCCTATATGCTCCTGCCTCAACTAATCTATGACCCTGGCTTGCTCCTGGATCACACTCTACTGCTGCTCAAGCCTCTCTATCATAGCTCTATCCCGATCTCTAACCTGAGCAAGGAGGTCCCTATCCCTCTCCTCTTTCCTACACTCGAAAGGTGCAAGCATGGAGGTAATGACCTCTGATATGTCCGGATGTGATGCTACTGGAGGTGGAACTGACTCAGGCATCGGCTCTGGTGGGGGAGCTATAGAAGTAGATGCCCCCGGGTCTCCTCTGATATAGGGATGAAACCTCTCTAAAAATTGGGGAGTAGTCCGCTGTACTCTCGAAGATGGAGGGGGAGTCTGTGCGCTCGACGCTAGAGGAGTCGCTAACAACTCATCCATGGTAAGCTCCATCTCAAAATCGGAGGGCGTCCTGAGCTCATCCTGTTCTGGCTGTGGCCGCGGCGGTAAAACATCCTGATGCTGGTGCTGGGGAGGCTGACCCTCCTGGAACTGGTGCTGAGGAGGCACATCATCCCCGGGCTGATCCTGCTCAGGCTCTAAAGAGGGGAGGCCAAAGGCGCGTCTAGTTTCATGTATAGTGCGAAGCCTATATGCATCAGCCTGTCCCTGCAGCGGCGATATCATGCCCATCTGAATAGCTGCCGGAGCGTCTACATATATACTCTCATCTAAGGCATCCCTAAGCCTGTCTGGAGCAACTCCTAATCTCAGCAGCAGTCCGGTGATGACTCCTCCAATGATCACCACCGAGGTAGTCCCTCTAGAAGCCCTCATCATATTAGCCAGTATCTCATGGTTAACGTTGAGGCGCTGACCTGCCACCATAGCCCATAGGCTCCATATCTCTGCGGCATTGAGCGACCCTGGGTTACAAGCCCGTCTAAGGTATGAGCTGGATAACACCCTGTGTAGGTATCAGAGAGCCTGTGAGATCAGCATAGTACTCTTCGCTGTATCGTGGTCATACAGCACTCCCGGTAGGGCTATAGTAGCCCAATGGTCACGTCGGACCGCTAGCTGGGGAACTATCATCCCATCGCCTAATGGAAGGCCCATCGCCTCTGTGAACTGCTAGCAGGTGATTCTGAAGTGATATCCGTCGAACTAAAACTGTACCACCCCAGGCTCTGTGTCTGATCTCTGGAACCCTCCATAATGCAGTGTAGCCAAAACCTGCCGCACCGCCTCAGGGTAAGTCGGGAAGGCATCTAACAGAAACTCCATCCATCAAGCGCTGGCTATCAATGCATCAACCTCATCTACCATCCCTAAGGGTTTCAGGAATGGCCTAGAGACGAAGCGGCTGGCTCGGAACTCCACTTGAGCCAATGCTCTGTATCTCTCTTGAGCCTCAGGGCTCATCCACTCAGGAGCCTGCAGCTCAGGCTAACCCTGCGGAACACATCCACGAGGAGGCATCCTGAGATAAGAATAAATAATAAAAAAAATGTAATTAGTTATAAAACAAATTGTATCCTGATAGGGACATGTCCCAGCCCCTTGTATAAGGAGGCGAGAAAATTAGCGTGGGATAGATTTCAAGTCCCTTCGGGCATAAAAAAATGAAATAAAGTTAAATTAAATCGATTAAAAAACAAAAATTTGGGCAGCACCCCGGTGTGACGCGCACCGTACCCGCGTGGGCGCCCCTCTGACCGCCCGCTTGAGGGCGATCGGGCGTTTGAGGTCCGTTGACAACTTGTAACGAATTACAAGTGCGTCTATTTTGGGCAACAGGGAGGTTTCATGGAGTCGCCACCCAATAAAACATTGGGAAAGTTACTCTCGCCTCGGAGAGCCTAAGGCAGCGCTTTCATCCATTTTGGGCAAGCCGAAGGGGTCTTGGAGGGTAAACCTCTCGCCCAAAGGAGCCTAGGATTTGTTAGGTCATAGAGCATAAGAAGGGTCTTAGAGGGTGAACCTCTCGCCTCCTTAAGTCCAAAGACAACGCTTTTATCCATTTTGGGCAAGCTAAAGGGGTCTTGGAGGTTAAACCTCTCGCCCAAAGGAGCCTAGGATTAATGTCTAAGTCTCGTGACACAAGAGGTGTCTTGGAGGGTAAACCTCTAGCCTCTTTGAGCCCAAAGACTAGAGAATGGGTTCGGGACTTCTCATCTATTTCTACCTTGATTAATTTTATATTTTGGTTTTGAGTTTATTAACTCGCTCTCTCTCCACACGATGCAATTTTAATTTAAAAATGCAAATGTTCACATTGAAAGCGATAAGATAAACATATCAAAAATAACATCAAAGATAAATTACAATAATACCAGGAGGGGAATACAACTCCCATTTAAAAGTGCAAACATACATAAAACCGGGGAATTTATTAATTATGAGGGCTTTGGTCCCCGCATGCACAATTAAAGAAAACATTTTGGATGTGATGATTTATTTGGGATGAAAATTAGGACATTAGTCCCATTTATTATGAAAAATCCAAATTAATTTATTAGAAATATTTGTTTGGTTTTTATTCATGTGTGCATAAAAAAACATTTTGTTCAACGAATATATACAAGGAAATATAAATAAAATGAGAATTAAAAATGTATAAAGAAGATACCGAACCCCGCATCTCCTCCTTCGTGTGCATTGGTGCTCAAATGAGAATAAAACAATGATTTGCAACCAAAAATAAAATAAAAGAGATTCATGTTAGAAATTAACCCAAAGAGATGAGATGACATAAAAGATAATATGTATAATGACCATATAACATGCCTAAAATACTATAACATGCATAAAAATAATTATGATGCAATTTAACAAGCATAAAGTGAGATAACATCATGGAAAATGCAATTTATTAATAATGGTGATTAACATGCATGAAAGATTAGTGACAATCAATTTTAATACTCCTAAGATGTGCATGAAAACATAACATAAGAATAATAAAAGTTAACATGCATAATAAAGCCTAAAGTAATATCTAACATAAAAGGCATAAGAAAATAAATTTGAAATTTAACATACGTGCAAAATATGAACAATGACATTAATGGTAATAATGATGCTAAAATCTAATGACATTAATAAATGAGTGTAATATAAATTATAATAATAAAACTAGCATTTATAACAATAATAGCCATAATAAACATCAATGGATGTAAAGAACAATAACAACCTAAATTGAACATGCATAATGACATAAAAATAAACACCTTGACATGAAAATGATATGATAAATTTTAAATAATTAACTTGTTAAATAAATAATTGAAGATAAAAGAAGAAGAAAAATATGGAGACTAAAAGAATTTACATGTTTAATATGCTAATTGGAAGCAAAATAAATGAAATTAACAAAAGAATTAATGAGTAAAACCAAGAATAATTACCCTCAAATTAAGTTTTGAAGAATTGAAGGTAGAAGTGTGGAATTCCTTGTCTTCTCTTGTGAAAATGCTTAGAAAATAGCTTTAAAAGTTGAAGAAAAACTCTTGGAAACAAGTGTGTAAGATGGATTTTTTTTCTCAACTCAAAAGCTCCAAAATTCAGTTTTTTCTCTCCCCAAAATGTTCTTAGTTCGTCCTCCCTTCCATCTGAATTTGTTTTAGTGTTTTAGCACTCAAAAACTACCCAAAAACCACCCAAAACCGTCCAAAAATCGTTAAAAAACAAGTGGGGGTCAAAAATGGGCGAAATGGGGCTACTGCGCGCGAGAAACGCGCGCTGTGCGCAAAGCACAGCCGTGCTTACAAAAAAGCACAGCTGTGCTTTCGCGCGCGCAGTGCAGCATAAAGCACAGCCGTGCTTTCAAAGAAGCACAACCGTGCTTTTCGAGCAAAAATATATATATATTTTTTTAAATTTTAAATTTTAAATTTTTATATAAAATACCCTCAACCTAAAACACAATTTTAAAAATATTTTAAAAATACACTTTTTGCTCATCGAAAAGATAAGGAAAAATCACTTCCGAACTCCAATCTTTTTGCCTATAAGCCGGCATAACTAAATTTCATCATCGGGTAATCCTGATCAAGGCTACTCGGGACCCGGTGTCTACACCTGGCAAGGGTGTGCCCAACCTCCTGCACAAAAAAATAAGAGAACAGGCCTAAGGCCCCAACAAGAGCATAAACATGTGTCTTCAAATGTTTTAGAACTAAGCATACAAAAAATCCTATTTTAGGCATATGCTCACTAACCGTAAGTCATATCTAGTTCATTTGAACATCATGTATTGTCCAAAAGATTCAAATTTAACTAATCTTAATCTAGTCAAGAGTGCACCTAATCTAGTCAACAGCGCAATCCAACATTCATGCAAAACTGGCTAATAATCGTATTAAAAATGACTATTAAAGCAATGTATATAGACATGAAAATAATAATAATAAGAATAATTAAATAAAGAACAAACAGCATTTAGGCATATAACTTATTTGTTGTTTTTATAAAAAACTAAAAGAAGAAACTAAAAGAAGTTGAAATAAATAAAGAAGTTATCTACTAACTTGTAGTACGCAGAAAATGGAAACTGGATAAAAAGAAAAACCCTAGTAGATGCACGGCAACACGAGGATCACAAAAATGCAAATAAAAATGCAAAAAAGTGAAGAAATAAGAGAGAAAACGCCAAAAAAATCGCAAAAACTGTCGGTTAAGAAGAGGAGAAAAGGAGAACAAACCGCTACCGCGTCGGTTACAGCCCCTTATATAATTTTCGTGACCGACGGGATAGCCATCTCCAGGAGCGAGCGACGGTCTGACCGTCTGTCGCTCTAGATTCCCGCATTAAATGCACAATAAATGCTCGTGATAAATGTAATGATGATGCATGCATTCTGCCAGGTGTCACCGAGGGACGGGCGTGCCGTTTGTTATGACGAACGGGCAGGCCGTCTGTGGAGCTTTCCTTCAAATTCCACCATTTTTTTGAGCTTTTCGACTTCTTCATCATTTGTTGCTTGCTTCCAATTTTTAACTTTAAAGAATGACTCCTCCCTCTTTTCAAAGGATGTATCTGGTTTTGGACGATACAGACACTTGGGAATATAGCGCTCTCACCCCACTATCCGGGCTGAAATTCCGACGCAGGGTAAAAATAGACCACAACCTCCTCTCATCTGCAGCTCATTTCTTGAACCCCCACTTTCACGTCCTTAAATTTACTTATCAGGAACTCTGCCCCTTGCCTGAAGAATTCGCTGTCATCACTGGAGTATGGTATCCTCCCAATGCTCTACCCTACATTCCTAGTTGCGGTCTGATTCTAACCCAAGATGTTGCCCTCTCTATTCTCCAAAGCTGCTCGGCTAGTTCCACTGGACTCTACATTTTCCTTGGAATCGCTGATTGAGGCTTTGGATAGATTCTCTGACGTCCCCACATATCGAGCAAGCATTGTATTTTTATTCTGCATGATGAGATTCTTGTCCGTTACCTCAGAGGATTTGGTTGGTGATCTTCGCCTGTTCAAGGTTTTGGATGGCTTTGATCGTGGACTGAACCCTTTTCCCCTCATCTTAGCTGAGACCATTCTGGGCTTGGACTCTGTCTGCTCTGGATCCGTTGCTTTACCTACTAGGAGCCCTTTGTTGCTCCAGGTACGCCACTATTTTAAAAGGTAGTGTGTCCCTTATGGATTTTCACACTAGCTTCTCTTAACGGGAGGTGCGTCCTTTCGGATTTTCACACACCCAGTGCCTAACTTTTGCCTGAAGTAAACCCAACTTACTCCAGCGGCTTTTCCCTCCTTTTTATTTTTATTTATTTATTTTATTTCATTTTTTTAGATTTGGCTGCAGGAGAAGCTAAACTTGCTGTCGAAACCTCCTCCTCGAGTTATCCCTCAATACTCGCCAAGGCATTTTCTCCCACATCAATGACTATATTCATTTGGCACTCCTGACGACGGCATTGCTAGACTCAGTGAAATAGCAGATGAGGGCATTAGTTTCACTCATGCTTGGCTTCCCTTACGTCACACAGTCATCGACGGACCTTCAGGATGTGTTCCCTTATGCGGGCTTCGTCGAGCTACTTTTTATGTTGTTGCCCGGTGTGCTCGTCAACTCGGGATAACTAAAAATGTGGTGAAAGTCCCCTTATCATTCCAAGGAGGGAATCTTTCTGCTGCTTTTGTTTCTCGCTACCAAGAGTTATGGGGCTGCCTGCCGATGAAAAGTGTCATGCCTTCTTTTGGGACTCATTCTTTGATTTCTACCAGTGAGTATAAGAGGTGGATACTTAGTCCAGAGTCTAACAATAGAACACGACAACTCAAGCATTCAGCTGGCGAGAGTAGCAGTAGGACGTAGTTTAGCTTAAATCTGTATGTTTTCCAAGCAATATGTATCTTTTCAAAGCAGAACTGGAATATAATGAGAATGAAAATAATAATTCTGCATTTTTCACAAAATTATGTACATTTCCATGCAATATCGGCATAAATGATCGCTATTTTTTACTAATTCAACTGCGTATACCATATTAATTCATGAAACCAAATATTTATAGCATTGGGCTCCTATTACCAATCGGCCCTCTCGGGTTTTCTCGATTGGACATTTTCTCTCATGCCTCTAATTTTTACGGAGGATGCCGTTTTTCAGTTTTAACCCTGTCGAGGTGCCCGATTCTAGCAAGGCCGCCTTTTTTCGTTTTTCGACCCGCGAGGCATTTATTCTCTTCTTTTGATTTTGGTCTTAGCCATGGAACCTTTTTAGCATGTCAATGTTGACCGGCTCTTTGAACTCATTGCCATCGCCGTCTGCCAAAATCCCTGCTCCTTTCGACAACAACTTCTTGAGGATAAAAGGTCCTTCCCATGTCGGTCTGAACTTCCCTTGGATGTCTGGCGCACCACGTCTCATTTGTTCGAATACCAAATCGCCCTCCTTTAGTGGGTGCTTCCTCACCTTCCTCCCAAACGTCCTGGTAAGTCTTTTCTGGTAGACCTGGTTATGGTAATAGGCTCTTAGTCTACCTTCGTCCAGCGTGCTCAAATGCAACAACCGATGCTGTATCCACTCAGCTTCTGGGATTTGAGCTTCCATAACTACCCTTAACGACTTAAGCTCTATTTCAACTGGCAGGATCACTTCCATCCCATACACCAAGGAATACGGCATAGCTCCCGTAGGTGTTCTGACTACCGTCCTATAATCCCAAAGCGCGAAAGCCAATTTCTCCGCCCAGTCTTTATAACTCTGCACCATCTTAGCCATAATCTTTTTGACATTCTTATTAGCGGCTTCGACTGCACCATTAGCCTGAGGGCGATATGGAGACAATTTGTGATGCTCGACACCGTACTTCTGAAGCAACTTCTTCGTTTCTCCCATGAATTGGACCTTGTTATCGGACACCACGTGATGCGGAAGGCCATATCTGCAGATCAAGTTTTTCCCAATGAATTTTGCCATATCTCGTGCATCCACCTTTCTGAAGGACTCTACTTCTACCCACTTGGTGAAGTAGTCAATCGTGACTATAATGTACCTGTGTCCATTGGAGGCCGTAAGTCGGATCTCCCAAATAATATCAATCCCCCAAGCCGCAAATGGCCACGGCGATGTTAAACTGTGCAATTCTGACACAAGCAAGTGTCTCAAATTTGCGTACTGCTGGCACACCTGGAACTTCTTCACATACTTCGAACAATCATTGTCCATAGTAAGCTAGTAAAATCCCTGCCTCATGATTTTCTTGGCTAGCATCAAGCCATTTATATGGGCTCCACAGATGCCGCCATGGGTTTCTTCCATTATTTTCTTAGCCTCTTTTTCGCCTAGACATCTCAATTGTATCCTATCAGCCTGTCGTTTGTACAACACTTCGCTTATGGATATGAATTGAGTAAACAACCTACGAATTAATATCTGGTCTTTCTCTGTGGCTTCCTCTGGAATGGTTGCATTTTCTAGATAGTTCATGATATCGTAATACCACGGCTTCCCGTCTGCCACATCTATTTCTATTACTGATTGTGCCTCGAAACTAGGTCTATCCGAGCGAGAAATTAAAATCGGCCTCATGATTACTCCTTCCGGATTGTCCCATATTGATACAAAAGTAGCGAGCGCGTTAGCCAACTTTTTTTCATCCCTCGGGATGAAATGAAATGTGCACATTTCAAATTGATCGCTCAGATTCTTCAAGTGCTTAACATAAGGCATCAGTCTTTCTTCTTTAACAGACCATTCGCCTCAAATTTGATTAATTACTAGGGCAAAGTCCCCGAACACTTCAACATTCTTTGCCCCCAAGGCTAACAGTGCTTCCAATCCAAACAAGCATGCTTCATATTCAGCCTCATTATTTGTAGCCTTGAACCTCAACTTCTTGGCCAGAGGGAGTTTCTCATTTTCTGGGGTTGTTAGAATAATTCCTACTCCTGCTCCCTTGTTGTTCACGGCTCCATCAAAGTGCCATCCCTGAACCGTAATCGCCCCGACGTCCTCATCCAGGAAGTTAAACTCACATGAGTCGCCTTGAATCGGGTGCTCTGCCAGAAATTCAACTACTGCACGCCCCTTGATGGTTTTCCGAGTGATATACTCTACATCAAATCCTTGCAATAACAACAACCATCTTCCCATTTTCCTGAGCAATGACGGCGCTTCCTGCAAATACCTTAGGGGATCCTGCTTTGCCACTGCTTGAACCTTATAAGAATGAAAGTAATGCCTCAACTTCTTAGATGCCCAAATGATAGCGAGACAGATCTTTTCTACTTCTGCATATTGGATCTCATAGGCGAGGAACTTTTTGCTGAGATAATAAATCTCGAACTCCACTCTGAACTCATCTTCCTGAGCCATCATGGCACCTACAGAGATATCTTTTACGGCTAAATACACAATCAAAGGCTTATTTGGCTGCGGCGGCCTTAGTACAGGTGGATTTAATAGGTATTCTCTGATGGTATCAAAGGCCTTTTGACAATCTTCATTCCATATCACAGGCTGATTCTTCTTAATGAGCTTGAAGATCGGCTCACAAATCGAAGTCAACATGGCAATGAATCTACTGACATACTGTAATTTGCCCAAGAAACTCCTTACGTCTTTCTCCTTCTGAGGTGCTGGCATTTCTCTGATGGCTTTCACTTTGTCCGGGTCAATCTCAATCCCTCTCTGGCTGACTACATGTCCCAACAGCTTTCCTGATGTGACCCCGAAAATACACTTCTTAGGATTTAACCTCAGGTTGTATTTATCTATTCTGGTGAAGAACTTTTCCAATGCTTCAAAAGGTCTTTCCCTAGTAGCTGACTTGATCATCATGTCATCTACATATACCTCCACTTCTTTATGGATCAAGTCACTTAAAATCTTCGTTGCCATCCTTTGGTAGGTAGCCCCTGCATTCTTCAAACCAAAAGGCATCACCCTATAAGCAGATGTCCCCCACTCTGTGATGAAAGCCGTTTTGATCCGATCAATTATCTTATTGAGGATCTGATTGTGTAGACACCGGGTCCTGAGTCAGCCTATATCGGAGTTACCCAATGATGAAAAATTGCCTTCTCAGGCAAAAAGATTAAAAATGATGATTTACTTGTCAAATTTGCATTTTAAAATAAAAATAAAAAATAATAAAAAATAAAAAAATATAATAAAAAATAAAAAATAATAATAAAATAATAAAATAATAAAAAATAATAAAAAATAAAATAATTTAGAAATTAGTTTTTGAGAATAAATTTAGTATTTTTTTTGGTCATATTTAAAAATTAAAAAAAAAAGAAAGAAAAAAAGAAGAAGAAGAAAAAAAAAAGGAAGAGAAAAGAAGACAGGGTGTGCTTTTGAAAGCACGGCTGTGCTTTTGCGCATTGTGCGTTGCGCGCACTGCGCGCAACAGCACAGCTGTGCTTTCGCCGAATTTGACCCAAAACCACCCAAATTGACATTTTTTCACCCAAAAATCTTCTTTTTTTAAATCTTATTGACTTTTTTGAAGATTTTTCCGAGATTTGGTTGGTTTTTTCTCCTTTTTTACACTTAAATTAAGGAAAAATTAATAAAAATAATTTTATTTCTTAATTAATTAATTGTTTTTTAGTTTTTTTTTGGTAATAAAGAGAAAGAGATGAGGGAAATTAAGGGGTTGGCATTTTTTCTCTCTGAGAATTCATTTTCTTCATCCTCTCTTCCTCTTCTTCTCTAAGAAATCAATTTCTACAGATTTTTCAAGGGCTTTTCACCAAAAATAAGATCTAAAAGCCAAAAAAAATCAATTTTCAAGCTAAATTTGGTCTTGAAGCAAAGAAATCAATTCTTTGTTCTTGAGATTGGTTTTTCTATCAATTACAATTTCTTGAGACAAAGAAAATAATTCTTTGATCTTGGGAATTAATTTTCTTTTCATCAATTTCTTCTCTTTAATTTTAATTAACAGTTGTTCTTGAGACAAAGAAAATCAATTCTTTGTTCTTGGGAATCAATTTAATTTTTCTTCAATTATTTTTCAAGAAATTTTTCTTTTAAATCAAAATCTCAAACTTTATCATTTCAAAACCATATTTTGCAAATCAAAACAAGGAAAATCCATCATATCTTTTTATATCGAATCCGAAATCTGAGGGTAAACATTCTAGACTCGATCTCTTGATTTAATTTTTGTTTTCATCATTTTTGCTAACATTTAAATTAGTAAACATGTAGATCTATATATTTGTTGTTGATTTATTTGTTTTATGTCATTTTAGATGTAGATCTAACTCTTAATATTGTTCTTAGATGTAGATCTAACTTTTAATGTTGTTATTTGTTCCCATTTTCATTTAATTGTTCATCTTTATTGTTATTATTGTTTTTATTATCATTATTATTATTATTATTATTATTATTATTATTATTAGTATTATTATTATCTATTACTCTTATTCTTGTTGTTGTTGTTACTACTACTATTATTATTATTATTATTATTTTTTTTTATTATTATTATTATTATTATTATTATTATTATTATTATTCTTCTTATTCTTATTATTATTATTATTATTATTATTATTATTATTATTATTATTATTATTATTATTATTATTATTATTATTATTATTACTTTATATTTTATATGTTGATCTATTAATGTGTTAATTCATTTAAATATTAAACTTATTTATCACTTAATATGCATGCTTTATTTAATTTATTTATTATTATTTGCTTTAATTGATTTTCTTGTTTCGATTACTAACATTAAGTTTATTTGTATTTGTTATCGGTGTCAAATACTTGTGTTCCCCTGTTTGAGCACCCGTACGAATGAAGGAGGAGATCCAAGGAATTGTTATTTTTCATTGTACTTGTTATTTTTCATTGTACTTGTTATTTTTCCTTTTTTTTGTTTTATTGAGTTATTTGGCATGTAATAATTAATTAAACCATTTATTTTTTGCACGCTTAATCAAAAATCACACAAAAATATTTCTACAAATAAACTTGGGTTTTCTAATAAAATGGGACCAATGTCCTAGTTTTTTTCATGCAAAATAAATTGTCACTTTAAAATGATTTTCTTTAATTGTGCATGAGAGGACCAACATCCTCAACATTAATAAATACCCCGTTTTATGTATGATTTATGTTTTATTTACAATGGGGGTTGTATTCCGCCCCTAGTTTTGTTGTAATTTATTTTCTACCTTTATTTTTATTTTTATTTATCGTCTTATATGTGATTGATATGCGCTTTAATAAACTGCATTAATTGTGTGAGATGAAAAATGAAATTTTATAATTTAAAAACTCATTTATAATTAACCGATGCATAAATAAGTGTGAAGTTCTAAACACCATCTCTAGTTCAGACCGATAAGAGGTTAAACTTTCCCAATTTCTTATAAATTGGGTGGCGACTCCAAAATACCTCAAAAGTGCCTAAAGGTGTTATGACAAGGAATGGTCCTTTTTAATGTTCTATTGTGAAAGGAGATGCCGAAAATATCTCGTAACACTTAAGATCGGAAAAGACGCGAACCTATCCCTCGAATCCTAAAGCGGATTCCCGATGAGGGCCTTGCTGGTTCGGGCGCGCATCACAGTGGCGACTCCACTGGGGAATGTTTGTGACTTTTCTCTGAAAGTGTCTTGGTTAAAATATGTAATTGAGTTGATAAAATTAAAATTTCATCTTTCATCTAAATTGCATTGCATCCATGCTAAAGCTTTAGAATTATGCTAGTCTGGTCCCTTTCTTAAACCTGGTGCGTTCCTAAAGCACAACCTTACGTTCACTCAATGTGGGGAAGTGTTAAGGATAATCACCAGCCCAAGCCTCGTACCATCATGGTATATCAAATGGTGACCCGATCGGTCGTTATGCTCGTGATGAGCTAGACCCGTCGGCAGGGATCATGCTTGGGTAGCCCTAAAGTAACACCACCTTTTGACCAAAGCTCATGTAATGGCAATAGATACTTCCCCTAGGCTACATGTACCATAATACTATGCTTGCTATTTGGGCTGTCATATATTAAAATAAAATCAATCAAATTAAATGGTCTTTATTAAAGGCTTTCATGCCCCATTGGATCCATTTTAATTTAGTTGAATTATTTAAATATAAAATGGCCAAAACTCATACGCATGTGCTTTAAATTAAGAGTGTTATGCTGTCGATTTTCCACCTTCACCATACGTGCCCATTGGGTTCCCCGTTGACCCATGGGCCAAGCCCACCTAGAAAGAGACTATTTAACCTCGTGTGCAGGAGTAATAAGGTTGGAAGGATCTACTTGCTTGCATGTGTTTGTCTATGTTGCATAACACACGACCATTCATTGTATACATCATTCATACATGTTTTTATGATAAAATAAAAAATAAAAATAAAAAATAAAAAAATAAAAAAATAAAAAATGCATTTCATTTTGTGTGTGTATATCCTTTTGTCTGCATATCATTTTACATGCATCGCATTATATCACTGTAATTTATTGATCTTTCGCTCATCTAGGACCACATGCATAATTCACGATCATGCATTGTATATATATCACTCATACATCATCCTAACAAAGTGAGTTATGCAGCCATCATAGATTTGTCCGGGTGGTCTAAGGATACTAGTGGACGGTTGATCAGGAAGTCCTAATCTCTGAGTTATTTAGAGGGGCAATAGTTATGGAGCCAGATTCAGAAAGTAGCAAGACTTCATCTTCAATAGCATCTAGTATGGCTGATCCTTCTAGAGAGTTTGAGGCTACCCGTGCATTGATTGCCGAAGAAGTGGGGAAGAGGATGGAAGAGTTTGAGGCTAGAATGATGGCGATGATAGGCAACCTTGCCACTACCTTAGCCCCACCCAAGGGACGACAGGATACCGCTCCGACTTGGGGGCAAGATGAACAAAGGGCTAGTAGAGAGGATCCCCCAGTGGCAGTTAATCCACCCATGGTTGAGCCAAGAGCGCCAATGCCTGTTGAACACAGAGAAGACCCCAACTCTGAGAGTGACTTATGGGAAGAGCAAGAAGAACAGATGGTAGTAAAGGAGAAGTCGCCTAAGTTAGAGGATGAGATATGGAGAAAAATGGAAGAGAGGTTTGAAGCTATGACCAAGATGTTGAAAGTGGGTGGAAGGATGAATCCTGAAGACCAAGAGCTAGATAGTGAAGACTTGATACCTCAGAACTTTAAGATTCCTAATATTCCCAAATTCGATGGCACTTCTGATCCCACTGCACAAGTGAAGCAGTATTCATTGGTAATGAAGGGCACTACCTTAACAAAGAGGCAAAAGATTGAATATTTTTGTCTGAGCTTGACAGGCCCTGCAGTGGACTGGTATCATGGGTTAGACAGAAGATCCAAAGAAGATTGGGACTTATTGACAGAAGAATTCTTGAGGCAGTATGACTGTTGTACAAGGATGGAGGTTACTCTAAAAGATTTGGAGCTACTGCACCAAAAGCCAGATGAGTCATTCCATGAGTACCTAACCCGATGGAGGAAACGAGTAATGGAGATGAAGAAGAAACCGGATACTCCGGACCAGATCAGGATATTCGTCAGGAATGCTAGTCCATATTTAAAAGATGGGTTAAAGATGAAGGGGCTAAAGGACTGGGAGTCCTTATAGGATATAGCCATCGAAGTTGAGGCCGAGCATCTGGACAATATAGCGAAATTTACAAATCTAGCCTTGGGCAAAAGCAAGGGAGATAGCAGCAGTAATGGGGGCAATACTAAGGTAGCAGAAGTCTCAGCCACAGGAACAACTCCTAAACACCTCACTATCTTGGGCAGACCACTATCTTGGCACTTCGCCCGTCTCATCAAGGACAGGAAGTTACAACCCTTGCCAGCTGGGCCCGCCACAAGTCAAGGAAAGCCTAAGCATAGAACCGACTGGTATTGTGCATATCACCAGTACACAGGGCATAGAACAGACTATTGTCATCCTTTAAGGGATCGAATTCAAGACTTGATCGACAGTAAATACACCACTAATCCTGAGCAAAAGGAGGATAAGAAGTCGACCTGTATTACCATGGTTGGGTCAGGCTTACCTGAATGGTATGTACTGCAAGACTTATTTGGAAATGAGAATGCCACTGTTACTCACCCTGAGATAGATGAAAGGAGGCTTCCCGTAGCAATGATAGATTGTTGGTCCACTAGCGAAAGCGAAGAAAAAGTTGGAGAAGATAAAGGAGAGGGATCTGACCAAGTACTAAGGGAGGCCAATTCTTCACGGACTGAAGAGACTTGTGCCTTAATTGCCCAGGAGGTGGATAGAAGGTTCGAGGAACTTGAAAAGAGGTTATGGGCAGCAATTAAGGAAAGGATGGATGCCATGGCGCTAGTTCTCCAATCTCAAATGATGGCTACTATTGAGAAGGCCTATGCATTGACGACAGCAACATCTCCTTGTACTTCCAAGTCCAGAGGCAGGAAGCCACTTGATTCACCAGTTGGACAGAAGGGTGGTAAGAGGCCTACTTTGGAATGTGGTATTATTCTTGAAAGGGATGGAGATCCGGCGAGTATGCATGCCCCAAAAAGTGCAAACCTAAGTATCCACAATGTCAATAAGGGCAATGCTAAGAAGACGAGAGCACCAGCTATGAAAATGAATCAAAGGCATTATTCTAATTTGGGTAGATCTCTATCATGGGTTTTCAAGAAGCTTGTGAAAATAGGGATGTTGCAGCCGTTGCCTGCTAAGCCAGCCAGAACCCAAGGACAGTCGGGGCATAGAGACAATGAATATTGTGAATTCCACCAGCACACTGGGCATCTGACAGACAACTGTGCAAGACTAAGGCATCATATTCAAGATTTGATTGACAGTAAGCAGATTACTGATCCTGAGCAAAGAAAGAAGAAGAAGAAGGCCGACTAGAATATGGTCCCTCCACTGGATATGTGATCGAACCTGACCCAACTGAGTGGCTTGTTTCGCCAGAGCTACAAGAAGAAGACTATGCTTTTAAATGCTTTATTGATTTTTTACTTCAAGAACTCTTTAAGACAATTTGGTTATTTTAATATGATGACAAATTTTTGCTTATTTGTATGGTATTTCTGTGATTTCATTTCTCATGATCATGGGGCATTCATTCATTTTGACATTAATGCAATTAATATGACTCCATCTAATCTCGAGACTGTGGAAAGTCCAGAGGAAATCTGGATAGCATCTAATATAACTTCTGAAGAGAGGAAATTCTTGAGAGATAAAAAAAAATATTAACAAAAAAAAAATGCCTTTGTCTGAACCTGAAAGGACATGCCGACAATTGACAAGGATATCATGGGGGCAATGTCGTTTCAATGTGCCAACATGACAATGAACGAAGCTTCAAGAACCAATCTTTCCACCTCAACATTCAACATAAATGTAGTGCAACCAAACAAAATCAAACCTCTCATTGGAACTGAACCACAAAATTCCTTTCCTCTCTAACTATGTGAGATATGTACCCCAAAACCAATCAGGACCAACTTCTAATCAGATGAGACCAAAAGCACCCATATAACCAAACTCAGGAAGATAGTTCATTAAAAAAAAAAAGAGAGAGGGAGAGAGAGAAGAAAAGAGAGAATTGATCAGGGGGCAAGGGAATGCTATTTGGGAGCAAGTTTTGTTCAAATCCCGCTGACCTACACACACCCGTATTTTGCCGCTCTTCTTCTGCCACTGAAAAGGACCTAAAAGACTAATTCACAAACCATCCAGCCAATCCCAACGATTGAAAACCACCTCAGAAACAGTACCACCAAAGCTGACAAAAGCCAAGCGTGGAACGTCACATTCACGCCCCAAACAAAGAACCAATTTGCGCAGGGACCAAGGAAAGAACCTAGAGGCCAAAGAAGGAATACCGCTAGAAGAAGCGGCCTCTTCGGCTAATGAAGATGAAAATAGGTTCAATAAGCACTGAAAACTGAAGGAGGGTCCATAGCAAGGGCTAAATAAAGAATAAAAAAAAAGAAAGAGAGAGAAAATATTCAATCAAGAAAACCCGCGAGGGCCGATTGATAACAGGAGTTTGATGCTTTCAAGACCTATCCCGAGATTAGAAGGTGTCTCATATTTTTCGAGTTAATGCCAAATAGTGATCATGTGTTATAAATTCAGATTGAAATATACGCATTTATGCAAAGATGTATTGATGTAACCATAGTAGTTCATCTTGCACACTCAAAGTTGTCTGGGTCCAGCATAAAACCAGCACACTATTACTATCTACCCTCTGCCACTCTCGCCACTCAGGCACTTCAGTCAACTCATCTTGCTACCCACTGTGAAGCCAATCCTACAGCACCTTCCTAATAAGGAACCAAGCTCATGCAACTATAATCTGAGACATAAGCACATGCCAATCATACTCGAAAGATCTTACGCAACAACTCCAACCTCTCTCTCTCTGTAAAAAAAATAAAAAGGCCGTTAGAGATGAAAACCGTGACTGACGCTCTAAGCAAAAGTTAGGCCAAGAGGCAGGGTGAAAACTTGGCAATAGGCAGTCTGCCCTACAAAAAAATGAAATAAATGAAAGCCGCTGGATTGGGTTGGGTCCATTCCAGGCAAAAAAATAAGGCACAGGGTTATGTGAAAATCCGGCAAGGACGCATCTCCCGCTAAGAAAAGCTAGTGTGAAAATCCACAAGGGACGCACTACCTTTAATCAATGACTCCCGACACTTTGAGCGATAAGGCAGCATTACTTTGAATAATTTCCCCTTATCCAGGTGGTTCAGGATGCGAATTAAAGTTTTAGGGGCAAAATGCCCATTGACCGGGGGGCAAAGATGTGCACGGGTCAGCTCTCTTTAGAAAGATTATGGATCAGAATCCCAAATGTGAAGACGATGCTTTTCTAGATCCTTAGGGGCATCAAACAATGACAAGATGTGTCCTGAACGGACCCCTAACCACCTAGGACGTGGTCTATCTAATTTTGCATACATCCCATATCTGCATACAACATTTCACACATGCATACACGGCCTCTGGTATATTCTTGTATACACAGCTTTGCAGGAAAAGGCCAAACCAAGAGACAGCTTCGGCAGGACAAATGTAAGATGAAGCCCGCGCAATGTTGAAATCGTGTGAACCGTAGAGAGATAACTCCCTTTAAGTCCCTATCCAACAGGCATCCCCAATCTCTTCAAAACATGATCTTTAAGTCCTTATCCAACAGCATCCTCAGTCTCTTTAAAACATTATCTTTAAGTCCTTCTTTAAAGGCACTCCTAGTCTCTTCGAAGCATTATCCTTAAGTCCTTGTCCAACAGGCACCTTAGTCTCCTCAGAACTTTATCCTCAAGTCCTTGCTCTAAAGGCCTCCTTAGTCTCTTCGGAGCATGATCTTTAAGTCCTTCTCTAAAGGCATTCTCAGTCTCTTCGGAGTGTTATCATTAAGTCCTTCTTTAAAGGCATTCTCAGTCTCTTCAGAGCATTATCCTTAAGTCCTTGTCTAACAGGCCCCTCAATCCCTTTAAAACATTATTTTTAAGTCCTTCTCTAAAGGCGTTCTTAGTCTCTTCGGAGCATTATCTTTAAGTCCTTCTTTAAAGGCACTCCCAGCCACTTCGGAGCATTATCCTTAAGTCCTTGTCCAACAGGCACCCTCAGTCTCTTTAAAACATTATCTTTAAGTCCTTCTTTTAAGGCACTCCTAGTCTCTTTGGAGCATTATCCTTAAGTCCTTGTCCAACAGGCACCTTAGTCTCCTCAGAACTTTATCCTCAAGTCCTTGCTCTAAAGGCCTCCGTAGTCTCTTCGGAGCATTGTCTTTAAGTCCTTCTCTAAAGGCGTTCTCAGTCTCTTCGGAGCGTTATTTAAAGGCATTCTCAGTCTCTTCAGAGCATTATCCTTAAGTCCTTGTCCAATAGGCCCCTCAATCCCTTTAAAACATTATTTTTAAGTCCTTCTCTAAAGGCGTTCTTAGTCTCTTCGAAGCATTATCTTTAAGTCCTTCTTTAAAGGCACTCCCAGCCTCTTCGGAGCATTATCCTTAAGTCCTTGTCCAACAGGCACCCTCAGTCTCTTCAAAACATTATCTTTAAGTCCTTCTTTACAGGCATACTCAGTCTCTTCAGAGCATTATCTTTAAGTCCTTCTTCAAAGGCGTCCTCAGTCTCTTTGAAACATTAAGTCCTTGTTCGAAAGGCATCCTCAGTCTCATTAGAGCATACCCTTTAGGTCCTTGTTCAGAAGAGCAAGCTTTGCACTTTGTGAGTCTAGAGCAGACTCGGTGCAGCTCAGGAGAGCAACCCTCGCATTTTGTAAGTCTGGAGCGGACTCGGCGCATCACCATTCGAGGATGGAACCCACATCTCGCGAGTCTAAAATAGGCTTGCAGTTCAGGAGAAATGATTTACATTTCATAGCAGCGGGAAGGTCGTCAACTCAAGTATGCACTTCTTTCCTCTTTCCTGAATTTTGGCTCAACTAGGCACCTATATGCTAGCTTCCCCAAAACTGGGGGCAACTGTAGACACCGGGTCCTGAGTCAGCCTAGATCGGAGTTACCCAATGATGAAAAATTGCCTTCTCAGGCAAAAAGATTAAAAATGATGATTTCCTTATCAAATTTGCATTTTAAAATAAAAATAAAAAAATAAAAAAATAAAAAATAATAATAAAAAAATAATAAAAAATAAAAAAAAATACAATAATTTAGAAATTAGTTTTTGAGAATAAATTTAGTATTTTTTTAGTCAAATTTAAAAATTAAAAAAAAAAAGAAAAAAAGAAGAAGAAAAAAAAAAGGAAGAGAAAAGAAGAGAGGGTGTGCTTTTAAAAGCATGGCTGTGCTTTTGCGCAGTGTGCGTTACGCGCACTGCGCGCAAGAGCACAACTGTGCTTTTCTTAAAGTACAGCTGTGCTTTCGCCGAATTTGACCCAAAACCGCCCAAATTGACATTTTTTTCACCCAAAAATCTTCTTTTTTAAAATCTTTTTGACTTTTTTGAAGATTTTTCCGAGATTTGGTTGGGTTTTTCTCCTTTTTTCACACTTAAATTAAGGAAAAATTAATAAAAATAATTTTATTTCTTAATTAATTAATTGTTTTTTTGTTTTTTTTGGTAATAAAAAGAAAGAGATGAGGGAAATTAAGGGGTTGGCATTTTTTCTCTCTGAGAATTCATTTTCTTCATCCTCTCTTCCTCTTCTTCTCTAAGAAATCAATTTCTACAGATTTTTCAAGGGCTCTTCACCAAAAATAAGATCTAAAAGCCAAAAAAAATCAATTTTCAAGCTAAAATTGGTCTTCAAGCAAAGAAATCAATTCTTTGTTCTTGAGATTGGTTTTTCTATCAATTACAATTTCTTGAGACAAAGAAAATAATTCTTTGTTCTTGGAAATTAATTTTCTTTTCATCAATTTCTTCTCTTTAATTTTAATTAACAACTGTTCTTAAGACAAAGAAAATCAATTCTTTGTTCTTGGGAATCAATTTAATTTTTCTTCAATTATTTTTCAAGAAATTTTTCTTTTAAATCAAAATCTCAAACTTTATCATTTCAAAATCATATTTTGCAAATCAAAACAAGGAAAATCCATCATATTTTTTTCCATCGAATCCGAAATCTGAGGGTAAACATTCAAGACTCGATCTCTTGATTTAATTTTTGTTTTCATCATTTTTGCTAACATTTAAATTAGTAAACATGTAGATCTGTATATTTGTTGTTGATTTATTTGTTTTATGTCATTTTAGATGTAGATCTAACTCTTAATATTGTTCTTAGATGTAGATCTAACTTTTAATGTTGTTCTTTGTTTCCATTTTCATTTAATTGTTCATCTTTATTGTTATTATTGTTTTTATCATTATTATTATTATTATTATTATTATTATTATTATTATTATTATTATTATTATTATTATTATTATTATTATCTATTACTCTTATTCTTGTTGCTGTTGTTACTATTATTATTATTATTATTATTATTATTATTATTATTATTATTATTATTATTATTATTATTATTATTATTATTATTTCTACTTTATATTTTATATGTTGATCTATTAATGTGTTAATTCATTTAAATATTTCATTTAAACTTATTTATCACTTAATATGCATGCTTTATTTAATTTATTTATTATTATTTGCTTTAATTGATTTTCTTGTTTCGATTACTAACATTAAGTTTATTTGTATTTGTTGTCGGTGTCAAATACTTGTGTTCCCCTGTTTGAGCACCCGTGCGAATGAAGGAGGAGATCCAAGGAGTTGTTATTTTTCATTGTACTTGTTATTTTTCCTTTGTTTGTTTTATTGAGTTATTTGGCATGTAATAATTAATTAAACCATTTATTTTTTGCACGCTTAATCAAAATCACACAAAAATATTTCTAAAAATAAACTTGGGTTTTCTAATAAAATGGGACCAATGTCCTAGTTTTTCTCATGCAAAATAAATTGTCACTTTAAAATGATTTTCTTTAATTGTGCATGAGAGGACCAATGTCCTCAACATTAATAAATACCCCGTTTTATGTATGATTTATGTTTTATTTACAATGGGGGTTGTATTCCGCCCCTAGTTTTGTTATAATTTATTTTCTACCATTATTTTTATTTTTATTTATCGTCTTATATGTGATTGATATGCGCTTTAATAAACTGCATTAATTGTGTGAGATGAAAAATGAAATTTTATAATTTAAAAACTCATTTATAATTAACCAAGGAATAAATAAGTGTGAAGTTCCGAACACCATCTCTAGTTCAGACCGATAAGAGGTTAAACTTTGCCAATTTCTTGTAAATTGGGTGGCGACTCCAAAATACCTCAAAAGTGCCTAAAGGTGTTATTTCGAGGAATGGTCCTTTTCAATGTTCTATTATGAAAGGAGATGCCGAAAATATCTCATAACACTTAAGATCGACCTATCCCTCGAATCCTAAAGCGGATTCCTGATGAGGGCCTTGCTGGTTCGGGCGCGCGTCACAGATTGTAACCAGCATAACCATCCCCAAAGCTATACATCGCGCAATTGGCGGCACTATCTATCAGCACATCAATATGGGGCAAGGGGAAGTCATCCTTAGGACAAGCCTTGTTCAAATCCCGATAGTCCACGCATACCCTCACCTTTCCATTCTTCTTGGCCACAGTGACAACATTGGCTAACCACGTGGGATACTGCACCTCAATCAGAAACTTGGCTTCGATCTGCTGCTGAATCTACTCTTTTACTTTATCTGCCCATTCTGGTCTGAGCCTTCTTAGCTTTTATTTCATAGGTTTATGATCTGGGTATGTCGGAATGGCATGTTCTGCGATGTTTCGATAGATCCCTAGCATGTCTTCGTAGGTCCAGGCAAAGACTTTTTCATATTTTTTTAACATTTTCTCAAATTTTTCTCTTTCATCAGGAGTCACATTTGATGCTATCAAAATTTCTTCTGGGTTTTCCTAGGTTCCAAGATTAAATGGATTTGCATCAGAAGAATCATTATCAAATATAGATGGAATATGATCATGATTATGCATGTCGAAATTGTCAGAAACATCACACAAGTAAGCAAAATCATTCATTTCATTGATAAAATTAAAACTGTCATTTACATCATCAAAAAGTTTGGGAATGAAAAGACAATCTAAACCAGCTTCCTCCTCTTCCCTCACAGGATCTGCTTTTGCCGACGGTCCTGCATCAGTCGAGTAGAACGGAGGTTCTTCGTCCACCCCTTGAACTGTTTCTTTTATCTTTGCTTTTCCCTTGAAGTGAGCGGCTACTATGGCCTCAGTCACAACCTCCTCTGGCTCCTCTCTATCCCAGATAGCTTTGTTGGTCAAGACTTCCTCATCCCAAAAGTCCTCAGCTGACCTGATCATCCCAACATCCCAATCATAGACGTCCTTGAATACTTCAAAACCTGGCATAAACTTTCCATTGACCCACTGAGGTTCGGCTTTTTGGTGTACGCACAGACTGCTGCCACAGGCACAAAACTTTCCCAAATATGAGGAATCTTCTTCATTGGCTTCGCCCCTCTCTTTATTTCACCTTCATATCCTAGCCCTCTTCTATCTTTCTGACCCTTAGTAGCAATGACTCCTGGCAATCCTTGGGAATTCCTGCAAAACCCAGCCCCTGGAAGGAAGGACATTTTTTTCATCATGGCTAACACCTGAGGGCTACCATCTATCGACTCTTTCTCATTGATCACAGCCACATGGAACCCATTAAAAGGTTGTCTTGCTATCTCAAGTATAAACACCTGATTCTCCCTCGCAGCCTTGATGATCACCACTTGCCCTTCCTGTGGTATCTTGACCATTTGGTGAAGTATAGAAGGAACGCCTCCCAGTTTATGAAACCACGGCCTTCCCAACAAAACTGAAAAATTGGCGGGGATAGGCAAAATAACAAACTCCACCTCGGTTTCTATTGGCCCCGTTCTGACCATCGCTTTGAAAGTTCCCGAAGCATGCTTACGAGAATTGTCATATGCTGTGATGGTCAAATTAGACTTAGCTAACATATCTTCTGTTACACCAAAAGCTGCCATTGCCACCTGCGGGCAAATAATGATTGATGAGCCATCATCCACCATCACGCAAGATGTGTGCTTCTGGTTGATTTGAGCCCGAATATACAAAGGGTGATTGTGGTTGTGACCCTCTACTGGCAGATCTGCGTTTGTAAACACCACATCTTCTCTGGTCCCTCCTTTCACTACCTCCAGCAGCTCGGTGGGCAAGATTGTTGTAGCCACAGTCGTCTGGCATAAGGCCTCTACCAATCTCTGCCTATGGGATGGGGACTGCCTTAAGAGATCCCAAATCAAAATTTGTGCTGGCGTCTTCTATAGTTGTTTCATTATCTGATCCCCCACTGGCTCCTTCTCTCTTTCTTCTTGGCCTTCCAATGGCTCTTGAGGCCTGGCTACTTCTGGCACTACCCTTCCACTGCGAGTTACAGCTCCCACTTTTTTCTTGCCTTTCTTCTTTTCTGACCCTTCCTCGTCTGAACCCCACAGGTTCGAAAACTCAACGCCCTTTTCATCATCACTTCCACTCTCACTAGTGGACCAGCAATAAACTGCTGCAGCAGGCATCACTTTTTCACTCCCCTAACGGAGGTTTGTGATAGCAGTGTTTGCATTGCTTCCGTATAACTCCTTCAGAACAAACCCTTCCGGCAGGCTAGACCCTATCATGAACACTGGCGGGGGTATATTATTATACCCGGCTTTCTTCTGGCCCTCCCACTTCTCACGGTCTGTAATTTGCTTTGAATCGATTAAATCATGAATAGCATGCCACAAAGCTTTGCAATTATCAGTCAAATGTCCCGTGTGCTGATGGTAATCACAATATACATTATCTTTGTGACCCGGCATCCCCTGAGTCCTGGTAGGTCTAGGCAGTAACGGCTGCAATTTCCCTTCTTTCATCAACCTCCTCAATACCCATGATAAGGATTTCCCCAAATTCGAAAAACGCCTTGTTGTTGCATTAGCGGCTGACACCTCGACTGTGTTCCTCGCGCTACCACTTGAACTCGCTGGCCTACTTGCCCCCTGAGGGTGGCTCCCTTTCTTAGCATAATTCTCGCCACTTGCCTTCCGAGCTAGCTACTCTCCTTCTGCCTCGATGGCTATATCCTTCAAGGACTCCCAATCTCTTAACCCTTTCATCTTCAATCCATCTCTTAGATATGGGCTTACGTTTTTAATGAATAGACGAATTTGGTCCTGAGTGTCAGGCTTCCTCTTCATCTCCATTACCCGGTTCCTCTAACGACTCAAATATTCATGAAAGGACTCACCCGCCTTTTGTTGCAGCAACTCCAAGTCCTTCAGGGTCACTTCCATCCTTGTACTGCAATCATACTGCCTCAGGAATTCTTCCGTCTACAAGTCCCAATCCTCTTTAGTTCGGCGATCTAAACCATGGTACCAATCCATCGCTGGACCAGCCAAGCTCAAACAAAAATATTCGACCTTCTGTCTCCTTGTGAAAGTGGTACCCTTCATTACTAACGAGTACTGCTTAATATGTGTTGCGGGATCAGAAGTAACACCGAACTTCGGAACATCTGGCATCTTGAAGTTCATTGGGATAGGGTCATCTCCATCCAACTCTTTATCTTTCGTGCTCATCCCTTAACCCTTCGTCAGAGTCCTAGCCATTGCCTCAAATCTCTCTTCCAGCTTTTTCTATACAGGCTCCTCGGTTTGGGGGGGCCATTCCTTTCTTAGACATGCGCTCTTCGCGATCTTCATCTGAATCCTCATCCAAACCCAGAACTTGCTTTCCTCTCTGAACCCCCAAAGTTGTAGCTCTAATGTGAACTGGTGGAGGGTGGCCTTCTTCTGTTGGATTTACTTTGACCTCTTCCATCTCATTGCGTCTTACCGGAGGAGGTGGTGGATTCTACGGGGCCATCTGCTGGGCCATAGCAGCCATCATATTCATCATGCGATTCTCAAAATCCTCAAACCGGCGTCCCACTTCTTCTACAATCATTACGCGTGTGGCATCATTCCCCTTTGGTGAATTCAAAATCTCTGAAGTAGGTCTACTGCTTTCTGAAGAAATCTTTGAAAGGCTTCTTCTTTCTGGCAGCTCAAACACAGTATTCCGAATCAACCATCCCTCGGGACCTCTTGCCCACCTAGGCAGATCTATAATGGCTGGAAATAAAAAGGGTTAGAATGATGCATGAATGCAATGAAATGCATGATCGTGATATGCAATACCCACAAATCACATGCAGGCACATAGGTCCTTCCAACCTTATTGCTCCCACACACGCGGTCATGCGGTCTCTTTCCTAGGTGGGATTAGCCCATGGGTCAACAGGGAACCCAATGGACGCGCATGGTGTGCGATAAAAAATCGACAGCATAACACTCCTATGCTAATGCACAAGCGAATGGAAATTGATCTTTACATATTTAGGTAATCTTAATACATTGACATGGCCCTACCAGGGCATGAAAGCCTTTGGCTAGGTAACCAAGAATACATAGGGATCCATACAGCAGGCACAGTATTACGGTTCATATCACCTAAGGGAAGTATCTATGGACATTACATGAGCTTTAGTCTAGGGTGGTGTTACTTTAGGGCTACCCAAGCATGGTCCCTGCCAACGGGTCAAGCTCATCACGAGCGTAACGACGGATCAGGTCACCATTTGATACACCATATGGTACGAGGCTTGGGCTGGTGGTTATCCTTAACACTTCCCTACATTGAGTGAACATAGAGTCGTGCTTCGGGAATGCACCGGGGCTGATAGTGTAACACCCCCATACCCCCGGTAAGGAATATCGAGGCGCTATGCGGGCACATACTTATAAATATACATATACATACACTAGCGGAAGCGATAATAATAAAATAATTAGACTATCTTTAGGGCCAAACAAAACACACTTCTCTTATAACTTATATAAACTGTACATATTACAAAAGCTTTGTCATTATTACATATTCATTTTCGGTACACATATATAAAACAGTTAACTTTTACATGTCAATACTATACTTCCCATGTACATAATGATGTTACTCAAAATGTAAGAAACTCTATTTCTATCTTATACAAAAAAGAGATCAAAACAAAACTCCTAGTGGCCTTGACCCGCAGACGCCTTCTCACTGGATCGAACCTGTAAACCTACACGGCAGCAAACATCCGTGCTAAGCGATAACGCTTAGCGGGGATGAAAAAGACTACAAAGGACTTCTTTACGAAGTCACAAATAACTCACACACATCTCATATAACAAAATTAAATAGCTCATGCATAAACTTTCACAGTTGTACAAATCATTTATTAAAATACACATTAATCATGTGTTCATATTCATGTAACATATACTTATATTCTCATATGATATAGCATTTATTCAAATACGCAATATTCTTGCCCCCATACTTGTACGACTCTTTTACACTTCAAAGCATGACGTATCCTGATTTCCTTTAGTTGTGGATCGGGACGCTCTATAATAAAAACATTTTCGGTAGACCGAAGTCACAAAACATTTTCATGTATCTTTATTGACCATTCTCGGAGGTCGACCCGCTTGCCTCAAATGGGGCCAAACATGTACGCAGCTGCACTTCTAATCCCTTTAATAAGCATGCTTATCGATCCACTGCTATGGCACTCAGGCTTAACATAAAGACTCTATGCACTATATCATGCACATTACATCTCCGAAGCATTATAACATGATTCAATCATATGCATATTCAATATCACATGACAAGTCATGTTCAATTATCACAAAGCATGTAGCATATAGGTTCCATTCATAAAGTCATATATCATAGCATCATTTACATAGAATTCAATATCACATGGCATATCATGTTCAACAACTAAAAAGCATGTAACATTTAAATTCCATGCATAAACTCTTATATCACAACATCATATACATGCACTCATAGGTTCTTTCCTTTTATCATGCCATTTACAATCCTTAATACAATTATAGATTGTTACTTTATTAGTTAAATTATCAATTTAATCATACTCATGTGCATTTCCCCGGTAATAACTACTTTATAGTCATTTATTAGCCCTAAACATGCATAATAATCTAAGGGAAAGGGTAAGGGGTTGACCCATGCCAACCATGGGCTCAAAATGAAGAAGAAAAGGCTTAATATGGGTTGTTCTGTCGCGAGGTCGCGATATGTGTCGCGCTTGCGACAGAGGCTCTCCTCTGGTGCCTTACGAGACTGCTTTTTAGCCTAAACGTGCATCGCGAAAACAACCCTCTAGACCTCATTCTAGGCAAAGTGTTATTCATAAACATTTTTCCCTAGGATGTTAGCTTTCTAATGGAATAAGGTTTAGGTAGTTTGGACATCTATAACAAAAGATATGATCTAAACAACCTATACTGTTCAAATAACCCGACCCAAACAGGGACACTACGATGTTAGCCAATTTTCAGGGTCTTAGAGCAAGATTTTGCTCAAGGTCATTTCTGAATCATTTATAGGTACTGAAGTCATGATTCCATTGGACAAGAATCACTCAATTTAGAGGCCTATAACTATACTTATGACAAAACCATCACGCAAAGGTCAGATGACAAATAAGCAGAATTTGCCGACTCAAACTTGATCATCAACACACACACTGAATTGATCAATCCTCATACTTATAAACATATATACACATATCATAAGCACCGCAAGCAATCAAAATGAACATATAACAAATATACTCTAAAAGAACAATTGAGCTAATTAAAGCTCATTAAGCATCTCTCTATTCAAACATATTTCATGTAAACACATGCAAAAATGATAAAGTCACACTCGATCCCAACCTTAGGTGGCTTAACCGCTTCTCTCTAATCGATTTCTAGCTTCTCCTTTCCCTTCACTAGCCTTTTATCCACAACTTTCACGCACAACAGACCAAGAGAGCACTTAATCCATGGATTTCACTTTAAATCAAAAACATAAATTAAATAGAAGAAGAAGACCAATGTTAAAATCATGCTACTTACCTTCTTCTTAAGAACCCAACTCAACCCTTGACTTATACTCTTCAAACCAATCCAAGTGGTTCTCTCAAAGAACATAGCAAAAGAAAAAGAAAAGCAAAGAAAAGGCAAGAACAAGGGACACGGCAACTAAGAGCAAAGAGAGAAGAAAAAGGAGAGCAAAAGGGCCAAAAGCAGAAAATTACAAAGAATTAACAAGTGTTGGCCGGTCAAACCCCAAAGAAAACCAAATCCTCTCACATAAAAGCCCACCTAATTCACCATAAATGCCAAACCACTTCACATAAATACATCTCAATCCAAAAAGGTCCCATGCCACATGTCACTCTCTCTTGTAGCCATGTATCAATTCCCTACGACGCCACTTGTCAATCTCTTATGCCGCCACGTGTCCAACATACATCAAATAATCCAACTCAATTAGGCTTCACGGGAAGCATTCTGTCACACCCGCGACACTGTCGCGCTCGCGACAGAGCGCTCACACTCAACATCTAATCTCTTTTCTAAACAAAATTTTGTAATTGTTCTAGGGCTACTTTGGGGTGTTACAAATCTCTCCCCCTTAGGAAATTTCATCCTCGAAATTTCCCCACTAATCACTTACACAGGTAGATCCTTAAACAATTCTCCAAATCACTATCACTCATACCTTACAGCTATCAAATCATACACACTTCACACTTTCCTTAACGCACTACACTCTAATCCATACACATCTTCTATACGTCAATCACTCGATGTATATCCTATCAGCCTTTCTCAATGAAACACATACAATGATACTTTTCACATACAAAAGAGGGATGCGAATGAAATGGCCATGTAATGATTTATTTATCCAAGATGATGCGAAAATGCAATGTAAGCTGCTGTAATGCACTTTTTCCCATCCCCGTGTTTCAATATGCTTATGTCAAATGATTTCAAGGAGATAGCTAACAGGAATACAGAGTGTCAACTCCAACACTTACTAACCATATAGATTCATATTACTCACTATATCTGACATCTCACTCGGGTCGGACGCCATCCATACTCTGCAAAATAAAAAACAACATCTGCAATAGGCCACAACTCTAAACAGACTCTGACATTTAATCTATACTCTACATCTTATAGACCA
This sequence comes from Excoecaria cochinchinensis, assembly GCA_947683425.1. NCBI lineage: Eukaryota > Viridiplantae > Streptophyta > Magnoliopsida > Malpighiales > Euphorbiaceae > Excoecaria > Excoecaria cochinchinensis. The sequence goes on from CANTUQ010000245.1 coordinate 164,973, forward strand.
GAACCTCTAACCTATGCTCCGATACCACTAAATGTAACACCCCCATACCCCAGGTAAGGAATATTAGGGCACCACGCGGGCACATACGTATACATATACATATACATACACTAGCGGAAGCGATAACAAGAAAATAATTAGACTATCTTTAGGGCCAAACAAAACACACTTCTCTTATAACTTATATAAATGGTACATATTACAAAAGCTTTATCGTTATTACATATTCATTTTCGGTACAAATATATAAAACAGTTAACTTTTACATGTCAATACTATACTTCCCATGTACATAATGATGTTACTCAAAATGTAAGAAACTCTATTTCTATCTTATACAAAAAAGAAATCAAAACAAAACTCCTAGTGGCCTTGACCCGCAGATGCTTTCTCACTGGATCGAACCTGTAAACCTACACGGAAGCAAACATCCATGCTAAGCAATAACGCTTAGTGGGGATGAAAAAGACTGCAAAGGACTTCTTTACGAAGTCACAAATAACTCGCACACATCTCATATAACAAAATTAAATAGCTCATGCATAAACTTTCACACTTGTACAAATCATTTATTCAAATACACATTAGTCATGTGTTCATATTCATGTAACATATACTTGTATTCTCATATGCTATAGCATTTATTCAAATACGCAATATTCATGCGGCCATATTCATGTAAACATATACTTGTATGACTCTTTTACACTTCAAAGCATGACGTAGCCTGATTTCATTTAGTTGTGGATACGAGACGCTCTATAATAAAAACTTTTTCGGTAGACCGAAGTCACAAAACATTTTCCTGTATCTTTATTGACCATTCTCGGAGGTCGACCCGCTTGGCCCAAACGGGGCCGAATATGTACGCAGCTGCACTTGTAATCCCTTTATAAGCATGCTTATCTATCCACTGCTATGGCACTCAGGCTTGACATAAAGACTCTATGCACTATATCATGTACATTAAATCTCTGAAGCATTATAACATGATTCAATCATATGCATATTCAATATCACACGACAAGTCATGTTCAATCATCACAAAGCATGTAGCATATAGGTTCCATTCATAAACTCATATATCATAGCATCAATTACATATAATTCAATATCACATGGCATATCATGTTCAACAACTAAAAAGCATGTAACATTTAAATTCCATGCATAAACTCTTATATGACAACATCATATACATGCACTCATAGGTTCTTTCCTTTTATCATGCCATTTACAATCCTTAATACAATTATACATTGTTACTTTATTAGTTAAATTACCAATTTAATCATACTCATGTGTGTTTCCCCGTTGATAACTACTTTATAGTCATTTGCTAACCCTAAACAGGCATAATCAACACACACACTCAATTGATCAATCCTCATACTTATAAACATATATACACATATCGTAAGCACTGTAAGCAATCAAAATGAACATATAACAAATATACTCTAAAAGAACAGTTGAGCTAATTAAAGCTTATCAACCATCTCTCTATTCAAACATATTTCATGTAAACACATGCAAAAATAATAAAGTCACACTCGATCCCAACCATAGGTGGCTTAACCACTTCTCTTTAATCGATTTCGAGCTTCTCCTTTCCCTTCACTAGCCTCTTATCCACAGCTTTCATGCACACCAACCAAGAGAGCACTTAATCCATGGATTTCACTTTAAATCGAAAACAGAAATTAAATAAAAGAAAAAGGCGAATGTTAAAATCATGCTACTTACCTTCTTCTTAAGAACCCAACTCTACCCTTGACTTATATTCTTCAAACCAATCCAAGTGGTTCTCTCAAAGAACATATCAAAAGAAGAAGAAAAGCAAAGAAAAGGCAAGAACAAGGGACACGACAACTAAGAGCAAAGAGAGAAGAAAAAGGAGAGCAAAAGGGCCAAAAGCAGAAAATTACAAAGAATTAACAAGTGTTGGCCGGTCAAACCCCAAAGAAAACCAAATCCTCTCACATAAATGCCCACCTAATTCACCATAAATGCCAAACCATTTCACATAAATACATCTCAATCCAAAAAGGTCCCATGCCATATGTCACTCTCTCTTGTAGCCATGTATCAATTCCCTACGATGTCACTTGTCAATCTCCTATGCCGCCATGTGTCCAACATACATCAAATAATCCAACTCAATTAGGCTTCATGGGAAGCATTCTCTCGCGTCCGTGACCCTGTCGCGCTCGTGACAGAGCCCTCACACTCAATATCTAATCTCTTTTCTGAACAAAATTATGTTATTCTTCTAGGGCTACTTTGGGATATTACAGATAGAGGGATCAAACTAACATAATCTAAGGCTCTAATGAAATGCAATGCAGTTTTGAGAGAAAGCGAATTTATAAACTAAAACTTAATTATAAATTTTAATCAAGGTATTTTCAAATCAAAGTCTCGAACAGTCCCCAGTGGAGTCGCCACTGTGACACGTGCCGAACCCCGTGAGCGCCCCTTGCCCGTCCGCTTGAGGGCGATCGGGCAAGTGAGGTTCGTTGACAACTTGCGACGAATTTCAAGTGCGTCTATTTTGGGCAACAAAGAGGTTTTATGGAGTCGCCACCCAATAAAACATTAGAAAAGTTCCTCTCGCCTCGGAGAGCCTAAAACAGCGTATGTATCCATTTTGGGCAAGCCAAAGGGGTCTTGGAGGATGAACCTCTCTCCCTTGGAGCCTAGGATTTTTAATTAGGTCCTTTTGGCAGGACACAAGAGGTGTCTTGGAGATCCAATTGGAATGGTTCTCTCGGCTCGTTGAGCCCAAAGACCAGAGATGGGTTCGGGACTTCTCATCTATTTTTACCTTGATTAATTTTACAATTAAGTTTTGAATTTATTAAGTCTCTCTCTCTCTCCACACGATGCAATTTAATTAAGGCGCAATTATCCATTGCTGAAAGCGATAAATAAATATAATAAAGAATAACATTTAAAATGAAATACAATAACACTAGGAGTGGAATACAACACCCATTAGAAGTGCAAGCGATACATAAACCCGGGGAACTAATTATGAGGACATTGGTCCTTGACTTTGATTTTTTATGAAAACAATTTTTAGTGATGAATTCATTGGATAAAAAAAAAGTACATTGGTCCTTGACCTTGATAAAAAATCCCAATTAATTACTTAAAAGACGTTTGTTTATTTTTATTCATGCGAGGTAAAATAATCTATACATAATGAAGAGTATGAATAAACAAAATGAAAGAATAAAGTTACAGAATTAAACCAAAAGGGACTCTCCCAGGGTGTGAACGGCGACCGTTGTCTCATGTTCAACTCGCTAATGAAAAAACAAGGAAAAGACATTTCACAAAATACTAAATATGTTAGTGAGAGAGGGGTCCAAAATTAACCAAAAATCAAGATAAAGTTATGAGAATAATAAATAATAAAATCAAGCAAGGTTAAAAAAATAAAAAAAAAACTAAATAAATTAAACAGAACAGATATCCAGAATATTTACCGTCAGATTTTACCTTTTTGGATGAAAATTTGATTGGATTTGGTCCCATACATTTTACGAGAAGAAAATAGAACCAAAGAAAGAGATTTATTGAACCTTTTTGGAGTGAAAATCGGATTCTTCTATATATGGGTAAATGAGAATTTTTCCAACCTCTTAAAATTGTAAAATTATCTTTTTTGTAGGAAAACACGACCGACGGGCATCGGTTAAATCCTATTTCCACCAGGAAATAAGATTTAACCGACGGGCGCCTGACCTACTGACGGGCACATGCCAACAGACACGTGTTTGCTAGTTCAGACACGTGGCCGTCGGTACACTCACAGACAGCCCATCCCTCGTGACAAGTGAGATGGGCTGCCGCTATGACCGACGGATGCCCCCGCGACCGACGGTCTGACCGTCCGTGGAAGAAAACTTAAAATTTAAATGAAAATTCCCCCGATTTTCCGCTTCTCTCCACCGCAAATAAAAAACCTTTAATTCTCGTGAACTCAAATGACCGACATCTCCAAATTCCATCCATCTATTCGGAACCAGGCATTGGTTTCTTCATCGGGTAGTCTCTGATCTGGACTGCCTCGGGATACGGTGCTTACACTACCCTTCAGCTCCGGGTCACTACTCCGACCTTCTTCTCATCATCCTGCTTCTCCTCCTTATCTGAACCCCATGGGTCAGCAAACTTTCCATCATCAAGGTTATTATCTTCATTTCAACTGTCATCAGTGGACCAACAATTTATCGTTGCCACGGGAATCCCTTCTTCATTCACCCCCTCTGGGCAAGTGATAGCAATGTTCTAACTTCCATACAACTCCTTTAGAGCATACCATTCAAGTAACCCTGACTCAATCATAAACGCGAACGGGGCACATTGTTATAATAGGGCTTCTTCTAGTTGCCTCTCTTCTCTGGATCTATAATATGCATGGAGTCGGTCAGATCCAAGAAAACATACCTCAATGCCCTACAACTATCCTTCATATGCCTAGTGTGCTGGTGGTAAGCATAATACTCATCGTCCTTGTGCCCTGGTTGTCCTTGGGTTCGAGCAGGTCAAGCTGCTAGATGTTGCAACTTCCCCTCTTTCACTAGCCTCTTCGGCACCCAAGATATAGACCTCCCTAAATTTGAGAAATGCCTTGGATAGACATTTGCAGCTGAGACCTTGGCCATCTTGCCCATTCTATTTCTACTGCTGGAGCTCGCTGGTCTGCTCGCCTACTGATTGCCACTACTTTTCTTGGTATAAGCCTCACTACTTGCCCCTCTTGCTAGGTACTCACCCTCATCCTCAATGGCTATATCTTTTAGCGACTGCCAATCCTTCAAACCCTTCATCTTTAACCTCCTTAAGGTACAGGCTAGCATTCTTGATAAAGAGCCTGATTTGATCCTGAGTATCCGGCTTCATCTTCATCTCCATTTCTCAGTTTCTCTATCTGGTTAGATACATGTGAAATAACTCCCCAGACTTCTGCTATAAGAGTTCCAAATCCTTCAATATCACCTCCATCCTCGTATTGCAGTCATACTGCCTGAGAAACTCTTTTGTTAATAGGTCCCAGTCTTCTTTGGTTTTTGGCCTAGCCCATGGTACCAGTCCACCGCGGGACCTGTCAGGTTCAAGCAGAAGTACTATAAGAAGAAGTACTGTATCTTTTGCCACTTGGTTAAATTAGTACCCTTCATTACCAAAGAGTACTGCTTTACATGTACGGTAGGGTCTAAAGTTCTGTCAAATTTTAGAATGTCCGGTATCTTGAAATTTTGAGGGATCAGATCTCTTCCCTCCAACTCTTTATCTTTGGGGTTCATCCCTCGCCCCCTTGGGAGCATTCGAGACATTGCCTCGAACTTATCTTCTATCTTTCTCCAGATCGCTTCCTTTGTCTGAGGTGCCTTTCCTTTTATTAACACAGGCTCCTCATATTCATCCTCTTCAAAATCATCCACTATTCTGTGGGCTACCCCTCTTTTTTGGCCCATAGATATTGTTGAGCATTTTCTATAGATGCTAATTATCGCAAGTATACAGTGTACCGGAATAGTACTTAAGATGTCGATCCCACGAGGAAAGTGATTTACACACTATTACTACTCAATTTTAACTTTGTTTACAATGATCAATTAATTGGTGATTTAAATCTAAACTATCCTACTACATAATCTAATTAACCCTAATTCATGTTCATCAGAAGAAAATAAAATGTTCAATGTAGAACTTAAATAATGAACTTGATTCCATCATTCCAATTAATTATAATCATCTTTTCATACAAGCCAAGTTGAACTAAAGTTCTAATTTACTCTTTTGACATAAATTAAAATGCCTAAAACATGCATTTAAAAGTCTAACTCACAATTTTCATTAATAAATTAGAGGTTATTAATTACATATTCTAAGAATAAACACCAACCTTTAGCAACTACCTCAATATACCGATCTCTCAAAATATATCTTGATAATGAATTTCTATTAGATTTCAGTTAAAACAGTCTTTCGAATCTACTTTAACTTATAAAGATCATGCAAAATATACTAATAGAAAATCTGCATTCAAAGACTCTTAAAGTAGATGGAATTAAAGACTATTAATAATGAACAAATTCATTAAATTAGTATTCATTAATTGTTCAAAGAAGAAATAAAAGATAAGAGATTAAGATAGAAGTCTTTCAACCCTTTTCTCAACTCTTCAAATAGATTTTCTTCTCTTTGATCTTCTTCTTCAAAACATGAAAACTAACTAAGAAAATTAACTAGAGAAAAGAAACTATTTAACTAAAATACAGGAAATTACTTAATAATCATCATCCTCCTTTTTACAGATAACGTTATATATTTATAGAATTCTAAGAATTATGTCCTTTGGAGGTGTCCCTTGCAAATGGTTGTAAAGATTGATGAAGTTAGGTGCCCCTTCAGATGACTTTTCAAGAAAAACTGCTCCGACGGTCACTTCTGTCGCGATCGCGAGATTGTCGCGCTCGCAACAGAACGCGGATTTGGCTTTTCCTTCTATCTTTTCTCTCTTACTTTTCCTCTTCTCTCTGGCCACTCACGAGTTGTAACCTCCAATCATATGTCGTGACTTCGCGTGTGAGTCGTGACTGGTGCTCACGTCTCGCCTTCTCTTCCCTTTCTCTGTTTTTTCCTCGCGTCACGCTGGCCTCTCTGTGTCGTCACGAGTCATGATTGAGGTTCACGATTCATGACCCTACTCTCACAACTCCTCCTCTTCTTTTCCTCCTTCCTCTGCATTCTTCTTTGCCAGTCACGACTAGTGATCTAGCATCACTAGTCATGACCCTGCTTCTTCGCTCTACTACTCATCTATCTTCTCTGCTCTCGTGCTCCTCTCCACATATATGCTTCATTTTTCACCTAAAAACACCAGTAAACACAAAAACAAGCAATCTAATACAAAAAAACATAAACTAACACATATGACATCAAATATACACATAATTTCATGATTAATTTCATAAACTCATACAAAACATACACTAAATTATACCTCAATTAAGCTTGTATCAGATATAGTAGCTTTAAGATCCACTGGTGGTGTATGTACCTCCTATGGTAGGTCTTTTATAGCCGCCTCCCATTTATTTTGACATACAGGGGGAGCAGCTGGGTTTTGTGTGGCAAGCGAGGCCATGGCCATCATTCTATTCTCAAACTCCTCAAACCTTCTACCAACTTCCTCGGCTATCAAGGCCCGGGTGGCATCTGCTTTGCTCTATGGGTTGGCCATTTCATTGTCCATAGAGAATTGTGATGAGGTCATTTCACTGCTCTCGGAAAGTGAATCTGAATATTTTACCCTTTTTGGTAGCTCAAAGAATGAATTTCTGTGCAACCGCCCACGGGGACCTCTGGACCGCCTTGGTAGATCTATGATGGTTGCAAAATATACTGGGTCAGGATAATGCATGAATGACATATGATGCATGATCGTGCTATGCAGCATAGACAACCACATGCAAGCAAATAGATTCTTTCATCCTTGTTCCTCCCACACATGAGGTCATGCGATCTCTTTCCTAGGTAGGCTTAATCCATGGGTTAATGGGAAACCCAATGAATGCGTATGCCGCACGGTGGTAAACCGGTAGCATAACATCTCTTAACTAATGAACATACGTATGGGTTTTGATCATTGTGTATTTGGGGGCCTATCGGGCCATGAAAGCCCTTTGATTAGTGACCAATCAATTTATCTAGGTCTATCCAATGCATAATGATCCATAGAGCAAGCATAGTATTATGGTTCATATCACCTATGGGAAGTATCTACTTTCATTACATGAGCTTTGGCTAGGGTGATGACACTTTAGGTTTACCCAAGTATGGCCCCTAACCACGGGTCTAGCTCATCACGAGCATAACGATCGATCGGGTCTCCATTTAATATACCATGATAGTACGAGGTTTATTCTTAACACGTCCCTATATTGAGTAAACATATGGTCGTACTTCGGGAATGCACTGGGGTTCAGAGAGGGTACAAACTAGCATAGATCTAAGGCTCTAGTGAAATGCAATGAAATTTTGGAAACGGATGAAATTTTAAATTAAAACTCAATTATATCTTTTAACCAAGGTATTTTCCAAGTGAAGTCTCATTTAATCCCAGTGGAGTCACCACTATGACACGCTCCGGACCTCGGAAGGCCCCTAAGACCCGCTTTTAGGGTATTTGAGAGAGGTTTATGGAACTTGTAAGTATTACAAGGGCATCTATTTTGGGCAATAAAGAGGTGTTTTGGAGTCACCACCCAATAAAACATTGGGAAAAGTCGACTAGCCTTATTAAGGCTCAGACAGTGTAGGTGTGTCTATTTTGGGCAATCAGAAGTATTTTGGAATCCTCCTTCTAATAGAACATCGAGATGGTTCATCTAACCTCGCAGAGCCTAAGACAATGCAACTTGGGCCTATGTTGGACAACAAGGGATATTTTGGAATTCCCTTTCTAATAGAACATTGGAAAGGTTCATCTAACCTCTTTGAGCCTAACACTAGAGAGAGTTCGGGATTTCCCATTTATTCATGCCTTGATTAAATTGTAATTGAGTTTTGAATTTAAAATTTTTCTCCCTATCTCATACAGTTTAATTTAAGAATTTAAAGCCCAAACTCAATCATATAATAGAAAGCAGTAAATAGAATAAATGAAGCATAAAATAAATCAAAATGTGGTAATTTACAACAAAACTAGGGGCCGAATACAACCCCCATTGTAAATGAATAGAAGATGAACAAACATACATAAAACGAGAATATTCATTTTTGGAGTGAGGACATCAGTCCTCACATGCATATTTAAAGAAAGAGTAATGTTAATATGTTTATTTTATTTGGATATATGAAAAAATCAGGACATTAGTCATATTTTATTTACAGATAATCATGCACAATTGTAGAAATCGCTGGGCATTCTTTATATTTACTAACATAAAAATAACAATTACAATAAATTGGAATAAAAAACATAAAATAAAAAGAAATAAGGTAAAATAAATAAACCCAATTGGTGTCACCGGATCATCCTAGTGGGATTCCCTTCTCAGCACCCCATATTCAATAGAAACAGTTAAACTTACGAAAACAAATAACATGTTAGTAAAATAGTAAAATAGATAACAATGAAAAAGGCTAGTGAAAAACAGCAATGAAAAAATAGTCTGAGTAATAAAAGAATGGAAATAAACTACCTTGAAATGAGTGAAAACAAGATTAAAAGAAAGAAGAAATGAAACAACAAATAAGAAAGGAAAGGAAGGCCCTGGGATGACCCAAACCGCGCGAGCAATAGCATGGACCTTTAGGCCGTCGGTCATTCCAGACCCGAAAAAAAAACGAAGAAAAAGTAATTAAAACCTCAAATTCCACCTTTTAAAATACTTTTATGCAATTAAATGACGATAGATCAATATAACACAATATAAATAAATTAAAGGTCAATTCGGATTATTTACCCTTAGAATATTACCTTCTGAAGGCGAATGTTACGTGATCTTTTTCCTTGAATTCTACAAGGACCAATTAACGATGTAAAATTTTAAGGAACTTTTTTGCTGCAAAATTGTTATTTTTCAAAATCAAATCAAGATAAGAAAATTAATTTTCTTGCTTGATTTTTTTGTAACAATCATGAATTTTAAAAGGACAGATCGAGCAAAAATTAATTAATTTCGTTTTCTTGGGTTCTTTCTTATCTTCTTCGAAAAGATTTAATGAAAAATTGATGAAATAAAGAAGAATAACTTTTGGAAATTCTTTCAGGATTTTTCAGCTTTCGAAAATATTTCTAACCCTTTTTTCGAAAAAAATTTCCAACGCCTAAAAATGAATCTTAGCTTACTCTTTATAGGCTAAGATCAAGGATTCAAAAAAACTTAAAATTCAAATCTGATTTAGGAAATCAAATCCAAGAATTCAAATATACTTTTTAAATTCAAATTTGATTTAGGATATAAAATCAAAATTCTTTTATTTTGGATAAGATGTTAGGAAATCAAATCAGAATCCATTGATTTTTGAGAATATTTATAAAATCCCGTAAAATCCACTTTGAAATTCCTTGCAAATCACCGCAGATCACCAATCGATGGGCATCGTTCTGCGCACCGACAGGCATCGGCCGCAGGGGTAGCCCCAGTTTTTTGGGCGGTGAGCGATTACACGAGGGATGGGCATGAGCGATGGGTGTCGCTACCGCGAGGGGGGACCCTCAATTGAGAGCAATGGGCATCACTCACTCGAGAGATGGATGCCACAAACATGAGCGACGGGCATCACTCGCGTGAAGGATAGGTGTCCCTCAAGCAGGAGCGACCGATGCCACTCGCGCGAGGGCTGACCTTTACTCGGGAGAGAGCAACAGGCCACCCAATGATCGACGAGCTACTTATCAATCAACCCAAAACTAAAATTTTCAACTATAAAGCTCCTTTCAACACGCAGAAATCTCCCGTCACCAAAATCCTTTAACCTTGTGTATTCTAAGGGCAAAAATCTTGGGAAATGGGCACCGATATTTTCATCGGGTAACTCTGATCTGGATTGATTCAGGAGCCGGTGTCCACACGTGGATAGATAGGCATACCTATAGGGTCTATTGTCGCTATAGTCTATGCATTTGGATACCTTTTAGTTCCCTATGTGTTTCGAGTCCTAATGGATCCCTATTTGTTAATGGATCTTGCTTAGGTCTCTATGCTTATAAGATTAGAATGGAATTGTACCTTAGAGTACCTATGTGTTTAACCCGTTATCCACAACTATAAAAATGCAGGCAATGTATGAGTAAAGAAAAGCAATTGAACAATAAGAGAAATATACATATATCTATTGATAATTGTTATGTCACTTTTGAGTATATCGTTCATTAATTATATTATATGCATATCCCATATGCCTATGTTATGCTTAACGACCACTATGAGGGGTCATCAATTTCATATTTCCCCACTAAACGATTATGCTTGGCACATATGTTGCATCCGTGAAGGTGCAGGCATTAGTGATAGCAATTTTAGAAGGACAAACTCGCATCCTTAACATCCAATAAGATAGGACAAACATTTCTTTTGTATGTTTTATCCATTGATGCAAAAATGTAATTGTAATCTTTTGGGTTGTAATATTGTAATTTATGGTATGTATATATTAATCTTAAGAGACGTATAAAATCATATCTAGAACGATATAATGTATTTCACCTATGATGTAAATGATCTTAATGTGATGTGTATAAGTTGTATATGCCTAAAGAATGGGATATAGACCATTATCATATTGAAAAGAAAATTTAAAATTTTCGGTTATAATTTTATGCATGTAAACTTGATAATTTTGTTAGTTGCCTTGATTGCATGTTGTCTGAGTGTGACAAACCTTATCCAACATAGTGACTCATCCACAGAGGGTGTAGTTCGCTACGTACGAGTAAGTGGTGTTACAGCTATAATGGCCCAAGAGAATGAGTTCGGGGTAGAGTTTGCAATAAATTACCTTAGTAAGAAGTTTCTCCCCTACAAGGTTAACTATGTTGAGGTTGAGAAAATTTGCTTAGCAGTAATTTGGTCTTCTAAGAAATTGAGGCATTACTTTTATTCTTACAAGATACAGGCCGTTGCCAAGCAAAATCCTCTTAGGTATCTTTAGGAAGCGCCTTCTTTGTTAGGAAAACCGGGAAGATGGTTGCTACTGTCACAAGAATTCAACATCAAATATATTACCAGGAAAACCATCAAGGGTCTGGCTATAGCTGAATTCCTAGCAAAATATCCCATTGAAGGAGACCAGGTTGAACATGATTTTTTAGATAAGAATGTCATGGCTAGTGCACAAAGAAGGCAGATGTATTTTAATGAGGCAGTTAACAGTAGAGGGGTTGGAGTAAGAGTCATTCTTGAAACCCCAAATGGAGAAAAGAATCGTTTGGCCAAGAAATTGAGATATAAAGCTACCAACAACAAAGCCAAATATGAAGCCTATATCTTCAGATTAGAAGCACTTTCGACTTTAGAGGCAAATATTGTGGAAGTATTCGGGGACTCATCACTGGTAATCCGTCAAATTCGAGGAGAATGGTCTATTAAGGAAAAATGGCTATTACCATATTCAAAGTATTTGAAGATGTTAAGCAGTCAATTCGAAGTTTGCACCTTCTATTTTGTTCCGAGGGATGAGAATCTATTCACATATGGACTCGCAACTTTGGTATCTATATGGGATAACATAGAAAGGGTAGTCATAAAGTCGGTCCTAATCACTAGTTCAAATAGGCCATACTCTGAGACTAAACAAATAATGGAAGCTGAGACAACTGATGCAAAGCCATGGTATTTCAATATACATAATTATTTGGAAAAGATATATTTCCCAAAAGAAGCCACCAAAAAAGAACACAGAATGATTTGTAAACTCTCTACCCAGTTTGTTAGCATAGATGGGGTGTTGTACAAGAGAAAAGCCGATGGCATTTAGCTATGATATTTGAACAAAACAGAATCTAAAAAGATTATAGAGGAGACACATGCTGGGGTCTACAGAGCTCACATGAACGGATTGACATTAGCAAAGAAGATAATTTGCCAAGGCTTCTTTTGGCTCACTAGGGACTATTCCAAATACGTCAAACGGTGTCAGCTATGTCAACAATATGTGAATTTGAGACACTTACCCATTTTTGAACTGTGCAACCTTACATCTCTATGGCTGTTTGCAGCTTGGGGGATAAACATAATAGGGGAAACACATCTGACACCATCTAATGGGCACTAATATATTATAGTCGCCATCGACTATTTCACTAAATGGGTAGAAGCAGAATCCTTCAAGAAGGTGGGCACTCAGAAAGTTGCCAGATTTATTAAAAGAAACCTAATATGTAGATATAGTCTCCCGCATCACATCGTATCTGACAATGGGGTGCAATTCCAAGCTGAAACTAATAAGTTGCTCCAGAAAAATAATATCCAATACCATAAGTCTTCTCTGCATCGCCCGTAAGCCAACGGAGCAGTTGAGGCAGCTAATAAGAATATTAAGAGGATCATGTCCAAAATGGTTCAGACATATAAGGATTAGGTAGAAAAGTTACCATTTGCACTTTGGGGCTATAGAACCACTATTAGGACCTCAATAGGAGTCACTCCGTACCCTTTGGTTTATGTGACAGAAGTAGTATTGTCGATGGAATTCGAGCTTCAACCATTGAGGGTGGTGTTAGAAGAAAAATTGTGTGAGATGTATTGGGCACAATAATGTCTACTGCAATTGAACTTGCTAGATGAGAATCAAATGAGGGCTTAGTACCACAATCAGAGTTACCAAAAAAGACTAGCTCGGTCATTTGGGAAAAAGGTTAGGAAACATCCATTAAAAGAGGGGGTTCTAGTTTTCAAGCAGATGAGACCAGGTGTTACAGAAATTCGAGGAAAGGTCAGGCCAACTTTAGATGGCCCTATTGTGTTAAAGAAGCTATTATTGAAAGAGGAAACAAACTTAACGGGCAACAATGGGACTGAATTCAAAGAACCGGTTAACTTCGATAGACTAAAATGGTTCTGTGGCTAAGACAAAAAATCAAAAGAAGAGAATAAAATGCCCCGTGCATCGATAATCGAAAAAAATGGCCTTGCTAAAATTGGGCACTCTATCAAGGCAAAAATTGAAAATAGGCATCCTGGCAAAAATTAGGGGTTTGAGTTAAAATATCCAATAAAGAAAACCCGAGAGAGCTGATTGGAAACAGGAGTTTGATGCTTACACGATCTATTTCGATATTAGGTGTTGTTTTGCATTTTTTACTCTAGGTAAAATGATGACCATGTATAATGAAATCATGTTGAAATGTATGCAATAAGATATAAAACAGAACAATTCAGCTCATGTTATCTAGTTGTCTTATAAAATGAAAAACGTGGTTCTTTATTGAATTTATGTGATCTAAATAGCTATGTTATACTGCTCTCGTTCGCACGATACTTGAGCCAGTTAGTCCTGTTGCCAACCGTAGGGCTAGTCGCCCATATCTTATAGTCGTTTAAAGTAGTGAAGTTACAATCCTAAACCATTAGAATGTCCCTCCTAATGAACAGCCATGCCCAGAGGCCATGATTGCCTGAGATGAAGGCAACATATAGAATGCTGCCTTGAAAAGATAATGGGCACCTCACAATATCGCGCCGACCTCCAAACTGTAGAGCATAGCGGGCAGTGTTATAAAATGTGGCTTTATGGAGCCCACATAAAGGAGCACATCCTGAAGTCATCATTTGTCACTATAGTCAATCAAGCAAAGCCTCCATCAAGGGATTGAAAAGTATACAACCGTTATCTAGGAAGGAAATGCCTCAATGAGTACGTTCTAAGCACTCTAGGAAGGGGCTCAGATAATAATCTCAGTTTCTCCTACAGCCATATTTGAAAAGCGAAACCTAGTAAAAAAAGTCACTAGAATTGGTTAGGTCCACTCAAGGCAAAAATCTGGCACAGGGTTGTGTGAAAATCCAAAAGGATGTATTTCCAACTAAGAAAAGTTCGTGTGAAAATCCACAAGGGATGCACTACCTTTAAAAATAGCAACATGTGATTACCTAGAGCAATAAGGGACTTCTGGTAAAGAAAGCAGTAGGGTCATAGAAAAATGCATCTAAACTCAAGATCATCTTAGCCAAGATTAACAAAAATTGAGTCAATCCACGATATATGTCATCCACGGTGCTAAACAATCGATAATTGCCAAACAAAATAACAGAATGATGGTGACTTGATAGGTGGGCACATATAAAAAGTCATCAAGGGCTTCGATCAGTGGTTTAAAAGTTAAAAAGGTAACTTGGGGCTCCAGTTTAGCAACTGGCAAAGGTAAAATGCCCATAACCTGTGCCACATCTCTAGCACAAACAAACCCGTAACTTGGGATGCAAGGTAGAATGCTAGGAGAAAATATTGCGCCAATAATCGTAGTAAATTCCTCAGACAGGTGGCATAATTCTTGATGACTGAATCTAAAAACGTGAAACCGTGGATCCCAGTAGTGAACAATAGCTAGTAGGAGGTTTTTGTTAAGTTTAACTATCCTCAGGAATTTCAAGCCAGAATAGGGAGCTAAAGTGGAATTTTCCCAAGATTCGGGGTCATCCAAAATTCAGTGCGGTTTACTAAAGGTTGATGTTGAGATGTTTGGGACATTTGTGTAGAAAATAAAATAATGGAAAATAAAATAGAAAAGAAGAGCAAAATAAGAAGGGAAAAATACTTGGTGAAAAGTTTTGACCAAAAGCCAAAAAAAAGAGGCACAAAATCAAAGAAAATTGAAGGCCTTTTATAGAAAAGTAACGAGGGATGGGATGAGTCAAGCAAGCCACAGCCTGCCTATCCCTCAACCTTGACTCACTTGGACGGATCACTTTTTGCATTCTTTCTTTATGACTCATACATTTCACATGCATAAGTCATTTCTGCACATTTGTCTTGTTAAGTTTTACAGGAAAAGATATTTGGCGTACGAATAACTCACAAAAGTCAGGGCTCAAAATATTCAGGGAGTATTTCTAAAATTTTAGAATTAATTTGGTCTCGGGTCCTAGAAGTAAAATTATGTTTTAGGTAATTTTCCAAAAAAAAGGAGTTTGAAATGACCGACGGACTTATGGGCCAGCCCATGATTCGCTATATGTGCGGGCTGCCCGTCGATCATCCAAGATAATAAAACCCTGAACTGCCGCCTGCACCTTCATTTCCTCTTTTCTTTTCTTCTTCTCTCCCCAGCCGATGTACCAACTCAATGTTTTGGCATTATCTCCCCTATTTTTTTTCCATTTTGTGCAATGTTTGTGCCTAAACACTTCAGGTACAATAATGTAGGTTCGGGTCTAGTTTTTTCGAGTCTTATTGCACTTTTTTTTTGGGTAGCTTTGTCGACATCCAGGTTAGTTTTCATTCCCTTTTCTTCTTAATTTATATTGTTATACACACTTAGATTTGCATGCTTTAAAATATGACAAATTCTACTTCTTCTTGTACATATATATCTGTGTGTGTGTGTGTGTGTTTCCTTACACACTGTTAGTAAAAAAAAACAAAGAAAAAAAGAGAGATAAAGGAAAAGAAAAAGTAAATATTTGCAGTAAATAAGTCAGTAGTAAGAATTTTTAATTTGTATTGATTGCCAATAGTAATTTTTGTGAATATTAATATTATTGCCTTGCGAAATAGTTAATTTGTAAATATCTATGAGTTATTTTGAGTGGTTGAGGCCTGAGGCCTGCCAAATTGCTTGTTTTTGTGTAGGAGGTTGGCCACATCCTAGCAAGGATGCTGCATAAATTTTTCAGTTGGGAATATCCTAGTCGGGATGCTGCCAAAATTTTACAAAATAGTCATAATTTATTAAAACATTTTCAAACAAAACTAACTTATAATTTTTTTTAGGATGCATCTAAGACATAATATTTTGCAGGATCCTCCAGAGCCACAGGCTTTGGGGTGGATATTCCCCGATCAGAGGGAACAATTTGAGGTCTTAGCTTGTAATCAGCTTCGATCCATCCATTTCATCTCACAACCTTTCCTTCAGCAGATAAGTATGCTATAGAAGGTAGATGCTTTGCTAGAGGCAGTGTGATGGACCACTTTCCTCATACCATCATTTCAGACCTACCTAGAGGTCATGAGGGAGCTCCTGGCTACTTTAAAGTATAGAGGTTTATAGAGACCAAATACAAAGGAGGAAGTAATCCAGTTTTGGGTCAGAGAGCACCCATATAGCATGACTCGCCAGGCCTTTGCTCATGCATTAGAGCTCCCAACTAGAGCACATGTCATGATAGCAGAGCGATCTGTCAAGAGACAATACTGGGAGTTTATCACTCTATCTTGAACTCTATATAATAATGACACAGTGAAGAGCACCATGCTCTCCTTTAAGGCCCTTAGGTACCTTCACCAGGTGCTTTCAAGTTCATATTTTGGCCGACCAAGTAGTTTGGGTTTAGTTAATGCCACAGACATCTGGAGTTTATAGGCGATGATGATGGGGAGACCCCTCGGCATTAGTCATGAGGTTGTGGCTAATCTGGTTAGACTACCTCGGGGCTCCACATCGCATATATCTATAGGAGGGGTAGTTACTAGTGTTTTACTGTATCTGAAGGCCGATGTAGCTACTTTTTTGTCGCCATTAGATGATGACATTTATATTGATTTGGTTGCGGCCTATACTATAGGGATGATTGCTCAGGTACTTGGGCATCTATGAGAGTATAGTCTGCTCACTATTGTATATACCCAACAGTTTTACCACCTTCCTCCTCTCCCGCTTATCCTAAAGGAGCACCAAGCTAGAGAAGGAGCCTCACAACCAGCGTCAGCCTGGGGAGGAGCAGCCTCACTAACCTCAGCTAGAAGGAGCAGCCTCACACACCCTAGGGAGTGGATTTGTATATAGACATAGATGACTTGCTTCGCACCTCAACATTATAGTAGGGTCCTTTTGAGGCACAAAGCCGCACTCCTCCACCTTCACGGGTCCAGTTCTCAGAGGCCCACGCTGACGTGAGATTTCACCCATATAGCCAATCAGGTCACCCAAGGGCATCTACATCTAGAGCTCTACCACCATCTGAGTCCCGAGCAGAGCCAGCACAAGCTAGCACCAAGGCATCCTCCCAAGAGATTATAGCCTTTGTGACTGCTACCATAGCCACACTAGACTATTGCTAGGAGGAAAGGTTCCAAGTGTTAGATGAGGCAGTGGTTAGGCCCAGAGAGTCTTTGGATAGACAGGGTGAGAGCATTGTCTGTCTGAGGGAGATCCTGAGCACTTCACAAGTGGCAGCCGCCCAGAGAGTTAATGAGGCTCTCCAGTTGATAGATGAGTCTGTCGCCGCTTTGAGGCTATAGGTCGAGATGCTGGAGGGCACCGTACCTAGCATACTCGAGGCAATGCGGGAGCTGTGTGAGGAGATGGATACCAAATTCACACATGCTTGGGATACATCTAGGCATCAGACATCGGAGCAGACCTGAGCTGCTACATAGCTGAGGATGAGTGTTCACAAGCTTATGGACTTTCTGGGGACTTGTGCTCACCCATTCTTACATAGGCAGGCCGAGATACGATTCCAACAGCCTCTGCAATCAGTGTATCCAGAAGCTAGTAAGTTCCCACCAGATGATGCTACTCACCTACCATCGACTTCTAAATATCAGTCGTCCACGTCCTGATCCCAATCGATCCACATATCAAATAGTGGTCCAGATGAGCCCTCAAACTATTCCCCTTTATAGTTCATATTTCAGGGAGATTTGTATATACATACATTTTCATTTTGTTTTATGTACAAACTTCGCAGACTTAGTCATTTTTTTTATGATTACTCTATTTTGTCTTATTCAAATTTTATTTTTCTTTGAAAATATATGAAATAAGAAAATAAAAACATAAAAGAAATAATAAATAAAAAAATGATGAAGAAAATGAATAATAAGAAAAATGAATGCAAAACAAAAATCAATAAACAAGATAACAAATTTATGCTTTGATAAAGTCCAGTTGATACAACAGACTAACAAAAGTCTTTGAACTCACATGGATTACACTCCAATAGTCTGCATAATGACCCAAGGGTGAAATTCACCATCATTAGTCTTCAGAACGACTCAGTGGCATCAATCACAAGCCACACTGACGGTAGTATTCAGAACAACTCAGTGGCATTAATCACAAACCACACCAACGACAGTCTTCAAAATAACTCAATGGCAAGAATCATATGCTAGGTTAACCTAGTAGCACTAATCATATGCCACACCACCTTGAGTCTGCATAGCGACTCAAGGGTGAAAGTCATAATTGGTAGTCTTTATAATGACTCATTGATGATAATCACAATTCACAATGCCACCTTCAATTTGCATAATGACTCAAGGCTGATAATCATATTTCGTAGTCTACATAACGACTCAATAATAATAATCACAATCCATAGCACAGATCAACCATAGTCTTCACAATAACTCGAGGGCGACGATCACACCATCAACTTCATCCAGGCATCCCACTGTTCTTTGGGGAACAAATAACCATCCTCCATAAGGCACCCATCTATTCTCCAGGGAATAACCAACTGTTCTCCAGGGAATAACTGTTCTTCAGGGAACAAATCACCATCCTTTAAGGGGTAACTGTTCTTCAGGGAACAACTAACCATCCTCTAAGAGGCACCCATCTGACATCAATTCAACGAGAATGTAACACGCTAATAAGACAACGTAAATTAATCACCAAAAGCCTGATATAACACATTAACAAGCTGGTGTTAGTCAAACTCATCACAACTCCATCAACACAACAGGAAGGTAGCAACCTCAGGTGCACGCTTCTTTCCTTCACTATGAATTTTGGCTCACCTAGACACAGGTGCACTAGCCACCCCAAAATTGAGGGCAATTGTATACATCGAGTCCTAAGGTAGCCCAGATCAAAGTTACCCGATGAAGATACATATATCTATTCTAGAGCTAGAGAGCTAAAACCGATGGTTTTCACCTTTGAATTTCACAAATTTTTAAAGTTATCTTTGATAAAAACTCTTGTGTTTCCACTAGATTTAAAAAAGGTTTTCAAATACAAAAAATTTGGTTTTTTGGGTGACAGACGGCCGTCTTTCTCGAGGGATGCCCTTCTATGGAGTGCCAGGTATGCCCGTCTTTTATTGGACGAGCCTTAAGAGGGTTAGCCTTATAAGCGATAGATTTCCATCCCTCACTTAAGGGACGCTCATCCGTCACGGGCTGGGGATGCCCGTCCCTTTTCCAAGGGGGAAAAATTGAAATTCGGAACATCCTTGCGAGGGAGAACCATCCCTCAAGCGAGGGATGCCCATCGGTTGCGATCTGACTACGGATTTCCAGGTTTCCTTCAACGGGAAATCTGGAATTATACTTTGAGAATTAAATGTCTGATTTTTTGGGATGTCATTAATGGATTTTTTTGTTGTTGATATTAAAATTGCCTGATTTTATTCCTAAAATCAATCAAAATCCTGTAAATCAAGAATTTTAAAGCCTATAAATACAGATGTTCAAAAAGGAAAAAGGGAAAGTGTTTTTCGCTGAAGAAAATTTAAGAGCGAAATTCCTTTCAAAATTTATTTCCTTTTAAATTTTTTGTTTTAAAATTGAAGAGTCTGATTTAGGAATAGAAATCAATTCTCTTTTCTTTATTTATTCTCTCAATTTCCTTTGTTTTAAAGAATACCTTTTAGAGAGAAGTAAGAGAGAGAAAGTGAAAATCCTCAATTCATATTTAAACAAATTTTGTGAAATTCAAGGAAGGGACTTGTTATTTTATTGCCCTCTACATATCAATATACTGAGGGTAAATATTTTGGGTTTAAAAGTACAGTTTTTTGTATTGATTCAAGGTCATAGCATGAAATGCGATTATTGATCTAAAATGTGAATTTATTATTTTGTTCGTATTTTTATTCTGTTTTTAAAAACAAGGGACGAGAAGGAGACCCAACCGATGCCCATCCCTCAAGCAAGGGACGGGACATGGCAGAGCTTCGTCCTCCTGTCCGTCGCTTCTCCCCTGGGCTTTCCCTAACCTTCCTTTCTCCTTTTCTTTGCTTATTTTGACCCATTTTGTTATTTCTTTTCATGTTATTTTTGAATGTTAGTTGTTATATGATATTTTCGTGTTATTTCATCATGTTAATATTTTATTTCTATCATTTAATTTCAGTATTATGATTATTTATTTTATTTTGCCTTTATATAATTTGGCTAACTTGTTACTTTTTTTGATTTCTTTATTAGGCACAAAATATTTCCCTTTTTGAGTAGGCATTATCAATAGATGGAGATTTAGAGGCAAAGGATTGGGAAACTTTTGTTTGATTTATCCCTTCATTTATTTCCTTCTTCAATTATTTGACGTTTCCTTAACTTACTTTTGCTTATTATTTGAGCTTGGCTTGTAATAAAGTTATTTTAATGTTCATTAATATAGAAATTCTCAAAAAGATTTTTATGAATAAAATTGGGTTTTCTTAATAAAATAGGGCCAATGTCCTGGTTCCTCCAATAAAATATCACTAAAAGAGTTATACATTTTATTAAATACACATGTAGGAACCAATGCTCCCACCTTGAATAAACTCTCCCCTTTTATGCATGATTTATTTGTTGGGTTGTATTCTGCCCCCTTTCATTGTAATTTAAAATGTTTAGTTGTTGCTTTATTTATCATTTTCTTTATTGCTTTTCCTTGAATGTTTAAGATGTGCCTTAACAAAATTGCATGAAATCGCATGAGAAGAGAGATGAAAATTTAACTTAAAAACTCAATTATAGATTTAACCAAAGAATAAGTAAGAGTGATATCCCGAACTCTCTCTAGTCTTAGGCTTTATAAGGTTAGATGAACCTTCACAATGTTCTATTGGGTGGCGATTCCAAAATACTCTCTTATTGCCCAAAATATATCCATACGTATTATCTTAGGCTCAACGAGGCTAGATGAACTTGCCCAATGTTCTATTTGGGAGTGACTCGAAAATACCTCTTGTTGCCCAAAATAGATTCCTTCCTAGGTTGATCATTAATAATCGAATAAAAGTAATTCCTTATCCATTGCGAATTGACCAGTTCCTAAAAGTTTGATGAACCTTTCCCAGACCCTAAAAGCGGGCCTTTGGGACTAAGCGGGTTCTCGCGTATAACAGTCACTATCCCCCATAGGCAAAACACATCTGTGACATTCACCGCCCTAAGGCTGCCCGTGCACCCTAAGTGGAATGATGATAAATCCGCTACATATATCTCAATAGTTATGAGGCCAGTAAAGTGGACTTTGATTATAGACCGCACCTGGTCATTCAACCATGGCCCACTGCTCTGGAATAATCCAACTAGGTGGTTGCAAGATGTCCTCCCCCTTTGAGAACCCTATAATCTTCGATAATCTATGTCACGTGAGACTAAACCTGTGGCACAGCACTGTAAATATGATGACACCCTCCACAGTATCCAGCCATTAGAATCCCCCATAATAGAAGCTAGACAAGAACTGTTAAACCATCTATGGGTATATGCACAATGTAAGCATCATGAAGCAGGCCTAGGTGCTGCAACACAGTCCGATGTATAAATCGGTAGGGCAATATTCGTAGAGTGCACAAACCGATATATTTGTCCCTCTACTTGGGTGTTGTTCATGTAAGAGCCTCATATTAGCTGGCGAGAGGAATACGTGTGCATCTCAATTCCATTTATTCTACAAAAAGACAAAAGGAGTAGTTAGTCCCTTACCTAGAACTTTGGTGCAATTTTTGGACATTAGCACATTGTGCATGAATTTTGACAACATTTTGGCGTAAAATTGTAATGCATTGAAAATTTCTCCATTGTGACTAGTGACTCGGTAGGTCAAAAATTTGTCAAAGGTTAATTTTTAACCCATAAGAGTTGGAATTGTCTTTAAAAATCATATAATCAAATATTTGAATAATTTCAATCAAATAAATTCATAAATAAAATAAATGTATGTATATATATAAATGTAAGTAAATAATAATAATAATACAAAAAAATTACCATAAGCCTAGAAATTATCTAGAGACATGTGGAAGGAAAGAAAAAAATTGAATGGGTGAATAAACAATAGGGAAATAAGGGAAAGACAGAAAAAGGGAAGAACAAGGGAGAGCAAAATCGAGAGGAAGAAATAAGAGAGAGAGAGAGAGAGAGAAAGCGAAGCCAGCGACCACCAATGGCGGCTGATCGATGGCAACTGCAGTGCCAATAGCCCAGCTGACTTCGCCTCCATTCCCGACGTCGTTCTGCTTCATTTCCAAGAGAGAAATCGAAGCTTTTTTCCTCCATTATGGCTAACTCTAGCATTGGTTGGCACTACGGACACCACCACGGAACACCCAACAACCAGGCAAACCTTTCTATGCCAATCAGTCGTTCCCAGTTCTTAAAAAAAAGAGAGATCGGAGATGAGGAAATTGAGACTTTTGAGGCAGATTCCAACCAAACCATGGGGGATAACGGCGCGTGGCCAGCACTGGTGGACTTTTGACTATCCCAGCTTCCCTCCAGTGATGGCAGTGTCTCCCCGGTGGGCCTGTGGTGAGGTTCTGGTGACCAATGACCAGCAAATGAGACGATAAAAATGAGCAAAAATTTTGGAAACCAACTTCAACTGGTATATAACTGCCAAATTT
Organism: Excoecaria cochinchinensis; assembly: GCA_947683425.1. Taxonomy (NCBI): domain Eukaryota; kingdom Viridiplantae; phylum Streptophyta; class Magnoliopsida; order Malpighiales; family Euphorbiaceae; genus Excoecaria; species Excoecaria cochinchinensis. The sequence continues at coordinate 188,237 of CANTUQ010000245.1, forward strand.
ACCTTTCCTTGTGATTTTTAATAGTTTAAATTGATTAGAAAATCTACTGTATTTTGTTATGTGTTCTATTGTGATAGGGTAACAACTGAGGTTAGTTAAATATTGGCATTTGATTGTTAATAGAGTATATTATAATGATGTTTAGGCAAATAGAAATTTAGAAGGGCAAAAGATGTGGAAGATAAGTATTGCAGTGAAATATGCATAAAATAAAAATAATTATGTAGACACCGGGTCCCGAGCCAGCCCAAATCAGGGTCATCTAATGATGAAATTAGATGCTTGTTTATATGCAAAAGGTTAGAAGTGATGGTTTTCTTTTCAAAATTTATTTTTTAAAAATAAAAAATATAAAAATGAAAAAAAAGGTTAGAAATTATATTGTTTTAAAAAAACCCCCTTTTTTTTAAAAAAAAAAGAAACTTTTATGTCCCCCAAAAATCAGTTTTTTTGGAAGCCATTAAATCAATTTAATGGCTTTTAAAACAAAAAAGAAATGATGAATTTTAAAAGTCCAAAGAAAAAATGTTTTAAAATTAAATTCCACAAAAAAGGGGAAAAAAACACATTTTTGGCTTAAAAAATGGCCTGGGGGCGCTGGGCAGGTGTAACGCGCGCCGAACCTCGAGAGCCCGAAAAATTCGCTTTTAGGGTATTCAAAAGAGGTTTATGGAACTTGTAAAGATTTCAAGGGCATCTATTTTGGGCAACAAGGAGGTGCCTTGGAGTCGCCACCCAATAAAATATTGAAAAAGGTCGTTTAGCCTCACTTAGTCTAAGACAGTGCATGTATGTCTATTTTTGGCAATCAGATATATTTTGGAATCGTCCTCCCAATAGAATATTGAAAAGATTCATATAATCTCATGAAGCCTAAGATGATGCATATACATCTATTTTGGGCAAGTCAGAGATATTTTGGAGTCCCCACCCCAATAGAGTATTGGGATAGTTCGTTTAACCTCATGAAGCCTAAGACAATGCAACTTGGGCCTATTTTTGGCAGCAAGAGATATTTTGGAATTCCCTTTCCAATAGAACATTGGAAAGGTTCATCTAGCCTCGTTGAGCCTAAGACTAGAGATGGTTCGGGACTTCCCAATTATTCATACCTTGATTAAAATTATGATAAAGTTTTAAATTTAATATTTCATCCCATTTTCTCATTCAGTTCAATGCAATAATTAAAGCATCATATCAATCATATAATGAAAGCGTTAAATAAAGTAAGCTAAAAATAAAGTAAATCAAAAATATAATAGCTTACAAAAAAACTAGGGGCGGAATACAACCCCCACTGTAAATGAGAAAAAGAGAAAACATACACAAAGCATGATATTTGATTAAAGATTAAAACATTGGTCTTCGCATGCATATTTAAAGAAAAATAATATTAAAATATCTATTTTATTTGGACAAAAAATCAGGACATTGGTCCCATTTTATTTAGGAAAATCCCATTTTATTTGTGCAGATACTTAGCCATTTTCAGATTAGTAGGGTAAAAATAATAATTATAATAAAAATGGAACTTAAAATAAAAGGAAATGAGATAAAGGAATGGACCTGAGTAGTGTCCTCAAATCATCTCGGTGTTCTCCATTTTAAACACCCCATATCCAACAAGAAACAATTAAACTCACAAAAAAGAACATGTTAGTAGAATAATGAAACCATAAAATAGACATAACAAAAAAAATCTATAAAAAATTCATTATGAAAAATAAGGAGAAAATAAGAATAAAAAGAGAAGAGAAAAAAAAAAAAGAAAATGATGGAAAAAGGCCCAAGGACGGCCTACATCGCACGAGCGGCGACTGTCCTTGGGCGAACTGACGCGTGGAGGCGGAGTTCCACGCCGGCCCGTGGCTTGGTTGAGCGACGGCCATCGGTGGATGCTCTGCCTGTCGGTCACCCTTGACTTAGAAAAGGACAAAATTCCTGATTAAAATTCGATTTTTGTTATTAAAATTACCTTTTTATGTGATTGGGAACCAATAAGTGAATATGAAACTAAAATTGAATTAGAGATTGGTCCAGAATATTTACCCTCAGAATATTACCTTCTGAAGGCGAATGTTGCGTGATTTTTGCCCCTTGAATTCTACAAGGATTGATCCGCAATGTGCAACTTTGGGAGATTTTTACATCAAAATTGTATTTTTAAAATCGGATCAAGAAAAGGAAATTATATTTTTCCTTCTTGATGTTTTGTAGCAATTATAAATGCTAAAAAAAGGGTAAACCGAGTAAGAACAAATTGATTTTGTTTTCTCGGATTCACCTTAATTTTGAAATAGATTTGATGGAAAATTCTTGACGAAAAATTAAGAAAAAACTCTTTTTGAAATTCTAATAAGAAATCTTCAATTTTTGATGAAAGCTGGTCCCCCAGAGTAATGATCCTCAACCCCTTATTTATACGTTAAGAAAAATAATTCAAATAAATTTAAATTTAAAATTTTAATTTAAAAGCGATTTATGAAATCAGAATCAAAACCGAATGATTCACAAAATATTTCAAAAATCAAATCCGAAATTTGCAAATATTTGAAAAGATTTGAAGAATATTTCAAAATCTTAGAAAGGTTTGAAAATCAAAGGAAATTATGGGAGAATATCATGAAATAGCACCTCAAATCTCCGACCGACGGGCATCGCTCGATGTCCCTATGGGCATCGCTCATGGGACACACCAATCCTATAGAGCGGCGGGGCCACCTCGCGAAAGACAGGTCATGAGGGCCTAGTCGTCACTCGTGAGGGACAGGCTCAGCCTGAGAGACGAGCCCTCACCGACGAGCAATAGTCGTCACTCACTACGAGAGAGGTGCCCTCGCACGAGAGCAATAGGCTTCACTCACACGAGAGACGGACTCATCCTGAGCGAGCGACAGGCGCTGCTCACGTGAGGGGAGGCCGTCCTTCGAATGACAAATGGGTCTCCCGTCGGCCAACTGAAATAAAAAAATTTCTTCGGGGAACTCCTCCCAACGTACGAAAAAATTCAATCCTTGTGAATTCGAAGGGCAAAAGCTCGTAACTATTGTCCATTTGCCTGGAAACGGCCACTGATATCTTCATCGGGTAACTCTGATCTAGACTGCCTCAGGACTCGGTGTCTACAGCAGGTGAAGGGGCAAGCGATGCCCAGCTTGTGTACATGCATGTGCAGGCAACAGGACCGCGGGCGAGCGACGCCCGCATGCTCTGCGATTGGCACACAAGCAAGCGATGCTTGCGCGCGCGCGCTCAGCTGGCACGCGGGGGAGGCCTGCCCTCGCTTGCTAGTGCCCGAAAATGTTCGATTTTTTTTTTAGCAATCTTAACTGCAACACTATAATTTCCAACCACTTTTATTTATTTTTATATTGTTTATTTTTAAAAAATAAAATTTGACAAGGAAACCATCACTTTCAACCTTTTTACCTGTAAATAGGCATATAATTTCATCATTGGATAACCCTAATTGGGGTGCCTCAAGACCCGATGTCTACAGTTGCCCCAATTTTGGGGAAGCTAGTGCATGGGTGCTTAAGTGAGCCAAACTTTAGAGAAAAGGAAAGGAGCGCGTACCTGAGGCTGCCACCTTCTTGCTGTGTCAATGGCATTGTGGTGGGTTTGACTAACGCCGGCTTGTTGACGTGTTAAGCTATGCTCTTAGTGGCTCATTGACGTTGCCTTGTTGGCATATTACATTCCCATTAGGCTGGTGCTAGATAGATGCCCCCTTAAGAGCTGGTTGCTCGCTAGAGAATAGTGTTGTGACTTGTATTGTGAATATTATCCTTTCGGATTGCACCGAGTTGCTGACAAGACTACAACGTACGATCATTCTTGAATTTCACAGAACCGTTATCTCGACCATACAGTGATTGTTATCTTCTTGGATTGCACCGAGTCATCTCAGACTTACAAAATGCGGACGTCATCCTCTTGGATCGCACCGAGTCATCTCAAACTTACAAAATGCAGACGTCATCCTCTCTCGGATTGCATCGAGTCATCTTAGACTTACACAATGCAGACATCATCCTCCTAGATTGCAACGAGTCATCTCAAACTTACAAAATGTAGACATTATCCTCTTAGAATGCATCGAGTCATCTCAGACTTACAAAATGCAGATGCCATCCTCCTCGATTGTACCTAGTTATCTCAGACTTACATAATGTAGACATCTTCTTGGATTGCAGCGAGTCATCTTAGACTTACAAAATGACGACATCATCCTTTCTTTGATTGCACCAAGTCATCTTAGACTTACAAAATGTAGACATCCTCTTGGATTGCATCGAGTCATCTCTAACCAGAGCCTTCTTTTTTTTTAAAAAAAAGACCTGTATAACTCTTAACAGGACTTTGGAGACTTGCCTTTTCAGAGGACTTGGAAATTTGCCTCTTTGAAGGACTTTGGCAGGAAATTAGACATGTGTAGACTTCATCTTGACCTAGTTGTCCAGCACGAGTGAGTGCTAATATTGAGCTGAAGCTGTGCTTGACCAGTCTTTGTGCATGTGGCCTTTATTTGGACTTTTCCTGCAAAGCTATGTGCACAAAAATATATACAAGAGATTGTTTGTGTACATGTAAAATGTTATATGCAGAGGTTTACAAAAGAATTATATGACATGAAATGCACGTAAAAATTGATAGACCATGTCCTGGGAGGTTATGTAACAACTCGAAATGACCTTAGTCGGAATGCGCATGCTAAGTCAGGAATTTAAGGGGATTTTGGTAATTTATGCATGAGAAATTTGGATGATAAGGACTTAATAGCAATATTAATTAAAGATGTTAAGTGTAGGAATTATCTAATGTGTGTGTTGTTTGGTAACAAGGTTGTAAGGCAATTATCTAGTGGATTGTGTGTATTGTGCTAAGGTTTAAAAATATCTACTTAAGAATTATCTAGTGAGGTGGGAGTATGGTGTCAAGGATTGGTAAGTCAAAGAAGGAATTATTTGTCCAATAGGAGGCTGCCATGTGGCTAGTGGGTGTGTGCAATTAGCGAGGAGAGAAGAAAAAGGAAAATGAAAAAGACAAGGAGGCAGATCACGTTCTGCGCTCTCCTCCTCCCCTTCATGTTCTCCTTCTTCTTTCTTCTCTCTTCTTGCTCTTCATCCCCTAGTTTTGTGTGTGAGCTGGAGTTGTTTGGGAAGTCTTAGAAGCTGCTTTGAAAAGGTAAGTTGGGGTTTTAGGGTTTCCTGCATTTTTCGGTTCTTCTCCTTCTTCTTCTTCGGGCTGTTTGAGTTAGGGTTTTTGAAGGTGTAATTTTTGGGTTTTCTTTGTGCAAGCTTTGGGTTGCAAGAGGAAGCTTAAGGACAAGGAAAGGATTGAAGATTGAAGCTTGAAGAGTGATTTTGGATCTTCATTTCCACGTTTGGGATCTTGGTTGAGTTGTCCCTACCCTAATTTTCACTTTGGTTGTATGTGTGTCTGTATTGTTTAATTTCTTGAATTTTGAGTGTCTTGGCTTGAGTATAAGCATGTAATTGTTGGGTAATGGTGTTAGTAATGCATGATTAGTGTTTGAGGTGAGTGTATGTGAGATTTGATGGTGAAATTGCATGAGTTGGGTAAATACTGTTCTTGGTTTTCATAATCTGCAAATTTTGAAGTTTACCTTGAATTACTTGTCCAATCTTGTGATAATTGAGTGTATTTTGATCATAAACATGTTTTCGTATGTAGTTGAGGGATGAGGTAAGAATGTTTGCATGATTGTGTGGTTTTTAAAAGGGTCTAGGAAGAAGAGGAAATGTCTGCGTTTATATGGGATTGGGAAAATGCAATTTTGTCCCGATCGCGACATTCATCGCGATCGTGACAGAGCAGCATATGCCCAGGTGAGAGGAAGAGCACGAGTCATGCTCAAGAGCACAAGTCGTGCTCATCCCCTCACAGCACTTTGTTTTCACTCGGAGGAGAAGCACGAAGCGTGCTTGGGAACACTACTCGTGCTCAAGAGCACGAGTCATGCAGCTGCCTTGGTTCTTCCTCCTCCCTCTACTGGAGAGCACGAAACGTGCTCAATGAACATGATTCATGCTCGTAAGCATGAGACGTGTTGATTCTCCTTTCTTCCTCTGTTTTCTTCCTCTTCCCTAAGCTGTGGCTGATAAACAGCATGAGCACGAGAAGTGCTCTTCGGACATGACTAGTAGACGTGAGCACGAGTCATGCTCATGTGCACGAGTTGTGCTCCGCTCTGCCCAACGACACTTCCTCAAGCCTCTGTCGCGAGCCCAACTTCATGTCGCGATTGCGATAGATTTTTTTGCTGCCTGCCCTATTTTCTGCCCGGTTTTCGAAAATTATTCATTTTCTTTCACTTTGTATTGTTTCTCACTATTGCATGGGACACGTTTTTGTTTATTATTGTTAGTATTTGTATTGTAAAGCGTGTGGTTATTGAAATGATAGAATGCTATTATTTGACTAAGATATGTTTAGTAATAGTGATCTCGGGTAGACTAGTATTTGATGTAAATCATACATGTTGGTTTATTAACGTTAATTATTATAATTCATATCGCATATTGCATGTGGACTACAAGTGAGTTGAATGCTATGTTTCATGGTTATTATTATTATGAGCATGTTATATTAAAATGTGGAAGGTGTTATGCACATATTTACTCATGATTCTTCCCTACGAGTAATATGTTATAGTTAACATGAGTAGTGCCATTGTATGATCAGGGTTTTGTTTTGATGATCTTTGGTATAATAGTGTTTTTATATCTAACTCTGGTATACTTGATAGCGGTGATTATTCATATAGTATGTTGATGAAATTATATTGTATGCTTGGCAATACGAATGGTATGATGCATGTTTCTTCTTAGTGCATGGTGTATGCGTATTTATTCCCATTTATGCATGATTAATATGATGAACTATACGTTTATGAACCCATGAATAATATATGAGCAATTTGGTAAGTATCATGAAATGAATTTGATTTATTATGCAAACCTAAGATTTGTGATCCTTGCTATGAATAATGTGTTATGCTTAAGTGTGATTAGTGTTATGCTTAAGTGTTATGCATGACCTACGAGAGTCAGTCTAGTGGATAGTTAGGCATGCCTAATAGAGTCTCTTTAGCTGCAGAACCTTTGGACGTTTGGACCCTGATCAGGTCCCCGTTTGGTTCCTCGTGACCCCTTTTTAATGTGTTCGGATCCTTGCGATCCTTTTCAATGTGTTTGGATCTTGTTTAAGATCCCCCACAGTAAAATGTTTTAAATGTGACAAAAATTAAATGGTTTTCAATTCGTACCCGTAAGGTACCCTTTGGCCAATTCGTACCCGTAAGGTACTGTCCATATGCTCGTTATCCACTATTTTGAGTCAGCAGGTGTTTGTTCTGAATTTTGTTGATATGACTATAAGAATGTGATATTCGAATGAGCATAATGATAAGTATGAGAAATCAGTTTATATGTATATGAACGTGAATATGAGCTTCGGAATGTATGTCTTTATTTTGCAAGGATGATTTTATATCTAACACGATTATCCGCATTTGTCATATGATGAGTTATAAGTTTCAGAATGCTATGATTGTGATTCGAATATTATGTATATATGTATGTGACTCAAACATGTTTTCATTGTATATAAGCACATGAATCGGATCAGTTATGGCTAGGAGTATCTGAATTAATATGATTAAGATTGTGAACTTGACCCCTTGAATACTATGAAGGTAGAGCCATGACATATGTTTCCTTTGTTTATGCCATCATAGTGATTTCGGTATGTTGACATGCGTTTACATTACATGGTGTGATAACATATGTATTGTGTAGTGTTATGGAGTATTGCTGCGTATATGTTATGCCGGTCTCTGCTGTTGTAGTAATTTCAGCATGTTGTTAGGTGTCTATGTTTCTTTGTATGCTGCTACGTGTATTGATGTAGTAATGTGAGCGTATGGTGTATTAGCTTTGTAAGTGGTTTCAGCCAGCGAATGAGCATCGTTGGGTGATGGTCTTATGCATGTTTAGGTAGTTAGAGATTATGCATTGATACTTAATGGATCTCATTAAGTGTATGTAAGATTTATTTGTATTTTCGCATGATGATGTGATGTTATGTTATTATTTTGGTCTCTGCTTTTGGAGTGTCTTCGGCATGATATTATATATATCAGAGTGGCACAGCGAAATTGTTGTACTTTGACCTTGTCAGTCGATTCTCGGCTAGGGTGCATGTATTATGGCATGATAGTTATATGTTTGGACCTCTAGTGACGTTGCATGATATTTGTGTGGATCATTGTATGGTAGTATAGTGCATCAACTTCATAATTCGGGTATCAGTTAATGTGTTTATGCATCTCTGCATGATAGTTGCATTGTGTGTGAATAAGCTTTTGGTTCGTATATGGGTATTTTGATATGACATCTACGTGTTTATATAATTTGTGCCTTTGCTTCATTCGCCTTCTGATATCTGAGACTTTGGTGGAACCGGTAAGTGTTTGCATATGAGTTTATATGTATTTCTGCATGATGATATATGTTCATTTGTTTAGTGTTGGTTGTCTTTGTTCCTCCCCACTAAGCGTTATCGCTTAGCACGGGTTCTTTTCCCATGTAGGTGGCAGGTTCTGGTTCGGTTCGAGTCGAGCATCTGCAAGGTCGGCCACATAGGAGTTAGAAGTGTTTTGTTATTTTGTTTTCATCTCCTGTGTTTCCGATTCTGTAATTTTGTAGCTTTTTGCATATGTATTTTGCTTTGTAAGGATCTTATTGTAATTGGGTTTTCAGTTATTCCTTCGTTTTATCTTTCACCTAATGCTTCCGCTAAATGATTGTATGTATGTATGTGAGTTATTGTATATTCAGCTATTATTTCTTTAAAGTTTTAATTTACGCTATAATTCTGTATGTCATTATGTATGAATGTGTGCTTCCGCTTAGTGTATGTGTGCATATATGTGAGTGTACGTCGGGTAGCGCGCCCGTCGGCGCCCTTCCAACTGGGGCGACGGTGGGGTGTTACAGGTTAAGGGTTCGTTGAGGATATGGCTTAATTGCTCAATCATGCCCCCAAGGATCTAAAAGAGTGTCATCTTGGCTTAGGAATTCTGCCCCATAACCTTTTCAGAGAGAACCTTCCGGTGTGCATCTTTGCCCCCCTGGTTAATGAGCATGCGCCTTTTGCTATGAGTTGTACAGCATTTTGCACCTAAGATTCTGACTCATGTCCCTGGATATGCACTATCTGCCTGAAGGGAGATCATCCGAAGTAATGCCACCTTATCGCTCTAAGTATTGGAAGTCATTATTTTAAAGGTAGTGTGTCCCTTGTGGATATTAACACTAGCTTTTCTTTATGGGAAATGGGTCGCTTTGGGGACTTTTTGAATAACACTGTGCCTAATTTTTGTCTGGAGTGGACTCAACCCATTCTAGTAGCATTTTTTCTCGAGGGCAGACTGCCTGTTTTCAGGTTTTCACCTTACCCTTTGGCCTAACTTTTGCTTAGAAAGTCAGTTACAGTTTTCATCACTAATGGCCTTTTTTTTTAGGTGTGGATACAAAAGAAATAAAGGTTGTTATCAAAATATCCCCCCTAGGTTGATCAGAATATATTCGCTTTGACACCTTCAGACGAAAATGACTAAAGAATATTCATTAGATAAATAAATGAAATATTTCTTTTTAAAATAAAACAAAAAATTTAGGCCAATCATGCCCCCAAGGATCTAGAAGAGTGTCGTCTTGGCTTAGGAATTCTGCCCCATAACCTTTTTATAGAGAACCTTCCGATGTGCATCTTTACCGCCCCAGTTAATGAGTATGCGCCTTTTGCTATGAGTTGTACAGCATTTTGAACCCAGGATTCTGATTCATGTCCCTGCATTATGCACTATCTGCCTAAAGGGAGATCATCCAAAGTAATACCACCTTATCTCTCTAAGTATCAGAAGTCATTATTTTTGTCACACCCCAAATCAGGCCTAGTCGGATTTGGCAAACTAAGTTGGATAAGCGATGGGTATTTCAGTAATTTGTGCATGGGAGATTTTGGATGATAAGGATTTAATTACTAAGTAATTTATTAAATAACTTAAATGTGGGAATTATTTGGTGTGCATGTGGTGTATGGTTGTAGGGTGTTTCATTGTGACAATTATCTAGTGGTTTGTTTGTGTGATGCCAAGGTTATAAAATATCTACCTAAGAAATGATCAAGTAAGGTAAGTTTAGGGTGCCTTGGTGTTTGAAGTCAAAAGGTGGAATTTTGGTCCATTGAGAGCTTGCCATTTGGCATGGTCGGTGAGCACTAAATGAAGAAATTAAGAAGAGAGAGTGAGAGAGAGAGAGAACACAGATTTGTTCTCGTTCTCCCTTCCCTCTCACGCCTCCTCTTCCTCATCTCTTCTTCATTTGTTGCTTTCTCCTCTTCTTCTCTGTTTGGCTGGGATTTGAGCTTGCTTAGAGGTGGTTTTGATTGAGTTCTGGAACAAGATTAAAGAGGTATGTGTTTGGGTTTAGGGCTCCTGCGTTTTTGGGTTTTTCCTCTTCTCCATTTTCTTGTTTTGCTAGTTTTGAGTTAATTGGTTTGTGTTTGTGCAAGTTTGTGGTGGCAAGAAAGAGCTCAAGGGCAAGGTAGATTGAAGATTAAAGCTTGAAGAGTTTGTGGGTTGTGCTTCGAATGAGGTTTGGGAATGTCTTTGCCTTCCTTTTCTAGGATTAAGTTTGTGTGTATTTGTATGTTTATATTTGATTTCTAGAAATCATGGTGATTATGATATTTTTTGTGGTTCATATTTCATGGGTTTTGCTTTAGATGTGTTAAGAAAGTCCAAATGTGGTTTGAGGAACTTGATTGTGTTCTTGAGTGTAATGATGATGAGTAGTGATGAATTGATTATGTAAATTGATGTTATTATTTGAATCTATGAGTTGATTTTGCTTATGGCATGAATTATTGATGTTTGATTAGGTTTAATATTATGTTTGGAGTGAGGAATTTTAGTGTTGGGTTGAAAAATCTGGTGTTATGGCTCGACAGCGTGGAATCTGGGCATGGGTCACGGTGACAACCATTTTGCTTGTGACCGTGAGGTGCCCAGATTTTACTTCTGTTCTGGGTTTTGGGTACATCACGGTGACAACCATTTTGGTTGTGACCGTGAGGTACCAAAACTTTTGCTTCAGTTTGGCTTCTTTGGTACGTCACGGTGACAACCAATTTGGTTGTAACCGTGAGGCACCCAGAACTTCAATTCTATTTTGGGTTGGGGACATGTCACGGTGACAACCATTTTGGTTGTGATAGTGAGGTACCACTTATCAGCATTCTGTCGAGAGCTTTGGTATGTCACAGTGACAACCAATTTGGTTGCGACCGTGACCTACCCTGTTTTTGCAAAAAAATCTTATTTGTTTCACACGTTTTTAAGATGTTAAATTATAGATTTTTGCACGAATTGTCTTTTAATATGAACTATATATTAGTGAGATGGATGATATTTGCATGTACTGATTAATCAAAGTATGTGGATTCTTTATTGATTATAATTGAACTATGGACGTTAACTGTGTAATATAACCTGCGAGTCAGCTAAGTGGATAGTTAGGCATGCCTAATAGAGTTTCGTTAGCTGCAGCCCTTTGAACGTTTGGACCCTGATTAGGTCCCTGTTTGGTTCCTCGCGAACCCTTTAATGTGTTTGGATCTTGATTAAGATCCCCTAATGTGAAAGTGTTTCGAATGAGAATTTATGTGATTACTTTTATTCGTACCCGTAAGGTGCGCCCGTTCGTGCCAGCGAGGCACTGTCAGATTACTCGTTATCCACTATTTTGTGTCAGCAGGTATTCTGTCTGTTTTGTCTAATATAAATAAGAGAATGTGATATTTGTATGAGTATGATTTTGGACATGTGGATCGGAATTGTATCCGAATGTGGTTATGAATCTCTGAATGGTTTGTGTGTGACCTAAACATGTGATCTGGACATATTTATCTGTGTATCTGTATATGTAAATCATATTGTGAATGAATTTGTATGCTATCAGTTTTGGATCTAAGTGCTGGAATTAAGACGTGCATGACTGTGATCATGATCTTTCGAATGCCATGAACATATTTTATTATGTTATGTGTATGAGAATGTGGATCTGACTAGTTAGGTTATAAGCATATGAGATATTATGTATACGAATGTGAGCTGAGTTCGAATCGATATGGTTAATTAATGTGTATATGAATGAGGTTCTGTACTGTTAACTATTATGGTAGCATGTGGTTAAGTGTGCATAATAAGGTGATCTGGGTGATTGAATGATCACATACGTGTTATTTGAGGCATAATGCATATGGATCGGCCATGGTAAGTGTATGTGCGGTAATGGATGCTGGTGAGGCAAGCTTAAGTGTATAAAAATCTGACTTTGTATTAGTGTATGCTTTGAATGTAATATTCGGCTAATTGTTCTGTTGGTCTCAGCTATTGTAACATCTTTGGCATGTACTCATGTTTCTGCGTTTATGGCATGATATGTTATGTTATGTGATAGAGTCGCACAGTGGACATGGAGTGTTTGAAGTCTTTTCTTGGGTTCAACTAATGTGTGTGTTATGGCATGACAAATGTATGTTTAGGTAGCCAGTGTTCTTAGCATGATATTCATTATTATGGTAATGATGTTGCATGCAAATGAGTTATCAGTTAATGCATGGGTACCCTGGCATGATATTTTGCACATGTAATATCTCTTTTGACTACGCACGGTAAGACATTGATACTTGATACCTCGGTAAGTTCATGCATGTTAGATTGTAAGTACTTCTGCATGTTAATACTTATATTTTGTATAACCTTCTATTTGCATTAGTTCGACTCATATGATTATAGGAATGTGGTAACTGCATGACTTTGTCAATGAGATGAATACTCAAGTAATGTGTACGTTTTTATGTATATAATCTTATGAATGCATGGTAATTTTGTACAAGCATGTGATTCCGTATGCTATGAATAATTGCTTATGCCATTTGTGAATGTGTTATGCCTTGACGACCATTGTGAATGGTCATCCTTATTGCTATGCGTTTTCCCTACTAAGCGTTATCACTTAGCACGGGCTCTTTTCCCGTGCAGGTGGCAGGTTTGGTTCGGTTCGAGTCGCACATCTGCAAGGTCGGCCACGTAGGAGTTAGAAGTTCTATATTTTGTTACCAGCTTATGTAATTTGGATTTTGTAATTCAGTAACATTTTGTATATGTACAGATATAAAGATTTTGATGTAATATTTGGGCTATGTAAGTGTTTTCAAATATTGACGTTTTGGATTAGCTTTTTTACCTTTATGCCTAATGAATGCTTCTGCTGAATGAATGCATGTTTGCATGATAGTATGCTTCCGCTTAGTGCTCGTGTGTGTGTGCGAAGTAATGCATGATCACCTTGTGGCCTCAAAAGTTTTTAATTCCCTCGTATTTCTGTATGCTTATGATGTGTGAATGTATGCTTCGTTTTGTGTAGCACAACCGCTGGCGCCCTTTCATCGGGAGGTGTCAGAAGGGGGTGTTACAATTTTAAAGGTAGTGTGTCCCTTGTGGATTTTAACACTAGCTTTTCTTTGCGGAAAATGGGTCCCTTTGGGGATTTTTGCATAACCCCGTGCCTAATTTTTATCTGGAGTGGACCCAACCCATTCTAGTAGCTTTTTTTTTTCGAGGGTAGACTGCCTATTTTTAGGTTTTCACCTTACCCTTTGGCCTAACCTTTGCTTAGAAAGCCAGTTACGGTTTTCATCTCGAACGGCCTTTTTATTTTTAGGTGTGGCTAAAAGAGAGATGTAGGCTATTATTAAAACATCCCCTGTAGCACCCCAGTACCCCCGTTAGAAGGACATCGAAGCGTTACCCAACAAAACACGACGATAAACACATACATACATACATACATACATACATACATACATACATACATATATGCACATAAGCGGAAGCATTCTATGAGGCAAAAGATAATCTTTATACATATACAAATACTTACAATAATTACAAAAGAGCTCTAAAACATTTACATATGCCATTTAATAGAATTGCGTAATACATAAACAAAAATTCAGGAATTTACAACAAAATAAAACTCTAACTTCTATGTGGCCAACCCTTGCAGATGCACGACACGACCCGAACCACAAGCCTATCACCTGCACGGGAAAATAGCCCGTGCTAAGCGATAACGCTTAGTGGGCAGGACAAAACAACTGCAAATATGCATATACAATACTTGCAATAATAACTTATAAATACAACCTAGCTATGAAGCGTATAATCAATATCTTATTCAAAATCATAACAACCAATTTTACATATAATAAGCATATTAATATATTTTTCACTTCATGCATATTCCTACAATATAAACAATTTACTAATCTAATCATGTTCAATTTTAAGCTTCGTAGCATAATACGTCATATTTCATATACAAAGTCATGCAACGTATATTCAAATTCCAACATGCGAGAATTACCGAAACACCCTTAATTTTTTGACTTATCTTACGAATTCCGACTAGGCCCTTATCAGGGTGTTACATCCCCCCTAGGGTGATCAGTAGATATTCGCTTTGACACCTTCAGATGAAAATAATTAAAGACTTGTCATTAGATAAATAAATGAAATATTTCTTTTTAAAATAAAATAAAAAATTAATGAAAACGCAAACTGAGTTCTTTTATTCATTGCAAATTTTTGTACATTTCCATATGATTTCATCATACATGATCCTCAATTGACAAAAACTCAAAAGTACAAGACTACACCTAATCTTGGAATAGATCTTGTAAGTGTAGACACCGGGTCCCGAGTAGCCTTGATCAGGATTACCCAATGATGATAATTGCCTTCACAGGCTTAAAAGGTTAAAAGTGATGATTTTCTCGTCAAATTTGCATTTTAGAGTGAAAAATTAGAAAATAATAAAAAATATTTAAAAAATTAATTTTGAAAAATGGGGGCTTAAAATTATAGTGTTTTTAGTCAATTTATAATTTAAAAAAAAAAAAAAAAGGTCGGATCACGAGGGGCGCGGCAACGCGCTTGCGCCCAGCTCGCAGGCGCCTGGGCGCCCATCGCGCTGCGAGCGCAAAGGCGACGCTCAGCGTCGCCGATGCTGCGCGCCGCTAAAGGCGCGCGGTATCGCGCACGCTGAGCGCTGCACAGAGCGCTCGTGTGCGAGCGCCAGCGCGCGAATCTCGCCTTGTTGCCGCTCCGACGCCCGCCCCTCTATAGCGACGGACATCCTGGCCGTCTGTATAGGGTCTGATACCCTATTTTCCATTTTTTCAGCCTTTTTTCCGATTTTTTCACACAAAAATCCGTTTTTTATCCCAAAATTAAGGGTTTTGAGTTCAAATAAAATTCCAAAATATTTTTTATGGATTATTAATTAATAAAACTTGATTTTATCCCAAAAATAAAGGAATTTGAATAAAATTAGGTTTGTTTTCCTTAATTAAATTAGGGCAACATTTTCTTTTCTTTAAATACTTTATGATGAAAAATAAAAGGGAGCCTCCACTACGACTATTTTATTTTTTTTGACATCAGAATTTCAAGGATTTCTCTTCCTCTTTGATTTTTCTTCTAAACATTTTGAGATTTCTTTTTGAATAAAAAAGGTTTAATTGAAATTGAAAGATCAATTTTCAATTCTTAATTATTCCAATTAATTTCTTTGTTTTTCCTCCATAAACACAAGAAATTAATCATCAATTTGACATCAATTTCAATTTCAATCTTAAGCATACAAATCAATTCCTTTGTTTTCTCCACAAACAAAGAGGATTAATTTTATTGCTAAATTAATCTTTCAAGCAATTTTCCGGAAAATCATCACTTTTCCTTCATCAAATCCAATACTCTGAGGGTAAATATTCTAGGCTCAATTTCTATTCTATTTTATTTTTATTTAATTTATTCATATATATTTTATTATTTTTATTGATTTATTTATTGTTTTCATCTATTCATTTGTTGTATTGATCTTATATTTATTCCATTTAATTGTTTATATATGATTTGATTTTTATTCATGTGAATATTGTTTTTTTTTTAATTCCTAACATGTAAATAATTTATTTTGATTCCTCATTATTTTTAACATGCAACTAATTAATTAATTTAAATTAATCTTTTTGCCATGTAAATAGTTTATATTAATTATGAACACATCAATTAACCTTGTTATATATCATTATTATTTTCATCATTCTTTTGTTTACTAATTTTTATTATTCTTTTTATCATTGTTACATGATTTTATTATCATTTGTTTATTTATTCATTTATTATTTTTCATTTTTCATCATTATTTTTATCATGTGTATATTTTCATGTATTAATTAATTTATATGTTTTATTTTATTTTCATCACATCATTTAATCATTTGTCATACATAATGCATGTTTCTCATTTACTTTCGTTTGTTAACATTTTGATTCCATAATCATTCTTTTCATATCATCTTATTTTATTTTAATTTGTTATTCATTATTTTGTATGTTTAATTGGTTTAATTGATTTAATCACTAACATTATTTTATTTGTATTTTGTTTTTATGTCTAAACTCATTTTTTCGCTTGGGCGTTTTTGCGAGCACATCGGGAGGTCCAAAAAGGCTCGTTTGGTTCATATATTTATTTTCTTTTTTTTTGTAATTTTTTATTGAATTTTGCCATATAATTTTCTTGTAAAATTCTTTGTTTAGGCACGCTAAAAAGAAAATCACAAAAACATTTCTATTAATTAACTTGACATTTTTTTATATAAAAGGGGACCAATGTCCTAGTTTTTCATACCCAAATAAATCATCACATCAAAACCGTTTTATAATAAATATACATGCGGGGACCAAAGTCCTCAAAATAAATGAATAACCTGTTTTATGCATGTATAGCACATTTACAAATGGGAGTTGTATTCCGCTCCTTGTATTATTGTAATTTATTGCTCTTGATATTTATTTGCCCATTTACAGCTTTTGAAATGAATGAATGCGCCTTCAATTAATTGTATCGTGTGGAGAGAGAGCGAATCAATGGTATTAAAATTTGATCATAAAATAATCGAGGTAGAAATAGATGAGAAATCCCGGACCCAGCTCTGGTCTTTGGGCTCAAAGAGGCTAGAGGTCTACCCTCCAAGACACCTTTTTGTGCCACGAGACTTTAGCGCTAATCCTAGGCTCTTTAGGGCGAGAGGTTTACCTTTCAAGACCCCTCTGGCTGGCCCAAAATGGATACCAAGCGCAGTCTTAGGCTCTCCGAGGCGAGAGAAACTTTCCCAATGTTCTATTGGGTGGCGACTCCATGAAACCTCCTTGTTGCCCAACATAGACGCACTTACAATTTATTGCAAGATGTCAATGGACCCACAAATGCCCCGATCGCCCACGTGCGGGCGGTCTGAAAGGGCGGCGTTCGGGATCCGGCACGTGTCACAGTGGCGACTCCACTGGGGACGTTTATGGTTCGAGATTTCGATTCGAAAATACCTCTTTTAACATTTATGATTAAAATTTAAATCATAAATTCACCTTCTCTCAAATTTGCATTTGCATATCATTAGAGTCTTAGAATACGCTAGTTTGGTCCCTCTTTTAGCCCCGGTGCGTTCCTGAAGCACCTCCTCATTTTCACTCAATTTGGGAAAGTGTTAAAGATAATCACTAGCCCAAGCCTCGTACCTTAATGGTATATCAAAATAATGACCCAATCGGTCGCTATGCTCGTGATGAGATAGTCCTGTCGGCAGGGATCATGCTTGGGTAGCCTTAAAGTAACATCTCCCTTGTCCAAAGCTCATATAATGGCCATAGCTACTTTCCACAGGTGATATGAACCCTAATTCCATGCTTGCTGTATGGATCCTCATGTATTGGATGAGTCCAGATGTCTCGCTTGGTAACCTAGCCAAAGGCTTCCATGCCCCGGTAGGGCCATGTCGAAATTTTTGGAACGTCTAAATACATGACGATCACTATCCATCCGCTTGTACATTAGTATAGGAGTGTTATGTTGTCGGTTTTTCACCGCGCACCATACGTGTCCATTGGGTTCCACGTTAATCCATGGATCAAGCCCACCTAGGAAAGAGACCGCACTACCACGTGTGTGGGAGATATAAGGTTGGAAGGATCTATCTGCTTGCATGTGTTTGTCTATGTTGCATCAGCACGAGCAGGCATTGCATTTTAATCATGCACCATCTTAACAATTTTTGCATTTCAGCCATCATAGATTCTCCTGGGTGGTCTAGAGGTCCCGACAGACGGTTAAGAAGGACGCCGCTTTTGGGGTTAACAAAGTTAGTGTTGGATCAGAGTTCAGATTCAATCTCAGAAAATAGTGTGGGGTTTTCTCTCGAATCATCAACAGAAGTAAGCATGGCTAATCCATTAAATGAGTCTGATGCAACCCGGGTAATAATTGCTGAGGAGATAGGAAAGAGAATGGAGGAATTTGAAGCCCGCATGATTGCAATGATGGGCAATCTTGCCACCACAATAGCTGGGCAACAAGCTGCTGCTGCCCCTATCCGAGTACCAGCTGAACAAGGGGTTGTAAGAGAAGAGCGTCCTGCTGCAGTTAACCAACCAATGGTTGACCCGCCTATTGTTGAGCAAAGAGTGCCTGCACCTATTGAGCGTAGAGAGGGCCCCAGGTCTGAAGCTGAGTTTGGGGGAGATGAGCTAGAGGAGCATACAGTAGCTAAAGAGAAGTCACCGAAACTGGATGAGGCAATGTGGAGGAAAATAGAAGAGAGATTTGAGGCCATGGCAAGGATGATGACCGTGGGAAAAGGAATGAACCCGGAAGACTGAGAGCTAGATGGGGATGACCTGATTCCCCAGAATTTTAAGATGCCGGATATTCCCAAATTTGATAGCACCTCTGATCCTGCCACACACATCAAGCAATACTCGCTGGTCATGAAGGGAACGACCTTAACAAGAAAGCAAAAGATAGAGTATTTATGCTTGAGTCTCACAGGAGCTACTATTGATTGGTACCATGGGCTTGAGAGGAGGTCCAAGGAGGATTGGGACTTGCTAACCGAAGAGTTCCTTAAGCAGTACGATTGCAGTACCCGGATGGAGGTCACTTTGAAAGATCTCGAGTTGCTACAACAGAAGGCTGGGGAGTCCTTCCACGAGTACCTTACTCGGTGGAGAAACCAGGTTATGGAGATGAAATGCAAACCGAACACTTCTGATCAGATCCGGCTGTTCATTTGAAATGCCAGCCCCTACTTGAGAGATGGATTAAAAATGAAGGGACTGAAAGACTGGGAATCCCTGAAGGATATCGCCATAGAAGCAGAGGGAGAATATTTAGCCAAGAGGGCAAACAGCGAGTCCTATGCCAGGAAGGGATACAGCAATCAAGGGACAGCCAAGCCAGCAAGTTCCAACAGTGGTAACAGAGTTGGGAAGACTACCGAGGTGTCTGCAACCGGGGTAAATCAGAGGTATTTCTCCAACTTGGGTAGGCCTTTATCATGGGTACTGAAGAGGCTAATAAAAGAAGGAAAACTACGGCCCCTATCACCTAGGCCGGCCAAGACCCAAGGACAGCCAGGGCACAAAGAGAATGAATACTGCGCATTCCACCAACATACCGGGCATTTGACGGATGATTGTATAACACTAAGACATCGGGTCCAAGATCTAATTGATAACAAGCAGATCACCGATCCTGAGCAGAGGGAAAGCAAGAAGAAGTCCGGTTATAATACAGTGCCACCTCCAGTCTTTATGATTGGATTGAGCCTATCAGAATGGTATGTGATGCAAGACCTATATGGAAATGAGTATGTCGCTATTACTCACCCTGCAGTGGATGGAGAAGGGGTTTCCGTAGCAGCAATAGACTGTTGGTCCACTAGTGAGAGTGGAGATGATGAAGATGAGAAAAATGGAGAGTTTATGGATCCGTGGGATTCAGAGGAAGAAGAAAGAGTAGAAGCAGTAACAAGAAGTGGGAGGGTCATTCCAGAAGCCGAGAAGCAGCAGGACCCAGCACAAGCAATCGCAGAGAAGGAGCCGAAAGAAAATTCAATATTGAAGCAACTAAAAAAGACCACGGCTTAGATATCTATTTGGGACCTCTTGAGACAGTCCCCCTCTCACCGACAGAAGTTAGTTGAAGCATTGAGTGTATCCACCGTAGCAACTACAATCTCTCCATCCAAGCTTTTAGACCTTGTAAAGGGGGGATCCGGGGAGAAGTTGGTTTTTTCTGATGCAGACCTACCAACAGAGGGTCACAGCCACAACCGACCTTTGTACATCAAGGCACAGATCAATGGTAAACACACCGCTTGCGTCATGGTTGATGACGGGTCATCAATAAATGTTTGCCCTTTGGTAGCGCTTCAGGCCTTCGGGATGGATGAGAGTATGTTAAACAAATCTGACCTGACCATCACTGCCTACGATAATTCTAGGAGGCAAGCATTGGGAACTTTCAAAGCTTTGGTAAAGACGGGGCCTATTGAGACAGAAACGGATTTTGTGGTTCTACCGATCCCAGCAAACTTCTCAGCTCTGCTTGGAAGACCGTGGTTCCATAAGTTAGGAGGAGTGCCATCTACCTTACACCAGATAATTAAGATACCTCATGAAGGAGAGGTAGTGACCATTAAAGCAGCAAGAGAGAACCAAGTGTCTGCTTTGGAGATCTTTAATCAGCCATTCAGTGGCTTTCATGTATCAGTGATCGGAGAAGAGCAAAGCTTAGAAGGCAGCCCTCAAGTGGTGAATATGCTGAAAAAGATGCACTTCCTCCCAGGGGCTGGTTTGGGAAAAGAGTCACAAGGACTGCAGGATGCTATCACTACACGTGGTCAAAAAGATCGAAAGGGGTTGGGCTACAAAGGAAAGTATGGTAAGAAGAAAGTGTCAGGGAAGATTCCCCATATTTCGGAGAGCTTTGTGCCATCATCATCGGTTTGTGCTTACACCGGAGAAGAAGAGCCGCAGTGGGTAGATGGGAAGATTACCCCGGGTTTTGAAATTTTCAATGATGTCTTTGATTGGGAAATCGGAGTTGTTAAAGCTGTAGAGAACTTTTGGGATGAGGAGATTATGACCCAATGCAGCATCTGGGATAGAGGTGAATCCGAAGAGATTGTAACTGATAAGTTGTTAGCCACCAGACTTAAGGGGAAGGAGAAGATAGTGGAACCAGAGCCGAAGAGTGAAGATCTCAAGATTTCACCAAGCCAGGAAGCCAAAGCACAGTCAACTGCAGCATCGGCGTTGACTGAAGTTGATAGTCATTTAGATTCTCTTTTTATACCAGAACTCTTTGAGGACAATGTTAATGTTTCTGATTATGTTAATGAGATGAATAACTTTGCTTACTTGTGTGATGTTTCTGATGATTTCATTTCGCATGATCATAAGCATGATGCATTCATTTTTGATATCAATTCAACTGGTACAACCACATTTAATCTTGGAACTTTGGAAAATCCAAAGGAAATTTTGCTAGCATCAGACATAACTCCTGAAGAGAGAATAAAATTTGAGAGAATATTAAAAAAATATAAAAAAGTCTTTGCCTGGACCTATGAGGATATGCCGGGAATAGATCGAGATGTTGCCGAACATGCCATCCCAACTTACCCAGAGTTTAAACCAATCAAGCAAAAGCTTCGGAGGCTTAGGCCAGAGTGGGCACAGAAAGTGAAAGAGGAGATCCATAAGCAGATTGACGCTAAGTTCCTGATAGAGGTTCAATACCCAACATGGTTAGCTAATGTGGTTCCTGTAGCTAAGAAGGACGGTAAGGTTCGAGTATGCGTTGACTATCGAGACCTGAACAAGGCCTGTCCGAAAGATGATTTCCCTCTTCCTCATATTGATGTGCTAGTAGATAGTGCTGCTGCTTGCATGATGTATAGCTTTGTGGATGGATACGCAGGGTACAATCAAATTCTTAACAAGATAGTGGACCGGATCAAGATAGCCTTTATCACCGAGTGGGGGACATATGCCTACCGAGTTATGCCTTTTGGGTTGAAAAATGCAGGAGCGACTTATCAGAGGATGGCGACCAAGGTTCTCAATGACTTAATCCACAAAGAAGTGGAGGTGTACGTTGATGACATGATGATTAAGTCGGCTACCAAGGAAGGTCACTTTGAGGCTTTAGAAAAGTTCTTTCAAAGAATTAGCAATTACGATTTGCGCCTCAATCCCAAGAAGTGCCTTTTTTGAGTTATATCAGGAAAGTTGTTAGGTCATGTAGTAAGCCAGAGGGGAATCGAGGTAGATCCCGATAAAGTCAAAGCCATAAGAGAGATGCCAGTGCCCAAGAAGGAGAAGGACGTCAGAAGTTTCTTAGGAAAGCTTCAGTACATCAGCCGATTTATTGCCAAGCTAACTTCAGTATGTGAGCCTATTTTGAAGCTTCTTAGGAAGAATCAGCCGATGATATGGAACGATGACTGTCAACTGGCCTTTGACACCATTAAGGACTATCTGCTAAATCCTCCGGTACTAAGACCACCATGCCGTGCCAAACCACTAATCCTATACCTGGATGTGGAAGATAACTCAGTGGGTGCTATGATGTCTCAAGAGGACGATTTTGGTGTGGAGTTTGCAGTTTATTATCTTAGCAAGAAATTCCTGCCGTACGAAGCCAAATATGTAGAGGTAGAAAAGATTTGTTTAGCAGTTATCTGGGCTTCTAAGAAGTTGCGGCACTACTTTCATTCCTTCAAGGTACAAACGGTTGCCAAACATAATCCGCTCAGATACCTCCAAGAAGCACCCTCTCTACTAGGGAAGATGGGAAGATGGTTACTGCTATTGCAGGAATTTGATATTGAGTACATAACCAAGAAAACCATTAAGGGAAGAGCGGTAGCAGAATTCTTAGCCGAGCATCCTATTGAGGGAGATCAGTTTGAATACAACTTCCCAGATGAAGATGTTACGGCCATAGCAGTGCAAGGGTGGCAATTATTCTTTGATGGAGCAGTCAATAATAAGGGAGCAGGCGTAGGAGTTATTCTTACGACCCCAGATGGTGAAAGACTACCATTGGCTAAGAAGCTGAGGTATAAGGCTACCAATAATGAAGCAGAATATGAAGCTTGCATCTTTGGATTGGAAGCATTACTCGCTCTGGGGGCAGAGACCGCAGAAGTATTTGGAGATTCTTCCTTGGTAATTCATCAGATCAGAAGGGAGTGGTCAGTCAAGGAAGAAAGGTTGTTGCCTTATGTAAAGCACTTGAGAACGTTGAGCAGCTAGTTCGAGATTTGCACTTTCCACTTCATCCCCAGAGACGAAAATCAGTTAGCTGATGCTCTAGCAACATTAGTGTCTATGTGGGATAACCCAACAGGAGTTGCGATGAAACCCGTGCTGATTTATAGTTCGGAAAGACCTTGCTTTGAAGCTGAACAGGTGATGGACATTGAGGCCATTGATGGAAATCCATGGTATTATGACATTCAGAATTATTTAGAGAGATCAGTCTTTCCAGAGGAAGCCACTGAGAAGGACCAAGGAATGATCAAGAAGTTATCCACTTAATTCATCAGTGTTAATGGCACTTTGTATAAAAGGCAAGCTGATGGTATCCAGTTAAGATGTCTGGCAGAGAAAGAAGCTAAAAGACTTATGGAAGAGGTTCATGCCGGGGTTTGTGGAGCTCACATGAATGGCTTAGCCTTAGCAAAGAAGATCATGCGCCAAGGGTTTTATTGGCTCACAATGGATACAGATTGTTCAAAATTTGTGAAGCAATGCCAGTTATGCCAACAGTACGCGAATTTGAGGCATGTGCCAGTTTCAGAGTTACATAACTTAACATCTCCATGGCCATTTGCAGCATGGGGAATAGACATCATAGGCGAAATCCATCCCACGGCATCCAATGGGCACAGATACATCATAGTCGCAATCGACTATTTTACCAAATGGGTCGAGGCAGAATCCTTCAAGAAGATTGACGCAAGGGACATGGCCAAGTTCATAGAGAGGAATTTGATCTGCAGGTATGGCCTCCCTCATCACATAGTGTCCGACAATGGGGTGCAGTTCATGGGAGAAACTAGAAAACTTCTCGAGAAGTATGGTGTCAAGCATCATATATCCTCTCCCTACCGACCGCAAGCGAATGGGGCAGTAGAGGCCGCGAATAAGAATATAAAGAAGATCCTGTCCAAGATAGTCCAAACTTACAAGGACTGGGCTGAAAAGTTACCCTTTGCCCTGTGGGGATATAGAACAACGGTGAGGACGTCTACAGGCACTACACCATTTTCCCTGGTATACAGAACAGAAGCAGTGTTGCCGGTAGAGATAGAGCTTAAATCGCTAAGGGTGGTCATGGAAGCCCAAATCCCGGAGGCCGAATGGGCGCAGCAGAGGCTACATCACTTGAATTTACTGGATGAGAGTAGGCTGAAAGCTTATTATCATAATCAGATTTACCAGAAGAGATTGGCAAGGACATTCGGAAAGAAGGTGAGAAAGCATCCGTTGAAAGAAGGGGACTTGGTGTTCAAGCAGATGAGGCCAGGCATACCAGATATTAGAGGGAAATTCAGACCTACCTGGGAAGGGCCGTATATCCTTAAGAAGCTGCTGTCCAAGGGAGCTGCAATCTTGTCGGATAGTGATGGGAACGAATTCAAAGAACCGATCAATGTCGACAGACTCAAAAGGTTCCACGGCTAAAGACCAAAATAAAAGAAGAGAATAAAATGCCCTGCAAGTCGAAAACCGAAAAGAGGCGGCTGTGCTAAAATTGGGTGCCTCGACAGGGTGAAAACCGAAAAAAGGCATCCTGTGCAAAAATTAGAGGCATCAGAGAAAATATTTAATCGAGAAAACCCAAGAGGGCCGATTGATAACAGGAGTTTGATGCTGACAAAACCCACTCCGAGATTAGGTGTAGTCATATGCTTTTGAATTCTTGTCAAATGAAAATCATGTAGAAATGTACACAATTTTGCAATGAATAAAAGAATACATTTTCATTGATCTTTCAGTTCTGTCTTATAAAGAAATATATCAATTGTTCATCTAATGATTATTGCTCAGTCCCTTCATTGTATATGTGCTATTTGCTCTTAACAGAAGCTTTGGTGATAACCTAAAAAAAAAAAAAAAAAGAAGGCCGTTAGAGATGAAAACCTTAACTGGCTCTCTAAGCAAAAGTTAGGCCAAAGGGTAGGGTAAAAACCTGGAAATAGGCAGTCTGCCCTACAAAAAAATATAAATATAAAATAAACAAAAGCCGCTGGATTGGGTTGGGTCCATTCCAGGCAAAAGTTAGGCAAAGGGTTGTGTGAAAATCCCATAAGGGACGCATTTCTCGCAAAGAAAAGCTAATGTGAAAATCCACAAGGGACGCACTACCTTTAAAACAATGACGTTCAATGCCTAGAGCGATAAGGCGGCGTTACTTCAGATGATCTTCTTTCAATCAGGTAACATACAATACAGAACATGAAACAGAATACCGGGTAAATGATCATTGACCATGGGGGCAAGGATATATACCGGACGTCTCTTTCAGAAAACTTGTCGACGATCCTCAGGTTTTAGGGGGCATTATAGAGCAGGAAGGCTACAACCTCAGCGAACCATGGACCACCTAGGGCACAGTCTATACATTGTTGCAAGCATTTGCATTCCATATCATGCACACGTGATTTCTTGTATATTCCTATGCATACAATCTTGCAGGAGAAATCGACGGGGAACACCAACAAAAGCCGAGTGACGACACCAGTCCAAACTATTCAGGCTTAAAACCACAACTCCAAAATTCATGTATCAATATGATATTAAGAAAATTAAATACGAATTTATAATCCATGTATACTTGTATATTGATCAAATTCAGAAACATATGAATATATAAATATCACAAACAGGAGATAATAAGAACATATAATTCACGTTGAAATAATCCATGTTCATATAAATTACAAATATTTAAATCATGTATATTAATTACTAATCATGAACATAAATCTCATAATTAATCAATTATTAAATTAAAGAACAGATTTGAACTTGATCTAGATTCAAACAATGGAAAACCCCATGTACAGAAGCTTAAAAACTTTGCTTTTAGAAAATCCTTTAAACCAGAAGTTAAAATTTTGCTTTTAGAGAAACTGGGCAGCAGGAAGAAGGCCAGTCACGAGTCACACAGGCAGTGGTGTCTCGTGACGCTGGCTTCACGCGAGTGCCAGGAAAAACAAGGGCAGTCACGAGCCGTGACCCTCCGTCACGCCTCGTGACGCCTGAGAGGAGAGGGGAGGTCACGAGTTACCTGGACAGTGGTGACTCGTGACATGCAGGGAAGGGGAAAGGTCACGTGGCGTGACTCTCCGTCACGTCTCGTGACTTCCCAGGGAAGGAGGTCACGGCGTGATGCTCCATCACATCACGTGACCTTCTTCAGGGAAGAGGGTCACGGCGTGATGCTCCATCACGTCTCGTGATCTTCTTCTCACAAACAGCTTCTCCTTCTCAAAACTCCAGAATTTCCAGAAACCAGAAAACGTCAAAACCAGGAAATCGTGAAAACATAGTACATTCAAAACTCAAAAACCCCATTTTGTCTAAAACCATTTTTCATGCAATCATATTCGAATACGTACCTTCAAGTCTCCAGAGTACATTTACAGCAATTTTTAATACAAATTGTCCCATTTTACAATCAAAACAGAAGCAATGCCAGAACATTAACTTCCCAGGAATCCACATTCAAACTCATGCATATTCATCTCATTAACATACACAAAGTTATTCTATTCTACAGAAATCATATATACACATTACACTTCTCATGCATTTTGATATTCTAACGCACACAGAAACAATGTTCATATCAGTACAGCAAACAGGATCCAAAACGAGATATAACAGACGCTCCCAAACCTGTTACTGAAGTTCAAAATAACCACTGCAACTTTCAATCTACAACCTTGCCTTTTCCCTTCTCTTTCCTCTTATCTTCAGATGCTTGCAAACATGTAAAACCACATTCATTAACCCAAGAATAGAATCTCTAAAAAAAAAATCCATAGGAGAAGAAGGAGAACCACACGAAAAACTGACAGCCATTTACCTTCTGAAGCTTCAAAGCTTAAAACCTAAACTCAAGACAGATGAACACATACATGCAAACAGAAAGGAGGAACCGTGAAAGAAGAGATTAAGAGTGGTTAATGTGAGAGAGAGAGAGAGAGAACTCCATGCCTCTTGTTTCCCAGGAAGCTAAGAATTTCTCAGACTTCTCTTTTCTCTCACCCACATGCACACACTCACTCTCCACCTGGAACACATGCACGGGTTCACTAATCCACTTATCACTCTTTTACCATCAGATCCACACAATTCCCATAAAGTCCTTGTCAAATTACTCTTTACTCACTAACTAAAAATCTGTAATTTAAATACTTTTATTTCCTTGCAATCAAATCCTCTTTTCCTCATGCAAATTACCCACTTGCCCTTAATTGTCCAATTAAAATCGCTAAATCCTCTTAGGCCAGTTATGGGGTGTGACAACTCTCTCCTCCTTAAGAAAATTTCGTCCTCGAAATTTCCTTGCTTATCCATTACAACTCAAATATCAAAACCAAACAAAACAAAACTTATCATATCAAAACATACCAGAAGGACCTGCAGCATCAGTCGCATCAGCTCCAATCAAAGCATAGGCTCTATGTCGGTTATGATCTTCTGTAGCACCAGGTCGTTGCACCGTCTCAGATGGTGCTCCCGGAGCTCTACTTCCATCACGATTGCTTCGAGTGACATTGGATCTTCTGCTCTCTTGTTGATTCTGGTCCTCTTGTCTATTAGGGCAAAATGCAAACCGATGTTCCATACTTCCGCACTTAAAACATGCCCCGGTGATCTTGCGACAAGTACCCCAATGGTACCTATGACAATGCTCACACTCCGGTGCTCGATTTCCCTTACTAGCATGCGGTGCCACACTTCCTACTTCTGAAGGCACCAGAACAGACCCTCTATTTCCTTATTCAACTGGAGCACCCTTAGCCTTCTTAGTACTCGCAACTCCCCCTTCTGGTGCTCTCCTCTTCTGTGCTATCTTCTGCTTTACCATCTCAGATTCTTCTAACTTCATTGTTGCTGCCACAAGCTGATAATACCCCACTAGTTGCAAGACAATCATAGCAGACAAAGGACCTCTGAAAACCTCACGCAGTCCCTCCAGAAAATGCCTACATCTGAACTCACCAGTCAATAACTGTTCGGGCACATACTTACTCAAACGGTTGAATTCCTTGTCATATTCACTCACGGTCATACCCCGCTGCTTCAAACTGATAAACTCTCTCCACTTCGCTTCTTGGTAAGCCTTCGTTACATACTTTTGTTCAAACTCTTGCTTGAAATATTCCCATGTCAGTTCAGCTGGTCGTTGTGGATTCCTCATCACAAGCTCCCACCAATCATATGCTGATCCTTGAAGCAACGATACTGCACATGAAGCTCTCTGATCTGCGGGACATCTAATCTCTTGCAAAATCCGACCTACCGTCTTCAGCCAAAACTCAGCCACATCTGATTCATCTAAGGCAGTCCCATGAAAATCCTCTGCTCCTCTTTTTCTTAACAATTCAATTGGAGCCTTAGGAGCAGTCAACCTATCAACCATTTGCAACAAAACTTGCACTAATGTTGGATCAAAACCAACTCCTCTATTTGCACCCACAGCTGGTGCAGGTTCCCGCTCATGCCTATCCTGTCCCACTGGATCACCTCCTCTGATCGGACTATCTCTACGACCCACATAGACACTGTCCATTGTATCGCCCATATACTCACTTGGATCCGACTCCATACAAACACTACAAAACACAAGACATCTGCATTAGGCCATGACACTAAACTGACTCTCATGCATAGACTCGACTTTACACTCAAATAATCACAACATAACCCAGAACCACCAAATCTGGGCTCTGATACCAAGCTATAACACCCCATTATCCCTGTTGGAAGGATACCGGAATGCCACGCGGTCAAATATATAAACGAATCCAAAACATGCCAATAATTAAAATAAAAGATGAGATGTAAAGAAACTTTTAATTATATAGCAGTAAATCTGTTAACATATATCATATCTATATCGTTTTACAAATAGAGGCTCGTAAGCAAATACATATACAAAAATAATTGTTCCTTTACAAGAGATTCACTTAGCTATTAACAAGCCATGTACAAAATAACAGCGAAAGACTCAAAAATAACTTCATCCAAAAAGACTTCTAGTGGCCGACCTGCAGATATCTGACTCCAAATCCAAACTCGCCACCTGCACGGGAAAAGAGCCCGTGCTAAGCGATAACGCTTAGTGGGGAGGAACAAAACAAACGAACAATATGCATATACAATATTTATGACAATACAATAATCTAATGATTCAAAATCAAAGGCATCAAAATTACATGTAAACATATCTCCAAATTCCTTACTTGACATGCATAAATATATATAAAATACAAGCAATTAAGTAGTCAATTCATAATTTTCATCATTCCAAGAATACAGATACAAGGTGCATAATATAGAGTTATGCAAGAATTCATGTACATCATATACTTGTAATCGTGTCAAAAAATGCATCTCAACATATGCAACACATTTAATCATATAGCCTGATTAGTCTAAAATACTCTCTAGAAGTGGATATGGTCAAATGGATACTGATAGAACACAGTATCCCAAGCATATAGAGACATGAGTCTCAAACATGTACTTTTCATATAGAGACCGAAGTCTCGCATTAAATCCATATAGACCCATACAAGATCGAAACAAGGATCCAAACGGACCCACGTATAACTTTTCATCATATAGCAGCTGCACACACACTCTGACCTAAGTAAGCGCTTACTTATCCACTACTATGACTATTCAGGCTTAAAACCACAACTCAAAAATTCATGTATCAATATGATATTAAGAAAATTAAATACGAATTTATAATCCATGTATACTTGTATATTGATCAAATTCAGAAACATATGAATATATAAATATCACAAACAGGAGATAATAAGAACATATAATTCACGTTGAAATAATCCATGTTCATATAAATTACAAATATTTAAATCATGTATATTAATTACTAATCATGAACATAAATCTCATAATTAATCAATTATTAAATTAAAGAACATATTTGAACTTGATCTAGATTCAAACAATGGAAAACCCCATGTACAGAAGCTTAAAAACTTTGCTTTTAGAAAATCCTTTAAACCAGAAGTTAAAATTATGCTTTTAGAGAAACTGGGCAGCAGGAAGAAGGCCAGTCACGAAAAACAAGGGCAGTCACGAGCCGTGACCTTCCGTCACGCCTCGTGACGCCTGAGAGGAGAGGGGAGGTCACGAGTTACCTGGACAGTGGTGACTCGTGACACGCAGGGAAGGGGAAAGGTCACGTGGCATGACTCTCCGTCACGTCTCTTGACTTCCCAGGGAAGGAGGTCACGGCGTGATGCTCCATCACGTCACGTGACCTTCTTCAGGGAAGAGGGTCACGGCGTGATGCTCCATCACGTCTCGTGATCTTCTTCTCACAAACAGCTTCTCCTTCTCAAAACTCCAGAATTTCTAGAAACCAGAAAACGTCAAAACCAGGAAATCGTGAAAACAGAGTACATTCAAAACTCAAAAACCCCATTTTGTCTAAAACCATTTTTCATGCAATCATATTCGAATACGTACCTTCAAGTCTCCAGAGTACATTTACAGCAATTTTTAATACAAATTGTCCCATTTTACAATCAAAACAGAAGCAATGCCAGAACATTAACTTCCCAGGAATCCACATTCAAACTCATGCATATTCATCTCATTAATATACACAAAGTTATTCTATTCTATAGAAATCATATATACACATTACACTTCTCATGCATTTTGATATTCTAACGCACACAGAAACAATGTTCATATCAGTACAGCAAACAGGATCCAAAACGAGATATAACAGACGCTCCCAAACCTATTACTGAAGTTCAAAATAACCACTGCAACTTTCAATCTACAACCTTGCCTTTTCCCTTCTCTTTCCTCTTATCTTCAGATGCTTGCAAACAGGTAAAAGCACATTCATTAACACAAGAACATAATCTCTAAAAAAAAAATCCAAAGGAGAAGAAGGAGAACCACACGAAAAACTGACAGCCACCTACCTTCTGAAGTTTCAAAGCTTAAAACCTAAACTCAAGACAGATGAACACATACATGCAAACAGAAAGGAGGAACCGTGAAAGAAGAGATTAAGAGTGGTTAATGTGAGAGAGAGAGAGAGAGAACTCCACGCCTCTTGTTTCCCAGGAAGCTAAGAATTTCTCAGACTTCTCTTTTCTCTCAAACACATGCACACACTCACTCTCCACCTGGCACACATGCACGGGTTCACTAATCCACTTATCACTCTTTTACCATCAGATCCACACAATTCCCATAAAGTCCTTGTCAAATTACTCTTTACTCACTAACTAAAAATCTATAATTTAAATACTTTTATTTCCTTGCAATCAAATCCTCTTTTCCTCATGCAAATTACCCACTTGCCCTTAATTGTCCAATTAAAATCACTAAATCCTCTTAGGCCAGTTATGGGGTGTGACAATAACACAATTAGAGAACCACACGACATTGCATAATATTCAAGGCATTCGAAAGGTCACGATAAAAATTGCATATATTTAATCCACATGCGTTTAGCCCATAACTGATCAAATTCACATGCTTATATCCACTGCTGATTCACAGTAGTGGATAACGAGTAAATACAAACTGTACCTTACGGGTACGAATCGAATACGGAAAGTACCTTACAGGTACAAATCGAAAAGCAACATCATTATTTTCCACTATCAAAATGTTTTCACTGAATACACAGGGATCACTAAGATCCATTCGGGGACCTGATCAGGGTCCAAATCGTTCAAAGGGCACTGCAGCTACACTACACAGACTCTATTAGACATGCCTAACTATCCACTTACTTGACTCTAGCAGGTCATGCAAAAACCAAAGCATGTTTCAAGTCACATAACATAGTTAATCATGCATAATACAGAGTATAGTAAACAAATACATATATTCATTTATGAAGTAGGCGATATAATTCAATCAATACAATTTAGCACTATATAGTATTCTAAAACATATCTCAATCAAAATTATATAGTTTAAATCCAATAATCATCAAATAACATACCAACAGCCCAATAGTATTCAACAAAGGGTAACATAAAATGTTACACACGATATTTATTGTTTGACTAAATTAAAATACCCATGTATGCCATTTTCCAATGAATAATTCATAAAATAAGGCTAAAGAATTCAAAACAAAGGAAAAAGAGCTGAAAAAGACACATTTGAAATTTTTACAATATGATGGACAGAACCATTTTACATTAAACGATATCATTAACTATAAACACAAGTCAAAAACATTAATACACTAGCATAAAAATACGAAAGATAATTTACACAATGTAAAAAGCCATGCGAAAGAGAAGGAAGAAGACTTCTAGGCAAAGCAGGACAAAACAGGTAGGAGGGAGGCTCACTGTTGCGATCGTGACTTTTATCGCGCTCGCGACAGTAACAGAGGGGAAGAAGGGCAGTCACGAGTTGCGTACGCAATTGTGACTCGTGATTGAACTGCCTCACGCCCACCAGAAAGAGGGGACACGAGTCGTGACCTCCATCACGACTCATGAGGGGACTCTCTCACGCGTCGTCACGCTTGGTGGAGCTCTACGAGTCGTGATCCCCCATCACGACTCGTGACGGGACTCTCACAAAAGAGAGAAGTCACGCGTCGTGATGCTTGGTCCCCACTCGTGACGGAGCTCTTTCCCAAGAGAGAGGGGTCACGAGTCGTGATCTCCTCTCACGACTCGTGACTCTCTCCCCAAAACACAGAAGAACACACAACAGCTCGCTGCGCACGGAAGTGAATAACACGATTCTATCGCGATCGCGACAAGCATCCTGCTCGTGATAGAAGCGTATTTTCCATTTCCAGCAGAAATGCATTAAGTTCTTCTTTTCCAAAACCATTTTCAAAACCTTTCAAATAATACCCAATCATTCACAAACTCTTATCTTATCATACAAATGCATACCACAATATGCTCATGATCAAATCACACTCAATTAACACAAGGTGCAACAATTAAATCAAAGAAATCACAAAAATAGCAGACCAAGAACACGGAAACAGGGGTTATCCAATTCAAGCAATTCTCCTACCAAAATTAACATACACCTTTCTTAATCACTACACATACATTCCTAGAAAAATTACCCAACACAAAATCATGTATTTACACACGGTAAGACACTCAAAAGTCTAGAAATCACATCATACACAATCTAAGTGAGAATAGCACAAAATAGAGCACTCAAACTGAAATCACAACACACACACTCCCAAACCTCTTTTGAAGCACAACCCACACTTCTTCAAGCTTTAATCCTCAATCTTTTCCTTGCCTTTAAGCTTCCTCTTGCCAATCAAAGCTTGCACAAGCCAAAACCCAAGAGTTACTCTTAATCCAAAACCCTAACTCACACAAAACCAAAGAAAAAGGAGAAGAAGGAGAACCCAAACGCAGGAACCCTAAAACCCCAACTTACTTTTTTTTTCATCTTGCTTTCAATCTCCACCAGGACACCAACTCACGCCTAGCCACGGAGAAGAGCACAATCCATGGAAAAGAAAAGAAAGAAGAACAAGGAGGAGGAGGAGAAGAGCAGAACGTGATCTACCTTCCCTCTCTCTCTCTCTTTCCTTTTTCTTATTTCCCATTAATTGCCCCCTCCACATGGCCGCCTCCTATAGGTCCAAATCAAATATCTTTGGCTTCTTACTCTTTAGTCCCTAGACAAAACCCACTTAACTCCTCCTTTGACTTTCAAATACCAAGGCACCATACACACACATGTACCATATAATCACCTTAGTAGATATTTTAATACCTTGGTTACCATACTCACACTTTACTTGATTCTTCCTCCAATTAACATATTAGACTAATTCTTGCACTAAATTCCTTAATGTCCAATATTCTCATGTACAAATTACTGATTTACCCTTAAAATCCCGACTTGTCATGCACATTCCGACGAGGCCCGTTTTGGGGTGTTAAAGGGGTAAAGGTGGGAAATGATTCATGCCAACCATGGGATCAAAATGTGTAGGAAAGTTCATCAAAAAACTGGTTCTGTCGCGCTCGCGACCCCTATCGTGCTCGTGACGGTAGGCTCCAACAGGTGCCCAACGGGACCGCTATTCACCTCAAACTTGAACCGTCAAAACTAACTTCTAAACATTATGTTTAGGCAAAATGTCCTTCTTAACAATTGTTCCCTAGGATGCTAAGTTTTTAATGGGACAACTTACAAGTCATTTGGACAACTGGAACATAATATGTGACTTAAACAAACTATACTATTCCAATTGACCCTCCAGAATAGAGACACTTATGTTATGGCTATTTTTGGGACACTTAGAGAAAGAATGTGATCATAGTCATTTCTGGGACTTATATAGATATGGAAGTATGGGTTCTAATGGAATAACAATCAATTAATTTGGAGTTGTAAAACTCCACTTATCACCAAAACATCACACGGAGGTCTGATACAATCTGGGAAGAGTTTTCCCCCACAACTAGGGTTGATACATGATCACTATATTATAGACATGGGAATTCAACTAACACTGCAACACACATCCATTTTACATTTCAATTATATCAAATATCAATTAAACACATTAACATGCATCAATTGACACAACATTACAATTCACTACACATGCATAAATCAAAGGGCACACGATCCCTACCTCTAGAAGTGCAGTCAAAACACCCAAACTCAAATCTTGTCCTTGCCCTTTTCCTTTCTTCTAGCTTTAGCTTCTTACAATACCCAAATCAAAAACAAACTCTTAATCCATTTACTCAACCAACAAACTATAAGAAGGGGGGTAGAAATAGAAACACAAATCCAATATGCTTACCTCTTAGTTCACACGGTAACCTCTTCAAACCAACCAATTATAGCAATAACATAACTTGAAGAATCACAAATCAGAATGAAGAAAGGAAGAAGAGGGAAAAACCCATGATAGAATGAGAGCGAGTGAAGTAGAAATCTGATTGTTAGTGGAATGAGACAGATTTTCCCACTAACTTCAACATTTATTGCATGTGGCTGCCTAAGTGGCAAGCTTACAGCAAGACACATGTCTAAAATCTGCCACATGTTCCACTCAATCAAAATTTCCCACTTACTCCTTATCTCAATTCCCTATTAGTCCTTCCACTCAACTTCTTTTCTAACATCTAATTTGCCTCTTCAATTAGGTCCTTAAATACTCTTAATCTTATTCTTGGTCCAATTCCTTGTACCCTTACTATGCAAGTACACCATAAATCCTACTAGGGTGTAATTCGGGTTGTTACAATCTCTCCCCCTTAATAAATTTTGCCCTCAAAATTTCACCCGATAACACAGATAGTAAAACACTTATCACAACAAATCTTGTAAAAATCAAACACAATAACATAAGGACTTACCAGAAGGACCCGCTTGCTCATCTTCTTTCTCTCTAATCATAGCATAACATCGAGCTAGAACAACCGATGGAATCGACTTCTCAATTGTTTTCGATATATCATGTGTTGCTCGACGTCTTCTTCTTCCACCTCTTGTAGATCCAGTCACTCCCGTGTTTGCTCTATTACCTTGCTAAACCGTGCTCTCTTTCATTTCTTGACAATTGGCAAGCATATGCTCCATGCTGCCACATTTGAAACACACTCCTGAAATCTTCCTACACATGCCTCGATGAAATCTCTTGCAATGTATACACTTTGGCACACAAGTTTCCTTACTAGGGGGTGCCAAGACACTTTCCTTAGATTCTTGCACTGGACCTATCCATTGAGTATGTTGTCCACTAACTCCATCACGAGTTCTCTTACTACTAAACACATTACCATCGGTTACCTTTCTCTTGTGCTCCTTCTTTTACTTGATCACTTTCGATTCTTCTAACTTAATCGCCGATGCCACTAACTGATAATATCCAACCGGATGCATAACTGCCATTGCCGACAATGGACCTCTAATCAATTCTCTTAATCCATCTTCGAAATGTTGGTGTTTGAAATTCTCAGTCATCAAAGCAGTAGGCACATACTTGCTCAAATGACCAAACTCTTTCTCATAGCCGCTAACCGACAAGTTCCTTTGCTTTAAACTTATAAATCCTTCCACTTTGCCTCCCTATAGGCCTTGGTAACATACTTTTGCTCAAATTCTTTCACGAAAAATTCCCATGTCAATTCAGCCGGCCTCTATGGATTGAGAAGCAAGAACTTCCACCAATCATATTCAGACCCTTGCAAAAGCTATACAACACACACAACTCATTGATGCGGAGGGCAAGATATCTCTTGTAGAATCCGATCAATCCTCTCAACCAAAATTCTGCCATATCCAGTTGGTCCAATGAATTTCCATTAAACTCTTCCGCTCCCCTTTTCCTCAAAAGCTCAGAAGGAGCCTTGGGAGTAGTCAATCTGTCTACTACTTGAAGTAAACCTTGTACTAATGCTGGATCAAAACAAAAACCCTGACATCCTGCTTATGGACGCTCACGTGTAGGCCTATCCTGTCCGACCGGATTACTTCTAACTAGATTAACACTTTCCATCGTGTCGCCCATATACTCACTCGGATCCAACTCCATAAAAACACTACATAAGACAACATTTGTATTAGGCCACAACTCTAGACAGACTCTCATGTACAGACTCTATACTCAAACAATCACATAAAAGTCGAACCGACTAAACCGGTGCTCTGATACCACAACTTGTAACACCCCAATACCCCTCGGAAGGAATATCGAGATGTCACACACAACATAAACATTCAAGCAAGAGCTAAAGCGGAAGCACTCATGAATAACCACATAAACTTGCATAACTGAGCTTATAAAGTATACATATACTAAGTCATTACATTACATATCAAAATTACATGCCTCACAAAATGTTACAAAATGTACAAGCAAAAACTAGACTATATACCTTATCCCTATACTAGTACAAAAATAAGACTTTAACTCCTAGTGGCCAGCAGAAGCGCGACTCCAAAACCAAACCAATCCTGCAAACCTATGCGGAAATAAACATCCGTGCTAAGCGATAACGCTTAGTGGGGATCTACAAAAACAAAGGACTGCATAAGCATACATAATAGTATATACATATCATGCCAAGGCGTAAAAGTAATGTCAGTTACAAAATTATAACATGTACAATTCAATCTTATCAAACCTAACATGCTCAAAGCACCATAACATTCTTATTTACGTAACACTTAACGGAATCTTAACAATATCAAGTCCACTTGATAAACATAACATAGCCAAAAGCATTAATATAAAATGCTCAAAACAAAACAATCATTCCATCATCAAAAGCATAAGCTCGATTATTACAAAAGCAAACAAGAAGCCTGAACTCTCATGGACTGTGGATACGGGTACAAAAGATACCGATGAAATTCAGTATCTAAAACAAAAGACATAAGTATGAAAACATTTGAATACCCGAAGGTAACAAAAGAGACTGAGTCTCTAGACAAAAGACCATAACGGTCTACTAAGCAGCCGCACAAAACCCATTGTAAGCATGCTTATCAATCCACTAACTTGACACTTCAGGCTCGCTAACACTCTAATTACGACAACACATATTCACGTATCCAATCGCAATCACATCTCACTCAATTCATGTACATGCTAAAAAATCCAAAAAATATATATAATTCCTACTAGAAAATAATACCTAAGATATATAATATATATATTCAAACATATTCATATACTCATCTCATAATATTGAACATGAATTGGATAAGTAATATGAACTTGTAGAGAAGTTCGGGTGCATTTTGGGAAGGATAAGTACACAAAAATACTCAAACTAGAGGGGCGCAAAGGTGGGACATGATTCATGCCAACCATTGGATCAAAATGTGAAGGAAATTTCATCAAATAACTAGTTATGTCGCGCTCACAACAGTAGGCTCCAACAGGTGCCCAACGAGACTGCTATTCACCTCAAACTTGAACTGTTAAAACCAACTTCTACAAATCATGTGTAGGCAAAATGTCCTTCTTAACAATTGTTCCCTAGGATGTTAAGTTTCCAATGGGACAAGTTACAGGTCATTTCGACATCTGAAACATAGGATACGACTTAAACAAACTACACTATTCCAATGGACCCGCCAGAATATAGACACTTATGTTATGGCTATTTTTGGGACAATTAGAGCAATAATTCGATCATAGTCATTTCTGGGACTTATATATATGGAAATAGTGGTTCTAATGGAACAACAATCATTTAATTTGGAGTTGTAAAACTCCACTTATCACTAAAACATCACACAGAGGTCTGATAAAATCTGGGCGGAGTTTTCCCCTATAACTAGGGTTCATACATGATCACTATATTATACACATGGGAATTTAACTAACACTTAAACACACATCCATTTTACATTTCAATTATATCAAATATCAATTAAACACATTAACATGCATCAATTGACACAACATCACAATTCACTACACATGCATAAATCGAAGGGCACACAATCCCTACCTCTAGAAGTGTAGTCGAAATACCCAAACTCAAATCTTGTCCTTGCCCTTTTCCTCTCTTCTAGCCTCCGCTTCTTCCAATACCCAAATCAAAAACAAACTCTTAATCCATTTACTCAACCAACAAACCACAAGAAGGGGGGTAGAAACAGAAACACAAATCCAATACACTTACCTCTTAGTTCATGCGGTAACCTCTTCAAACAAACCAATTATACAAATAGCATAACATGAAGAATCACAAATAAGAATGAAGAAAGGAAGAAGAGAGAAAAACCCATGAGAGAATGAGAGTGAGTGAAGTAGAAATCTGATTGTTAGTGGAATGAGACAGATTTTCCCACTAACTTCAACATTTATTGCATGTGGCTGCCTAAGTGGCAAGCTCACAGCAAGACACATGTCTAAAATCTGCCACATCTTCCACTCAATTAAAATTTCCCACTTACTCCTTATCTCAATTCCCTATTAGTCCTTCCACTCAACTTCTTTTCTAACATTTAATTTGCCTCTTCAATTAGGTCCTTAAATACTCTTAATCTTATTCTTGGTCCAATTCCTTGTACCCTTACTATGGAATTACACCATAAATCCTACTAGGGTGTAATTTGGGTTGTTACA
This sequence comes from Excoecaria cochinchinensis, assembly GCA_947683425.1. Lineage (NCBI taxonomy): Eukaryota > Viridiplantae > Streptophyta > Magnoliopsida > Malpighiales > Euphorbiaceae > Excoecaria > Excoecaria cochinchinensis. Next base: position 227,665 of record CANTUQ010000245.1, read on the forward strand.
AGTCGACACTGTGATGCGCGCTGAATTCGATCATTTCACGGAGGCCCGCTTTTAGGGCCCGAGAGGGTTCAAGATGCGTCACGCCGACAATCCCGTCACCTATGCGCTTGCACACGTAGGCTGGGTGTCTCTCGCCCCTTTGCCCACCCAACGTCCCCTAGCCATTTTTTAGGCCAAAAATGTGTTTTTTCCCCTTTTTTTGTGAAATTTAATTTTAAAACATTTTTTCTTTGGACTTTTAAAATTCAGCAGTTCTTTTCCTGTTTTAAGAACATTTAAATTGATTTATTGGCTTCCAAAAAAACTATTTTTTGGGGGACACAAAAGTTTAATTTTTTTAAGAAAAATGGGGCTTTTTTTTTTGCAGTTGAGAGAAAATTCTAAGATTTTATTTTTTAGAGGAAACAATAATATTTCTTGAAGAATTCTTCTAAAAATTCTTTGCCTTTTGATTTGAAAAATAACACTTGAGTAAGAGAAATCAATTCTCTTTACTTGAGATTGTGAAATTTATCATTTTATTCAAAAATTTCTTGAGTTTTTTTAATGAGAAAAAAGCTTGAGTTCTTTTGTTGTTTCTTAATTTGATTTTCATTGATTGTTGACAAGGAAACAATTCACGACCTTTGCTTTTTAGATCGATAATTCTGAGGGTAAGTAATTTGTGTTCAATTTTGTATTTTATTTTTTATTATTATTTTTTTGTTTATAATCAATCAATCACCATGTACATTTTTTTAGATCTATTATTTTTTTTGTTTTATGTGATTTTAGTCATAAATTTAATATTCTTTAACATATTTTATTTTTTTTACTTATTGTTTACTTGATTGTTCATTTTTTTTATCATCATCATCATCATCATCATCATCATCATCATCATCATCATCATCATCATCATTATTATTATTATTATTATTATTATTATTATTATTATTATTATTATTATTATTATTATTATTATTATTTATGTTTTTATAGGTGTTGATTTATTAATATTTTAATTTATTTATTTCATTATTTCATTTAATTTATTTGTCATTTATAATGCATTTTATTTACTTTAATTCATTTTTATTATTTTATGTGTTTAATTGATTTTTTTTTACTTATTACTAGCATCAATTTTATTTGTGTTTGTTTTTATGTCACTACTTTTTTTATGTTTGAGCACCTTTGCGAGCAAATGAGGAGGTCTTGGTTGTTGTTGTGATGCCCACTCTCAACCACTGGAACAGCTCAGCTGATCACCACACAGCAAACACATGCACAAAACACTACATTACACGCATGCTAAAACCTGTACAATTAAATTTCATAACTCACACATTCACATCCATACGTACATATTGCTATGATACAAAAGGATTAAACATTATGTATACAAAACTTATTGCCCAAATCCCAAAACCTACACTATAAGTACTCTTAGTGTTGACCGATGGCAGTACAGATTTGTCCTTCACGATCACCTCGCGTCCAAACCTACACGGATTAGCAAACCCGTGCTAATCGATAACGCTTAGTGGGGAAAACAACATACACACGTATATATATATATATATAGCATACATTACAATAATTATTCAATTAAAAAATATGACATGTTACAAGCATAATAACAATCAATTCAAGTTAACAAGATCAAGGTATCATATATATGCATATTATGTATTCATATAAATAGATAGTTACAGCTCATGCATAATCTTCATCACATTAGTGTACACATTCGCATTGAATCCACAATTAACTTAATCATATATCACATTGTTCACTCATTACTCTTATTAGTTTATCCTTGCCTGCAATTCAAAGATGCGGATAATGGGTATCGCATTGGTACCCCATGGGTACAGTAATTACATTAGTATCCATGGATACATCACATTCGCATTAGTACCCTAAGGTACAAAAATATCAACATTAATTTCACATTGGTTAATCAAGTCTGGATTCAAATCGCATTGTGATTCCAGAGGAATCGGACGCATTGTGCTGTAGCACTTAGACCATATAGGCATGCCTATCTGTCCATTACTTGACTCGCAGGCTAAACATTATTAAGTCTACTTTTTATTGTTATTGCAAATGTAACATTATAATATCATACAGTTATATCTCGTCATATAGCTCATATTCATTGTAGATTTGCATCACAATTTCTTCATCATAGCATATGCATAAGTTCCTATGTATTTACATATACACCAATATGGATCTTATGTATGCTCAATCATATTCACATGCTTAGTTAACGTTTAATGGTTAAGGTGCCACTGAAAAAAGATCAACATAAGATCAAGTTTAACAAAATGAAAAAGGACGAAAATTGGAAACTTTCGATTTTCAGGACAGAGGGCATTTACACGGTGTTATGACAATATCTTACCGCCATGTAAGACATCCTACATGGTGGTAAGGAAAAACCATACCGTCGTGTAGTATGCCGTACACAAATTCGTCAAAACAGAGTGCATTTACACGCTGGTATGGCAAAGCTTTACCCCCATGTAAAATGCTAAACACATAATATGATAAAAACAAAATAACTTTACAAGGCAATATGCAAAGTCCTTAACGCCGTGTAAAATCACGAACAATTATTTTTGAAGAACAGAATGTGATTACACGGTGGTATGCCCATTTCATACCACCATGTAGATCACCCCAAACCCAGAAATTAGACAAAATCAACCCTTTAAACACATACTTATTCATCCCATTAACACTTTATATCATACTCCCCTTGTTTCAACCACTTTAATTCCAATTATGCATCACCTTAAAAATTCAGTTTCATTTCCTTTAATTTCTACCTATTACCAACGTTATACCAAATATTAAATCAATCATGCTCTCATAACCTTCCAAAGGCAAGTTCTCACTTCAGTCATTTACCTATTCCATACTCATCTCAATATTCAAATTAAACACAAATCAAGTCATACACATGCACATATAAGAATAGTTTCCCAAACCTCCTCTCCTTTGCTCCTAAAGAGTTTCTTTTGCGCTAGGTTCTCAAACTTTGGCATTCCCTTTATCTTGCTTTGATTTCTCAACTACACACATAGTCCAATTTCTAGAATTGGATCACAATATCAGTCCTCAATCCAACACAATTACATAATTAGAAAGAGCAAGAGAAGAAGAGTTAATCTACTCACTTACCTTGCAATTCAATGAACTTAATTTACCCTCCAAATTACATAATTACCATAGTAGGATTCAAAAAATTAGATGAAGAATTCACAAGAGGATTGCACGGGTGAAAAAGGTAAAAGAAGCATAAATTGAAGAGAGAAAATAGTGAGCGAAAAAGTTAGAATTATGAATGCATGTTTTAGGCACTCTAATTTATATTGAAAGAGTAAATTGGAATTTCATTCAACTTGGCTTGCATGTTAAGAATATTTTCATAATCAAGAATAATTAATTCAAGTTCTACTCATTATTGTATAATTATTAATCTTTTATCTTCTCCGATTATCTATAATTAGGTTAAATAATTAGACATAGTATTTCCACCTTCACTCAACAAATTAATGATCATTGTAAACAAGATTAAAATTGGGTAGTAATAGTGTATAATAATTAGCACATTTGTCCTGGGATCGACATCTTTTGTACTATTTCGGTACACCGTATGCTTGCAGAATTGGCATATATAGAATTAAGCCAACAAGTTTTTGCGTCATTGCCAGGGAATGATGTTATTTTTGTTGCCATTGTGAAACTTGATTTATGATTTTGGATTACTATATTTTATATTTCATTTCATTTTATTTGTTTAATTGTTTAAATTGACTTATTTGTGTTTTGTGTTATTTTTATAGGATTTGATAAGTTCATGCCTAGTACTAGAAGTTCTCAAGAAGAGCTTGAACCTTTGAATCCTAAAATAGAGAGATACTTGTCAAGTAATAAAAAATCAAATAAAAAGAAGAATAAGAGTAAGAGACCAATAATGGTTGAAGAGGAAAATCCACCAAGGTTGATGGATTTTGCTACACCCGCATTAAGTGGTGCTCAACAAGGTGTGGTAAGGCCTATGGTAAATGCTAACCAATTTGAAATTAAACTTTCTCTTTTGCAACTGATACAAAATAGTATACAAATTTATGGTTTGGCAAATGAGGATCCTAATGCTCATTTGGCAAATTTTCTAGAGATATGTGATACTTTTAAAATTAATGGAGTTTCTAATGATGCAATTAAGCTTAGACTTTTTCCTTTCATTTTGAAGGATAAAGCCAAGGCTTAGTTGAATTCATTAACTATAGGATCAATAACTACTTGGGACCAATTGGCCCAAGCATTTTTATCAAAATATTTCCCTCTAGCCAAAACTGCAAAAATTATAAAAGATATCGCAACTTTTATGCAAAATGATATTGAATCTTGGTATGAAGCATGGGAGAGATTTAAAGAATTACAGAGAATGCGTCCTCACCATAACCTTCCAAGAGAGCTATTAATGCAAACCTTCTACAATGGGGTGAATCCTACCACAAGAGGTAACAATGATGCAGCATCTTGTGGCTCTTTGATGAGGAAAACAATAGAAGTTGCCTTTGAATTGCTTGAGGAAATGGCTATGAACAATTGTATGTGGCCCACCGAAAGAGTAAGGGAATCTAATTCTAATAATAGGGGGGTTCATGCCATAGATTCTGTTGTAGCCTTACAAGCCCAAATAGAAGCTTTAACTCAAAAAGTTAGTAGCTTAGGAATGGGGGGTAGTTCACAAAAAGGTATGTGCAGACACCGGGTCTCGAGGCAGTCCAGATCAGAGTTACCCGATGAAGAAATCAATGTCGATTTCCGAGTAAGGGGATGAAATTCAGAGGTTTTCGTCTTTCGGTCTCGCAAGGATTAAATTATTTTTTTTTTTCTATAGCATGGAGTTTTGAAAGAGTTGGATAAATTTTACAGAATTTGGGTAAAAATGGGAGTTTTGCTTCACAGACGGGCATTCCGTCTGTGTAGGGACGCCCGTCTCTACTTTGGGAGATACCCGTCTCTAGGTGTAGTGGGGATGAACAGGTGGCGATGTAGGGACGCCCGTCCCTGATTCACGCTCTGTCCCTAGTCAGTCTCCCGCATTTGCCCCTAGTAGGGACAGCCGTCGGTAGGTGCAGGGAAGCTCGTCGGTACGGTAACTGACCGGATCACTCGAGATTGGATAAAATTTGATCTCTTTTCTTTTCAAAATGGGGATAGAATTTATCCAAAACTTGAATTTTAAAGTCCTTTTAAAATTCAAACTTTAGATAGAGGTTTATCTTAATTATCTCATAAAACCCTATAAATTAAGGATCAAATTTCAGTTTTAGCGGTTAGGAAATTTGGAGAAAATTTGGAAAAAGAGAGAGAAATTTTTGAAAAATTTTATTTAGAAATAGAGGCTATCAAATATTTTTTGGAGAGAATTGTTTTTTAGAAAAGGGCTTTTCTGTGAGTAAATTACGCAAAAAGTTTATAAATCTCTATTCATCTGTAGAGTTTTATTTTGATAAAACTTCTTTTAATTAATCAATCTCTTTAATTCTTTTTCTTACGAATTAAGTCAAATTGAGGTGACGAAGTTCAGTCATTTCCATCAATATAACTAATTCGAACACACTATCGCTATCAAAATTTCAAGGAAAGAATAACATAAATTTTCTTTCTTTGATCTGATTCTTCTTTTGATCCTTGCGAAGCACACGGGGACAAAATCATTCGACATCCACACTAAAAGGTAAAATCCGAGGGTAAACATTCTGGATTAACATTTGTATAATTTAATTTGATTTACATTAATTTCTATATACACTTCATATTCTTTTCCATAAAAGATTTAAGAGGTTCTTTAATTTGTTTTTTTTTTCCCTCACTAGGGACGGCCGCTGGTATGATCCAGATAGCCGTCCCTAGGCCAAATTCTCATTTTTATCTCATAAAATCCTTTCTCTTGACTTGTTTCTGTCGGAATTTTCTCATTTTTATCTTTATTCACGTTTTTGCTAACATGTTTATCCTTGTGAATTCTTTTCTGACCATTGAAAGTTGGAGTTGTGAGAGATGTTGGTTGCGCCGTCCTGAGGATCTCGATTTGGGTTCATTTTTCTACCCTTACCTTTTATTTATGTTGTTATAGAAATGGTTTTAATGTTGTTAAGGTAAAAAGGACCAAAAGCTTTTTAACAATTAAACCTGGAGATTTTCCCGAAAACGGTGGACCAATGTCCCATTTCAGCCAATAAAATCAACACTTCATAAAAACCATTTTTGTAATAAATATGTGTGGTAGGACCAAAGTCCTCATTCCAATGAATATCCCGTTTTATTCATGTATCGCATTTTTTACAAACGGGAGTTGTATTCCACTCCTAGTGTTATTGTAATATTGAATGTTTTATCTTTTGGATTTATCTTCCATTTATCGCTTTTGATATGAATGATTGCGCCTTTAATTTAAATTACATCTTGTGGGAAGTTGGTGAAACAATATATTCAAAACTTAATTACAATATTGATCAAGGTATAAATAAATGAGAAGTCCTGAACTCACTCTGGTCTTTGGGGCTCAAGAGGCAAGAGGTCTAGGACTTCCAAGACACCTCTTGAGTCTCACCAAAAGGCTTAAATATACAATCCTAGGCTCTAGGGGAGTAGAGGATAAGGCCTCCAAGATCCCTCTGGCTAGCTCAGATGGATATGTATGTGCCGTCTTAGGATCGATAAAGCTAGACGACCCTTCTCAATGTTTTATTGGGTGGCGACTCCAAGAAACCTCATTGTTGCCCAAAATAGACGCACTTGTAAATACCTTACAAGTTTTATGAACCTTTCCTGATCGCCCTAAAGCGGGCTTTCGGGAGGACGCGGGGTTTGGCGCGCGTCACAGTATGCACTATTTATCGCCAACAAGGTCATACAAGTGAGGGATGCAATTTGGGAATAAATAATTTTGAAGAACAAGTTAGTTTTATACAAGGGCAAGGAAGATGTAATCCATACTGAAACACATATAACCTTGGTTGGAGAAACCATCCTAATTTTTCTTGGGGAAATAATAGTAACCAAAATAGGGGGTAGGATTTCAACCACCTCAAGATAGGTTTAGAGCTTTAGAGGTAAAAATGGATAGGTTCTTAGAGGGGATTAATCTAAAATTTAGTTCACAAGAAGAGAACCAAAAGAGGCTAAAAACAAAATTTGACCAAATCATTAAAAATCAAGCCTCATCAATCCATAATTTGGAAGTACAAATAGGTCAAATAGCTAAGGCTTTACCTTCAAGAGTACAAGAAAATTTACTAAGTAATACGGAGGATAACCCAAGAGAACATCTAAAAGCAATCAAATTGAGGTAAGCAAATCTTGCACTAATGAATTTGTTACTACTAACAAGAATGGAGATGTGTAGGAAAAGGAGCAGAAGAATGACTCTTCTATCGCGACAGCGACACCTGTCGCAAGTACGATAGAGGAGAGACCGGGCTATATCGCAGGCATGAAACCCTTTGCGGGCACGACAGCAAGAGGAGAGTCTTCTGTCGTGATCGCGACACCTATTGCGGGCGCGACAGAAGGGGTGACCAAAAGCCAAACTCCACAAGTTTTTCAACCTCGTCCACCTTTTCCACAACGATTGAAGAGTGAACACCAAGATAAGCAGTTCCAATCATTTATTGATAAATTGAAGCACTTACACATAAATTTAAATTTTATTGAGGCCATTACACAAATTCCTAACTATGCTAAATTCCTTAAAGACTTGGTTTCAAAGAAAAGAAGTTGGGAGGATATATCTACTATAGAATTGACTTAAGCATATAGCTCAATAGTTTCCAATATTTTGCCTACTAAGCTTAAGGATAATGGTAGTTTCACTATTCCATACACTTTAGGGGATGTTGATTTTCCTAAATGTTTATGTGATTTGGGGGCTAGTATAAACCTTATGCCTTTGACTATCTTTAAGAAGTTAAGATTGGACTATGTTAAACCTACTTCTATGGTTTTGCAATTGGCTGATCAATCTATTAAAAATCCATATGGCATTGTGGAAGATGTGCTTGTGAAAGTTGATAAATTTATTCTACCAACTGACTTTGTTATTTTAGATTTTGCATATGATGTGAAATGTCCATTGATTTTAGGAAGACCTTTCATGAGAACTGGTAGGGCTTTGGTTAATGTCTATGAGGGCACTTTAATCTTAAGAGTGGGGGAGGATAGTGTGCAATATCAAATGGATAAGTCCTTAAAATATCCCATGGATGAGAATGTGCGCATGAAAATAGATGTCATTGATGCTTATGTATTGGAAGTATTATACAATGAAGGTCAAGAAGAGGTTGATCTTGAAGAAGAAGTCCATGAAGATGTGCAGCAAGATGGCTCAAGGCCTGAACTTCTAAATAGAAATGAAGCTCCATTGCCACCTTCCATTGTAAGTCCTCCTAATGTTGAATTGAAAGAGCTACCTAGTCATTTGAGGTATGCATTTCTTGAGCCAAATCATACTTTACCTATTATTATTTCTAACAAACTCATAAGTGCACAAGAGTCTTCATTGTTAGAGGTTGTTAGAAATCGGATAAAGAGTATAGGTTGGCAAATTTCTGATTTAAAAGGAATTAGTCCTAATGTAGTCATGCATAGGATTAACATGGTAGATGAATGTCAACCAAAAGCTGATAGACAAAGAAGACTGAATCCTAATATGAAAGAAGTTGTTAAGAAAGAAGTCATTAAGCTATTAGATGCTGGGATTATTTATCCAATTTTGAATAGTTCTCGGGTAAGTCCTATTCATTATGTACCTAAGAAAGGGGGTATGACTGTAGTTAGAAATGAGATTGGGGAATTGATTCCTACTAGAACCACCACCGGTTGGAGGGTGTGTATTAACTATAGGAAATTAAATTCAGCCACTAGAAAGGATCATTTTCCTTTACCATTCATGACCAAATGTTAGAAAGGATAGCTGGCCATTCTCATTATTGCTTTTTAGATGGTTATTCAGGATATTTCCAAATATTTATCTATCCTAGTGACCATGAAAAGACCACCTTTACTTGTCCATATGGGACTTTTGCCTATAGAAGAATGCCATTTGGGTTATGCAATGCACCAGCAACTTTTCAAAGGTGCATGACTTCTATTTTTCGGGATATGATAAAAGACATTATGGAAGTATTCATGGATGACTTTTCTATGTATGGGGACTCATTTGAGCTATGTTTAAGTAATTTAGATAGGGTATTGGCTAGATGTGAAGAAACTAATTTGGTACTTAATTGGGAGAAATGCCATTTTATGGTTGAAGAATCAATTGTTCTAGGCCATAAAATTTCAAGTAAAGGGATTGAGGTAGATAGAGCTAAAATAGAATTGATTGAAAAAATACCTCCACCAACTACACTTAAGGGGTAAGATCATTTTTGGGACATGCTGGTTTTTATAGAAGGTTTATAAAGGATTTTGCCTTGATTGCTAAGCCTTTAACTAATTTGTTAGTTAATGATGTACCTTTTGAATTTTCGCATGCATGTATGCAGGCTTTTGATACTTGAAAGAATGCTCTTGTAAGTTCACCTATAATTACTTCTCCTAATTGGGAATTACCTTTTAAAATCATGTGTGATGCAAGTGACCTTGCTGTTGGATGTGTGTTAGGACAAAAACAAGGTAAAAATTTGCATGTGATTTACTATGCTAGCCATACATTGTCATTACCTCAAGTTAATTACACAACTACTAAAAAAGAAATGTTAGCAGTTGTCTATGCATGTGATAAATTTAGGTCTAATTTGTTAGGATCTAAAGTAATCATCTATACGGATCATGTTGCATTAAGGTATTTATTTGCTAAAAAAGATGCTAAACATAGATTAATTCGTTGGATTCTTTTATTGCAAGAGTTTGACCTTGAGATTAGAGACAAGAAAGGTCAGAAAATTTAGTGGCTGATCATTTGTCAATGTTAGAAAATGATGAAGGCCCTATAGGAGATAACAATGAAATTAATGAATCCTTTCCGAATGAATCTCTTATGTCTATTGAGCAAGTAAATTGTCCTTGGTTTGTAGATTTTGCTAATTTTCTTGCTGCAGGAATTATACCTAATGATTTTACATGTCAACAAAGGAAAACATTCTTTAGTGATGTCAAAAATTATCTTGGGGAAGAACCCTATTTATTTAAGATAAGTGGGGATGGTATTATTCGTAGATGTGTTAGTGAGGGTGAGTATGCAAACATTTTAACACATTGTCATTCATCTTTATATTCTGGTCATAATGGTAGTACTAAGATTGCCTCTCGTGTGCTTGAATGTGGTTTCTTTTAGCCTACATTATTTCATAATGCTAGAGTTTTTGTAGCTCATTGTGATAAGTGTCAAAGAGCTGGTAACATTGGGAAGAGAGATGAAATGCCTTTAAACAATATCTTGGAAGTCGAGATATTTGATGTGTGGGGAATAGACTTCATGGGTCCTTTTCCTACATCCTTTGGTCAAAATTACATTTTAGTTGGTGTTGATTATGTATCAAAATGGGTTGAAGCCAAAGCAACATCAACTAATGATTCCAAGGTGGTGATCAAATTCTTAAAGAAGATCTTTTCAAGGTTTGGAGTGCCAAGAGCCATCATAAGTGATGGAGGTAAGCATTTTATTAATCGATCTTTTGATTCTTTGTTGCATAAATATGGTGTGCATCATAGGGTAGCTACTCCATATCATCCACAAACTAGTGGTCAAGTAGAGGTATCTAATAAGGAATTAAAATGGATCTTAGAAAAAATAGTTTCTAGCTCTAGGAAGGATTGGGCAAACAAGTTAGATGATGTATTATGGGCATATTGCACAGCATTTAAAGAACCTATTGGGATGACAAAATATAGGTTAGTATATGGAAAAGCTTGTCATTTGCCTGTTGAGTTAGAGCATAGAGCATATTGGGCTATTAGAGCTTTGAATTATGACATTAAAGATGCAAGTGTTAAAAGATGTTTGCAACTTAATGAGCTTTATAAGTTAAGACGACTTTCTTATGAAAATGCTAAGATTTACAAAGAAGGATCTAAAAAATGGCATAATGCTCATATTAGATACAAAAATTTCAAGATTTGGGATAAAGTCCTATTATATAATTCTAGATTGAAACTATTTCCTAAAAAATTGAGATCTAGATGGAGTGGACCCTTTGAGGTCAACCAAGTTTTTGATCATGGGCATTTGGAGTTAAAGAATAGTAATGGGGAATTATTTAAAACAAATGGTCAACGATGCAAGGTCTATTTGGAGTTTTCACGGTAGAGAGGTTTCCTATATCTCTTTAAAAGTGGTTTGAGAGTTATTTGAAATTTGTTTTTATTTTTATACTTAGTGTAATTTTAAGTTGTTTTATATGTTGTTAATTAGATTTTAGAGTGACTTTTGTATTAATATATTACTAATATTGTTTATTTTTGATTCTACAAGGTGTCTTAGATAGTGAGGAATTTAACTTAAAAAATTATAGTGGTGTTTTGAAAAAGAGAAAATTTTGTTCTTTGAAAATTCCTTACTATCGCGAGCGCGGTAGTGGAGGGAAGTTGTTTTTGTAATGTGCTGTCGCGATCGCACCTAGTAAGGAGTGCGCGACAAGAAAATGCAAGTTTGGGCAATACCATTATATCGGGAGTGCGACAGAGAGGTGAGGAAAATTTTTTCGTGTGATCGTGATGGATTCTCGAGCAGTTGATTTGAAAATTCATTTCTGTCACGAGCACGACAATGTCGCGAGGTTGCGATAGAGCACGGGATTTAAAAAGTTTTGAATTTCAAACCGTTGCAACCCTATTATTTCACTCCCCTATAAAAGCCTAAAGCCCTAACTGCAGTTTTTCCTCTTTACCTTTGTGTTGCCTCTCAAATTTTCTTTGGTTTTTCTCTCAAAATATTTCAAAACTTTCTCTTCTTCTCTCATTTTTCTTCAGTCTCCTATTTTTGTTCTTCATCTAACTTTTCTTTGTGAGCTTCTTTTGCAAAGTTTTTCTTTATTTTTCTAACCAATAAAGATGGTGAGAACAAAGCATGTGGCCAATAAGGGAAAGCAAGCTGGTGAAGGATCTAGTGAAAATCAAGATCCTATCCGACTCCAAAACAGGTTTGAGTGTCCCTTCATTATTTTTTCTGAAGAAGAAGTTGAAAAGTTTCAGTATTTTGCTAAAAAATCATATGTTGGAATGTGCTATGTTGATTTCTCCCTGTTAAATCATTTAGGAATCACTGAAAAGTTTAAAAAGTATTTAAAGTATATGAAATGGGGGAAATTTGTGCAATTAAACTTACCAATAAAGCAAGATTGGACCCTTGAGTTTTTTGCTACCCTTGAGTATGTTGATAAATGTAAAACTCAATTTAAGTTTAGACATCAAGGTCAAGAATATGTTTTTGGGTTTCAAGAAATGCATGATTGGTTTGATTTTCGATTGAATGGGAAGAGATTTGATGCACATTTGTTTGATCCTAGGCCTGTTTGGAAACGCTTGTCTTGTCTTAATTAATTTAATAATAAGAATTCCATAAATTGCCAAATTAAGGATGATGCATTAATGCGAAAAGAATTTTCAGTAGATGGGAAAGGAGTGCTTACGTATGGGAATCGGTTATGTGTATCGGATGTGAGTTATGTGAAGAAGAAGCTTTTGCATGAGGCCCATTCATCGGTTTTTACTATGCATCCGGTTGGAGATAAGATGTATCGAGATCTCAAGCAGCATTATTGGTGTCCGGGTATGAAGAAGGATATAGCGGATTTTGTCTCAAAGTGTTTAGTGTGTCAGCAAGTATAAGCCGAACACCAAGTTCCATCGGGTTTGCTTAACCCCTTACCCACTCCTTAGTGGAAATGGGACGATGTTACAATGGATTTTGTGACTAGCTTACCATTGACGCAGCACAAGCATGACTCAGTATGGGTTACAGTGGATAGATTGTCAAAGTCAGCGCATTTCTTACCTATTCGGTTGGATTATTCTATGGATAAGTTGGCAGAGATATATGTGAGAGAGATAGTCAGGCTTCATGGTGTTCCGTTATCCATTGTGTCGGATCGAGATCCTCGATTTATATCCAAGTTTTGGAAAGAACTTCAGTCAGCTTTGGGTACTCGGCTAAACTTCAATACAGCATTTCATCCTCAGACCGATGGTCAGTCCGAGAGAGTTATTCAGATTCTTGAAGACATGCTTCGGGGTTGTGCTTTGGAATTTTCAGAAAATTGGGATCGATATGTGCCTCTGATGGAATTCGCGTATAATAATAGTCACCAGGCAAGCATCGGAATGTCTCCTTATGAGGTGTTGTATGGGTGGAGATGTAGAACACCAGTGTGTTGGACTGAATTATCGAAAAGAGCAATAATAGGTCCGGAGATAGTAAGAGACACGGAAGAGAAAGTTAGAATTGTGCAACGAAATTTGAAAGCAGCCAAAGACAAACAACAATCGTATGGTAATTTGAAGCGTAGAGATATCCAGTATGAAGTCGATGACAAGGTCTTTCTGAAAGTTTCTCCGTGGTGAAAAGTTCTTCGTTTTGGAAAGAAAGGAAAATTGAGTCCCCGATTTATCGAACCCTATAAGATTTTAGAAAAGGTAGGTCCGGTAGCTTATCGGTTAGCATTACCGATGGAAATAGCCAAGTTACATGATGTTTTTCATGTATCTATGCTCCGTCGCTACCGATCAGATCCATCACATGTGCTCAAAGTGCAAGATATTCGGGTTCAGTTAGATTTTTCTTTTGACGAGGAACCAAAAGAGATCTTGGCTAGAGAAGACAGTCAGCTTTGAAATAAGCAGATACCATTGGTAAAAGTGCTTTGGCAATATCACGGTGTTGAGGAAGCGACCTGGGAACCGGAGGTGGCAGTGAGGACTCAGTATCCTCAACTATTTGGATCAGGTGAGAATTTTGAGGACGAAATTCTGTTAAGGAGGGGAGTATTGTAACACCCCGAAACCACCTTAGTAGAGTGAGCCTTGTGTGCGTGTAAATATGCGTGGTTTATTTTGAGCATGTGTTTATTTTTGGTTAAATTAATTTGTTATTATGCTTTAGTTGGGTTGTGTTTTAGTGTGAGTGAGTGTATTAGAGTATTGTGTGTTGTGGGCTATAGTTAGGTGTGAGTGAGTGTATGGGAGTAGTGTATGATTAAGAGATTATTCTTGAGTGTAGCTTGAAGGATGGGAGTTAGGTGCAGTTAGTATGTGGCCCAATGGGGAGTTGCCATGTGGCATGGGAGAGAGAAGAAACGGGACATCTTTCTTCCCCTTGTTCTTATCCCATTTTCTTCTTCTTTTCCTTCTCTTCCCGTTACTTCTTCATTTTCTTCTTCTTTCTCTTTATTTCTTTCTATAATTCTTCTTTTGTTGGAATCGGGTGAGCTGTGGTGAGTTGGGGTAATTGGAGTTGGTTGGTAAGTTGTAATTTAGTGTCCTTTCTTCTTCTTTTCTTTGAGTGAGTTTTATACCAAAGTGTATGTTTGAGGTTGAATTCTGGTTTTGCTGGGTTTTGTGGTTCAGAGATTCCGCGTAAGGAGATGAAAGGCAAGGATATCGCGAGTGGTATTGGAGCTCGAGATTGAGACGCCATATTTTTTAGGTTTGGGAACGTTTGTGTATTTTGATGATTTATGTATTATGATTGGAATTGATGATATGGATTGTGAATTTTGGCTTCTATGAGTTAGGGGTATTGTTTAATTTGAGTTGAGAAGCATGGGTTGTGAATAATGGACTTAAAAATGTGGAAATTTTGCATGTTTTCTTAGAAATTGTTGGTTTGAGAACTTTTGGATTTTGATTTTGTGATTTGCTTGATTTGATGACAATAAAGAGTTCAAAGGGCATGTTTATGTTGTGTATAATGGTTTGAATGAAGGATTTTACTTAGAACTGAGTTTTGGAACCAAATGCGTGAGTGGGTGAAAGTGGAGAATGAATTTCTATAGATTTTGGCGTTGGGAGTGGAAATCCCGACTCTGTTGTGAGCGCAATGATGTAGAGAGGTCGTGACAGAGCTTGGTGATCTCTATCCCATCGCGCGTGCAGAGCTGCGAGCGGCCAGGCATACGAAGCGGGGACTCCCTGTCGCGAGCGCGACATCGTCCCGATTGCGATAGAGAGCTCATTGTTGGCAAAGATTCTGTCGCGAGTGCGCGCTTGGGCGCGAGCTCGAGACAGTTATTGCGGGTACTCACTATCGTGGGCGCGACAGTGAGATCTGTTTTTTTCTCCACCCGAGCGAGAGGCTCGCCGCAAGCACGACAGGAAGCCAACTTCGCCTCTGTCGCGAGTGCGATGCCCTCTAGCTTTTCTTTTTGACTTCTCTTTTATGATTACAATACTTAACTTTCCAATTTGCATTACTTCTAGAATTATGTATAGTTTATATATATATATATATATATATATATATATATATATATATATATGAATGTGTTTATATGCTTCCTATATCATGAATAAAACATGATGCAAACATATGTTGTGAATTGAAATATGCCTGGGATTATGCATGACCTGCTAGAGTCGAATAAGTGGATAATTAGGCATGCCTAATAGAGCTAGTGTTGCTGCAGCTAGTGTATGATTTGGACCCTGATCAGGTCCCCCGACTGGATCTTCGTGATCCCTTTGTACTGAATCTATGCGAAAATGATTTTGAAACAAAATTAAAAGACTGTTTTGATACCCTTGGGTATCTATGTGTTATGACAATACTGTTAATACCTTCGGGTATCTACGCGTACTCGTTATCCACTGTTTTGATATAGTAGGTGCAATAGTGTTATTTGTTATTATATGTAAATTTCTGAAGTATTGCTTATTGGGGATAATATAACTATAGTACTATTATGTGTTAAGTTGATTTATGACATCTTAACAATTACCTTTGCCATTCGCTTTTGATTATTTGTTGACGCCACTATGAGTGGTCGTTATGCATCTTTGTTTCCCCACTAAGCGATTTCGCTTAGCACGGGTGTTTTATCCGTGCAGGTGTGGAAGGTTTTGAAGGGTTGAACCGAGGGTTTCGCATCAGCAGGGCCAACATAACTAGTGGATAGAAGATTTTGTAATTAGGCCTTGTATTCTTTTTGTATACATATATTATAGTCTTGTACTTTTGAACCTATGTAAAGGATATTTTATAAATGATTTTGTTATTAGTATATGTAATCATTCTATGTTGCTGAGGCACTTTTGTATCTTTTGGAAAATGTAAAGCCACGTTTGTCATATTAATGAAATGCAATATTTTGCTCCATGGTCTTTTTCTCATATAACTTATGAAATTTTAATTTACTCATTTGTATATGTAATTGGCGTGCAATGATTGATTCTGTTTGAGCGTCTGTAGGTGGCAACCCTTATCTACTGGGGACCTTCATCCTCTTCATAGGGTGAAGTTCTCTACGTATAGGTAAGGGGTATTACAGCCTTAGTATGCCATATCCTCTAGAACTTATCTTTAGTAAATTTTGAGACTACATATATAGTATGGGATCTGCATAAGACATGATAAGGGCTCTTAGAATGAACCGTTTTAGCTTGCTTAAAAGAACTTACCTTTTTGAATTTAGGTAGCCATTTTGAGCCTATAACCTATTTTTGTTGTTAAGCACTTTATTAGCTAATATCTTTTGTTATACAATAAACTATTTCTTATTGATTACCCTTATTGTGGAAAGGATTAGGATTGATATAGCATGGGAGATGCATTTGATTATTGAAAGCATTATGGTAGTTATTGTATAAATAAAATTCCCTTATTTTCCAATTCGATATGAGAAATGCTAGTTTCTAAAGAAACAAAAAAAATAATAAAGTGGGATGGAGCATAAAATGCACCCACATAAAAGGAAGAAAAAAAGGAGAAAAGAAGGAAAGAAAAAAAAAAAAGAAGAAAAAGACAAGAAACAGAAAAAGAATAAAAGAACTAGCAGTAAATGTGGAAACCTAAGAAGGGAATTAGAATAGCAAGTAAGATTATCATGTTATGCTTAAATTTGTAAATCTCCTATACTGTGTTAATACTTATTCTCTACACGAGAAAAGCTACTTAAATCCAAATTATCCCACCTAAACCTAAGCTAAGTTACAACCTTTTTAAGACCCTTTGATTTTATGTACTACTTTATACTAGTAATGGAGATTTTTATTATTTACAAGCTTATGGTATGCAATGGTATATTTAAGGAATGAGAGAAACACTAACCTATAAACACAATTGAGTGATTAAATGCTTAAGAAAAATAGTGTTTGAGTGAGAATTACTTTAAGCAATGTCTTGTGTGAAATAATCTTTACATGTGTTAAGATATTCAATATCTTGAGATCAAACATTATTGTGCTTTGTAACTTTATGATTTTCCAAAATGTGCATGATTGTTCATGTAACACCCCCATACCCCCGGTAAGTAATCTCGGGGCGCTACGCGGACACTTACGTATACATGTACATGTATTAGCGGAAGCGATAGCATAAACACATCCATATCTTAAGCCAAGCCAAGCCAAGCCAAGCCAAGCCAAGCCAAACCAAGCCAAGCCAAACCAAGTGTCTCTTCCCTACAATGACACTTGGCACACTCTTACAATGCCACTTGTCAAACTCTTTTGCCGCCACTTGTCACTCTTCTATGATGACACTTGTCAACTCCCTACAATTCCAAGTCTCTTAGTCCCACTTATGCACACATCTCGCGAGGAGGTTCTGTCGTGCTCGCGACAGAACGCTCACACCCGCACCAACCAGCTGAAGTTCAAAAACCGCTGGAGGGCTCTGTCGTGCCCGCGATACTTGTCGCGCTCGCGACAGAACTCTCGCACATAAACTTACCTTTTTCGAACCAAAACTCTGTAATTCTTCTAGGGCCATTTTGGGGTGTGACAAATCTCTCCCCCTTAAGAAATTTCGTCCTCGAAATTTCCCCGCTAATCACTTACACAGGTAGATCCTTAAATAGATCTCCAAATCGCTATCACTTATACCATACAACTATCAAATCATGCACACTTTACACTTTCCTTAACACACTGCACTCTAATCCATATACTTCTTCTAAGCATTTAGCACTGAATGTATATCCTGTCAGCTTTTCTCAATGAAACGCATGCAATGATACTTTTTCACATACAAATGAGGGATGCGGATGAAATGGTCATGTAATGATTTATGTATGCGAAATGATGCGAAAATGCAATGTAAGCTACTATAATGCACTTTTCCCATCCCCATGTTTCACTATGCTCATGTTAAATGATTTCAAGGAGATAGCTGACAGGAATACATAGTATCACCTCAAACTCTTACCAATTCACATCTGCTACTGTCCCTTCTACACTCTCACGCGAGTCGGACTCCATCTATACTTTACACAAACGACATCTGCATTAGGCCACAACTCTAGACAAACTATGACATTTAATCTATACTTTACATCTTATAGACCAGAACCTCTAACCTATGCTCGGATACCACTAAATGTAACACCCCCATACCCCCGGTAAGGAATATCGGGGCGCTACGCGGACACTTACGTATATATGTACATGCATTAGCGGAAGCGATAGCATAAACACATCCATATCTTAAGCCAAGCCAAGCCAAGCCAAGCCAAACCAAGCCAAGCCAAACTAAGTGTCTCTTCCCTACAATGACACTTAGCACACTCTTACAATGCCACTTGTCAAACTCTTATGCCGCCACTTATCACTCTTCTATGATGACACTTGTCAACTCCCTACAATTCCAAGTCTCTTAGTCCCACTTATGCACACATCTCGCAAGGGGGTTCTATCGCGCTCGCGATAGAAAGCTCACGCCCGCACCAACCAACTGAAGTTCGAAAATCGCTGGAGGGCTCTATCGTGCCCGCGACACTTGTCGCGCTGGCGACAGAACTCTCGCACATAAACTTACCTTTTTCGAACAAAAACTCTGTAATTCTTCTAGGGCCATTTTGGGGTGTGACAGTTCAAGTATGATTGATAATGGTATTGATTGAGATGTTGCATATTTAGACTACTTTGTTAAGGGATAAAAGCTTATACATGTCATTTCCAAATGTTTATCAAACATATAAGTAAGCTCCATAATTTTATACAATTTTGTTGTTTGAGTGTTTTGTTATATTTTGCTTGGGGACAAGAAAATGTTTAAGTGTGGGGGTTTGAAATGAGTCTAAATAGCTCATATTTAATCCATGTTTTAGGTTTAAAATAATGTTTATGTATAGTTAATTGTGTTAGAAATAGGTATGTTTTATGTTTTTATTTGAGTTTTGTGTGTGTAGGAGAAATTGGAAAAAATTGAGAAGATTGGAGAAAAGGAGCAGAAATGAGCCAAAGAAGGAACCAATATGTCCCGAGCGCGATAGGCAGCGCGAAGCCAAGAAGAAGAGAAGAAGAGAAGAAAAGAAACTAAAGGAGAAAAGTGTTCTGTCGCGAGAGCAACAGGACGAGCATTTGAAGGGAGCCAAAGAGAAGGAGAGAAGGAGCCAGCGTGCATGGTCGCGAGCAAGGCCGCCATCACGAGGTCGTGACAAGGCGTGATGGGAAGCCAGCGCGAGGAAAGTGGAGCGAAAAGCAAGGCGTGCTCTGTCGCGAGCACGACGGACGTTGCGATCGCGATAGAGAGGATCGTTGGAAGTTTAATTCAAAATTTACCTTGAAGAAAGCTGACTTTTCATCAAGCCTTACAACCTTCCTAAGGGACACTTGAAGGAACATATCTCTTGGAATTTTATAAATAGTAGTTTTAACAGTAAGTTTAGGAGTTGAATAATTTTTATTTGAATATTTTCTTAAGAATTCTCTAAGTAGAAAGTACATTTCCTTTAGTTTAAGTTTTAAGTTAGAATTTTATGTTTTGAAGAGAAGATCACTTACAAGGAAGAAGATATCCTTTGTGAAGGGAAAAGGGTTGAAAGATCTCTTCTTCATTTCTCATCTTTACTTCTTCTTTGTAAATATTAAATGATTAATTTATGAACTTGATTATTCAATGCTATATTTTATTATTCATATCAATTAAATATTCTTTCTTGTAGAATTTTCTATTAGTATTTTATGCATGATCATTATAAGTAAGTATTTAATTGAAAGAATAAATTCTTACTTACATCTAATAGAATTTCATCATTGAAGTATTATTTGAGAAATCATAATATTAAAATGGTTGTTATAGGTTGTTTCTTATTCCTGAAATTTGCATGAATAACACTTTAATTCACTAATGAAAATTGTGACTTAGAATTATGAATGCATATTTTAGGCACTCTAATTTATATTGAAAGAGTAAATTGGAATTTTATTCAACTTGGCTTGCATGTTAAGAATATCTGAATAATCAAGAATAATTAATTGAAGTTCTATTCATTATTGTATAATCATTAATCTTTTATCTTTTTCGATTATCTATAATTAGGTTAAATAGAATTAGACATAGTATTTCCACCTTCACTCAACAAATTAACGATCATTTTAAACAAGATTAAAATTGGGTAGTAATAGTGTGTAATAATTAGCACATTCCTCGTGGAATCGACATCTTTTGTACTATTTCGGTACACCGTATGCTTGCGGAATTGGCACATATAGAATTAAGCCAACATCCGAAAAGTTGCCTCCGCAACATCCACATCCTTGACTCTCAACTGATAATAACCCGATCTCAAGTCTATCTTCGAAAATACTCCAACTCCTTTTAACTGATCCAAAAGATCCTCAATCCGTGGCAACGGATACTTGTTCTTTACCATAACCTTATTGATCTATCGGTAGTCAATGCACTTTCTCGAAGTACCATCCTTCTTCTTGACAAACAGAACCGGAGTACCTCAAGGTGACACACTCGGTCTGATAAAATCTTTATCCAAAAGCTCTTACAACTGACTTTTCAACTCCTTCAATTCCACTAGAGCCGTTTGATACGGAGCCTTAGAAATTGGAGCTGCACCAGGCACAATGTCTACAGACAATTCTACTTCTCTTTCTGGAGGCAAACCCGGTAATTCCTCGGGAAACACATCCGCAAATTCTCTTACCACCGAAATATCTTGGATTCTTACTTGCCCTCTTCGAGAATCCAAAACTAAAGCTAAATACGCTTCACATCCCTTCCTCATAAACTGCCTTGCCTTCTTAGCCGAAATCGCATTGTGCAATGAGTTACTTCCTACACCTTTCACAACCACAAGCAACTGATCACTATCTCTGAGCACAACTATTTTCTTATTGAAATCAACTATAGCTCGATGCTTGGACAACCAATCCATACCAAAAATTAGATCGAACTCATGGAATGGCAAACTTATCAAATCAACCGGAAATTTTTTATCTTACACTACCAGAGGACAATTCCGATACACCTGATTCACATTAACACACTGCCCTAACGGACTAGTCACACATATCTCATAATCCAATTTAGCCTCATTAAATAATTTATCACACAACTTATCAGAACACAGATAAGAATGAGTAAAACCCGGGTCTATCAAAGCATATATTTCAATATCGAAAAGCAAAAACTTATCGGCTATCACTTCCGGAGCATCCTGCTCATCACGAGCCCTCAAGGCATAGGCTCTCGCGCCCGTCGGCACTGGGCAATACTGTCTCAGAGGATTCTCTATCTCGACGCCGTCCACCACGACCCCGTCCTCTACCTCTACCACGGCTGCCCTGAGGAGCATTAGACCCTACTCGACTAATCTCTTGCTGACTTTGAATATTCTCATACAAATTCGAGCAATTGGCTAAAAAGTGGTCGGTGCTACCACACCCGAAACATACTCCCGTCAACCATCGACATTCGCCCCAATAGCGCTTACTGCACTGGAAGCACTGAGGCGCTCTATCACCTCTACCACCCAAAGCTCCTGTCACACCCCAAAAAGTGGCCTAGTTGGAATTAGCAATTTTAATTGGACAATATGGATATGTTGGTAATTTTTACAAGAGTAATTAAGGGCAATTGGGTAATTTTACAAGTGAAAGAGGATTTAATTGCAAGGAATTAAAAGTATTAAATTGCAGATTTTTATTTAGTGAGTAAAAAGTATTTTGACAAGGATTTATTAGTAATTGTAAGGAGCTATTGGAAAAAGAGTTATTAGTGGATTTGGGGGTCCAATCAGAACATGACAACTGGAGAGGTGAGTGTGTGCATGTGGGAGAGAGAAAAGAGGGTTTCAGAATTTTTCTTTAGCTTCCTAAAGAAGCCATCAGATTTCACTCTCTTTCTCTCTTGCTCTCTCTCACGTTAGCCACTCTTCTCCTCTCCATTTTCTGTTCTTTCCAATTTGCATGTGTGTTCATCCATTGTGGAGCTAGGGTTTGAGTTTAGAAGAAGTTTTAGGAGGTAAGTGGCTGTAAGTTTATGTGTGGTTCTCCATCTTCTCCTTCTTTCGGGATATTCATTACTGTTTCATTGGGTTGATATTGTGTTTTATTTGTCGGTTCATGAAAACTGCTGAAGAGAAGAGGAAGGATAAAGGAAAAGGAAAGGTTGTGGATTGAAGGTTACAGTGGACGTTTTGAACTTCATTAACAGGTTTGGGAGTGTCTGTCCTTTCTCATTTTGGATCCTGTTTGCTGTTCTGATGTGAATGTTATTTATTTGTGTTTGTATATCGAAATGCAAGAGTAAGATAAATTTATATGTATGATTTGTAGTGATGCAGTTCTGATGTTTTGAACATTAAAATAGAGATGTATATACATGAGTGTGAATGTAAAATCCTGGGTTGTTGACGTTCTGGTATTGCCCTCTGTTTTAATAGTAAAAATACGTGACTTGTATTAAGATTCCTATAAATGTATTCTAGAGACTTGAAGGTACGTGTTTGCATATTTATTGCATGAAAATGGTTTTGGGCAAGATGGAGTTTTGAATTATTGATGTACTCTATTTTCCACGATTTCTGTTTTCACGTTTTCTGAAAATTCTAGGAACCAGTTCTTCCTTCTAGCGGAGAGTGAGGAGGATCACGAGTCGTGAGTGAGAATCATGACTCGTGACCCTCTTCCCTGGGCAGTCACGAGTCGTGATGGAGGATCACGACTCGTGACCGTCCCTTCTGCTGCGAGAAGCTTGCGCCACGAGATCTCGACTCGTGACCTCCCCTTCCTTAGTGTTAGTGTCACGAGTCATGATGGAGGATCACGACTCATGACCACCCTTTTGTGAGACGCTTGCGAGAAGCTAGCGTCACGAGTCACAATTGCGTGTGTGACTCGTGACTGGCCTCTCTTCCTCTTCTGCCCTGTTTTAAAAAAAAAAACAAAGTTTTAAACTTCTGTTATATGGGGTTTTTCACTACATGACACATGATTGGGTTTTAATCTATATTACAATTTGATAATTATTTAATTATGAGATATGTATACATGATTAATAATGATGTACATGATTTAAATGCTTATAATTTACATGAACATGGATTATTTCAATGTGAGTTATATGTTCTTATTACCTCCTGTATTTGATATATATATTTATATATTTTCGAATTTGATCGATATACATGTATACATGAGTTATAGGTTCGTATTTAATTCAATTCACATGATATGATAATGATACGTGAGTTTTCGGAGTTGTGTTTTTAAGCCTGAACAGTCATAGTAGTGGATAAGTAAGCGCTTACTTAGGTCAGGGTGTGTGTGCAGCTACTATATGATAAAACGTTATATGCGGGTCCCGTTTGGATATTTGTTTCGACCCCGTTTGGGTCTATATGGAAATAATGAGAGACTTCGGTCTCCATATGAAAATCACATGTTTGAGACTCATGTCTCCATATGCTTGGGATACTATGTTCTATCAGTATCCAATGGACCGTATCCACTTCTAAAAAGTATTTTCAGACTAATCAGGCTATATGTTATTATGTGTTGCATATGTTGAGATGTATATTGAGGATTAAATGTTTAAGATGAGTAAGAATTCATGAATAACTTTATGATATGTACCTTGTATCTATGTACTTAAAATGGTGAGAAGTATGAATCGAATAGTTAATTGCTTGTAAAGTATGTTGATGCATGTCTTGTAGAATTATGAAAATATGCTTATATGTAATTTTTTATGCTTTTGATTATTGAATCAAAACTTAATTGCACATTTATGGTTACGATGAGTTTAAATTATTGTTGTAAATATTGTATATGCGTATTTCCGTTTGTTTTGTTCCTCCCCACTAAGCGTTATCGCTTAGCACGGGTTCTTTTCCCGTGTAGGTGGCGAGTTCGGTTTGGAGTCAGACATCTGCAGGTCGGCCACTAGAAGTCTTTTTGGATGAAGTTTATTTTTGTGTCTTCTACTGTTATTTTGTACTTGGCTTGTTCATAGCAAAATAAATCTTTTGTAATGGAACAACTATTTTGGTATATGTATTTGCTTACAAGCCTATTTGGTAAAACGATATTGATATGATGTATGTTCAAGGACTTGCTATATTATGTTTAAAGGTTTCTTTAAATCTCATTTTGGTTTTGTTTATTAGTGTGTATTTGGATTTGTATATGTGTTTGCCCGCGTGGCGCTCCGGTATCCTTCCAATGGGGGTATCGGGGTGTTACAGCTCCTCTACCCATGCCAGACCTCTAAAGGATTCCTGTCTTCTCCCTCTAGTAGCCGAATTAGCATAAAACTCACTAGAAGGATTTCCTTGAGACTCATGCAATCTCTGTGATGCCCATTCCCCACCGTCAGACTAGCTCAGCTAATCCAGTCAGGGATGGCCGTACACACACTTGGAACACATACGCATACTTACTATCAAAGTCTTAATGAAACTTGTACAATAAAATTTTGTCACTTCACATTCATATCATCATGCATTTCATGCCAATTATCTATAGATAATCATTAAGATCATACACTTCACATGCATGCACATAAAGTCTATAAGTATACTTACTTAGTCATCATATTATTACATGCCATTACATACTTATATACATATTAACTATACAAAACTTATACACTGTTATACAAAATTTCCCATAACATCAATCCCCAAAAGCTACACTAGCAGCACTCCTATGTTGACCGTTGCTATGCGAGAATGTCCTTCGGTCCTCTCTCGTCCGTACCTACACGGATTAGAGTAACCCATGCTAAGCGATAACGCTTAGTGGGGAACACATATATAACAAGTAACATAACATACAAATAGTAATATCACCCACTACATGCACAAGATCATGCCTAGCTTATTATTGTAACCTCAGGTATCATAATAAACATAGCATAGGCCTCTAACATAGCTTCACATAATTATTATTCAGCACATGCACATAATTCCAGATTATAGCATACGTAATGATTGCTTAATTGCCATTTCCATTTATTAAATTGCCTGCAATTCAAAGATGTGGATAATAGGTTTCGCATTGATACAACTAAGGTACTAAAATTGCATTGAAATCTCATTTATGCATTGGTACCCTCAGGTACATAATGTCATCCCACATGTAATATAATCCAGCAAGGATTATACGCATTGTTTTCGCATTGTAATTCCCAAGGAATCAGACACATTGAACGCATTGGGCTGCAACACTTTGACCCTATAGGCATGCATACCTATCCACTACTGGACTCGTAGGCTTAAGTTATTTAGTCATGTTATCCATTTCACATTGATCAATCTTCATAACACATATATCATTCATGATCATATTCTCTTTTACACATGTACTTTAGCACAACCAATTTTCCACATCACTTGCATACACATTATGCTTCTCAAGTTCACTCACTCATGGCCATTAAGTACCTACTTGATTAAGTTCAAAAATCATCATGTTTGTGTGCGATTATACATCATTTAATACACACATAATGCTTACACATAATGTCATTCATTTGAGCTTAAAGCCTTACCATTTGAAAGTCCAAACACATTAGGGTTATATTGCTAAAATAGGGTAGGTCACGGTCACAACCAATTTGGTTACCATCGTGACATATTGAAGTCCAAAACAGAATACAAATTGAGGATAGGTCACGGTCACAACAAATTTGGTTGTCACCGTGACATATTCCAACTCTCGACAGAATGCAACTTTGGGGTATGTCACGGTCACAACCATTTTTGTTGTCACCATGACATATACTCAACTTGCAAAACAGAATGTTCAATTGGGTACCTCACGGTCTCAACCAATTTGGTTGTCACTGTCACATACCCAAATTCACTTAGGCAGAATTGAACATAAGCATACCTCACGGTCATAACCATTACTAGCGAATCACAAGCGTGACCCACCCCTAACTCAGAATCTGAAAGGACTTTTCAAGAATTTTAGGAGACTTTTTTTAATACTCCCTGAATATCCATGTGTCCTACTCCACCTGGAAGAATTACCCCATTTTTTCCTACAAAAATTGCACACATGCATAAAAATGAACGTGGAATGCATGAACCATGCAAATTTTATAGACCATATCTTAAGGAGTTATGGGGCCTAGTCACAGGCGTGACTGAATTGACAGCTCCTTATATTTATAAACTTGCCTATGATGACTTTTATATCATCCATGGTGCACAAGAAAATGATTGTATGCATTTATGTGATAGTGCAAGGAGGCATAACACATGCAAGAGGGTAGTTATATCCATATGTAAGGATGCTAAGATGCATGTCGTGTAATGCCTCGAAAAATACCCTAGAAGGATTGTACATGTCTAGGGATTTTGGTGATCAAAACTATATAGTTTGATGGTAAGAGTGATTAAGTAGGAGAAAAGACATGATTAGAATTAAGAAAAAGGGCAATTTGGTCATTTTGCATACATGGATTTAATAGAATGGAATAAATAACTATGAGGGCTAAATTTTGAGAATGGATTAGTTATATGCCGAATGTATGTGAGGTGTGCTGTTAAGTGTGCTGAAAGGACGAATTCGGTATTAATGTGAAAGTTTCAGCAAGTGCGGCTGTGACGCGCGTCGAACCCCGTGGCCTCCCGAGGGCCTGCTTTAGGGCGATCGGGAGAGGTTTATAAAAACTTGTAAGGTATTTACAAGTGTATTTTGGGCAACAAGAAGGTTTCTTGGAGTCGCCACCCAATAGAACATTGGGAAGGGTCGTCTAGACTCAGCAAGCCTAAGACGGTGCATACATATCCATCTTGGGCAAACCAGAGAGATCTTGGAGGTCTCAGCCTCTACCCCTGGAGCCTAGGATTATGTAAATTAAGCCTTTTGTAGGGGAACAAGTGATATTTTGGAGGTTCTAGACCTCTAACCTCATTGAGCCCAAGACCAGAGTAGCTTCGGGACTTCCCATTTATTCATACCTTGGTTAAGTTTATAATCGAGTTTTGAATTTAGAGTTTCATCCCATTTCTCATTCATTTTAATGCAATTAATTAAAGCGCATGTCAATCACATAGTGGAAGCGATAAATAAAAGCGTAAATAATATAAAGCATATGTAAAAATATTACAACAAAACTAGGGGCGGAATACAGCCCCCATTCTAAATAAAATACAAAACATGCATAAAGCGGGATATTCATTAATGATGAGGACATTGGTCCTCGCAAGCATATTTATTATAAAACAATTTTGATGTGATGGTTTTATTTTTGATGGAGAAAATTGAGACATTGGTCCAATTTTTATTTAGGAAAAATTTCAAATTAATTAATGAAAAAACGTTTAGTGACTTTCTTTCTAGTGGGCCTAAATAAATAATTTTACAAGAAAATTATATGGCAAAAATAAATGAAAATGCCAAAATAAATAAATATTACAAACGAAGAAAATAAATACGTAACCCGATGAGCCTTCTGGATCTCCTCGTGTACTCGCAAAAAATGTCCAAGTAAAGAGAATGAGATGTGAAATAAAAATAAAACACAAATAAAATGATGTTAATAATTGAATCAAAATATAATAAATGATAAAATAAGGTGATATCAAAAATGACAAATGAATTAAATGTTAACAATTTAAAATAAATGAGAAAAATACATTATAAATGACAAATGAATTAAATGATGTGATTGGAATAAAATACAACATGTTAATTAAATAATACATGAAAATATGAACATGACTATGATGAAATAAATAAGTGAACAAATGAATAAACAATAATAAATAAATAATAATAACAATGATAAAAGAATGATAAAAATGAATAAGAGAACGATGAAAATAACTAAATGAATTACGTGATCAATTAAATATGTTCACAAATAATATAAAACATTTACATGGCAAAAAGATCAATCAAAATGAATTAATTAATTACATGTTAGAAATAATGATGAGTTAAAATGAAATAAATTAATTACATGTTAAGAATTAAAAGAAAACAATATTTACATGTTAGAAATGATAAAATAAAATCAATATTTTTATGAACAAAATAATATATTAACGTTTTAAATTAAAACAAATATAAAAGCAATAGAATAAATGAATAAATAAATGAAAATAATAAAAATAATAATAATATACACGAATAAGAATAAAATCATATATAAAAAAGTTAAATAAAACAAATCTGAAATAAATAAAATAAATAAATAAATGAAGATAATAAAAATATACATGAATAAATTAAACATGAATAAAAATAATAAAAAGAAAGAATAAGCCCAAAATGTTTACCCTCAGAGTTTTCGGATTCGATGAAGGTAAAAGGATGATCGATTTCTTTGTTTGATGATTTGCAATATTAGAGTGTAATATGATAAAAATGTTGGAATTTTATTCCAAAAAAGAAATAGGATAAAAAATGATAAAAAATTCTTTAAGAACAAATAATTTATTTCTTTGCCTAAAGAAATGATTTTGATAAAAAAGAATTTTATTGATTAAAATTAAAGAAAAATGATTTCAAGAATAAATAATCACTTTATTTGTATCAAGGAAAAAAAATGATTAAAAGTCTTATTTTAGAAAATCAAATGAAAAAATTAAATTTTGATAATAAAGAATTGTTTTATTTGTCTCAAAATTAATTTTTCACCAAAAAGAAATTCAAAAGAAAATCAATGGAAAAAATTTTATTTAACACAAATAAATGGTTAAAAAAAAGAATTTTGAGAACAAACAATTATTGTGTTTGTCTCCAAAAATTAATCAAACAACAAAACTCCTTCTAAATATATATTTAGTAGAAATTATGTTGGAAAAAAGAATGAAAGATGAACTCAATTTTTTGTTCTTCTTTAGTAGGGAAAAAATTTGGAATTTTTTAGAGTTTGAGAGGAAAAAGAAGAGAAAAGACGAAGAGAAAAAACCCTAGCCAAAAATCCTCATTTTAGGTTTTCATCTCATTCTTTTTACATAATAAAATAGGAAAAAAATATTAATTAAAGGAATAAAATTTAATAAAATCAGATATTACCTATTTTAATTTTTAAAAATGGAAAAAATCCCTTAATACCTTGAAAAAAGGGATAAAAAACTGATTTTTCGGTCCAAAAATCGGAAAAAAGTGGTATCAGACCCTTTAGCGATGGCCAGAAGTAGGAACACCCATCGCTATATAGGGACGGGCGTTGGAGCGGCAGCCCTGTGCACCTCCGCGCGCGCAATGCTGCGCGCGCTTTTAGCGACGCGCAGCATTGGCGACGCTGCGCGCGCTAGGCGCCCGTGTGCTGCCGCATGCACGCCGCTGCGCCCGACACTCTCGATCCGATATTTTTTTTAAAAAATTTAAATTGACTAAAAATACTATAATTTTAAGCCCCCATTTTTCAAAACTAAATTTTAAAATATTGTTTATTATTTTTTTTATCTTTTCACTCTAAAATGCAAATTTGAAAAGAAAATAATCACTTTTAACCTTTTTGCCTGTGTAAAGGCATTTTATCATCATTGGGTAACTCTAATCTAGGCTAGCTCAGGATCCAGTGTTTACAGTTGCCCCCAATTTTGGGGAAACTATTGCACTAGTGCCTAGATGAGCCAAAATTCTGAGAAGAAGGAAAGAGATGCGGACCTGAGGCAGCCCTTACCTTTTTGCCATGTGGAATGTTGCGACTTGTTGCCGTTGAGCTGTAGCACTATCAGACTGTGGCTCGTTTGCAATATTTTCTATCGCATTGTCCCGCTCGCCTCCGGTCGGCTTGCACGGCGTCTGTGAGATGCGGTGTCCTCTAACCCCAATCCCGTTGCGATCTACTCTATCGCTGGTGCCCCCCTAACCTCGTCTCGGTGTGCACGGTAGCTGATCTATCCTGCTGGCCTCATCTTGGCTTGCACGGTATCCGTGAGTTGTGGCATTCTCTAACCACAATCCCGTTGCGATCTGTTCTATCACGTGTACCCCACTGTACTTGTCTCGGCATGCACGGTGTCTGTGAGATGCAGTACTCTCTGACTACAACCTCTATTTGCAATCTGTTCTATCGCTGGTCTCCCGCTAACCTCATCTCGGTCTGCACGGTGTCTGTGAGATGCAGTATTCTCTAACCACGGTCCCGTTACGATCTATTCTATCGCTTGTGATCTGTTAGCCTCGTCCCTGCCTGATTGCCCCCGGTATAACGTGAATGAAGAGGTTTGCTTTTCTGGGCAGTTTCTGATAAGGTTAAGATGAACCCACCTCTCGGATCATCTCAGGATTGAAGGGATTTGGAATACTTTTGAAAATAACTTGATGTTCCGAAGAGATTGAGAAAGCCTTAAAAAAGGTCTTAAATATAATGCTCCAAAGAGACCGATAATGCCTTAAAAAGGTCTTAAAGGTAATGCTCCAAAGAGACTGAGAATGCCTTAAAAAAGGTCTTAAAGATAATGCTCCAAAGAGACTGAGAATGCCTTAAAAAAGGTCTTAAAGATAATGCTCCAAAGAGACTGAGAATGCCTTAAAAAGGTCTTAAAGATAATACTCCAAAGAGACTTTGATGCTCACTGGGAGACTTTGATGTCGAGCCTCTAGAGAGAAAATTATGTTTGAGCCTCCTCAGAGGAAAAATTATTATTTGAGGTTTTGGTTGCATGCCCGCAGGCGGATAGGTTTCCATGTCTTTGGTGATTTTTCTGTTTTTGTTTTTGTTTTGGGATTTTCTTTCTTGGAATTTTTACACTTTGGATGCATTCGAATTTTTACAGTATGTTGGATTTTCAATGCCTCGAAAATATCTTTTTCTTTTTGTTTTGTTATTTTGCTTTGTTGGTCTTTGTTGTTGTTGTTGCTCGAGAAATTTATTTTTGCTTGAGATTTTGCACATTTGAATTTGGATTTTGTATGCTTATTGTGTGATGTGTGTGAGCGTATATCTTATGACAGAAAAAACTTACCTGTTCGCTCCTGGCATGGTGTGCATGGAAAGGCTTATTCTTTTCCCTCTTGGGAGCAGGTCCTTGAGATTCTTCTCTCGTGAGGACTTCATCTTGATCTGATTGCTTGGTATGGATGAGCGCCGATGCAGAGCTGAAACTGTACCTCGGCTCACTTTCGCATCTGATTTCCTTTAGCATGGTGTGCCCAGATAGGCTTGTTCTCTTGGGCATTTCACCTCTATACATATTTACTTGATTTTAGGCCGGATACAGTGGCCGATCATGTCAAGTTGAATCCATCCTTTGGATCATCCTTGCTCATGAGGTCTATTCAGACCCTTCCCTTTAAGTCATGTACACAACAACATATAGAAAAGATTGTGTGTGCGTATGGAATCACGGGTATGAAATATACACATAAAGCTATATACACGAGACATAAGCAAAGGATTAATGTACAAGAATTATGTGTACAACCATAAGTGTAATGGACTAAATGCACGTGATATGCAGGGCAATATGCAAGAGATTTATGCATGTGAGATGCAAAAATGGATAGACCACATCCCAGGTGATTAAGGGATTCGTTGAGGGTACTGCTCAGCTGCTCACATTGTCTGATGCCCCCAAGGATCTAGAAAAGCATTGTCTTGGTTTTATGGTCTCTGACCCCTAATCTTTTCAAAGAGAACTGCCTCGTGCACATTTTTGCCCCCCGGTCAATGAGCATTTTGCCCCCAGCACTCTGAATCAAGTTATGCATTATACGACACCTGTCTAAAGGGAAGTCATTTCGAGTAATGCTGCCTTATTGCTCTAGGCTTCAAAAGTCATTATTTTAAAGGTAGTGCGTCTGTGACGCGCGCCGAACCTCGCGGCCTCCCGAAAGCCCGCTTCAGGGCGATCAGGAGAGGTTCATAAAGACTTGTAAGGTATTTACAAGCTGCGTCTATTTTGGGCAACAAAGAGGTTTCTTGGAGTCGCCACCCAATAAAACATTGGAAAAGGTCGTCTAGCCTCATCGAGCCTAAGACGGCGCATACATATCCATTTTGGGCTAGCCAGAGGGATCTTGGAGGCCTCATCCTCTACTCCCCTGGAGCCTAGGATTTGTATATTTAAGCCTTTTGGGGGGACTCAAGAGGTGTCTTGGAAGTCCTAGACCTCTCGCCTCGTTGAGCCCCAAAGACCAGAGTGAGTTCGGGACTTCTCATTTATTTATACCTTGATTAATATTATAATTAAGTTTTGAGTTTATTGTTTCATCAACTTTGCACAAGATGCAATTTAAATTAAGGGCGCAATCATTCATGTCAAAAGCGATAAATGGAAGATAAATCCAAAAGTAAAACATTCAAACATATTACAATAACACTAGGAGCGGAATACAACTCCCATTTGTAAATGAAATGCAAATCAAGCATAAATCGGGGTATTCATTGATGATGAGGACATTGGTCCTAGCATGCATATTTATTATGGAACAATTATTGATGTGTTGATTTATTTGAGTATGAAAAACTAGGACATTGGTCCCATCTTTATTTATAGAAAATGCCAAGTTAATTAATAGAAATATTTTTGTGATTTTCTTTTTTAGCATGCCTAAAAGAAATAATTTTATTAAAGATTACATGGCAAAATAAATGAAAAAAAGCTAAATAAATGAAATAAAGCAATTAAATGTCTAACCCAAACGAGCCTTCTGGATCTCCTCATGTGCTCGCAAAAAAAAAACGTCCAAGTAAAGAAAGTGAAATGTGAAATAAAAATAAAACACAAATAAAATGATGTTAGTAATCGAATCAAAATATAATAAATGATAAAATATGGTGATATCAAAAATGACAAAGGAATTAAATGTTGACAATTTAAAATAAATGAGAAGAATGTATTATAAATGACAAATGAATTAAATGATATGTTTGGAATAAAATACAACATGTTAATTAAATAATACATGTAAAAATATGAACATGATGATGAAGATGTACAAATCAATGAATATATAAAATAATAAAGAAAAGAATAATAAATTAAAGAATGATGAAAACAATTAAATGAACAACATGGTTAATTAAATATGTTCACGAATGATATAAACCATTTACATGGCAAAAAGATCAATTAAAATGAATTTATTAATTACATGTTAGAAATAATGATGAATTAAAGTGAAATAAATTAATTACATGTTAAAAATAATAAACAATCAATATTTATATGAATAAAAATCAAATCATATATAAACAAATTAAATAAAACAAATCTGAAATAAATAAAATAAATGATAAAATAATAAAATAAAATAAACATAAATAAATTAGATATGAACCAAAAGAAATAATAAGAACAAGCCAGTAATGTTTACCCTCAGAGTTTCGGATTCGATGAAGGTAAAAGATGATCGATTTCTTTGTTTAATGATTCACAATATTAGAGTGAAATATGATGAAAATGTTGGAATTTTATTCCAAGAAACATGAAAAAAAAATGATCAAAAATTCTTTAAGAACAAATAATTGATACCTTTGCCTAAAGAAATGATTTTGATAAAAAAAAAAGAATTTTTATTGAGTAAAATAAAGAAAAATGATTTCAAGAACAATCAATCACTTTATTTATATCAAAAAAAAAATTGATTGAAGTTTTATTTTAGAAAATCATATAAAAATTAGATTTTGATGACAAACAATTATTTTATTTGTCTCAAAATCAATTTTTTATCAAAAAGAGATTAAAAACAAAATGAATGAAAAAGTTTTATTTAACACAAAATAAAAGATTAAAAACAATTTTGAGAAGAAATAATTATTCTATTTGTCTCAAAAATTAAATCAAACAACAAAACTTCTTCTAAATATATGTTTAGAAGGAATTATGTTGGAAAAAGAATGAAACATTGGATTTTTCTTTTTTATTTTTTGTTGGGGAATAAATCCAGAATTTTAGAGAGAATTTTAGTGGAAGAAGAAGAAGAAGATGAAGAGAAAAAACCCTAAAAAATTCCCCTAAAAGAATCCCCTTTTAGGTTTTCATCTTATTCTTTTTATAGGAGGAAAATAGGAAAAATAAAATAATTAAAGGGATAAAATTTAATTAAGTCAGATATTAACCATTTTAAATTTTAAAAATGGAAAAAATCCCCTAAAACCTTGAAAAAAGGGATAAAAAACTAATTTTTAGGTCCAAAAATGGGAAAAAAGAAGTAATCAGACCCTATAGCGACGCTCAGAAGTAGGGACGCCCGTCGCTATATAGGGACGGGCGTCGGAGCGGCAACCAGGCGGGCTTCCGTGCGCTGGCGCTCGTGTGCCAGCGCTCCGTGCGACACTCAGCGTGCGCGATGCCGCGCGCGCCTTTAGCGACGCGCAGCATCGGTGACGCTGAGCATCGCCTTTGCGCCCGCAGCGCGTTGGTCGCCTGGGCGCCCAGGCGCTTGCGAGTTGGGCGCCAGCGCGCCGCCGCGCCCGACACTCGCGATCCGACTTTTTGTTTTTTTTTAAAATTTTAAATTGACTAAAAATACTATAATTTTTAGCCCCCATTTTTCAAAACTAATTTTTAAAATATTTTTTTTATTATTTTTTCATCTTTCACTCTAAAATGCAAATTTTACAAGGAAATCGCCACTTTCAACCTTTTTTTGCCCGTGTAAAGGTGACTTATCATCATTGGGTAACTTTGATCTGGGCTATCTCAGGACCCGGTGTCTACAGCGTCTCTTGTGGATTTTCACACTAGCTTTTCTTAGCGGGAAATGCTTCCATTTGTGGATTTTCACATAACTCTATGCCTAACTTTTGTCTGGAATGGAACCAACCCACTCCAGCGGCTTTTTCTTCATTCATTTTTTTTTGAAGGACAGACTGCCTGTTACCAGGTTTTCACCCTGCCCTTTGGCCTAACTTTTGCTTAGAGAGCCAGTCACGGTTTTCATCTCTAACAGCCTTCTTCTTTCCTTTTTTTTTTTAAGGGGTAGGAGGAGGATTTGTCACATGAAAAATCATTATTGTTGCTTTGATGATTGCTCCAGCGTATGTCCTTATGCCTGTAACAGGTTTCTCTTAATCGTCTAATTGCATGTTTATGCCTAGCTTATGCATGCATTTCTATCTATAGGCACCATATAGCAATAAGAATGACCATGACTAGACATGTGATACAAAAGCACTAGTTTTACTTAGTTTCAATGAGTAACAACTTAGGTGCACCCGATCTCCTGTTATCAATCAGCCCTCTCGGGTTCTCTTGATTGAATATTTTCTCTCAAGCCTCTAATTTTTGCCCAAGATGCCTTTTTTCGGTTTTCACCCTCACAAGGTACCCAATTTTAGCAAGGCCGCCTTTTTTCGATTTTCGACCCGCGGGGCTTTTATTCTCTTCTTTTGATTTTTAGCCCTTAACCTTGGACCCTCTTGAGTCTGTCAACATCGATCAGTTCTGTCCGTTACAGCTCTCTTAGATAACAATCTCTGGAAGACAAAGGGACCTTTTCACACTGGCCCAAATTTACCTCGTATGTCTGGAACACCTGGTCTCATTTGTTTGACAATTGAATCTCCCTCCTTCATCAGATGCTTTCTAGCCATCTTTCCAAATGATCAAGCAAAATGTTTTCTGATGGATCTGACCGTGGCCATAATCCCATGACTTGTCCTTGTCTGACTTGTACAATTGCTGCTGTCGTTATTGTGCTCTATCGGCTTCCAAAATTTAGCCATGACTGTCCTTAAAGATTTGAGCTTCACATCTATCGGCCATACAGCTTTTGCCCCCTGTGTCGAGGAATAATAGGTGACTCTTGTAGAGGTTCCAATAGTGGCTCTCTAGCCTCGAAGTGCGAAAGGGTCATTTCTCTGCCCAATCCTTTTTCATGATCTTTTCTGCCAGCATTAAACCATTCATATAGGTCATGCAAATTTTGGCTTGGATTTCTTCCGTCTCTTAGCTCCTTCCTCATTCATCAACTTGTTGCTTGTATAGTTTACCCTTCATGTAGATAAAACGGGTAGATGGTTTACAGATCAGCGTTTTGGTCCTTTTCCTTTTGCCAACTAAGAAGAATGGTAGGATACGGACATGTACAAATCAACAGGATTTGGGCAAAACTTGCCCCCAAGAGGTTTTCCTTCTATCTTTTTTATTTCCTTCTTCTTCTTTTTGTTTTTTTTTTGTGCTTGCTTTTTGTTCTTTTCCTTTTTATCCTCTTTTTTCGAGGATAAGCTTTGTCCTAATCCTGATAGTTTACACATACACGTACCCCTTCTCTTCTTGACTTGGGTTAGCATTGACCAACTAAGTCCGGTTTTGAACTCCGACCAAAAATTTTAGCTTCATCTCTGCTTGTGGATTCTTCCTTTTGACCTTTTCTGCCCCCTCCGGCCTAGTCTTATGAGCTTCTACTTGATTGGTCCATGATCGGGGTATGTTGGAATGGTGTGCTTGACGACTTTACGATTATCTCCTGGCATGTCTTCAAGGGTCCAGGCAAAGACTTCTTCAGACTTTTTTTTTCATTCTCTTAAATTTTGTCTCACCTCAAGAGTCAAATTAGGTGCAACAAGATTACTATTTATTGAAACTAAATAAAATGGTGTTTTAAACCAATGCCTTAGTTATGATTATTATTTATGCTTGATGTAATAAAATATAAAAATGCATAAATAAGCAAAGCCCATATTATTAAAGCAGAAAAGACAAACAAGTGCATAGTTCAGGAATACACTTTAGAAAATGAAAAGCATTATAACAACTATAATTATTTCTTTCTTCATCTAGGCCAGGCACTAATTCTTGATTGCGATCTCTCAGAGGGCGACAATAGTCTGTCCGATGCCCTGTGTACTAGTGATACGCACAATACAAGTCTATTCTGTGCCTCGATTTTCCCTAACTTGGGGTGGGCCTAGCTACTTCCCTTCCTTGATGAGACGAGTGAAGTGCCAAGATAGAGGCCTGCTTGAGATGGTGAGGTTTTTAGGAGTCATTCCGGTGGTCGAGACCTCTACTGCCTTGGTATTTCCCCCATTGCCACTGCTGCTTCCTAAGGTCAGGTTTGCAGATTTAGCCATTTTATCCAGATGCTCAGCCTCAGCTTCAATGGCTATATGTTTTAAGGACTCCCAGTCCTTCAGCCCCTTCATCTTTAGCCCATCTTTCAAGTATGGGCTGGCATTCCTAATAAACAGCCTAATTGGGTTTGGAGTGTCCGGTGTCTTCTTCATCTCCATTACTCGGTTCCTCCATCGGGTCAAGTACTCATGGAATGACTTGTCCGGCTTTTCTTGTAGTAACTCTAGATCTTTCATAGTGACCTCCATCCTTGTACTACAGCCATATTGCTGGAGGAACTCCTCCGTCAGCAAATCCCAGTCTTCTTTTATTCTTTAATCCAGTCCGTGATACCAGCCCACCGTAGGACCTATCAAACTTAAACAGAAGTATTCTACCTTTTGCCTCCTTGTTAGTGTGGTACCTTTCATTATGAAAGAGTACTGCTTGATGTGTACGGTGGGGTCCGATGTGCCTTTAAATTTCGGGACATCAGGCATCTTAAAGTTCAAGGGGATTGGATCTTCTCCATCCAGCTCTTTGTCTTCGGAGTTCATTCCTCGATGCCTTGTCAACATCTTAGCCATTGCCTTGAACTTTTCTTCCATCTTCTTCCAGATGGTATCTTCTGTCTGGGGTGCTTTCCTTCTAACTGACAGGGGTTCTCTATATTCATCCCCTTCTAGGTCCTCTTCCATTCTATGGGCTACTCCTCTCTTTTGCCCTCCTGATATGGCAGCCCCTAGGTCCACTGGTGGTGGACGTGTATCCTCCGGCTGATCCTCTCTGGCCTCCTCCTATTCATTTTATCTCATGGGAGGAGGCGCCAGGTTCTGTGGTGCAGCTGGTTGAGCCATTGCGACCACCATGGCCATCATCCGGTTCTCAAATTCTTCGAACCTTCGACCCACTTATTCAGCTATCAAGGCCTTGGTAGCATCTGCCTCCCTCGATGAATCGGCCATTTCTGGAGATTCTCTGAATGCCTATTGATTGCACTTGACTTGATTGTGTTTGCTCAATCAAACCCTTTGATGATGCGACTGTCAGAACCCCTAACCAGCTAGGAAAGTGGTCTTTGATGGCTAAAATGTTAAAGAGTTAGAATGATGCATGAATAATACACAATGCATGGTCATGCTGTGCAACAAAAATGGTATACAATGGCTAAAAGAGATTACAATGATACATGTGAGACATGTGAAAAATTATACATAAGACAATATGTACATGTAATAATTTTATGCAAAGAAAAGGATTTATACATGTAGAAGAAATACAGAAATTTATTTGTGCATGACTGACATGAATATGCAATGCATCATCCACAACCACATGCAAGCAGATAGATCCTTCCAACCTTATTGCCCCCACACACGAGGTCATACGGTCTCTATCCTAG
This sequence comes from Excoecaria cochinchinensis, assembly GCA_947683425.1. NCBI lineage: Eukaryota > Viridiplantae > Streptophyta > Magnoliopsida > Malpighiales > Euphorbiaceae > Excoecaria > Excoecaria cochinchinensis. The sequence continues at coordinate 266,443 of CANTUQ010000245.1, forward strand.
GTGGGCTGATCCATGGGTTAAGAGGGAACCCGATGGACGCGCATAGTGCTCCGTGGAAAACCACAGCATAACCTCTCTTAGCTAATATGCATACTCATGGGTTTAGACCATCATATATTTTAGGCAGTCCGAATAAGTTGACATGGGCCTATCGGGGCATGAAAGGCTTTGATTAGGTGACCAAATCAAATTATCTGGGTTTGTCCAATACATAATGATCCACATAGCAAGTATAGTATTAAGATTCATACCACCTAGGGGAAGTATCTATTTTCATTATATGAGCTTTGGTCAAGGTGATGTTACTTTAGGGCTACCCAAGCATGATCCCTGCCAACGGGTCTAGCTCATCACGAGCGTAACGACTGATTGGGTCACCATTTAATATACCATGATGCTACGAGGCTTGGGCTGGTGATTATCCTTAACACTTCCCTACATTGAGTGAACGTAGGGTCATGCTTCGGGAATGCACCGGGGCTGATAGAGGGACCAAACTAGCATAGATCTAAGGCGCTAATGTGATGCAATGCAATTTCGAAAAAGGATGAAATTTTTAAATTAAAACTCAATTATAAATTTTAACCAAGGTACTTTCGAAGTGAAGTCTCGAGTATGTCCCTAGTGGAGTCGCCACTGTGACGCGCACCGAACCCTGTGGCCTCTGGAGAGCCCACTTTAGGGCGATCGGGAGAGGTTCATAAAAACTTGTAAGGTATTTACAAGTGCGTCTATTTTGGGCAACAAGGAGGTTTCTTGGAGTCGCCACCCAATAGAACATTAGGAAGGGTCATCTAGCCTCAGCGAGCCTAAGACGGCGCATACATATCCATTTTGGGCAAACCAGAGAGATCTTAGAGGTCTCAGCCTCTACCCCCTGGAGCCTAAGATTATGTAAATTAAGCCTTTTGTAGGGGAACAAGAGATATTTTGGGGGTTCTAAACCTCTAACCTCATTGAGCCTAAGACCAGAGTAGGTTCGGGACTTCCCATTTATTCATACCTTGGTTAAGTTTAGAATCGAGTTTTGAATTTAGAGTTTCATCCCATTTCTCATTCATTTTAATGCAATTAATTAAAGTGCATGTCAATCACGTAGTGAAAGCGATAAATAAAAGCGTAACAAAAATAAAGCATATGTAAAAATATTAAAACAAAACTAGGGGCAGAATACAGCCCCCATTCTAAATAAAATACAAAAACATGCATAAAGCGGGAAATTCATTAATGATGAGGACATTGATCCTCGCATGCATATTTACTATAAAACAATTTTGATGTGATGGTTTTATTTTGGATGGAGAAAATTGAGACATTGGTCCCATTTTTATTTAGAAAAAATTTCAAATTAATTAATAAAAAAATGTTTAGTGACTTTCTTTCTAATGGGCCTAAATAAATAATTTTACAAGAAAATTACATAGCAAAAATAAATGAAAAAGCCAAAATAAATAAATATTACAAACGAAGAAAATAAATACATAACCTGAACGAGCCTTCTGGATTTCCTCGTGTACTCGCAAAAAATGTCCAAGTAAAGAGAATGAGATGTGAAATAAAAATAAAACACAAATAAAATGATGTTAGTAATTGAATCAAAATATAAAAAATGATAAAATAAGGTGATATGAAAAATGACAAATGAATTAAATGTTAACAATTTAAAATAAATGAGAAAAATGTATTATAAATGACAAATGAATTAAATGATGTGATTGGAATAAAATACAACATGTTAATTAAATAATACATGAAAATATGAACATGACTATGATGAAAATAAATAAGTGAACAAATGAATAAACAATAATAAATAAATAATAATAACAATGATAAAAGAATGATAAAAATGAATAAGAGAACGATGAAAATAACTAAATGAATTACGTGATCAATTAAATATGTTCACAAATGATATAAACCATTTACAAGGCAAAAAGATCAATCAAAATGAATTAATTAATTACATGTTAGAAATAATGATGAGTTAAAATGAAATAAATTAATTACATGTTAAGAATTAAAAGAAAACAATATTGACATGTTAGAAATGATAAGAAAATCAATATTTATATGAACAAAATAATATATTAACATATTAAATTAAAACAAATATAAAAGCAATAGAATAAATAAATAAATAAATAAATGAAAATAATAAAAATATTAATAATATACACGAATAAGAATAAAATCATATATAAACAAGTTAAATAAAACAAATCTGAAATAAATAAAATAAATAAATAAATGAAGTTAATAAAAATATACATGAATAAATTAAACATGAACAAAAAAAAAAAGAAAGAATAAGCCCAAAATGTTTACCCTCAGAGTTTTCGGATTCGATGAAGGTAAAATGATGATCGATTTCTTTGTTTAATGATTTGCCATATTAGACTGCAATATGATAAAAATGTTGGAATTTTATTCCAAGAAAAAAATAGGATAAAAAATGATAAAAAATTCTTTAAGAACAAAGAATTGATTTCTTTGCCTAAAGAAATGATTTTGATAAAAAAGAATTGTATTGATTAAAAATAAAGAAAAATGATTTCTAGAATAAACAATCACTTTGTTTGTATCAAGGAAAAAATGATTAAAAGTCTTATTTTAGAAAATCAAATGAAAAAATTTAATTTTGATAACAAACAATTGTTTTATTTGTCTCAAAATTAATTTTTCATCAAAAAGAGATTCAAAAGAAAATAAATGGAAAAAATTTTATTGAACACAAATAAAAGGTTAAAAAACAGAATTTTGAGAACAAACAATTGTTGTGTTTGTCTCCAAAAATTAATCAAACAACAAAACTCCTTCTAAATATATATTTAGAAGAAATTATGTTGGAAAAAAGAATGAAAGATGAACTCAATTTCTTGTTCTTCTTTGGTAGAGAAAAAATCTGGAATTTTTTAGAGTTTGAGAGGAAGAAGAAGAGAAAAGATGAAGAGAAAAAATCCTAGCCAAAAATCCTCCTTTTAGGGTTTCATCTCATTCTTTTTATGTCAATAAAATAGGAAAAAAAATATTAATTAAAGGGATAAAATTTAATAAAATTAGATATTACCTATTTTAATTTTTAAAAATGGAAAAAATCCCTTAAAACCTTGAAAAAAGGGATAAAAAACTGATTTTTAGGTCCAAAAATAAAAAAAAAGGGGTATCAGACCCTTTAGCGACGGCCAGAAGTAGGGACGCCCGTCATTATATAGGGACGGGCATCGGAGCGGCAGCCCTGCGCACCTCCGTGCGCGCCAGCGCGTAGTGAGGCGCGCGCTTTTAGTGACTAGCCGCATTGGCGACGCTGCGCGTCGCCTTTGCGCGTGCCGCCGCGCCTGACGCTCGCGATCCGATTATTATTTTTAATTTTAAATTTACTAAAAATACTATAATTTTAAGCCCCCATTTTTTAAAACTAATTTTTAAAATATTTTTTATTATTTTTTTTTATCTTTTCACTCTAAAATGCAAATTTGAAAAGAAAATCATCACTTTTAACCTTTTTGCCTGTGGAAAAGCGTCTTATCATCATTGAGTAACTCTGATCTGGGCTACCTCTGGATGCGGTGTGTATAGCGGCCAATTTCAAAATTGTACAGTATTAATTTGGGGACTTAATTGAAGGGGGTAAGGATTTAATTGTGGGCTAATGTAAGAATTATATTTATGTATTAGGTTATTGTAAGATTAAAGGAGAGGATGTGGACTAAAAGGGATAATGGGACATAAAAGTCTAGTAAGGACCTATGGAAAAGGGACAAGTGGCATTAGAGGTAGGATTGAAAGGTTGGAGTATTTAAGGAGAGAGAGAATGTGAGAGAGAGCAAATTTATGCTCATCCCTCTCTCTTTTCTCACGATCTCCCTCTTCTTCTTCTTCTTTTCTTCTCCTTCTTTTCTTCTTCTTCTTCTTCTTCTTCTTCTCACGCCACCCTCTCTCTTTCTTTGCAAGCCGCTAGCTGTGAACAATGGAATTTACAAGCTCAAGTGTTCTTGGTGAGAGATTTGAGATGGAAGGGTAAGTTATGAGTTCTAATTTCTGAAATTCCTCTTTGGTCATTTGGAAATGTTAAGTAATGTTATATATTTTTGGTGAGAAAATTGGAGTTATAAAACCAAAGAAAGAATATGGAAGCAAGGAAATGCAACCATTTAAGCTAATTGGAGCATAGAAGTTTCAGGTTTGGGAAATCTACCTTTTAATATATATATGTGTGTATGTATTGATGATGTTGATATTTTGATGTTTTAATATTTATTTTTCAAATTGGGTTGCTTGTGTTATTTTGATTGTGTGGCTTTGCTTAATTTTAGAGAGATTGAATTTTTGGGGAAACTCTGCCCAGATTTCTCTGGACCTTTTGTGGTTGTTTTAGCTATAAGTCGAGTTATAGATATCTAAATTGTATGAAACCAGTTCCATTAGAAAGTTAATTCATATATCAAAATTTTCTCTGAAGGACCGGAATCCAATTATGGCTTTAAGATCCTTGGAAGTTGTAAAATTCGAGGCATCTTTACTTAGGCGGGTTCACTAGAGCAGTGTAGATTTTTTAGGTCATATCTGACGCTTCCGATGTCCAATTGATATGAAATTTGTTTCTTTTGAACGATAACATCCTAGGTATTATTTCCTGAGAAGGACACTTTGGCTAGAAATTAGGTTTAGAGGTTGGTTGAGGCGGTACAACGTTGGAGGTGAAAAGCTGCCTTGCTAGTCTGTTTTTCGTAGGGCACTTGGGGGAGGCTTCTGTAGCGAGCGTGACCCTTGTCGTGAGCATGACAGAACCTAATTATTGAAGGTTTTTTCTCTTATTTTTAGCCTCATGTTTGGTATGAACCCTTGCCCCTCTTTACCCTTCTTTAGGATGTGTATTTTGTTGTGTTTCTTATTCTGAAATACACTCGAACTTCATCGGAACCTTTTAAGACATATTGATCACATGTTTAGAGCTTGTAAAAGAGTAAATAAATGGCTATCACTTAGGAGTTCAAGTAACTAAGGTTATAAATAACAATAAATGCTAAGGTGCTTTAAAGCTTAATGAGTCAAAACCCTCCAATTAATCTGGAAGTGATACGGCATGAAATATTATTAAATTATAAGTGAAAATACTGTAATTTGTACCTTGAACCTTTAGAACTTTGGGGCTCTAATTCCTAACTCCTTGGAATATGTAGGAAGCTTGGAATGCCATTCCAAGTTTGAACTGAAGTATAGAAACTTAGTTGTATAGAAAATATGTTGTACTAGCTGGAACTCTGATATTACTTATGTGATTAGTAAAAGTTAAGGATGGATTAACATGTATATAATCATTAACTATGCTTAGTGACGAATTGTGGAAGTAATTTTTATGAAATTAGTACGAATATCATAAGAATAAATATGTTTATACGTGAAATTGTATTAATTAAGAATTTATATGAGTGCGATCAAGTTGGTTAGCCTTATTATGTTTTGGTTAGGGTTGGGCGCGTGTGATGTTGGCTCTATCACGAGCGCGATTGGTGTCGCGAGTACGACAGAGGCCATCTTGTTCTCTATCGTGATCGCGACTAAGGTCGCGAGCGTGACTCTTTCTTATGCTATGCAGGTATGCTGTTGAGCTTTTTGGCGTGGGTTTTTATTTATGATTTACATGTGACCTATTGTGTAAACTTGGATATGTTATACCTTGTAAGCTATAGTTGAATTGAATTTTTAAGCATGTATTAAATTACAACGTGATTGTAATAAAAAGGTTATGGTTTGTTGTAAGTTATATGAGCTATTGGTTTAATTTGTAAATGAATTATGCATATGATTATTATGTGTCTACAATAAAAATATGCGCCTCTGAAAATGTACTAAAAATAACATGTACATCATGAAAGAAAACAAGTAGGTGTTTAGCCTGCGTTAGTCGGGTCGTGGATAGATAGGCATGCCTATAGAGTTCAGTTTGCTGCAGCCATGCGATTTGGACCCTGATTAGGTCCCCGATCGGATCCTCGCGATCCTTCTATCTTAGATATTGTTTAAGATCCCATACAAAAATGTTTTTGGAAATAAAAAGAAAAAAAAATTGATTTTAATACCTTCGAGTATCCATGTGTTATGAAAGAATTGTTGATACCATCGGGTATCTATGCGTATACTCGCTTATCCACTCTTTGACTTAGCAGGCAATAATTGAACAAAAGTTTATGAGTGAAACAATAAGTTACAAACTGATAAGTGTATGCAGAGATTTGCAAGAAAGAATATGATTAAGCTTTTTATATGCATGTGGCCATATTGTCGGTCTGATTTATATGTTGATTGAACTAGTACTTCATGCACCTATATGCTTTTGGATCTTGTATGGATCACCATACGAATATGTGATAACTACCTTGAATGCCTACACGGTTCAGCCTTGTTATTTTCTTAGAAATATAAACATGAGCAAATGACACGAAAGTAATGCAATGATTTGAAGTAAGTGATTAAATGAAAAGAACTATATGTGTAACATGCATTTATATGCTAGGATATGAAGTTAGACTTTTAGCTTCTTACTCATGACCCTTCGATGTGTGGGAATTGTTTTATTGTGAGAATTGGTTATGGGCTGAATATAATGATATGTATGGCATGAGAAATATGAATAATAAAACATTAAAAGCATGTATTAATTAAAATTGTCACTCTGTTTGACCTTGTGGACGATTATGATTAAAATATTTTTTTTATGATCAATTTTATGTATTTATTAAATGAGATCTTTAAGTGTGTTTGGAACATGTAATTATATTCATACGATTTTATTTTGGATATTTATTGTGTGTTGTGACTGACGACCATTGTGAGTGGTCGTGCATATTACGTGTTTTTCCCCACTAAACTTTTGTGCTTAGCATGGGTGTGTATCCATGCAGGTTTGGAGTTAGTCATGTTGCCGAGGACAATCAGCAGTAGTTTGGCCAACAAGTCCGTAGTAGTAGTTGTTTAGAGGTTATAGTCAACTTTTGTAATGTAATTCCTTAGTATTGTTGTATTAATTGGTTTTAGTTGTAATGTAATTCATTATGGTTTTAGTCTTAAGTGGTTAGCAATTATATGATCGTCTTTTGTATTATGTGAACGTTTATTTATTGAAGAAAATTTTATAGTTCATTTTCTGATATTGTTTCCAGCGTGTTTTTGTTTGTAGCACTCTTCACTCATCGTTGCATACTATTTATGTTACCACACAGTATGCTACATATGGGTAAGGGGTGTTACATGTCACATGTGACAAAAATATGCAAATCCACAAAGATCTTTTGCTGTGTGTATGAGGTGCGAGTTACAGGAAAGTGTGATATGAATATGCCTGTCATGCACATGTTTGTTTTAAAATATTTCTCATGAACTCATGTTGTATGTAATCATGCTAGATTAAGCATCAATATGGGTGGTGTATTTTGAGGGATGTCCCGACTTTCGCCAACTTTCAACGTCTTTGAGATGGTTCATTGCAATCACAAGCATTTATAGTCATTGCTTTAAAGGTAATGTGCTCCTTGTGGGTTTTCACATTACCTTTTTTCACGGAATATTTGCCCCTTCGTGGGATTTTCACAAGACCCTATGCCTTACTTTTGTTGAAGCAAACCCAACCGTCTCTAATGGCTCTTATTGTCTATTATTCTTTTTTATTTCCCCTTTCTTTTTTGTCTTTTTTCTTTCTTTTTTTTTTAAATAGTTCAAAGGTCTAAAAAGGTGTTGAGCCCATTGATTGTGGAAAATTTGCAAGTCTGGATTGTCTGTGCAAGACGCAGCTCAAGAACAATGTATCCTTAACCCCAAAGGCTTCTTAATAAATTCTTAGTACTGGCACACCATTTGTTCCTTGTATAAACATGAACATTGATGCTTAACAATGATAATTAAAGACACATACATTCAATACATTAGCATGCCCTTTTATTTTATTTTAGTAGGTGACATTATGATCGTATTCTATTAAAAATCCTATTATCAATTAACCCTATTGGGTTTTGATGATTGAAAATTTTATCTCTGCCTATAATTTTTGCCTATGATGCTTTTTTTTATTTTTGCCCTAGTGAGGTGACTATTCTTGTTTAGGTGACCCTTTGCAAATTTTCAACCTATAGGATTGATATTTTCCCATTTTTATTTTTTTATGTGAGCCTTGGTTTATGAGCTATTGATACCAACTAGCCACTTGAACATTTCTTCAAAGAATGATTGAAGTAGCTTGAATCTTGGTTTCAGTGCTAGTTAGTAGAATTAGAACTCCTATTGCACTAGTCTTTCAAGGTTGAATAGTCTTTATCAGCTTGATTTATGTTCTCACACTAAGTATCATTCTTCTACAAAATGGATCCTCTTTTTTGGGTTGTTTCAAACTAGACTGGGTTAACATATCCTAACTTTCATTTAGTCTGAGATACTCTTAATTTTTTTCTTTTTTCCCTTTCTCTCTTTTTTTTCATCTTTTCCTTTCTTTCTTTCTCTCTTTCTCTCTCTCTCTCTCTCTCTCTTTTTTGTTGTTGTTGTTATTTTTTTAATTTGAGCTCCATTATCTCGTTGCTTTGTCTATAATAGGAGAAATTGTTAGTTTTGCCCCCTGTCTTGCCAAATGATCCCTCTTAATAATCTTAATTGAATGTTTTGTAATCCATTTGATTGCAATAACCTTGTACTTCTACCAAATGAGAAACCTTTGGATCATTTCCTATTATGCACCCGTTCATGATCTTGTATCACTTGGAAAAAGATTTTATACCTCACTTTGTCGAAGAACTTTATACGATCCTCCCCTATTTGCATTTTTTAATGAACCCTTGCATCGATATTGCCTCATCAATCACGTAACTCAAATGTCATTCTCTATTTTGAATCCATGTGAAGACTCCCTTCCCCCTTTTCTTTTCATGTTTTCCTTTTCATTCTCTCAAGCTCAATGTTAAGGTTTTTACATCTGATGCAATCATAATCTTGTTTAAGTGCCAAGATTAAATGGAATGATGATTATTGAATCAATGTCCATCTTATATCATGATTATCATTATGCATGATGCAATCAAATGAGATATCACAAGATAAGCAACAGTATTCATACCATTGATTGAAATTAGGAACATTGTTCACAGTCAAAGCTTAAGGAATGAAAATGATAACCCTAAATAGAAGTTAAAAGCAACATCTTGGCTATAGTTGTCAATTGCTCTACACTGGCCCACCCCTTATTAATGAAATCTTATACCTTACTATTGAACGTGACATAATCCTTGGTGTTTTATCCCATGTGCTGATGGGGTTCACAGTATAAGTGTGCACTATGAAATGCCAAGTGTCAACCTTGAATTGATCATAGCTTGCAATGGCTATAACCAGCATTCATTTAGGAGTCCCTTTAGGCACTAGGATAGAATTTTTCCTAAAGTAGAGTAGTTTTCTCCTTTCTTTAGTCCTATCTCTCTTAATAGTATCTAAAGCATTGAATGGCCCTAGCCTAGATGGTCCTCCCTTAATTGAATTGTTAAAAGGTATATGGTGTTTGCTAAGGTACGATGTGAGACTACAGCAAAATGAGTGAGCCTTTTATTCTTGAAGAGAGCTAATGCCTCATGAAGTTCTTAAGGAGTAACTAATGCGCCCTATGAAGCATGCATTTTGTCATTGCAAGAGTTTGCTGAATGATGAGACATATTTTCCATAAATGCAATTCCAACAATAAATCTAAGATGGCTACTATTTAGAAGGGTTAGGCCATGATTTATGGCAAAAACTACATATATAGATGCATATGATGTATGCAGATTATTTTTATTTTTTATTTCTTATTTGTTTTTATTAATGCATGATCCACATGTACATAGAGAATGTATGTGGTGTATGATGTGTGACATAATATAAAGATGCATCCATAATGTAGGATACATGGCAAAATGATTTATGAGTGATACAACATAAGTACATGATATAAGTCGTACATGATGGAATATATGTATGGTATGATAAGATGTAGCATGATGATGTGCACACAATGTGGCATATGGTTTAACGTGAGATGTATATGGTGCCTACTATTCATATGCACAAAATGGCCTGCACGAGACATTGTGCAATGAAGTATGTATGTTAATATTATGTACATGTTATGGTAAATGATGACATATACTTGCTTTATTATACATGAAGGACATATACACATGTATGCAACATAGACAAGCATATGCAAGCCCTTCGACCTTATTACTCCCATATACATTGTAAAAAGTCTCTTTCTTAGGCAAGCATATGGTTTAACATGAGATATATATGGTGCCTACTATGCATATGCACAAAATGGTATGCATGAGACATGATGCAATGATATATGTATGTTAATAGTATCATGTTAAGGTAAATGATGATATATACATGCTTTTATTATACATGATGGATATATATACATGTATGCAACATGGACAAGCATATGCAAGTCCTTCGACTTTATTACTCCCCCAAACATTGTAAAAAGTCTCTTTCTTAAGCAAGCTTAGTCCAAGGGTCAATAGGGAACCCAATAAACGCGTATGATGCAAAGCATAACACCTCTTTATTGAAAGCACATGCAAAAAGGTTTAGCCATTGCATATTTGTGCTATCTAAACAAATCAAAAAGGGCTAATTTAAACATAAAAGGCTTGACAACTAGACATTAAAACTTGTTAGGCTTTCCCAATACACAAAGCCCTACATTACAAACAATTCTAAATTATTAAGAAGTTTATTAGTTAACCTAGTGGACGTGTCTATGCTATTTCATGCGATTTAGTCCAGGTACATAAGTTTAGGGCTATCCGAGCATGATCCTTGCCAACGGGTCTAACTCATCACAAGCATAATGACCAATTGAGTTATCATTTAATATACCATAAGGTACGAGGCTTGGACTAGTAATTATCCTTAACACTTCCCCATATTAAGTGAACATAGGACTGCACTTCAGGAACGCAATGGGGTTAAAAAAAATGCCTAACATAATCTAAGGCCCTAGCATGATTCTAATGCAAATTGAAAAAGAGATAAAATTTCTTAACCATAAACCCATTTATGTCATATTAACCAAGAGCAGTTTCAAAACAAACTCTCATGGTCACCTGAGGAGTTGCCACTATGAGGCGCACTAGCTTACCGATTACGCTGACCAGTTACCTAGATCGATCCCACTTTTAAGGATGGCTAGGTGAAGGTCTCTTGCCTACGCCAGTTAGTCGCTTCGCAATGGTTAAGGGAATCAATCCAATTCACTGACTCTCAAACCCCAAAAAGGCACGAGACAATGTTTCGGGAACCCTCATTCTATTATTGGCAATCGACCCCGAGGTGCATCTTTTGGGCATGATAAGGTAGGTATAAAGGAGTTGCCACCTAATGAAACATTTGAAAATAGTGGTCTAACCTTATGAGGCCAAAACAAAGAGAGTTTGGAACCTCACTCTTATTTATACTTTTGGTTAATGTGATATAGACAGGCTTATAAGATTAATAGTTTTATCCCTCTTCTTATACGGATTATCATGGCAAAGAAAATAAAGGCACACTTAATCATGCCAAAAAGCTATAAATCATAGCATAAACGTCAACAATATGTTAAATAAGCATCCATAAAGCGAGTTTATTTACTAATTTGCTTTGGGTGGGTATAATGGCCCCCGCATGCAATTATGAAAAGTCATTTTTTGTGAATTTTATTCGATAAACACTTGGATATTTGTCTAATTTATAAAGAAAATTTTTGAATTATTTAATTATATACACAAATCTTTTACATTATTAAAAGCTTATTATTTACATGCAATTTTTAGGCATAAAATGGGACATTGGTCCCTTTTATTAAAACAAATCCCAATTATTTAATTCCAATGCCTTTATATGATATTTTCCATTAGGAAAATAATTATTTTATTATATTAAAAAGACTAAGAATGATAAATAAACACAAGGAAATGAAACTACTCCACTTCATCGGCCACGTAGCATATAAGGGAACAAATATATATAAAAGGAAATAGTAAAAAAGAACAAAATAAAATAACATTAAAAAGAGGTTTTGAAATGAAATCTGGGCTGTGACTAGCAAGTCATACCTTAGAAGTCAACTCATACCTGTGATATGAAGTCACAAGCATGACCTATAATTCATTTGTCACGGGCACAAGACAACAAGTCTCACAATTTTAAAGGGAGAAAAATGAGTCTAAACCGTGACTTATCGAGTCACAACTGTGTTAAGGGCCTCAAAATGCACCCTAATCATTTTGATGCATGATTAGGGTATTATCGGAACCAAAAATGCATGTTTACATATCTATCGTGTCGATAGGATACGGTAAAATCGTAAAATGTCGGAATAATGTGCAAACTGCCTGAATAATTATAATTGAGAGCTAAATGGATTAAATAAGTTTAAATGCATGCAATTATATAACTAAGAAGTAATTAGAGGATTAAATATGAAATTATCCCAAGCTTATATATGTAACCATGCAAATTTTATAGTTGACACCTAGTAGAATAAGTCGGTCACCATTTAAAGCCATCTTCAATGGAAATGGCACAAAATTCATCTTGAAATTCTATTTCATTCTTCTTGAAATCATGAGATATTAAACTAAGAAATTGATGGAAATTAAGCATGTTAACCAAATTCTATAATTGAAGTATAATTGGTAAGTTTGTTTGCTATTTTATGTTCTTCTTTCCTTTTTCTTTTCTTTGTGATAGAACTCTATAAAAATGGATTGAGGATTTTTGTTAATTATAAATTATTGTGGGTAGTTAGAGAAGAAAACCATAAGAAGAAGAAGGGAAAAGAAAAGCTGCATAATTGAAAAGCTTGAGGAAGGAATAATTTACTCCAAACAAGTTGGGAATTTTGATTCTGATGCCTGATGCATAAAAACCTATCTGGTATGAATAGAAGATTGCTTGATGTGTATAATGGCTTAAACCATGCTATTAATTTAGCTTGAGGTTGGATTATTGCTTAATAAAGTTTTGGAGTTGTTTTAATTGCACTCTGCTCTTGAACTCTTTAGTTTAGTCTTGTAATTTGGCCATAATCTGGCCTATAACTACTTAATTGATGTGATTCCAATTGCTGGAGGATTATGAGATAAAGGTTTTTAAATGTTATAGTTGGAAATGGAATTTTATCTTGTCTTTGGATTAGGTTGTGTTTAATTGCATATAATATTTTATGTGCTATCTCAATTGTTATGATGAACTTAAGGCCTAATAGAATAAATGTCATAAAGGAAGTTTGGACTGCAAACATGTTTTGATAGGTGAAATGTCTTAAATAGAATGGACCTATAAATTTGCAGAATTTTGCACCTAAATTTGTCAAGTTACATAGCAGTCAAGGAATCCTACCCGTCTTGTAATTGACTACTGGATTGTTAAAATTGCCTTAATTTCATCTTACATGAAGGTCAGGAATTTCTGCCCTTTATGCAGTTCATTCTACCCGCCGTGTAGTCCTTTTTGCCCACCGTGTAAATAGGTTCTACATCAACAAAATCAAAATTTTCCAATTTACATGGCGGTGAGGTATTTTTGCTCGGCATGTAACCCCTTATTTTTAAGTTATAATATGAGTTTTTCTCCTCGATTTGGATATAAATTTTACCAGAGTGTCCTGGAACTTATCTGACACATGTCTAATGTTAAAAAATGAACATATGCTTGAACTAAAATGGAAATTATAGTATTATGAGTATAATGTTCATATGTATATTAAATATATGAATAATGGTTTTTGATATTATGAGTTGTGGTTACTCAGGATTTCGGTTTCTGAAACATATAGGTAATGATATTAATTAATGTGATCTGATAAACCTGTATCTGTTGCCTATATTGATTATATACTTAGGTATGTGATATTTTACAAGTATTTATGAATTAGAAAATTAAAGCTTGCTTAGTATATGGATAAATAGGCAGGCCTATAGGGTGCTTGAGCAGTCGCTAGTCTAATTGACACTGTGTAGACAATGGGACCCGAGGCATTCTAGATTAGAGTTACCCAATGCGGACATCGATACATGTTTCACAGGTGGAGGTTGAAAATGAAGGTTTTCACTTATGAATTTCACAAGTTTTGAAATTATTTACAACCAAAAGTCCTTTGGTGTTCTCCCTAATTAAAAGAAAAGAGCCTTTTTGATCAGAAATTTGAATTTTTGAGTGACCGACGCCCGTCCCTCACTAGAGACGCCTGTTCATCAAGGCTGAGGTGAGGTGCCTATCCCTCGTACATGAAGGATGCCTGTCCCTCACACTCAAGGGGTGCCTATCTTTGGTGGGACCAGTTATAAGGGTCTCATCGAGCGACGGTCGTCCCTCACACGAGGGACGCCCGGTGGTCGTGATCTGACAACGAATTTCCAAATTTCCTTCAACGGGAGATTTGGAATTTTGATCTTAGAAATCAAGGATCGAATTTTCTATTATAGTTAGAGGATCTTAGGGTTTTTGATTTTGAAGGGGCTGATTTTACTCTTAAAATGATTCCAAATCAAGGTTTTCAAGGGGATCTTAAGCTTATAAATAATGGTGATTTTCAAAAGAAAAGGGGGAGAGGGAAGAGTTTTTTTGAGTTCAAGTAAGAGGAATTTTGAAAAAGCATTTTCGGTGAAAACATTTTGAGAAAATTATTTTCAAATTTTTAATTCCAAGAGTCTATTAAGGGAGATAAGTCAGAGAGAGAAAATAATTTCTTATTGTTTTGAATTTGATTCTTGTGGAATTCAAGGAGAAAATCTACTATTTCAACAACCTTCAGAGATCAATTTGTTGAGGGTAATATTCTAGGTTATAATTAACTTAATTGTGCCTTAATTTCTAGAACATAATATGATGTGTACACTTTGGGTGAAAGAATGAATTAATCAATTTATATTGTTTCTATTGCTTTGGTATGATAAATCCTATTTATAAATCGATTTTAATATGATTTCATGAAAATGGGTTAAGAAATATGTGAAGAAAGGTATAAAATGGGATTTTGAGCGCTTAAAATGGAGTTTTTCTCGTTCTTCTGATTTCTGGAGACGACTGATGGGCAAAAAGACCTGACCGACGGCCGTCCCTCGATCGTGGGATGAGACGTCGCAAAATCTCCTTCCTCCCATCGATCACCTTTCCGACAGCCATCCCTCATCTCTCCTAGGCCATCCCTATCTTATTTCCTTCTTTTTAGTTTCTTTTCTTACTCTTTTTTAATGCCATGTTTTGCAAGATCAATTTTATGTTTTCTTTTGTACAATTAATGCTATTTTGTTATCTTGACATTTCTTTATTTTCAGTATTAATATTTTATTTTGTTTAATATTTCTAACTTATTATTTTCTTTTGATTGATTTTATGAGTTTATCTTTTATATGAACATTGATGGTAAGCAAAGGTTTCAGTGACTTAGAGACATTATCTTGGTTCATTCTTCTTAACCTTCCCTTTGTATCATTTAGTTTTCATTGTTCTTGGTCTCTTGATTTCTATTTTCTTGGTTTAATTATAATGAAAGTTTGTTTTTACATGCGCTTAAAAAGAAAAGCACAAAAAATATTTTATTAACAAATTGGAAGGTTTTCTTTAATAAAATAGGACCAATGTCCTAGTTTTCCTCAAAAAATATAACTTAAAGGTTATTTGTATAAGTGTACATGCAGGAATCAATATTACCACCTCAAATAAATACCCTGTTTTATGCATGATTTCTTTTTGCTCTATTTATCGAGGTTGTATTCTACCGCTTTATCCATTGTAAGTTTATTTTATTTATGGCTTTGTTTATTCATTTTCTCAAATGCTTGGATGCACTTTAAATTTAATTACATGAACCGTAGAAATGAAATGAAAATTTAACAAAAAAATTCACTTATAACTTTGACCAAGGTATAAATAAGAGTGATGTCATAAAATCTTTCTGGTCTTAGGCTTCATGAGGTTAGATGACCCTTCCAATGTTTTATTGAAAAGCAATTCCAAAATACTTTCTTGTTACCAAAAATAGACACATACGCATGGTCTTAGGCCCAACGAGGCTAAATGAACTTTCCTAATGTTTTATTGGCTGGCGACTCCAAAATATCTCTTATTGCCAAAAATAGATGCACTCGTGGTTTGACCGATCTTCATGAGTTTTAATAAACCACTCTCGGACACTAAAAGTGGGCTTCTGGGGATGCCACAGGGTTCTGCGCACATCACAGTGGTGACTCCACTAGGAACTTTGAGATTTTGCTCTGAAAAAACCTTGGTTAAATAATATAATTGAGTTTTTAAAATTAAAATTTCATCTCTCTTCAAAAAAAGCATTGCATTCATCTTAGAGCCTTAGATCTATGCTAGTTGGTCCCTTTTTTAGCGCCGGTGCGTTCCCAAAGCTCGAACCTATGTTCACTCAATATAGGAAAGTGTCAGGGATAATCACCAACCAAGGCACATACCATCATCATACATCAAATGATGACTCGACCGTTTGCTACGGTCGTGATGAGCTAGACCCATTCAAATAATTCAAATGATGACTCAACTGTTTGCTAGATGCATTATATACGAGAGTTTATGCTACCTGTAACACCCGCTACCCATACGTAGGTGAACCCATCCACATCGGAGTGGGAAGCCGTACGAGCAGGGATGTCACCAAACAAGACGATACAATATCATACATTCAAACATCATAAACATACGAAATTACGGCGAAAATTAAAAGTTTTGAAAGCAAAACTGATCATGCATTAATATAACAAATCATTACAGTAATATTCTGATCAACTGCCGATACAACAATAATTACATATGAAAAATATTCATAGCAGAAGCTTCACAAAAACTAATACATGAGAGTTCTATTACAAAAAGGAATCATCATAACTGCTGCAAAAATAAGCCCTACACTAATCCCTTCTGTGTTGGCTTGACTGGCGGTGACTCACCCAAATAACAGCACCTGCACAGATAAAACACCGTTCTAAGCGATAAACGCTTAGTGGGGAAACACAACAGTAAAGTGGACGACCATTCACAATGGTCGTCAAAGAATAACACATACGATATGGCACATGAAGATAATCGTACATAATATAACACAATTAGGTCACAAATGGATATACAACATATATCGGGTCACTTTTAGAAGCTCATGGTTACGTTCAGATAACATTTGATTCATATACTCATCATTATGCTCATTCGAATATCAAATTCTTATAGCATGCCAAAGCAAACCAAAACAAATACCTGCTGATTCAAAATAGTGGATAACGAGAGAAGGCATAACGTACCTTACGGGTACGACTCGAACGCATAACGTACCCTACGGGTACGAATCGAAAACCATTTAATTTATATCTCATATAAAAACATTTTACTGAGGGGATCTTAAATAAGATCCGAACAAATTGAAAAGGATTGCGAGGATCCAAACACATAAAAAGGGTTCACGAGGAACCAAACAGGGGACCTGATCGGGGTCCGAACGTCCAAAGGTGCTGCAGCTAAAGAGGCTAGATTAGCATGCCTAACTATCCACTAGACTGACTCTTGCAGGTCATGCGTAATCCAAATCATGTTCCAAAACATAGCACATAATTATTAATGGATAACATGTTATTTGTCATGAAGAAATCATGATATTACACGTATAAGGAAAATAATGTAGCACACAGAAGTGAAAAGCCAAGAGGAGACATTTAAAATCCATTTTAGAAAAACAAAGTATGTGAGAGAATAGGGCAGAGTCACTGTCGCGAGCGCGACAGAAGGGCCGTGAGCATTGCTCACGCCTCATGAGCATTGCTCACAACTTGTGAGCTTTTCTCACAACTCGTGAGCTTTGCTCACGACTCGTGAGCATTGCCTACAACGCTCCTCAGCCTTCAAGCGTGAGAGCTGGAAATTCCGTTCTGTAAAGCTCGCGACAACATCGGGATTTCCATTTCTCAACAAAAATGCAGGAAGCCCAGAAAAATGCAAATCAAAACCATTTTCACCCAAATCAAACATAAACTCAATCTTACCTCAAAATAGGCCTTCCAAACACCAAAACCAACATAAAACAACATATTTCCATAATCAATTCAAAATAAATCATCAATTCACAAATCAATATCTCAATAATTCACAAATCTAGAAAATTTTGCAGCTAATTTCGATCGACCTCACATTTGATTCAATAATTCAATAATTATGCAACATAACTCATCAAAACTCAAAACCCATATCATATATACCCACATAAGCCTATTTACCCATCATAAATTTCCAGAAATTCATGCATATCTCAAAAGACACATATGAATATCAATTCAAAGAAAGTTCCCAAACCTGAATTTCCTAAGCTTCAAATCACTTGGTGCCACTAATACCTGCCTTCTCCTTGCCTTTAGGGTTGCGAGGAGGCTCAACTAACCAAGCAAACCCACAAATCACACAAACAACAAACCCTAGATCAAAACCTTAAACCCAGAAAATGAGAAGAAAAAGATGAACAAGATGAAAATACATAAAACTCACGAATAAGAATGCTAGGAGATGATCGATTCCCACCAACTATGACTTGAATCCAAGCTAGGGTACAAAATGGGAAGAGAAGAGGAAGAAGAGAAATGAAGAGAAGAGAGAATGGGTTTGAGGGAGGAATGATCGGCATTCAGCAAGTGTACTGAATCGACAAATAATATAGTGGGATATAGTTAGGACCTCGAGTTATCATGCCCAAGGGATTGTGTGTGTAAGTGAAGAAAATTAAATGTATGCTAAAGAATTCCCAAAAGTTTGAATTGATTTAGTAATCTATTGATTAAAAACAAAAGAATTAAATAGCTAAAAAATAAGTGAAAAGTAAACAAATAAAACTAACAGTAAAAAACTAATAACAAAAACTGATAACAGAATAAAACAAGCAAAAAATTCAGGAATGAAAAGAACGTTGCTCAGGTTCACTCATCCACCACATACCCAAATGTGAATAAAATTAATCTAAGAATCCTGTATCAAAGAAATCGAGATAACCCTCTTAACCCAAGCGTCCCATTCCGGAGCAAGCTATTCTATTTGCATGACGTCCCATTCCAGAGCAAGCCATATAACTAGCCTAAGCACGGGTCTAAAATCCTAAGTTTGGTTTGCTTTCCCATTCCGGAGCCAAACAACCTAAAACCTAATTATTTCACTCCTCACTCCAATCTTAAACCATGAAAACCTGCACATCTAGATTCCAATTCCGGAGCAGTCCAAACGATACAGCAACCATGACAGAAAATCTGAAGATAATTGATCATGACATTCAATCCATACAACTCAATAACAAATAAAGATACATGAATTAAGTCATTCATCAAAACTGGAAATTAACTTGAAAATATACATCTCATGATTTGACAATAAGAACCAGTGAAATAAACCTTTCTTTCATATATTGAATATCAAAGCATGTTCAGAATTCACATCAAGGGTAGGGGATTCAGAGATCCCCTAAACAACTAAAAGACTACTCACGATCCATTACAAAATCAGAAGAATAAACCCAGAAATTCATTGCGACAGAAATCCTGGTTGAATCCCACGTTCTTTAATTTTCTTCTTTGGATCTTCAATGGAGAATTAAATTCAAAATTCTAGAAACCCAAAAATAAAACTCTCTTGAAAATAAATTATGTGAATCTGATGAAATATTCTTGATTTCTAATTCAAAACTAAAGACAAAAATTGGAAACCTAAAATTCAGAATAGAAGAAAAGTTCAGAAAAATCGTCAATCTCAAAACTAATATGAAAACTAAACTAAAAAAATTCAGAACCCTAGCCAAACAGAAAAATAAGTTTATATTGTGTCAGAGTGGTCACGGTGGCAATGAAATATGTTTCCATCGTGAGGTGTTGAGAATGTTAATCTGCCTTTGCGCACAGGAGAGGGGTCACGGTGGTAATGAAATCTGTTGCCACTGTGAGGTCTTTAATTTTAGCTTCTGTCCAGGAAAAATTTATGTCATGGTGGCAATGAAATTTGTTGCCACCGTGAGGTACGTACTCAATTGATTCTGCCTTAGTGATTTTCATGTCACGGCGATAACCAAATAGGTTGCCACCGTGAGGTACTTCAAACTTGCATTCTGTCCGATAGATCGCTATGTCACGGTCATAATGAGTTTTTATTGTGACCGTGACCCAAGTAAGTCAGCTCCTGTTTTCAATTCCTTTTTATGTCACGGTCACAACCAATTTGGTTGTGACCGTGAGGTACCTAGAACCACACCTGCAAAGACAAATCAAACTCCATCAAAAAGCTATCTATAATGCATCAAATTTCCAATTTGACTAAGATTAGCAAAATTAACCTAAAGGAAACATAACATGACAAAAAACACAACTAAACACCCAAAAATCATACAAAAACACTATCAAATTTAAGTACTATATTGAAGTTATCAAAATACCCCACACTTAGACTTTGCTCGTCCTCGAGTAAATGAATTATCCACATTCCTGAAATTCAAACTCTAACTTGGAATACAAAAACTTAACAACAGTCATAGCACCAAGCAGAAGGGTCTTAGTTACAAATTCTCAAATCAATTTATATCAAGTAATTTCACGTGTGTGTGTGCTAGGCTCAAAACAAATTTTCTCTTTTCAAAACAAAACAACCAATGCATTCCAACAATTGAGCAAAGAAAATGAATATACAAGTAAATTTACATACAGGTTTCGCACTTAAAACTCAAGATAACCATAAGCCCCTCCTTTAGCACCGGAACCACAAGGGTCATCTCCACTAAACAACTCAAATCAAGAACAGGATCAAAAGGACTTATTCCAAGGTTGAAATGTTGGGTTAGGTAATTGGCTAACAAGAATAGTAAGGGAAATCAAAGGAAGAATCAGCCACTTTACCTATAATTCCACTACCCAAACTGAACAAAAATTTTCCATGACCTACCTTCAATTTACTCATAGTTGCCAAAGGTCGTCTAAACTTCCCTAAACATGAAATACATTAAACCTCAAGAAAACAAAGTGATGAGCTTCCTTAATGAATTTATCTTTCAAACCCAAATATCCATGAATATGTGTCACACCCCGTTTGCCCCCTAGTAGAATGAGCCATATATGTGAGTATGTATTTGTATGTGTTTGGCAAATCATAAGTGCATTTTGAGAATAGTGCATGTTTTGTTTATTTCGGTGTGGGTGTGCATATAGAAATAAGGTGTGCATAAGTGGAGTTATGATTATATGCATGTTAGCATATCATAGTGTGTGTATTAGATGAGAGAGAGAGCATTGTGTGTGTTGCTCCTACATGTGTAGGGTGCATTATTGGAGTGTTTCATTGTGTGTGTGTGTGACATGTGCATATAGTGTGTGAGTGATTGACTTCCACCACTAGGATGAGGACACATAGCAAAGTTAGGGAAATGAAAAGTAGAGGAGAAAAAGAATTGGGAATTCAGAATTTTTCAGCCCTCATTCCCGTTCTTCCCTCTTCTCCTTGTCTTTCCTTCCCTTGCTTTCCATTTGTGTGCTCTAAGCTTGGATTCAAGCTCTTGGTAATGGAGATTAATCACATCTTGTATGTAATTGGTAAGTTTCTGTATTTTTTTTATCCATTCTTGTTCATCATCTTCTTCTTCCCTTGCATTTTTCTGGTTTTGGGTTTTAAGTTAGGGTTTTGAGTTTGTGTATTTTTGTGGTTTGCTACTTAGCTGAGCCTCCAAGAGATCCAAAAGGCAAGAAAGTTGCTGGATTTAGAGGAACCAAGTGATAGAGCTTCTAATTTTGAGGTTTGGGAATTTGTGTTATTTGAATAATGGGTATGTTCAATTGAATGAAATTCTGGAAATTTTAATGTTCTTGATGCTTTTATTAGTTCATATGTTCTGGGTTTTGGTTCTCTTTGTCTATTTAACCTTGATTGTGAATCTTGGAATCAATTATGCGATTGATGGATATGTGATGTGAATAGTGATGCAATGGATTGTGTAATTGATGTTGTTCTTTGAATTCTTGAGTAAGAGTCGTTCATGGCATGATTTAATGATATTTGAATGGTTTAATTTTGTTATTGGGTTGAGGATGTGATGTTTGATGTGTGAGTTGTGAGATTTTTGGCTTAAAATCTGGAAATTTGCCTACAGGAATCGCATCTGGGCGTGGGTCACGGTGGCAACCAACTTAGTTACCACCGTGAGCCATCAACCAAATGCATTCTGCCCAGAGTTTGAACATGTCACTGTGGCAACCAATCTGGTCACCACCGTGAGGTGTACATATTTTAGCTTCTGTTCTGGGCAGTGGGTATATCACGGTGGCAACCTAGTATAGTCACCACCGTGAGGTGCCCCAATGAAGCTTTCTGTTTTGAGGTCTAGGTATGTCATGGTGGCAACCTAGTTTAGTTACCACCGTGAGGTACCCCAGACTTGCTTTCTGCCAGAAATCTTTGGTATGTCACGGTGGCAACCAATCTGATTACCACTGTGACCTACCTTGTTTTTGCAAAAGAATCCTGTTTTCTTCACACGTTTTGGAAATGTTATACTATTGATTTTAGCATTCAATATCACTTAATATGAGCCATAATTGTGCATGTACTGATCCATTTAAAGTATTTGAATTTTTTATTTGTTATAATTAAAATGTGGATGTTAATTGTATGATTTTAGCCTGCAAGAGTCAGTCTAGTGGATAGTTAGGCATGCCTAATAGAGTCTCTTAGCTGTAGCCCTTTGTTCAGTTTGGACCCCGATCAGGTCCCCGCTTGGTTCCTCGCGAACCCCTTTGTGTTCGGATCTTGTTTAAGATCCCCTTTGAAAATGTTTTGTGGAAATTAAAAGAAAGAAATTGGTTTCTCAATTCGTACCCATAAGGTACTATTTGTAATCGGCTCGTACCCGTAAAGTACTGTTTGTTCACTCGTTATCCACTACTTTGAGTCAGCAGGCACTTTGTCTTTTTGAATTGCTTTGATATGTATGAGATTGTATTATTCGAATATGCTATTAATGAGATGTTATGAAGGTAGTGGTATTTTTATCGAAGGTATGACTCTATATGTTTACCTGTTCATATGTTCATACTCTTGATTAATGCATATTTCTGATTTTGCCATCTATGTGTGTGTGCTTTGATGACCGTTGTGAATGGTTGTCCTTATGCTATATGTGTGTTTCCCCACTAAGCGTTTATCGCTTAGCACGATATGTTTACCCGTGTAGGTGCGGAAGGAGTTTGCTTGGGAGAGTCGCAGCCATCCAAGCCAACATAGCTGGGTCATTAGTGTAGGGCCTAATTTTGTACCTCGATGATGCTTTTTGTATAGAACTCTTTTACTTCAGTTTTGTAATAGCTTCCGCATATGTATATGTATAATTTTGAATATGTAATTATCTTTTGTACCTCCGGGTTGATCAAACAGTAATGTAATGTTTTCCGTTATATTAATGCATGATCAGCTTATTTCATGATTGATTTCGCAAAATTTTAAATTACCCTGTATTACGGTATGTATGTTTATGTATGAATGTGTGTATATTCTGTATTTGTGTGGTGGCACCTCTACTCATACGGCATCTCACTCCTTATCGGATGGGATCGCCTAAGTACGGGAAGGGGTCTTACAAGTTATGGTATCAGAGCCTAGGTTTAGGCATTTCTGGGTGATTGTTTATGTGATGCAGTGTGTAGATGCGTCTATGTCTAGGGCTGTGTTGGCTGATGTGGCTATCATCTTGTTTGTTAGATGGATTCTGATTCTGCTCGCGGTGCGCTTGAGGAATCGGCTGAAAGTCTGAATCCTTCAGCTGTAGATCCATCTATTTCTATCTTTGTGCCAGCTCAACATGCTAGGGTCCAGCCCGAGGCCGCTGCCATGCCTTTTGAGGCAATGTTTAGATTGCATCAGAACATGGCTCGGGTTTTGGAAAGGGTGACTGCCCCTAAAGCTCCGATAGAGAGTTTAAGAAGAGCTAGTGTTGAGGATTTTTATGGGACCGGGCAAGATGAGTCGGAGTTAGCTGAAAGGTGGCTTGATAAAGTAAAGAGAGCTTTAAAAGAAGTAAGGTGTCCTCCCGATCAGCAAGCTAAATGTGCGGTGGCATTGCTTCAAGGGTCGGCTTATGAATGGTGGGAGTTGGTATGTAGGCAACCTCAGATCCTGATTCGGTTACTTGGGAATTCTTTGGGGAGGAGTTCACAAAGAAGTATGTGACTCAGGCATATAAGGACACAAGATGGGCACAGTTTCTGAGTTTGAAGCAGAGGGCCATGTCAGTTTCAGATTATGAGAAAGAATTTCATCGGTTGTCTCGCTATGCTCTGCGTGATGACAAATGATTTCAGATGTAAGCATTTTGAAGCAGGGTTGAACGAATCTTTGAAGATTGCTTTGATTTCTTTGATGTGTATGCCTGGGGTAAGTTATTATCAGATTGCTGAGGCTGCCATGAGGGCGGAGAAGACGGAATCTTTGCTTAGGGAGAGAGCTCAGCGAAGGATTTCTGCACGGGGTGGTTCTTCCTCATCTTCGGGTAAGAGAGCTAGGAACCCGCAAGATGAGCCATCAGTTGGTTCGACTACTAGAGGTAGAAGGCAAGGTTCTTCAGCGATATCTAGTTCTGGCAGAGGTGGTAGATCGGATTCTACACCTGTTTGTGCACATTGCAACAAGGGTCACCGGGGTGAGTGTAGGTGGCTCACTGGTGGGCGCTTTAAGTGTGGGAGCACCGAGCACCGTCTGGCTAATTGTCCACAGATGAGCGAGGATTTGGGTCCACAGAGAGGGGCTAGTAGAGTTGGATCTAATGCTACTCAGGCTACCTGTGGAAGGGGCTGAGGTAGAGGTCGAGGCAATCGACCAAGAGAGGGAGTTGTTTCTGAGATGGTTGAGCGTCCTCCACCAGTTGCAGCCAGAGCTTATGCAGTTAGAGCCAGAGAGGAGCAGGATGCCCCTGATGTGATTACTGGTAAGTTCCTACTCCATAACACAGAATTATATGCTCTAATTGACCCTAGTTCCACACACTCATATTTGTGCACGCATAAGATTGTTGATAAGTTGCATGTGGTAGATTAGTTAGACTATGAGATATGTGTGACCAATCCATTAGGGCATAGTGCCAATGTGAGTAGAGTCTTTAGGAATTGTCCTCTGTTTGTGGAAGGTGTAGAGTTCCCAGTGGATTTGATAGAGCTGCCGTTCCGAGAGTTTGACCTGATTTTGGGTATGGATTGGTTGGGCAAGCATCGGGCTGTAGTTGATTGTCATAGGAAGACCTTTGTGCTTCGGGATAGGAACCGAGCTCCAGTGTTTATAAGAGGTTTGGGTGCGAGTTCTGTGAACAATGTGATCTCAGCGATTCAAGCCAAGAGGTTTTTGAGAAAAGGTTGTGAGGCTTTCCTAGCTGTAGTTTTGGATTCCAAGAGAGATCAAGTGAGGATTGAAGATATCCCTATTGTGCGGGAGTTTAGTGATGTTTTTCTAGGTGATTTGCCGGGTTTGCCTCCAGAGAGGGAAGTTGAGCTAGCCATAGAGATCATGCCGGGTACCACACCTGTATCGAAAGCACCTTATCGGATGGCTCTTGTAGAGTTGAGAGAACTCAAAACTCAACTACAAGAGCTATTGGATAAGGGGTTTATTCGACCCAGCATATCTCCATGGGGAGCTCCGATTTTGTTTGTCAAGAAGAAGGATGGGTCTTTAAGGATGTTCATAGATTACAGGTAGATTAACAAGATCATAGTGAAGAACAAGTATCCGCTACCCAAAGTCGAGGATTTGTTTGACCAGCTTCGAGGTGCGGGAGTGTTTTCCAAGATAGATCTTCAGTTAGGGTACTATCAGCTTCGGGTTAAGGATGAGGATGTGGTTAAGACTGCATTTCGGACTCGGTATGGCCACTATGAATTCCTTATTATGCCGTTTGGTTTGACTAATGCTCCAGTGGCATTCATGGATTTGATGAACAGAGTGTTTAGGCCATACTTGGACCGATTTATAGTAGTGTTTATAGATGATATCCTGGTGTATTCCAAGGATGAGTCCGAGCATGAGGAACATCTTCGATTGGTTTTGCAAGTGTTGAGAGAACATCGGTTGTTTACCAAATTGAGTAAGTGCAATTTTTGGCTTCGGGAAGTGTCGTTATTGGGCCACATAGTTTCAGCCAAGGGTATTCAGGTAGATCCAGCTAAGATTGAGGCGATAGTCGATTGGAAAGCGCCTAGGAATGTTCGGGAAGTGAGGAGTTTCCTTGGTCTGGCGGGTTACTACCATCGGTTTGTTAAGAGTTTCTTGGTGATTGCCGCTCTGATGACTAGGTTGTTGAGGAAAGGAGTTAAGTTCGAGTGGTCGGATAAGTGTCAGGCTTGCTTTGAGAGGTTGAAGCAGTTGTTAGTCGAAGCTCCTATACTGACTCAACCCATCACGGGTAAGGAGTTTGTTATGTATAGCGACGCTTTAGGTGTTGGTCTGGGATGTGCTCTGATGCAGGAAGGTAAGGTTGTGGCTTATGCTTCTCGACAGTTAAAGCCACACGAGAGGAACTATCCAACACATGATCTTGAGTTAGCAGCAGTTGTCTTGGCTTTGAAGATTTGGCGCCATTATCTCTATGGGGAGAAGTGCAGGATCTTTTCGGACCACAAGAGTTTGAAGTATTTCCTGACTCAGAAGGAACTGAATATGAGACAACGTCGTTGGCTTGAGTTGTTTAAGGACTACGATTGCATTTTGGATTACCATCCGGGTACGGCCAATGTAATCGCAGATGCTTTGATTCGGAAGTCAGTTTCTGCCTTATTTTTAAGACGATTCAGATGGAGGTTTGGTTCGGATGGGGCTTTGATAGCTCAATTGAGAATCGAGCCTACTTTGAGACAGCGGATAGTTGATGCTCAGAAGATTGATAAGAGGCTCCAGAGGATTGTGCAAGAGGTTAGTTTGGGCAAGCAGTCAGAGTTCTCAATTCTTGATGGAGCGCTTTTGTATGGGAACCGTTTGTGTGTTCCGGATGATGATAATTTGAGGAAGCAGCTTCTGAGTGAGGGGCATAGCACAGTTTTCACCATGCATCCCGGGAGTAATAAGATGTATCGGGATATGAAGCAATTTTATTGGTGGTCTGGTATGAAAAGGGACATAGTGGATTTTGTATCCAAGTGCCTGACATGTCAGCAGGTTAAGGCTGAGCACCAAGTTCCTTCTGGATTGCTCATGCCTTTATCCGTTCCGGAGTGGAAGTGGGTTGACATAGCTATGGATTTTTTTTTCGGTTTGCCCTTGACACAGAAAAAGCATGATTCTGTTTGGGTTATTGTGGATCGACTCACAAAGTCCGCTCACTTCTTGCCGGTTAGGATGGATTACCAGATGGATAGATTGGCTAGTATCTATGTGAAAGAGATAGTTCGGCTGCATGGAGTGCCTTTGTCCATAGTTTCAAACCGAGACCCAAGCTTCACATCTAAGTTTTGGAAAGAGTTGCTGCAAGCTTTGGGTACCAAGTTGAACTTCAACACGGCATTTCATCCTCAAACAGACGGTCAGTCCAAGCGAGTGATCCAGATCTTAGAGGACATGTTAAGGGCTTGTTTTTTGGACTTTCCGGGCAGTTGGGATAAGTATGTATCGCTTATGGAATTTGCCTACAACAATAGCTATAAGTCCAGTATCGGTATGGCTCCTTATGAGGCATTGTATGGACGTCAGTGTAGGACTCCAGTTTGTTGGATAAAGTTATCCGAGAGGTCAGTGATTGGGCCAGAATTGGTAAGGGATATAGAAGAAAAGATCAGAGTTGTGCAGTGAAATTTGAAGGCGGCCAAGGATCAACAGAGATCTTATGCCAACTTGAAGAGAAAGTATGTGCAGGTTGAAATCGGAGACAAGGTTTTCCTGAAAGTTTCTCCTTAGAGAAAAGTGCTTAGGTTTGGAAAGAAAGGAAAACTTAGTGTGTGTGTAAGATGAGAGAGAGAGCATTGTGTGTGTTTCTCATACATGTGTAGGGTGCATTATTGGAGTGTTTCATTGTGTGTGTGTGTGACATGTGCATATAGTGTGTGAGTGATTGACTTCCACCACTAGGATGAGGACACATAGAAAAGTTAGGGAAATGAAAAGTAGAGGAGAAAAAGAATTGGGAATTAAGAATTTTTCAGCTCTCATTCCCGTTCTTCCCTCTTCTCCTTGTCTTTCCTTCCCTTGCTTTCCATTTGTGTGCTCTAAGATTGGATTCAAGCTCTTGGTGTTGGAGATTAATCACATCTTGCATGTAATTGGTAAGTTTCTGTATTTTTTTTCCATTCTTGTTCATCATCTTCTTCTTCCCTTGCATTTTTCTGGTTTTGGGTTTTAAGTTAGGGTTTTGAGTTTGTGTATTTTTGTGGTTTGCTACTTAGCTGAGCCTCCAAGAGATCAAAAAGGCAAGAAAGTTGCTGGATTTAGAGGAACCAAGTGATAGAGCTTCTAATTTTGAGGTTTGGGAATTTGTGTTATTTGAATAATGGGTATGTTCAATTGAATGAAATTCTGGAAATTTTAATGTTCTTGATGCTTTTATTAGTTCATATGATCTGGGTTTTGGTTCTCTTTTTCTATTTAACCTTGATTGTGAATCTTGGAATCAATTATGCGATTGATGGATATGTGATGTGAATAGTGATGCAATGGATTGTGTAAATTGATGTTGTTCTTTGAATTATTGAGTAAGATTCGTTTATGGCATGATTTAATGATATTTGAATGGTTTAATTTTGTTATTGGGTTGAGGATGTGATGTTTGATATGTGAGTTGTGAGATTTTTGGCTTGAAATCTGGAAATTTGCCTACAGGAATGCATTTGGGCATGGGTCACGGTGGCAACCAACTTAGATACCACCGTGAGCCATGAACCAAATGCATTCTGCCCAGAGTTTGAACATGTCACTGTGGCAACAAATCTGGTCACCACCGCGAGGTGTCCAGACTTTAGCTTCTGTTCTGGGCAGTGGGTATGTCACGGTGGCAACCTAGTATAGTCACCACCGTGAGGTGCCCCAATGAAGCTTTCTGTTTTGAGGTCTAGCTATGTCACGGTGGCAACCTAGTTTAGTTACCACCGTGAGGTATCCCAGACTTGCTTTCTGCCAGAAATCTTTGGTATGTCACGGTGGCAACCAATCTGATTACCACTGTGACCTACCCTGTTTTTGCAAAAGAATCCTGTTTTCTTCACACGTTTTGGAAATGTTATGCTATTGATTTTAGCATTCAATATCACTTAATATGAGCCATAATTGTGCATGTACTGATCCATTTAAAGTATTTGAATTCTTTATTTGTTATAATTAAAATGTGGATGTTAATTGTATGATTTTAGCCTGCAAGAGTCAGTCTAGTGGATAGTTAGGCATGCCTAATAGAGTCTCTTAGCTGCAGCCCTTTGTTCAGTTTGGACCCCGATCAGGTCCCCGCTTGGTTCCTCACGAACCCCTTTGTGTTCGGATCTTGTTTAAGATCCCCTTTGAAAATGTTTTGTGGAAATTAAAAGAAAGAAATTGGTTTCTCGATTAAGGTACTATTTGTAATCGGCTCGTACCCGTAAAGTACTGTTTGTTCACTCGTTATCCACTACTTTGAGTCAGCAGGCACTTTGTCTTTTTGAATTGCTTTGATATGTATGAGATTGTATTATTCGAATATGTTATTAATGAGATGTTATGAAGGTAGTGGTATTTTTATCGAAGGTATGACTCTATGTGTTTACCTGTTCATATGTTCATACTCTTGATTAATGCGTATTTCTGATTTTGCCATCTGTGTGTGTGTGCTTTGACGACCGTTGTGAATGGTTGTCCTTATGCTATACGAGTGTTTCCCCACTAATCGTTTATCGCTTAGCACGGTGTGTTTACCCGTGCAGGTGCGGAAGGAGTTTGCTTGGGAGAGCCGCAGCCATCGAAGCCAACATAGCTGGGTCTTTAGTATAGGGCCTAATTTTGTACCTCAGTGATTCTTTTTGTATAGAACTCTTTTACTTTAGTTTTGTAATAGCTTCCGCATATGTATATGTATAATTTTGAATATGTAATTATCTTTTGTACCTTCGGGTTGATCAAACAGTAATGTAATGTTTTCCGTTATATTAATGCATGATCAGCTTATTTCATGATTGATTTCGCAAAATTTTAAATTACCCTGTATTACGGTATGTATGTTTATGTATGAATGTGTGTATATTCTGTATCTGTGTGGTGGCACCTCTACTCATACGGCATCTCACTCCTTATCGGATGGGATCGCCTAAGTACGGGTAAGGGGTGTTACAATATGAATACGTCTTCTTCTAATTAAGGGTACCCCACTCTCGAATTTTTCTATAATCAACTAACTCCAAGATTAACAATAATCAACAACTCATCAACTTCTTTTTCTTTTCTTTTCTCTTTTTTTTTTCTCTTTTATTTTATTTTATTTTATTTTAATTTTATTTTTATTTTTATGATGAGATAACCAAAACCTCTATTTTCCTACCATAAATTTGACTCCATTAAAGGGAACTTAAACGATATACTAGCCAACACCCCAAAGTTTCACAATTGTTCTTACTCCCACACTATTTTCACAATAAATACCCTAATTCAACTTTCAATGTTATCCCAACCCAATCCTAGAGTGGCCAATTCTTAGAAAGGATAGTCAAAGGCATTTAGGTTAAATGGTAAAATGATAGTGTAACAAAGAAAAATGCATAGTACGCTTTTAGCATACTAAATCAGCTCAACAGGGCTAGCAACGGAAATGAAGTAAACAGGTAGGTCAAAAGCTATTTAAAATAGTTACCAAAGAAAGAAATTGCCTAGATCATGTCCTAAACTTGCTTGAGTTGTTATGATGTTTCGAAGGGTGATGAGGAAGGTTATAACTATCCTAAAATTCCTTCACTACAAAACTTTTACGCACTGGATTTTTCAAATTTTCACAAACAAGCCTATAGTGCAGAAAAGATTGGAAATTACAAGATATATGACTAATTTAGATTAATTTGCTTCTAAAACTTCCAACTACTCATTTGCTATGATCAATTTTTAAGATAAACCATTCTCAAATTAAAGTTCAAAACATTCACAACAGGAATAACTAAGAGCCAACCAAGCTAAGATAGTGATAATCAAGCAACAACAATTGAGTACACAAAAAAAAAAAAAACTAAACAACAAAAATAAACATGCAAAAATAAACATACATCATAAGCTGTTAGTTACATATTTAAGAATTTAGAGTTACTCCGCTACCCCACACACAATAACTTGTTGTCCCAGCAAGTCACAATATTACAAAACAAAATGAAAAATAAAAACAAAACAAAAGATAGTATTTCTCCCTAGTCAGTCCTCTGGCGGTGGTGGTGGTGGAAAATGGGCATCAAATCGTGCCGTCAAAGACGAAAGTCCCAAAAGCACTTGATCCATACGCTCCATAAGAGCACTGTACTGCTGTGAAGAGAACTGCTCAGGCTCTGGAGCTGGAGGCACTGGTGCCTCAGGATCCTCCTCATTCTCGCGTGGCAAGCCTCCCAGACTTCACTTGATGCCTTGCAGATACTCGTCACAAGTGGACAATCAAAAGCCGTCAGCTGTCGTCACATCCTTCACTATAACCTTCATATTTGTGAGCATCTTCTGATCAATTGTAGCAATGGAAGGTAACGATTTGTACTTTTTCAAGGGGTGACGGACACGCTTAGCAATGGCTGTGACCAACCCACCCAGTGCTATCTTTTTAACTTTTTTTGGGTGCCATTGCATTTCCTCCAATTTATGCAAGACATGCGTGGCGCCATTAATTCGGACACCCCGTACCATGCATGCGAGAAACAAAGCTTCAGGCAAATTGACTTGGCCTGCTGAATCCACGTGAGTTAAAAGAGATAATGAGAAAAACCAATGTAGGATTCGCAGAATATGGCTGTCTAAATGATGTGATTTTGTTTTGCCCGACACATATGTGGTGGCAGTCACCGCGTCTTTAATTATACCCCATGCACCATCTTTATCATAGCCACTGTAACAATCCGGCACTAGGTGTGGAAAACCAAGATACTCTGAAAATTCATGAAAAGTGATGTTATATTCTATAGTGTCCAAGAAGAACGAAACAGAACCTAGATCATTGATAAGGTCTCGGCCTGGTCGATAGGTGATAGTCGACACAAAGTCTCTTGTTAAAGTAGGATAAACTTTCTCATTAAGCAAGAAAACCCGCTTCCAGCGAATGTTGGTGATAAGCCGCTGGACTTCATTTTTTATTCCGAGATTCTCCAACAATCCAAAATCCAAATAGCTCATTGAGATGTATGAGCATTTGGTGAATAGAGCATAAGCAACCTTTTTATTACCCGGAACCCATGATGGTACTTTGAAAATGTCCACTGATGATTGACTGGGGGGTTGGCTGGTAGAACTAAAAGCTAGAGCAGAACTTTTTCTTTTTGGAGCCACTGCACAAAAACAATAAGCTAATTTCAGTACCGATATAAGTTTAAACAAACAATGGCTACAAATTTACTCATCAATAAACAATCCATTCTACCCAAACATATTCATCCTCCAAATGAGCTTGATTATAACAAAGTGATATCAACTCATAAAGACGTTAAGAGTGTGCAATGATAACCTTCAAGCACAATTAAGCATTAGGGCAAATAAAACTCTGCAATTAAAAATGTTAAAAATTGCAAAATCTGAAAAATCAGTTCATAGAGACATTTTATCAAGCACTTGGTATGCAGCACTTAAACGCATTGGAATTGGAAACCAAGGGCACTAATAGCCTCCCAAATTGGCAATTAGCAACAATACAATGCATAACAGATAGTTTAAGATCGATAAAAGTTGTGCAATCCAAAATTGTGCACAAATTACGCCCTAAACTCCTACTTCCCAACCATTCACGTTCAGAATTAAGGCTAAAAATTAAGAAGGAAAGTAAGAATTAAGAGGATTCACATCAAGATTTCAAAGCAATACCAGAGGACAAAATGAAATATTCGGACAAAGCAAACAAGAAAAGCATAACGATGGAGAACGAACGAGAACAGGGAACGAGAGGAGGAGAAAAACAAAAATAAAATTAAAGTAAAAGAAAGAGAAAATTACTTGTTGTACAATCTCAAAGATTATAGCCGAGAAAGGAAACGAGAAACACAAATAGAGCAGAGAAAAACGAGATGTGCAATTAGAGAGAGTGAGTACTGTATGGGAGAGTGAGAAAAACGTAAAGAAAACTGGGATTTTAAAAGATTTTTGTGCGGGGGTCACGATAGTAACCAAATGGTTGCCACCCTGACATACCTAACATTTGTACTCCAGAATTGGACCGCCAAGAGGTCACGGTGGCAATTAAATCAGTTGCCACCGTGACATAGCACTCTCTCAAAACATAATCGAAAGTTCAACATGTCACGGTCTCAATGAATTTCATTGCCACCGTGACATATCCAACCTTGAAAACAAAATGTCATCCACAGCTGGTCATGGTGACAACAAAAACCATTACCACTGTGACATATGCACTCATCACAATCAGAATGTAACTTACCCGATGGTCACGGTGACAACTAAAATCATTGTCACCATGACATACAATTTCTACCAATTCAGAATGCTCTCCTCATCTGGTCACGGTGACAACTAGATACCTTGCCACCGTGACCACCTACACAATTGCAAAAATTTCATCAACCTCTCTAAACTTCTAGCTATAATTACTTTTAAAACTCTCCAACAAAAACATAGTTTCACTAATAAACACAAATTTGACAAAACTAAACAAAACTAACTACCTACAGGAAATATCAATAAATAAAAAAAAATAACAAAGTTAAGAAGAGGTTCTGCATTTAACAAGTCCGCAGCTGGACTTTTAAATACCGTCAAGGATCTGCAAGAGCGACAATCGCGGAAGCACTATCAAATGTAGACTCAAAATAAGGCTTCACACGATGTCCATTCACCTTGAATTCATTCTCAAACCTCGAGTGCTTCAATGTCACCACTCCAAACTTATCAACTGCCACAACCTCATAGGGCCCCTTCCATCGCGATTTTAACTTTCTTGGAAATAACCGTAACCTTCAATCATAAAGGAGTACTCTCATTCCAGGTACAAGTTCCTTCCTTGCCAGCTTTTGATCATGCCACTTCTTGGTATTGTCTTTGTATTTCATGGCATGAGCATATGCCCAAAATCGGTGCTCTTCTAACTCATTCAGCTGCAAGGCCCTGCACTTTCCTGCATTCTCAAGGTCAAAATTCAAAAATTTGGTAGCCCAATAAGCCTTATGCTCTAATTCCACTAGGAGGTGACAGGACTTCCCATAAACCAACCTAAAAGGGGACATCCCTATCGGTGTCTTAAATGCTATCCTATAAGCCCATAGAGCGTCATCCAACTTAAGGTACCAATCTTTTCTAGATGCATTGACCGTCTTTTCTAAAATGGCCTTTAACTCCCGGTTTGACACTTCAACCTGACCATTAGCTTGAGCATGATAAGGGGTCGTGACCTTATACCTAACTCCAAATTTTTTCAATAAAGCCTTAAATTGGTGGTTAACGAAATGCTTACCACCATCGCTAATAATGGCTCTAGGGGCTCCATACCGAGTGAATATATTTTTTCTCAAAAATTCTAAAACAACCTTTGCATCACAAGTTCTAGTGGCTATAGCTTCTACCCATTTACTCACATAATCAACTGCCACTAGAATATATTCAAACCCGTATGAAACCGGAAAAGGTCCCATAAAGTCTATTCCCCACACATCGAACAGTTCTACCTCAAGCATATTAGTCAATGACATCTCATCTCTCTTAGAAATATTTCCTACCCTTTGGCATCTATCACAAGTTTTCGCAAAAAATTGGACATCCTTAAACAAGTAGGCCAATAAAAACCAGAAGATAAAATTTTCGATACCGTTCTATTTGGCCCATGGTGTCCACCAGCCTCCCCACTATGACAAGCTGTGATAATCTCACCCTTCTCCTCATCTGAGATGCACCTCCTTAGAACTTGATCAGCACACAAGCAGAATAGGTATGGGTTATCCCAAATGTAATGTTTGGCATCAGCTCGCAGCTTCTTCCTTTGCTGCCATGTAAAGTCCTTTGGCATACAGCCTCCTTCAAGAAAATTTGCTACATTGGCAAACAAAGGAATAGAGGTGTCACATGCAAATAAAGCACAAATATGTTCATCAGGGAAATAATCTAAAATTTCCCCTTTTTCAATGTGAGCATTCTCTAATCGTGACAAATAATCCGCCACAAAATTTTTCGCTCCCTTCTTGTCCTTGATTTCCAAGTCGAATTCTTGCAATAGAAGCACCCATCTAATCAACCGCGGCTTGGATTCCTTCTTGGCAAACAAATGCCTCAAGGCTGCATGGTCCGACCACACAATGATTTTTGCACCCAGCAAATACGGCCCGAACTTCTCAAACGCATACACAATTGCAAGAAGCTCTTTCTCGGTGGTGGTGTAATTAACCTGTGCCCCTGTCAACATATGACTGACATAATAAACTGCACAAAATATATTATCCCGCCGCTGTCCAAGAACTGCTCCAACTGCAAAATCACTAGCATCACACATTAATTCGAACGACAGATTCCAATCCGAAGATATAATCACCGAGGCTGAAATGAGCCGTTGCTTCAAAGTTTCAAAAGCTAGCATACATTCACTATCAAAATTAAAAGCAGCATCTTTCATGAGTAAATTAGACAAGGGTTTAGCAATTTTTGAAAAATCTTTGATAAAGCGACGGTAAAACCCTGCATGTCCTAAAAAAACTCCTAATTCCCTTAACACTCGTCGGAGGTGGTAACTTTTCTATCACTTCAACTTTGGCCTTATCAACCTCTATCCCTTTCTCCGAAATTTTGTGCCCAAGCACAATGCCCTCTCTCACCATAAAATGGCATTTTTCCCAATTCAAAACTAGGTTGGTCTTTTCACACCTCCCAAGTACTAAATCGAGATGCTCTAAACATCTCTTAAAATCAGCCCCATATATAGTGAAGTCATCCATAAATACTTCCATAAATTTTTCTATGAAGTCATGGAAAATAGCCATCATACACCGCTGAAACGTAGCCGGTGCATTACATAACCCCAAGGGCATTCTCCTATATGCAAATGTGCCATACAGGCAGGTAAAGGTTGTTTTCTCTTAATCTTCAGGAGCTATAGGGATTTGCAAATATCCCGAGTACCCATCTAAAAAACAATAAAACCTATTACCTGCCAGCCTCTCTAGCATTTGGTCAATAAAAGGCAAAGGGAAATGGTCTTTTCTAGTGGCCTTTTTCAACCTTCTAAAATCAATACAGACTCTCCACCCCATAACTGTACAAGTTGGAATCAATTCATTTAGCTCATTCCTTACCACTGTCATCCCCCCTTCTTAGGCACACACTGCACTGGGTTAATCCATTTACTATCAGAGATAGGGCAGATAATACCTGAGTCTAGGAGTTTAAGTGCCTCCTTCTTTACCACCTCTTGCATGGCCGGATTGAGTCTCCTTTGAGGCTGAGCTATCGGCTTGCATTCCTCCTCCATTGGAGTTCGGTGTGTGCAGTAACTAGGGTCAATCCCCTTCAAATCTGATGTCTCCCATCCAATGGCACGCTTGTGCTTTTTCAGCACCTCAAACAACATCTTCTCTTCAACACCTGACAACAAAGAAGATATAATTACTTGTTTTTGCTCATTTTCTAAAAACACGTATTTCAAATGAGAGGGAAGAGGTTTAAGTTCAGAATTTGAATCCCCCTTTTTCGGATTAAGCTCTTCTTGCTGTAATTCCTCTTTTTCATCTTCTATTTCCACGGCTGCTATCGATTTTCCCTTCATCTCTTCTTCCATCTCTCCATCCTCCAATGAATGTATCAAACTCACATTCACTGGATCAGCTCCCCACACTTTTTCCTGCACCTCCTCTACACACTCATCTATTTCATCCTCAAAATAAACAGACTCCTCCATATCACCAGATAGATACTTTTGAGCCTTGCTCAAGTTCACCACCAACTCCTCATCATTGAACCTTAGGGTTACCGTTTAACCATGTACATTTATCAACTCCTTGGCTGTATTTAAAAACGGCCTACCCACAATGAGTGGTACCTTGCGGTCCTCTTCCATCTCCATCACTACAAAATCCACTGGGAAAATAAATTTCCCCACCTTCACTAACAGATCCTCAATCACTCCTTTCGGTCTCCTCACCTACCTATCTGCAAGTTGGAGTCTCATTCCCGTCTCCTTGAGCTCTCCAAGATTAAGCTTCCTGCAAATAGAATAAGGCATCAAATTTATGCTCGCACCCAAATCACATAAAGCATTTCCATTAAAACCTTCACCAATTTCACAGGGTAGAGTGAAACTACCTGGATCCTCCAATTTTTCAAGGATCTTGTTCATAATTATAACACTGTAATTTTCTGTGGGCTACACAGTTCCATGCCCTTCTAATTTCTTTTTATTAGAACATAATTCTTTCATGAATTTAGCATAGTTAAGTATGTGAGCTAAAGCTTCAGCAAATGGTAAATTTATGTGCAGTTTCTTAAATATTTATAGAAACCTAGCTAGTTGTTCATTTTTCTTTTCCTTCCTAGCCACTACAGGAAATGGCAGTCTATTAATATCAAGATCATCTTCTCTAGGATTCACTAGACTTTTACCCTTATCATTTTTAGGAGCATTTTCATTAACTTCTACCCTAGAGTTAGGGCTGCTTACCTTCCGTGTCGACTCCTCCATATCAGATGGGATGGTGAAGAATTTTTACCTTGGCCCTCTCTCTTTACCACCTCCTTGCCACTTCTCAGTGTGATTGCTTTAGCCTCTTCCTTAGGATTTTGGTCCACATTCGAAGGAAAGTCCCCGGTTGCCTTTGAGACATAGAATTTGCAAGCTGTCCCACTTGAGTTTCTAAATTTCTCATGGAAGCGTCTTGATTTCGATTCCATTGTTCTTGAGATTTCCACCTTGCTTCTTTGTTAGCGATAAATTGTTGCTAGCTATTCACAAACTGCTATTGACTGTTCATGAAGCTAGCTAACATATCTTCAAGGGTTGCCTTTTTCTCTTGAACAGGTGGCCTCGGTTGATATCCCGGTGGGTGGTATGATTGACCCTGTGATTGAGTAAAACCTTGACCTTGGTTTTGATGGGATGGATATGGTGGTTGGTATTGAGTGTTTTGGTTGAAGGGAGCTCTTGCTTGCGAATAGGATGATGAAGTATTCTGATTTCCATCCTTCCAAGAGAAGTTGGGATGATTTCTCCATCCCGGATTATATGTGTTACTGTAAGGGTCATTCCTTCGGTAATCTCCTGCAGCATTTACATCTCCCATTGCTCCACTCTCTTGACTAGATTGCCCACTTTCATACCATCCACTCTCTTGAGACACAGAGGCTACATTTTGCACTGTCAATCCACTCATCTCTTTTTTCATTGACTCAATCTGTTCCTTCAACATAGACACCTCATCCACATTATGTATTCCTTGTCTCTTTGGAACCGATCTAGGATTAGCCCATTGAGCATCATTCGTTGCCATTTCATCCAACATATGGAAAGCTTCCTCCGGCATCCTATTCATGAATGAACATCCTGTTCATGAATGAACATCCTGATGATGCATCCAAAAGGGATCTTGTCTGCGGTGTAACTCCTCTATAGAATTGCATCATCAGATGGTAGATTGCTATCTCATGGTGTGGACAACTTCTCAATAATCTTCTAAACCTTTTCCAGGCCTCATGAAAAGGTTCCTCACTCATTTGGCTAAAACCCAAAATGCTATTGCGGATGTTTGCAATCTTTGTAGGAGGGAAGAATCGCATCAAAACCTCTCTTGTAACTGGTCCCTTGATCTGATTGATTGTCTCGGTAACATTTGCAGCCATTATCTTGCTTTTCCGATCAAAGTAAACGAAAATAATTTTAATCTTACCGAGTCAGATGTTACTCTTGGAATCTGGACCGTATCACTAACCTCCAAAAATATGTCCAAGTGCCGCGCAGGATCTTCCACTTCTGAACCCGAAAACTGGTTCCTCTGTACCATATTGATGGTTGGTGGCTTAAGTTCAAAATGTACTCCCCGTGGCAGCATAATTGTCCGATGATCCTCATTCCATCTCGGTACAGCATATTCCCTTATCGTTCTCCGCCTAGGGGCCTCTTCTCTATATATTCCCGGATTCTCTTGCTGTGCCCTCAGCACTTGTTCGTTCTTGGGAGGAAATTCATCAATAGGTGGAGGATTGTTTTCCATGTTGTTATCTCTGTTGGCTCTCCTTCGCTGATGTAAAGTCCTCTCACTTTCAGGGTCATAGGGTGCTATTTGTTCTTGTCTCAATCTGCTCATGCACCACGACTATCTGCAAAGAATAAAAATAAAATAAAATAAATAAGTAAAAGAAAAACACATACAAATAAAAATCAAAACTCACAAACAACGCCAATCTTCGGCAACGGTGCCAAAAACTTGATAGGCGTTCAGCAAGTGTACTGAATCAACAAGTAATAAGTGGGGTATAGTTAGGACCCCGAGTTATCGTACCCAAGGGATTGTGTGTGTAAGTGAAGAAAATTAAATGTATGCTAAAGAATTCCCAAAAGTTTGAATTGATTTAGTAATCTATTGATTAAAAACAAAAGAATTAAACAGCTAAAAAACAAGTGAAAAGTAAACAAATAAAACTAACAGCAAAAAACTGATAACAGAATAAAACAAGCGAAAAATTCAAGAATGAAAAGAACGTTGCTCAGGTTCACTCTTCCACCCCATACCCAAATGTGAATAAAATTAATCTAAGAATCCTATATGAAAGAAATCGCGATAACCCTCTTAACCCAAGCGTCCCATTCCGGAGCAAGCTATTCTATTTGCATGACGTCTCATTCCGGACCAAGCCATATAACTAGCCTAAGCACGGGTCTAAAATACTAAGTTTGGTTTGCTTTCCCATTCCGGACCCAAACAACCCAAAACCTAATTATTTCACTCCTCACTCTCATCCTTGGAATAAACCAAGATATCATCTATGAACACCACTATAAATCGGTCAAGATATGGCCTAAACACTCGTTTCATCAAATCCATAAATGCCGCAGGTGCATTGGTCAAACCAAACAGCATCACTAAAAACTCATATTGGTCATACCTAGTCCGAAATGCAGTCATAACCACATCCGCATCCTGAACTCACAGCTGATAATACCCTGACCGAAGATCAATCTTCGAAAAGACTCCTGCACCTCTAAGCTGATCAAATAAATCCTCGACTCTAGGTAACGGATACTTGTTCTTCACTGTAACCTTGTTGATTTGCCTATAGTCGATACACATTCTCATAGAACCATCCTTTTTCTTAACAAATAGAACCGGAGCGCCCCATGGAGATATGCTGGGCCGAATGAACCCCTTATCAAATAGCTCTTCTAGCTGAGTTTTGAGTTCTCTCAACTCTATAGGAGCCATCCGATAAGGTTCTTTGGATATGGGAGTAGTACCCAACACTATCTGTAACACACCAAAATCACCCCAGTAGTTTGAGCCTGACAGTGTCTGTATGTTTGTATTTTATATGTTGCATATGTGGATTATTTATCTTAATTATTTATTTTAGTTATGTGTTTGTATATGTGTTAGTATGAGAAGAGAAAATAAGCTAGGGTATGAGTTAGTGTATGGAAATAAGATGTGAGTAAGGGATAAGTTTGCGTGTGAATTAGTGTATGGGAGTAGGGTGTGTTATGGGGCATTTGTTCTATGGGCGAGTAACATGTGGATTAGGGATAAGGGTGACTTTAATAAAGAGAGAGAACCCTCAGAATCAGTTGATCGCCCTGTGCCGACAGCTGGCAGGGCCTATGCTATGAAGGCCCGAGAGGAACAGAATGCTCCCGAAGTAATTGCCGGTATGTTCTCTTTGTTTGATTCTGAAGTTTATGCTTTGATTGACCCGGGCTCTACCCATTCTTATGTGTGTTCTGGTAAGTTATGGGATAAATTGGGAAGTGAGGAGAAGATGGAATATGAGATTTGTGTATCTAGTCCATTGGGTCAAAGTGTTATGGTTAATCGGGTGTGTCGAAAATGTCCCTTAAAGATTTAGGGTACAGAATTTATGGTGGATTTGATCTGCTTGCCATTTCATGAGTTTGATATTATTTTGGGGATGGATTGGTTGGATAAGCACCGCGCGGTAGTGGATTGTCATAGGAAAGTGATGGTTTTAAAGGATAAAGACCAAGTGTCTATTGTTGTGAATGGAATTGGAAGCAGTTCTCTACATAATGTGGTGTCAGCTATGAAAGCCAAAAGATTTATCAGGAAGGGTTGTGAAGCGTTTCTGGTTGTGGTTTTGGATTCTCGTGGAGGACAAATTAAGATTCAAGATATTCCTGTTGTAAGAGATTTTGTAGATGTCTTTCCGAAGGAACTACCGGGATTACCTCCCGAGAGAGAGGTTGAATTGTCAGTAGAGATTGTCCCAGGTACAGCTCCAATTTCTAAGGCTCCCTATCGAATGGCTCCAGTGGAATTGAAAGAATTGAAGAGTCAGTTACAGGAGTTGTTAGACAAAGGATTTATTCGGCCCAGTGTATCACCGTGGGGCGCTCCAGTGCTGTTTGTCAAGAAGAAGGATGGAACTCTACGGATGTGCATTGATTATCGACAGCTTAATAAAGTGACTATCAAGAATAAGTATCCATTACCGAGGATTGAAGACCTTTTTGATCAGTTGAGAGGAGCTGGGTTATTCTCTAAGATAGACTTGAGATCAGGCTATTTCCAGTTGGGGGTTAAAGAAGCAGATGTGGCTAAGACGGCTTTCGGGACACGTTATGGTCATTATGAATTTCTAGTGATGCCTTTTGGTCTGACCAACGCGCCTGCAGCTTTTATGGATCTGATGAACCGAGTTTTTCGACCGTATCTGGACAAGTTTGTCGTGGTATTTATTGACGACATTTTGGTATAATCCAGAGACCGAAAAGAACATAAGGAACATCTTAGGTTGGTATTGCAAACGTTAAGAGATCATCAATTGTATGCGAAACTCAGTAAGTGTGAGTTTTGGTTGAAAGAAGTGGCTTTCCTTGGACATGTGGTATCAGCAGAGGGTGTACGTGTTAACCCAAGTAAAATTGAAGCGATTGTTAATTGGATGCCTCCGAAGAGTGTGCCAGAGGTGAGAAGTTTTCTGGGTTTAGCAGGGTATTATCGACGATTTGTTCAGGGGTTTTCAGTGTTAGCCTCTCCTTTGACCAGGCTACTTCGGAAGGAAGTCAAGTTTGTATGGACTGAAAAGTGTGAAGCTAGTTTTGATCGTTTAAAAGAGTTGTTGGTTAAAGCTCCTATGCTCACACAGCCGGTTTCGGGTAAAGAGTACATTATGTACAGTGATGCTTCGGGAGTTGGTTTAGGTTGTGTTCTGATGCAAGGGAATAAGGTTGTAGCTTATGCATCGAGACAATTGAAGCCTCATGAGCGGAACTATCCGACCCACGATTTGGAGTTAGCAGCAGTAGTGTTTGCGCTTAAAGTATGACAGCACTACTTATATGGGGAGACGTGCAGGATTTTTACTGATCACAAGAGTCTCAAATATTTGTTAACGCAGAAGGAGTTGAATTTGAGGCAACGGAGATGGTTAGAGCTATTCAAGGATTATGATTGTATTATTGACTACCATCCGGGTAAGGCTAATGTAGTGGCAGATGCTCTCAGTAGGAAGTCTATGTCTGCGTTGCTAGCTAGCCGAGGCAGATGGAGATTTGATTCTGAAGGTGCTCTGATTGCTCGACTTAAAGTTAAGCCAAGTTTGAGATCGGAGATTGCAAGGGCACAGTTAGATGACCATGTGTTATAGCGTGTTTGTCAAGCCGTGAAAGAGGGCAAGCAGACTGAATACTTGATGGACGGTGAAGGAGTGCTTAGACACGGTAATCGGTTATGTGTACCTAATGTGGGCGAGTTAAGAAAGAAGCTGTTGCAAGAAGCTCATTCATTAGTCTTTACTATGCATCCTGGTGGGGACAAAATGTATCAAGATCTGAAACAATTTTACTGGTGGCCAGGCATGAAAAGAGACATAACAGAATTTGTTTCAAGATGTCTCACCTGTCAGCAAGTGAAAACCGAACATCAAGTGCCATCGGGATTGCTTAATCCCCTACCCATTCCCCAACGGAAGTGGGATGACATCACGATGGATTTTATATCTGGCTTGCCTATGACTCAGCGTAAGCATGATTCAGTGTGGGTTATAGTGGATCGATTGTCGAAATCCGCGCATTTTCTGCCAGTGCAGTTGGATTATTCTATGGACAAGTTAGCGGAACTTTATGTAAATGAGATAGTTCAATTACATGGGATTCCGTTATCCATTGTGTCTGACCGAGATCTGCGTTTTACATCCAAGTTTTGGAAAGAGCTTCAGACGGCTTTGGGAACTCGGTTAAATTTCAGCACTGCTTTCCATCCACAGACCGATGATCAATCAGAGAGGGTTATTCAAGTTTTGGAAGATATGCTACGGGGTTGTGCTTTAGAATTCTCGGGAAGCTGGGATCGGTATGTGTCTTTGATGGAATTCGCGTATAATAATAGCTATCAGGTGAGCATTGGTATGGCCCCTTACGAAGTATTGTATGGAAGAAAATGTAGAACACTAGCATGTTGGA
Source organism: Excoecaria cochinchinensis (assembly GCA_947683425.1). Classification (NCBI taxonomy): domain Eukaryota; kingdom Viridiplantae; phylum Streptophyta; class Magnoliopsida; order Malpighiales; family Euphorbiaceae; genus Excoecaria; species Excoecaria cochinchinensis. Next base: position 310,244 of record CANTUQ010000245.1, read on the forward strand.
CTGAACTATCGAAAAAGGCTCTGATAGGTCCGGATATAGTGCGGGATACAGAAGAGAAAGTGAGGATTGTGCAACAGAACTTGAAAGCAGCTAAGGACCGACAACGTTCTTACGCTAATCTGAAGCACAGAGATATTCATTACGAAGTAGGTGATAAGGTTTTCTTGAAAGTGTCACCGTGGCGTAAAGTTCTCCGTTTTGGGAAGAAAGGCAAGCTAAGTCCACGCTTTATTGGACCATATGAGATCCTAAGAAAAGTAGGTCCAGTAGCGTATCAGTTGGTTTTGCCTATGGAACTAGCTAAATTACATGACGTTTTCCATGTATCTATGCTGCAGAGATATCGGTCTGACCCTTCGCATGTGTTACCAATGCAAGATATTCGGATTCAGCCAGACTTTTCTTATGATGAAGAACCGAAAAGGATTTTGGATAAAGAAATCAGATAACTCCGGAATAAGCAGATACCGTTAGTCAAAGTCCTGTGGCAACATCATGGTATTGAGGAAGCTACATGGGAACCAGAGAAAGCCATGAGATTATAATACCCTCAGTTATTCGGAGCAGGTAAGAATTTCGAGGATGAAATTCTGTTAAGTGGGGGAGTATTGTAACACCCCAAAATCACCCCAGTAGTTTGAGCCTGTCAGTGTCTGTATGTGTGTATTTTATATGTTGCATGTGTGGATTATTTGTCTTAATTATTTATTTTAGTTATGTGTTTGTATATGTGTTAGTATGAGAAGAGAAAATAAGCTAGGGTATTAGTTAGTGTATGGAAATAAGATGTGAGTAAGGGATAGGTTTGCGTGTGAATTAGTGTATGGGAGTAGGGTGTGTTATGGGGCATTTGTTCTATGGGAGAGTGACATGTGGATTAGGGATAAGGGTGACTTTAATGAAGAGAGAGAAAGAGAAAGAAAGGGCAGCCATTCCCTTTGATTCCCGTTCCTCTTCCCTCCCTCACGCCATTCTCTTCTTTTCCTTCTTCTTCTTCTTTATTATTCCTTCTTCTTTGCACAATCTTGCTCCCTCTCCTTTCCTTAAGAAATTTGGGTTGTTTGGCTTGTGATTTTAAAGCTCAAAAGGTGAGTATGTGTTAGCGATGTCTTAGATTCTTCTTCCTCTTCTCTAGGTTTTATATAATTATATATGTATATGTGGGTTATTATAGAATTGATCTTGGTTGTTGTGGGTTTGTGGTTCAGAGGAGTCTCCTAGACCGGCAAAAGGGAAAGAAATAGCTAGCGGGAGCGGAGTTCACGAGTAGGAGCAAAGGAGATCAGGTTTGGGAACGTTTGTCTTTTGCACATATTTGTGATTTGAGTTAGATATTTGCACTTTTGCTTTGATTGGGGTTTTGAATTGTGTAAGCATGGCTTAAATTGAATTAAGCATGATATGTGATGCTAGAGGGTGTGTATTGTTTGAAGAATTTGCAAGAAATCATGTGGATAGTTGCAGTTATTGTTAGAATTGCTGTTTTGGGATTTCTTGAAATTGAGCATGTACCTGGCTTGATTTAATTGAAATAAATGGTGATAAAGCTGGGTTTTAATTATATTATGAGTTGTTGATACTTGTGTTGCTTAATTTTGAGGTTTAGAATCAATTTTGGAAGTTTCAATGTGTTTAGTGTGAGAATTCTGCAGATTTTGGGCGTAAGAGCTGAAAAACCCGTATCTGTCGCGAGCGCGACAGAGTGCGGAGGTTTCAGCCCTCACGCCGGCGCGAGAGGTGTCGCACCGAGGAGCTCGAAGGGAGCTCTCTGTCGCGAGCGTGACAGAGTGCTCGATCTTCGAGCATGTGCAAGGCTCTCTTCTATCGCGAGCGCGACAGGGAGCATCATCTACGTCCTCTCGCGAGCACGAGGTCACTCGCGATCGCGAGACGAGGGAGGAGGAGTATTTTTGCTTCTATCGCGAGCGCGACAGGGAGCATCATCTACGTCCTCTCGCGAGCACGAGGTCACTCGCGATCGCGAGACGAGGGAGGAGGAGTATTTTTGCTTCTGTCGCGAGCGCGACAGACGTGACTTCCAAATTTGGTTTCTTCTCCTTTTTGCTTGATGAGTTGAGTTCTTTTGCATGCACTCTTTTATTAAAGCCTTGACCACTTATTTAAAGGAATAACATGTATGTTAACTTAATAAACTTCTGTGTAACCTGTTAATGTCGGATAAGTGGATAGTTAGGCATGCCTAATAGAGTTATGTGTTGTTGCAACTATGTGTACGCTTTTGGACCCTGATCAGGTCCCCCGATCGGATCCTCGCGATCCTTCTGCTCGAATCTTTCTTAAGATTCAATATGAAAACAGATAGAACAGAATCAATAGAACCTTTTGATACCTTCGGGTATCTATGTGTTCATGATACGATATTGGTACCCTTGGGTATCTATGTGTACTCGTTATCCACTCATTTTGATTAAGCAGGTGTTAAGATGTTAATATGCCTTTGGTGCTTGAATTCTGGATGATATATGTATATGTGATGTGAACTCTTAACTAATGAAGAATAGTTAGATTAACTGTGTATGATGTTATATCTATAACTATACCAACATCATGTGTTTTCTGTTATCGTCACTGTGAGTGGCGGTTATGCATTTTTGTTTTCCCCACTAAGCGATTTCGCTTAGCACGGGTGTTTAACCGTGCAGGTGTGGAAGGTTTTGGTACGCATAGCCTGGGCGTGTCGCATCGGGAAGGCCAACACAACTAGAGATCGGGGCTTTATAGCATAGGCTTTCCTTTCTTTTGTAGCAGATATAATGTTTTGTTGGCCCTTTGGAACAGTGTACCTTGGGCTTTTGTACATTTGTTTTGTTGAAATCTATTGTAAGATGTAAAGACCTCTTTTATGTATATTAATAAAGTATTCATTTTGTTCGGTATCACTCTTCTTTCTTTCGAAGTTTTACTTTATCCCTGATATGTCATTTTGTATGCAATGTTTTCATATTGTACTAGTGGGATGTGACACTTCTATCTATCTGGATCCTTCTACCTCTAATCTGAGTAGAAGTCTCCAGGGTATAGGTTGGTGTGTGACACTATCTCTATGGATAACTCCACCTCCCTCTCTTGAGGCAAACCAGGCAACTCGCTCGGGAACACATCACCAAACTCTCGGACAACAGGGATATCCTCAATCCTAACTTGATCCCACTTAGAATCCAGCACCACTGCTAGAAAAGCCTCACAACCCTTCCTAATGAATCTCTTAGCTTGCATTGTGAAAATCACATTGCTCAAAGAACTAGCACCCAAACCTTTAACAAGCATAGACAATTGATCTCTATCCCGAAGCACAACTGTCTTCCTATGGCAATCAACCACTGCCCGATGCTTTCCCAACTAGTCCATACCCAAAATCAAATCAAACTCTCTGAAAGGCAACTCAATCAAATCTGCTGGAAACTCAACTCCCTCAACCAATAGGGGACAAGTCTAAACATTTTAATCACATTGACACTATGCCCTAAAGGACTGGTCACACAGATCTCATAATCTAACTGGTCTACATCATGCAACTTATCACTTAACTTATCAATGCACAAATATGAGTGTGTGGAACCAGGGTCAATTAGAGCATATAATTCAATGTCATGGAGTAGAAACTTACTAGCTATCATATCTGGAGCATCCTGCTCCTCCCGAGCTCTCACTGCATAAGCTCTAGCTAGGACTAGCAAAGGACACTCAACTGACTCTGATGCAACACACTCTCTAAGTCGACCTCCTCGATCTCTACCTCAGCCTCTACCCCGAGTAGCTTGAGAAGCATTCAAACCCACTCTACTGGCCTCTCTCTTATCATCTGAAGCCTCATACGATATCGGACAGTTGGCCAAAAAGTGCTTAGTGCTCCCACATCTGAAACACCCACCAGTGAGCCACCTACACTCACCCCAGTAGCGCTTGTTACAATGAGAACATTCCGGTAACTTCTCAGCCCTTCCACCCGAATTACCTCTACCAGAACCAGATACCACAGCTGAACCCTATCTTCTACCTCTCATAGCTGGGCCTGCAGATGATTCATCCTGCGGGTTCCTTGACCTCTTACCCGAGGATGAAGAAGATGAACCACCATGAGAAGGATTCCTCCTCTGAGCTCTCTCTCTCTCAAGACAGATTCTGACCTCTCAGCCCTAACAGCAGGTTGCACAATTTAGTAATACCCCACTCCCGGAGTACTCATCAAAGAGATCAACATCGACCGCAGCGACTCATTTAAACCGGCCTCGAAATTTCTACACTTGAACTCATCTGTCATAATACCTTCCGGTGCATACTTAGCCAACCTGTTAAACTCCTTCTCAAACTCAGAAATAGACATTGCCCGCTATTTCAAACTCAAGAACTGAGCCCATCTTGCATCCTTGTATGTCTGGGTCACATACTTGTTCGTTAACTCTCTTTCGAAAAACTCCCAACTAATCGGGTAAGGCAAAGGAGGATGTCTACAAACCAACTCCCACCATTCATATGCAGACCCTTGCAGCAAAGCCACTACACACTCTACTTTCTGATCAGGAGGACACCGGACTTCTCTCAAAGCATGCTTTACCTTATCCATCCACTTCTCAGTGACTTCCAACTCATCCAAACCCGTTCAATATACGTCTTCAGCACTAGCCTTAGGAGCAGTCACTCTCTCCAAGATTCGAGCCATGCCCTGAGATAGCTTAAGCATCGCCTTGAAAGGCATGTCTACGGCCTCGAGCTGTACCCTAGCAGGTTGAGCCGACACATAAATCAAAGGATCCACAGCTTGAGGATTCACGCTTTCAGTTGATCCCTCAAATGACCCTCGAACAGAATCGAAATCCATCTAAAAGAAAAACAAGACAACCGCATCAGCCAACACAGTCCTAAACATATACTCATCTATGCACATCACAACAAAAACAATAACACCCAGAAAAGCCTAAACCTGAGCTCTGATACCAAAAACTGTAACACCCCCTACCCATACGTAGGCGAACCCATCTGCATTGGAGTGGGAAGCCGTATGAGCAGGGGTGTCACCAAATAGGACGATACAATATCATACATTCAAACATCATAAACATACAAAATTACAGCGAAAATTAAAACTTTTGAAAGCAAAACTGATCATGCATTAATATACCAAATCATTACAATAATGTTATGATCAATTGCCGATACAATAATAATTACATATGAAAAATATTCATAGCGGAAGCTTGACAAAAACGAATACATGAGAGTTCTATTACAAAAAGGAATCATCATAACTGTTACAAAAATAAGCCCTACACTAATCCCTTCTGAGTTGGCTTGATTGGCGGTGACTCACCTAAATAACAGCACCTTTCGCACCTGCACGGATAATATACCGTGCTAAGTGATAAACGCTTAGTGGGGAAACACAACAGTAAAGTGGACGGCCATTCACAATCGTCATCAAAGAATAACACATACGATATGGCACATGAAGATGATCATACATAATATAACACACTTAGATCACAAATGGATATAAAACATAAATCGGGTCACATTCATAACTTTCAGAAGCTCATGGTTACGTTCAGATAACAGTTGATTCATATACTCATTATTAGGTTCATTCGAATATCAAATTCTTATAGCATGCCAAAGCAAACCAAAACAAATACCTGCTGACTCAAAATAGTGGATAACGAGAGAACGCATAACGTACCTTACAGGTACAACTCGAACACATAACGTACCTTACGGGTACGAATCGAAAACCATTTAATTTATATCTCATATAAAAACATTTTACTGAGGGGATCTTAAACAACATCCAAATACATTGAAAAGGATCGCGAGGATCCGAACACATAAAAAGGGTTCGCGAGGATCCGAACAAGGGACCTGATCGGGGTCCAAACGTCCAAAGGTGCTGCAGCTAAAGAGGCTCGATTAGCATGCCTAACTATCCACTAGACTGACTCTTGCAGGTCATGCGTAATCCAAATCATGTTCCAAAACATAGCATATAATTATTAATGCATAACATGTTATTTGTCATGAAGAAATCATGATAGTAGACATATAAGCAAAATAAAGTAGCACACAGCAATGAAAAGCCAAGAGAAGACATTTAAAATCCATTGTAGAAAAATAGAGTATGTTAGAGAACAGGGTAGAGTCACTGTCGCGCTCGCGACCGAAAGGCCGTGAGCATTGCTCATGCCTCGTGAGCATTGCTCACAACTCATGAGCTTTTCTCATGTCGCTCACATCTCGTGAGCATTGCCCACAATGCTCCTCAGCCTTCAAGCGCGAGAGCTGGAAATTTCGTTCTGTCGCGCTCGCGACAGCATCGGGATTTCCATTTCTCAACAAAAATATAGGAAGCCCAGAAATATCCAAATCAAAACTATTTTCACCTAAATCAAACTTAAACTGAATCTTACCTCAAAATAGGCCTTCCAAACACCAAAACCAACATAAAACAACATATTTTCACAATCAATTCCAAATAAATCATCAATTCACAAATCAATAACTCAATAATTCACAAAACCAGAAAATTTTAAAGTTAATTTCGATCAACTTCACATTTGATTCAATAATTAAATAATTATGCAACATAACTCATCAAAACTCAAAACCCATATCATATATACCAATATAAGCCTATTTACCCATCATAAATTTCCAGAAATTCATGCATATCTTAATAGACGCATATGAACATCAATTCAAAGAAAGTTCCCAAACCTGAATTTCCTAAGCTTCAAATCACTTAGTGCCACTAATACTAGCCTTCTCCTTGCCTTTAGGGTTGCAAGGAGGCTCAACTAACCAAGCAAACCCACAAATCACACAAATAAAAAACCCTAGATCAAAACCTTAAACCCAAAAAATGAGAAGAAGAAGATGAACAAGATTATAATGCATAAAACTCACCAATGAGAATGCTAGGAGATTATCAATTCCCACCAACTATGACTTGAATCAAAGCTAGGGCACAAAATGGGAAGAGAAGATGAAGAAGAGAAATGAGGAGAAGAGAGAACGGGTTTGAGGGAGCAAAATTTCTGCTTCCCTTTCTCTTTCCTCTTCTAAATCCCCTCTCACCTAACCCTAGCCATGTCTCCTCTTCCTAGTGGTGGATCTTGATCACTGACACCCAATAAGAATGCACTACACACACATAATGAAATCCCAACTTATAATACCCTACAAATGTGTGAACACACACACACTAACACAACCTAACAAACACATCCTACTATGGTATGCACAAGCACACACAATCCCAACCCAACTAACTCACACCCTAATACCATGTGAGCACCCACACTATAAAACAACCTACCAAAATATAAAATTCAAAAAATACCCAAATACACATACATAATGCATACATAAACATGGCTCGAAATTTTAGGGGGCAAATGGAGTGTGACACTACCGATTTTTCATCGAGCAGCATATATGTCCACTGGGTTCCCCAATGACCATGGGCTAATATCATACCCCGTTTGCCCCCTTGTAGTATGAGCCATATTTGTGCATATGCATTGTGTGAGTTTTGACATGTATTAAGGGTATTTTAGGTAGAAATGTATGTTTTAAGAGTTTTATTGGCATGTGGGTGCATGTGTGGTGTTAGGGTGTGAATTAGTTGGGCTGCACTTAGGTGTGCTTACTCATATGTTTGTAGAGTGTGTTCTTGGGGCTGTGTTTGTGTGTGTGTGTTCACACACTTGTAGGGTATGCATTAGTTGGAAAAGTCTTGCATATATGTGATGCTTGTGCTTTGGGTGTGAGTGATCAAATCCCACTAATAGGTTTAGGGTTAGAAAAAGAAAAATAAAAAGAAAAGAGAAGAGTGGGACGGGCGGTGGCTACCTCCATTTCCCGTTTTCCCTTTCCCCTCACTCTCTTCTTCTTCCTTTTCTCTTCCTCTAAGAACCCTAGCTTAGAAGAAGGCTTAGTTGGTGGGAATTGATCATCCTTTAGCATTTTAGAGGTAAGTCTATTGCATATGTTCTTTTTTTTTTCAATTGGTTCTTCATCTTCTTCCTTGCATTTTCTGGGTTTGGATCTAAGTTAGAGTTTTGTTTTTATGTGTTTTTGTGGTTTGATGTTTAGTTGAGCCTCCTTGTGAGCCAAAGGGCAAAGAGAAGGTTGGATCTAGTGCTCATTAATTTGGAGCTAAGGATTTCAAGGTTTGGGAATTTGTGTTTTATGCATTGTTGGAAATTTATAATTTGGAAGAAATTCTGGAAATCTTTGATGTTTTGATGTTTTTATTGGTTATTATGTTATGGGTTTTGATTTCTATTATGCATAAAACCTTGAATGTGAGTTTATGGAGTTGTGGTATGAATAGTGATGAGATTGATTATGTAAATTGATGTTTTTCTTTGAATTCATGAGCAGGATTTGGTTATGGCATGATTTATTGATGTTTGATTGGTCTAATAGTATTATTGGAGTGTGGATAAGTTGGTTGAAGTGAGAGTTTTGGGATTTTGGCTTGAATGATCTGGAAATCTGCTCTTGGGTATCGCATCTGGGCATGGGTCACGGTGGCAACCAATTTGGTTACCACCGTGAGGTACGCACCAGATGCATTCTGCCGTGAGTTTGGATATGTCACGGTGGCAACCAACTTTGTTAGCACCGTGAGGTGTCCAGACTTTTGCTTCTGACTTGGGCAGTGGGTATGTCACGGTGGCAACCTAATAAGTTACCACCGTGAGGTACCCCAAAAGTGCATTCTGTTTTAGGGTCTTGGTATGTCACGGTGACAACCAGATGGGTTACCACCGTGAGGTACCTCAGACTTGCATTCTGCCGAGATCCTTGGTATGTCACGGTGGCAACCAATCTGATTACCACCGTGACCTACCCTGTTTTTGCAATAAAATCTTAGTTGTTTCACAAGATTTAGGGTTGTTAAATTATGGATTTTTGCACACTTTGTCTCTTAATATGAGCTATATACTAGTAAGATGGATGATATTTGCATGTACTGATTATTCAAGGTATGTAAGTTCTTTGCTTGTTATATTTGAACTATGGTCGTTAACTATGTTTTGTAGCCTACGAGTCAATTAAGTGGATAGTTAGGCATGCCTAATAGAGTCTTATAGCTATAGACTCAGTTCAGGTTAGACCCCGATCAGGTCCCATTTGGTTCCTCACGAACCCTCCAATATGTTTGGATCTTGTTTAAGGTTCCTCAATAAAACATTTTGCAAATGATAAAGTAAATCGATTTTCAATTCGTACCTGTAAGGTACTGTCTGTAATCGGCTCGTACCCGTAAAGTACTATCCGTTCACTCGTTATCGACTACCTTGAGTCAGCAGGTGCTTTATTATTGGAATTATTTTGATACTTACGAGCATGTTTTATCCGATTATTTTTATTAATATGATATTATGAAGACAGTTAAGTTTTATCAAATGTATGGCTCTACATGTTCATATGTTCATACTCTTATCTAATGCGTATTTCTGACTATGCCATCTGTATGTGTTTGCTTGACGACCATTGTGAATGGTCGTCCATTTAATTTGTGTGTTTCCCCACTAAGAGTTTATCGCTTAGCACGGTGTGTTTACCCGTGCAGGTGCGGAAGGATTTTGCCTTGGGAGAGTCGTTACAGCCAAGCCAACATAGCTGGGTTTTAGCGTAGGGCTTAATTTTTTATATTGATGATTCTTTTTGTATAGAACTCTCTTATGTTAATTTTGTAACAACTTTTGCATTTGTATTAGTACAGTTTTGGTCATGTAATTATCTTTTGTACCTTTGGGTTGATCAAATAGTAATGTAATATTTTCCATTATATTAATGCATGATCAGCTTCTTTCATGAATGGTTTTATAAAATTTTATTTACCCTGTATTTCGGTATGTATGTTTATGTATGAATGTATGTATATCCTGTTTCTGCATGGTGGCACCTTTGCCCATACGGCATCTCACTCCTTATCGGAGGGGATCGCCTACGTATGAGTAGGGGGTGTTACAAGTTATGGTATCAGAGCCCGGTTTAGGCATTTCTAGGTGTTGATTATGTGATGTTGTGTATGGGTGCATCTATGTCTAGGGCTGTGTTGGCTGATGCGGTTTTCCTTGTTTGCTTAGATGGCTTCTAATTCTGCTCATGGATCACTTGAGGAGTCCGCTGAAAGTGTTAACCCTCAAGCTAGGGATCCTTCTATTACAGTGTCAGCTCAACCTGCTAGGGTCCAGCCCGAGGCCGCTGCCATGCCTTTTGGAGCCATGTTCAGGCTGTCACAGGACATGGCAAGGGTCTTGGAGAGAGTGGTTGCCCCCAGGCCTCCCATGGAGAATTTAAGAAAAGCTGGGGCCAAAGACTTTTATGGAACAGGGATGAATCAGAGGTAGCGGAGAGGTGGCTAGATAAGGTGAAGAGGGCTTTGAGAGAAGTTAGGTGTCCTCCGGAGCTGCAAGCAGAATGTGCTGTGGCCTTGCTTCAAGGGTCGGCGTATGAATGGTGGGAGCTAGTGTGCAGGCAACCTTAGATGCTCGATCCTATTACTTGGGAATTCTTTGATGAATAATTAACGTAGAAGTATGTAACTCAGACTTACAAGGATGCGAGATGGGCACAGTTTCTGAGTTTAAAACAGAAGGCTTTGTCGCTTTCGGATTACGAGAAAGAGTTTAATCGGTTGTCCCGATATGCACCGCGAGGGATCATGACGGATGATTTCCGATGCAAGCATTTTGAGGCTGGGTTAAATGAGTCCTTAAGAGTAGCTTTAATCTCCTTGATGAGCACGCCAGGGGTGAGCTACTATCAGATTATAGATGCTGCCATGAGGGCTGAAAGGTCAGAGTCGGTGCTGAGAGAGAGAACTCAGAGGAGGAATCAGTGTCGGGGTGGTTCTTCTTCTTCTTCTAGTAAGAGAGTAAGGGACCCGCAAGATCAGTCATCATCCAGTTCAGCCACGAGGGGTAGAAGGCAGGGTTCGACAGCTGAGTCTGGTTCTGGCAAGGGTGGTAGATCTGAGGCTATACCCATTTGTTCTCATTGCAGCAAGGCTCACCGGGGTGAGTGTAGGTGGCTCACTGGTGGGTGTTTTAGATGTGGAAGCACCGAGCATCGTTTGGCTAGTTGTCCACAGATGAGTGAGGATTCAGGTCCACAGAAAGGGGCTAGTGGCGTTGGATCTAATGCTACTCAGGCTGCCCGCGGTAGGGGACGTGGTAGAGGTCGAGCCGGTCGACCTAGAGATGGAGCTATTTCGGAGACAGTTGAGCGTCCTCCACCAGTCGCAGCCAGAGCTTATGCTGTGAGAGCTATAGAGGAGCAGGATGCCCCTGATGTGATTGCTGGTAAGTTCCTACTCCATGACACCGAATTATATGCTCTAATAGACCCTGGTTCCACACACTCATACTTGTGTACGGATAAAATTATTGATAAGTTGCATGTGGTAGATCAGTTAGACTATGAGATTTGTGTGACCAATCTATTAGGGCATAGTGTCAATGTGAGTAGAGTTTATAGGAGTTGTCCCTTATTGGTTGAGGGAATTGAGTTTCCTGCGGACTTGATAGAGTTGCCTTTCAAAGGGTTTGACCTGATTTTAGGTATGGACTGGTTGGGTAAGCACCGGGCTGTAGTTGACTGCCATAGGAAGACCTTTGTGCTTCGGGATAGGAATAGATTTCCAGTGTTTGTAAGAGGCTTGGGTGTTAGTTCTGTGAATAATGTGATCTCAGCAATGCAAGCCAAGAGGTTTATTAGGAAAGGTTGTGAGGCTTTCCTAGCTGTGGTTTTGGATTCCAAGTGAGATCAAGTAAGGATTGAGGACATCCCTGTGGTGCGGGAGTTTAATGATGTTTTCCCGAGTGATTTGCCTGGGTTGCCTCCGGAGAGAGAAGTCGAGTTAGCCATAGAGATTATGCCGGGTACCGCACCTGTATCGAAAGCACCTCATCGGATAGCTCCTGTAGAGTTGATCAAACTTAAAACTCAACTACAAGAGCTATTGGATAAGGGGTTTATTCGACCTAGCATATCTCCTTAGGGAGCTCCGGTTTTGTTTGTTAAGAAAAAGGATGGATCCTTGAGGATGTGTATCGACTACAGGCAGATCAATAAGGTTACAGTGAAGAATAAGTATCTGCTGCCTAGAGTCAAGGATTTGTTCGATCAGCTTCAAGGTGCGGGAGTCTTTTCCAAGATAGATCTTCGGTCGGGGTATTATCAGCTCCGGGTTAAGCATGAGGATGTGATTAAGACTGCATTCCGGACTTGGTATGGCCACTATGAGTTCCTTGTGATGCCGTTTGCTTTGACTAATGCTCCAGCGGCATTCATGGATTTGATGAACAGAGTGTTTAGGCCATACTTAGATCGGTTTGTAGTGGTGTTTATAGATGATATCTTGGTGTATTCCAAGGATGAGACCGAGCATAAGGAGCATCTTCGATTGGTTTTGCATGTTTTGAGAGATCATCGGCTATTTGCTAAGCTTAGCAAGTGTGATTTTTAGCTTCGGGAAGTGTCATTTTTGGGTCATATAGTTTCAGCTAAGGGTATCCAAGTGGATCCAGCCAAGATTGAGGTGATAGTGGATTGGAAAGCGCCTAGGAATGTTCAGGAAGTGCGGAGTTTCCTCGGTTTGGCGGGTTATTACCGTCGGTTTGTTAAGGGTTTCTCAGTGATGGCCTCTCCGATGACCAGGTTGTTGAGGAAAGGAGTTAAGTTTGAGTGGTCAGACAGATGTCAGACTTATTTTGAGCAGTTGAAGAAATTGCTAGTTGAAGCTCCTATACTGACTCAACCCATCTCGGGTAAGGAGTTTATTATGTATAGCGATGCTTCGGGTGTTGGTCTGGGCTGTGTTCTGATGCAAGAAGGTAAGGTGGTAGCTTATGCTTCTCGACAGTTGAAGCCATATGAGAGGAATTATCCGACGCATGATTTAGAGTTGGAGGCTATGATCTTTGCTTTGAAGATTTGGTGCCATTATCTGTATGGGGAGAGATATAGGATATTTACGGATCACAAGAGTTTAAAGTATCTCCTCACGCAGAAGGAGTTGAATATGAGACAGCGTCGTTGGCTTGAGTTGTTTAAGGATTACGACTGCATTGTGGATTACCATCCGGGTAAGGCCAATGTAATCACGGATGCTTTGAGTCGGAAGTCAATTTCTGTTTTATTTCTAGGGCGGTTTCGATGGAGGTTTTGTCACACCCCAAATCGGGCTTAGTCGGATTTGGAAAGCTAAGTCGGATAAGTGAAGGGTGTTTCGATAATTTGTGCATAAGGAATTTGGATGATAAGGATTTAATTGCTAAGTAATTAATTAAATAAGTTAAGTGTGGAAAATTATTTGGTGTGCATGTGGTGTATGGTTGTAAGGTGTTTTGTTGTGGCAATTATCTAGTGGATTGTGTGTATGGTACTATGGGTGGAAAATATCTAGTTAGCAATTATCAAATGAGGTAAGTGTTTGGTGCCATGGAATTTAAATCATTGATTTGAGGGAGCCACTATGGTGCATGTGGTATGTGGTGTGTTAGTGCATAAAGTCAAAGTGGGTTTGTTGGGTCCAATGCTTGGTTGCCAAGTGGATTTGGTGGGTGAATGCATTAATGGCTTTTGTAGGGAATTGGAGAGAGAGAAGGCAGATTTTCTTTGGCTTCCTTTAGAAGCCATCAGCTCTTGCCCTCTTTCCCTCACTCCCACGTTCTCTTCTTCTTCCCATTTCTGCTCTCCCTTGCTTTGCATGTGCTATTCTTCAATCTAAGAGCTAGGGTTGAGATTTGTGTTGCTTCGAAGAGGTAAGTTTGTTTGGGTTTCTTCCTCTTCTCCTTCTCACGGGTTTGATGGGTTTTGTGGGTGTTTTGCTTGGGTTAATAGAGTTATTGTTTTGATTGTTTGCAAGTGATTGAAGTGAGAAAGAAGGACAAAGGAAAAGATTGAGGATTATAGCTTGAAGAGGATATTAGGTTGTACTTCATAGAGGTTTGGGAGACTCTCTATTATGTATATGAATTTTACTACATTCATGTGTGATATAAGTTTCTTGAATGTGTTGTTGATGATATATGATGATGGTAGTGAGTGTTGGTTTAAATTACTCATTTATGCATGTGAATAGGATTTTGGGTGAAAAATTGGGTTAGAATGCACTTGCCCTTTCTTCGGTTATTAAGCTGTATTGGGAGTTATAGAAGTCCAAATGGTATGAAATCAGTGCATTTGGAAAGCTAAGATATGTTCCTACAAATGTGTTAGAAATACGTTTGAGCTAATTCTAACTCTTAGTATCCCAAAAGTTGTCCACTATTTTGACCTACTCAGATTACTCATTAGAAATGTGTTAGAAATACGTTTGACCTACTCAGATTACTCGTTATCCACTATTTTGAGTCAGCAGCTATTTTGGTTCACTTTGTCTGATATGAATATGAGAATATGATATCCAAATGTGTAAGATTTCAGTCATGTGAATCAATTATGAATTCAAATGTGATTACGAATCTCTTAATGGGTTAAATGTGACTCAAACATGCCTATTGTGTGCGATTATTTATATATACAGTATTGTGACTGCGTTTGAATATAATCAATTGTGGTTATAAGCATGTGAATTAGTACGTATACTAATGTTATTTTATACGATTAACTATTATGGATTTACATGTGAACTAGTTTGCGTGAAAATGCACATTGTGTATTGAATGATTTGGTATGAATGTGGATATGATTCTCTAAACGCCCGGCTTCTATATGCAAGTATAATATCATATGTGTTATGAATGTCCGCCTATGCCTTTTTCTTTTGTTATGCCTTGGCGACCATTGTGAATGGCTGCCCATATTTTCTTATGAGTTTTCCCACCAAGCGTTATCGCTTAGCACGGGTTCTTTTCCCGTGCAGGTGGCAGGTTTGGTTCGGTTCGAGTCACGCATCTGCAGGGTCGGCCACATAGGAGTTAAGAGTTATTGTTTCTGTTATCAGCTTTTGTAATCTGGGTTGTATATTCTGTAACCTTTTGTAAATGTGTTATAAGCCTTACTGTAATATTCGGATGATGAAATGTTGTTGTAAGTATGTGTTAAGTTATTCATCAGTTATGTCGTCTGTTTTATGCTTTTGCTGATCAAAAGAGTGTATGTGTGTGTGCATGTGCTTATGCTTCCACTTGGTGCTTGCGAGTGTGTGAGTTGATGCATGATCAGCTTTTGCCGCAAGGTAAGTTTTTAATTATCCCGCATTTATACATGTAAGATTATGTATGAATGTATATTTGTGAGCGAGCATTGGTAGCGCTCTCCGGCGTCCTTCCAACGGGGATGTAGGGGGTGTTACAGGTTTGGTTCCAATGGATCTTTGATGGCTCAGTTGAGAGTGAAGCCTACCTTGAGACAGAGGATAGTTGATGCTCAGAGGGTTGATGAGAGGCTTCAGCGGATTGTGCAAGAAGTTAGTTTGGGCAAGCAGTCAGAGTTCTCAGTGCAAGATGGGGTTCTTCTGTATAGAAACCGTTTGTGTGTACCAGATAATGAGGAGTTAAGAAGACAGCTTTTGGGTGAGGCTCATACGGTTTTTACTATGCATCCTGGTAGTGAAAAGATGTATCGGGATATGAAGCAGTTCTATTGGTGGTTCGGTATGAAGAGGGACATAGTGGACTTTGTGTCCAAGTGCTTAACGTGTGGAAATGGGATTGCTCACGCCTCTATCCGTTCCCGAGTGGAAATGGGATGACATCTTCATGGATGTCATTTTCGGGTTGCCTTTACCTCAGAAAAAGCATGACTTAGTATGGGTGATAGTGGATCGGCTTACGAAGTCAGCTCAGTTCTTGCCGGTGAGAGTGGATTATTTGATGGACAGGTTGGCCAGTATCTATATAGATGTGATAGTTCGGTTGCATGGAGTGCCATTGTCCATAGTTTCAGATCGGGACACAAGGTTCACATCTAAGTTTTGGAAAGAGTTGCAGAGAGCTTTGGGTACTGTGACGCGCGCCGGGCCCTTCGTGCCACCCGTGCGATCGCCCGCTCTAGGGCGATCGGGGCATTTAAGGGTCCGTTGACAGCTCGCAATGAATTGCAAGTGCGTCTATTTTGGGCAACAAGGAGGTTTCATGGAGTCGCCACCTAATAGAACATTAGGAAAGTTTTTCTCGCCTCGGAGAGCCTAAGACTGTGCTTAGTATCCATTTTGGGCCAACCAAAGGGGTCTTGGAGGGTAAACCTCTCGCCCTAAGGAGCTTATGATTAACGTCAAAGTCTCGTGACACAAGAGGTGTCTTGGAGGTCATAGCTCCAATGAGTGATCGGATAGACCTCTCGCCTCTTTGAGCCTAAAGACCAGAGCTAGGTTCGGGACTTCTCATCTATTTCTACCTTGATTATTTTATGATCAAATTTTAATTTTCATTAATTCCTCTCTCTCCACATGATGCAATTGAATCAAAGTGCATTTATTCACATTTGGAAAACGGTAAATGAACGAGTAAATAATGAAAGCGATAAATTTCAATAACACAAGGAGCAGAATACAACTCCCTTTTATAAATGTGCGATACATATACAAATCGGGGCATTGCTTATTTTGAGGACTTTGGTCCTCGCATGCATCATTATTAAAATGGATATTTATATTATAAGGATTTTATTGGATAAAAATAAGACATTGGGTCCTTCATTTTTATGAAGAATTCAGTTTATTAAATATAAAACGTTTGGCCGATTTTTACGTTAGCGAGAAATACAACAATGTTGTCATATATAGGAGAGACAATAAATAAATACATGAAATAATAAGAGAGAGAGATAGGGAACTAAACCAGGCGAGCTTTCTATACACGAGAGAACTCCCTCAGGCTCCAGCCGGTCCAAGAAATAAAAACATACTCTCACAAAACAAGCCAAAAGGATGTTAAAAGACAGAAGAAAAATTTATAAATAAACATAAAAATTTGAGTGAACCGAAAAAGGGAAAAGAAAAAGATTTGAAAATGTGGGACAGAACCCATGACGGGCTATGCTGAATGACCGGCGGGCATCGGTCTAGTTGACCAATACAGCCTGTCGTTCACTCGAAGGGAGCCATCTGTGGGGGTGACCGACGGTCTATGCTTAAAGGTGACCGACGGGAGTCGGTCAAAGCAGATGACCCATCGGTCACCACTGTCCCAGAAAACAAAAACTTTTCGAAAGGCAAAAAAATAAATTTTACACAGACCCAAGGAGAATAGAAGTAAGAAATGAAAAAGGACAAAGGCAAAGATAATATCGAAAATGAAGGTAAAAAAAGGACAGAAAAGGGTCCGAAATATTTACCCTCATAACAACAGCAATCAACATCCGTTCTGTGACTACCTCTTCTGGCTCACATCTGTCCCAAGCAATACACTGAGTCATGACCTCTTCATCCCAGAAGTTCTCAGCGGTCTTGATAACCCCAACATTCCAGTCAAATACATCGTTGAAGATCTCAAATCCAGGGAAAATCCTCCCATTCACCCACTGCGGCTCGCTTTCACCCGTATAAGCACATGCTGAGGATGCTGGTATGATACTTTTTGAGATATGAGGGATCTTATATGCCGTCTTCTTCTTGCCAAAATCGCCTCTGTACCCCAGACCCTTCCGGTTCTTCTGACCTTGAGTGGTGATCGCAGTCTGCAGCCCCTGAGAGTTTATACCCAAACCAGCCCCAGGGAGATAGTGCATCTTTTTCATCATGTTAACCACTACTATGTTATCCACTGGTCCATGCTCTTCTCCTATCATTGACACGTGGAAGCCACTAAATGGTTGATTAGTAATTTCAAGAGACGACATCTAATTCTCCCTGGCTGCCTTAATAGTTACCACCTCCCCTTCATGTGGGAACTTTATCATTTGATGCAGCGTGGATGGTACTCCTCCTAGTCTGTGAAACCAAGGCCTCCCAAGCAGGGCTGAGAAATTAGTTGGGATGGGCAGAACCACAAACTCTACTTCTACCTCAATGGGTCCCGTCTTGACCAGGGTCTTGAATGTTCTCGAGGCTTGTCTTCTTGAATTATCATAGGCTGTAATTGTCAAATCTGACTCACTGAGCATATCCTCACTCAATCCAAAAGCCTGAAGAGCTATCAGAGGGCAAACATTGATAGAAGATCCATCATCTACCATAACGCAAGCGGTGTGTTTGTCATTAATCTGTGCTTTGATATATAGGGGTCAGTTATGATCGCGTCCTTCGACTGGCAGGTCGGCATCAGAAAAAACCAATCTCTCCCCCGATCCTCCTTTAACTAGACTCAAAAGCTTTGATGGGGAAATTGTGGTGGCAACAGTGGACTCAGTCAAGGCCTCTACCACTTTCTGCCTGTGAGAAGGGGACTGTCTTAAGAGATCCCAGATGGATATCTGAGCCACAGTCTTCTTCAACTGCTTAACAATCTGGTTCTCCTCCGGTTCCTTTTCCGTTGATGGCTGCGCTGGTTCTGGCACCCTTGTAATCTCAGGGACCACTCTCCCACTTCTTGTCACAGCCCCTACCTCTTCTTCATCCTCATCAGATCTCCATAAATCAGAGTTCGTCTCTCCTTCCTCTTCGATCTCTACTCAGCATACGGGCCATGGCTTCAAACCTCTCTTCCATCTTCTTCAGAATGAACTCATCAGTTTGGGGTGCCTTCCCTCTCTCAGATACAATACTCATTTTGTCATCTTCGTCATCCCTGTCATCATCTATCCTCAGCACTGGTCTTCTCCTCTGACCTCCCGAAGCTACTGACCTCAGCTCTATTGGTGGCGGCCGAATGGGCTCTTCTTGTCTCTTAGCTCTTTCCTCTTCTCGCTCATTTTATCTCATGGGAGGAGGAGGTGGTGGTGGATTCTGCGGAGCATTCTGTTGTGCCAAAGCAGTTAGCATGTTCATCATTCTGCCCTCAAACTCTTCAAACCGTCAGCCCACTTCTTCTGCAATCATGGCCCTGGTGGCGTCATTACCCCTTGGTGAGTTTGCCATCTCAAATACGGTACAGCTGACTTTCGGTAAGATCTCTGGAAAACCTTCTCTATCTAGCAGTTCGGATGCAGGAACTCGGATCAACCGTCCGGTAGGCGCTCTAGTCCACCTAGGTAGATCTATGATGGCTGCAGGGACAAGGCGTTAGATGGGATGCATGGAATGCAGATGCAATGCATGATCGTGATATGCTACACTCACAAAACACAAGCAAGCAGGTAGGTCCTTCCGCCCTTATTTCTCCCACACACGTGGTCGCGCGGTCTCTCTCCTAGGCGGGATTATCCCAAGGGTCAGCGGGGGACCCAATGGATGCGCATGGTGCACGGCGAAAAACCGGCAGCATGACACTCCTATGCTAATGTACAAGCGAATGGATAATGATCATCATGTATTTAGACATTCCAAAAATTTTGACATGGCCCTACTGGGGCATGAAAGCCTTTGGCTAGGTTACCAAGCAAGACATCTGGACTCACCCAATACATGAGGATCCATACAGCAAGCATGGAATTACGATTCATATCACCTATGGAAAGTAGCTACGGCCATTACGTGAGCTTTAGACAAGGGAGATGTTACTTTAGGGCTACCCAAGCATGATCCCTACTAACGGGTCTAGATCATCACGAGCATAATGACCGATCGAGTCATCATTTCATATACCATGATGATACGAGACTTGGGCTGGTGATTATCCTTAACACTTCCCCACATTGAGTGAACGTAGGGTCGTGCTTCAGGAATGCACCGAGGTTAAGAAGGGACCAATCTAGCATATTCTAAGGCTCTAATGGGATGTAAATGCAAATTTGAAAGAAAGCGAATTTAAGAATTAAACTTTAATCATAAATGTTAAGCAAGATATTTTCAAATCGAAGTCTTGAAACATAAGTCCCCAGCGGAGTCGCCACTGTGACGCGCGCCGGGCCCTTCGTGCCGCCCGTGCAACCTCCCGCTCTAGGGTGATCGGGGCATTTAAGGATCCGTTGACAGCTTGCAATGAATTGCAAGTGCGTCTATTTTGGGCAACAAGGAGGTTTCATGAAGTCGCCACCCAATAGAACATTGGGAAAGTTTCTCTCACCTCGGAGAGCCTAAGACTGCGCTTAGTATCCATTTTAGGCCAACCAAAGGGGTCTTGGAGGGTAAATCTCTCGCCCTAAGGAGCCTAGGATTAACGTCAAAGTCTCATGACACAAGAGGTGTCTTGGAGGTCATAGTTCCAATGAGTGATCGGATAGACCTCTCGCCTCTTTGAGCCTAAAGACCAGAGTTGGGTTCGGGACTTCTCATCTATTTCTATCAAATTTTAATTTTCTTTAATTCGCTCTCTCTCTCTACACGATGCAATTGAATCAAAGCGCATTTATTCACATTTGGAAAGCGGTAAATGAACGAGTAAATAACAAAAGTGATCAATTTCAATAACACAAGGAGCAGAATATAACTCCCTTTTATAAATGTGCGATACATACACAAATGGGGGCATTGCTTATTTTGAGGACTTTGGTCCTCTCATGCATCATTATTAAAATGGATATTTATATTGTGAGGATTTTATTGGATAAAAATAGGAAATTAAGTCCTTGATTTTTATGAAGAATTCAGTTTATTAAATATAAAACGTTTGGCCGATTTTTACGTTAGCGAGAAATACAACAATTTTATCATATACAGGAGAGACAATAAATAAATACATGAAATAACAAGAGAAGGAGATAGGGAACTAAACCAGGCGAACTTTCTATACACAGGAGAACTCCCTCAGGCTCTAGCCGGTCCAAGAAACAAAAACATACTCTCACAAAACAAGCCAAAAGGATGTTAAAAGACAGAAGAAAAAATTATAAATAAACATAAAAATTTGAGTGAACCAAAAAAGGGAAAAGAAAAAGATTTGAAAATGTGGGACAGAACCCACCGACGGGCTATGCTGAATGACCGGCAGGCGTCAGTCTAGGTGACCAATACAACCCGTCGTTCACTCGAACGGAGCCGTCTGTGGGGGTGACCGAAAGTCTATACTTAAAGGGCAGATGACTCGTCGGTCACCACTGTCCCAGAAAAAAAAACTTTTCAAAAGGCAAAAAAATAAATTTTACACAGACCCAAGGAGAATAGAAGCAAGAAATGAAAAAAGGACAAAGGCAAAGATAATATCGAAAATGAAGGTAAAAAAAAAGGACAGAAAAGGGTCCAAAATATTTACCCTCAGAACAACCTTTTAGTTGGATTCCTTGTTGTTGTCTGGCTTCCCGCACGCTCCATGAGAAGATCCGAATAAAGGATCAAATGTTGAAGATAGAGTGTGTCCTCAACAGTTCGATTAAAATTGAGTTTTGGAGATCAAAAACCCATGAAAAATCAACTAGATCCTCTTTTTTGTTTCTTTTGAAGATTTAATTCTTGAATTAATTAGATCCTTTTAGAAATGTGTTTGTTGGAAGAGAGAGAAAATACGCGTGAATTTTGGCAGAATTTCCCTTATTTTTGCAAATTTTCCAACCCCATTTTATGAGAAAATTCAAAGCTTTTATAGGCCAGAGCTGACCGACGGGCGTCTGTGGTTCACCGACGGGCATCAAAAGAATCCTACTGACACAAGGATTCATCCGATGGCCCTGCCATTATGACCAACAGGCGTCGGAAGAATCCTTCTGACATAAGGATTCACCCGACGGCCCTGCCACTTTGACCGTCGGAAGAATCCTTCTGACATAAGGATTCATCTGACGGCCCTGCCACCTGATCGACGGGCTGGCCTCTAACCGACGGGCTGGCCGTCCGTCGAGGAAAACATACTTTTTTGGACTTTAAAAACTCCCCCGTTTTCTCCCCTTCTGCCTACGGAAGGTAAAAAGGCTCATTTCTCATGGAGCATGGGACTAAAGCCTCCGAATCCAAACCGTTTGTACAGGCTCGGATACCGATTTCATCATAGGGTAATCTCTGGTCCGGACAGCTCCGGGACACGGTGCTTACAGGTACCAAGTTTAATTTCAGTACAGCATTCCATCCTCAGATAGATGGTCAATCCAAGCGAATTATACAGATTTTAGTGGATATGCTGAGAGCTTGTACCTTGGATTTTTCAGGTAGTTGGGATCGATATGTGTCACTTATGGAGTTTGCCTACAATAACAGTTATCAGTCGAGCATCGGTATGGCACCGTATGAGACTTTGTATGGTCGGCAGTGTAGGACTCCGATTTGTTGGACCGAGCTATCCGAGCGATCAGTGATTGGGCCAGAATTGGTTAGGGATACAGAGGAAAAGATTAGAGTTGTGCAGCGAAATTTGAAGGCAGCTAAGGATCGGCAAAAGTCTTACGCCAATCTGCTGAGAAAAGCTGTGTGGTTTCAAGTTGGGGACAAAGTCTTCCTTAAACTGTCACCTTGGAGAAAGGTGCTTCGGTTTAGAAAGAAAGGGAAACTTAGTCCTCGTTTCATTGGTCCGTATGAGGTTTTGGCCAGAGTTGGTCCGGTGGCCTATAGATTAGCTTTGCCAATGGAGTTATCGAAGTTGCATGACGTATTCCACGTTTCGATGCTTTGTCGATACCGATTGGATCTGTCGCATGTTCTGTCAGTGCAAGAGGTGCAGGTTCAGCCTGATTTTGTGTATGATGAAGAACCAAGAGCTATTCTTGCTTGAGAAGTGAGACAACTGAGAAGTAAGTAGATTCCGCTAGTTAAAGTGCTATGGAGTGACCATGGGGTTGAAGAAGCAACTTGGGAGCCAGAAGAGTCAATGAGAGTTCAGTACCTGCACTTGTTCAGATCAGGTGAGAATTTCGAGGACGAAATTCTTGTTAGTAGGGGAGAGTTGTCACACCCCGTTTGCCCCCTAGTAGTATGAGCCATGTTTGTGCATATGCATTGTGTGAGTTTTGATATGTATTAAGGGCATTTTGGATAGAAATGTATGTTTTAAGAGTTTTATTAGCGTGTGGGTGCATGTGTGGTGTTAGGGTGTGAATTAGTTGGGTTGCACTTGGGTGTGCTTACTCATATGTTTGTAGAGTGTGTTCTTGGGGCTGTGTTTGTGTGTGTGTGTTCACACACTTGTAGGGTTTGCATTATTTGGGAGAGTCTTGTGTGTATGTGATGCTTGTGCTTTGGGTGTGAGTGATCAAATCCCACTAATAGGGAAGTGACACCTGTTTAGGGTTAGGAAAAGAAAAAGAAAAAGAAAAGAGAAGAGTGGGATGGGCGGTGGCTACCTTCGTTTCCCGTTTTCCCTTTCTCCTCACTCTCTTCTTCTTCCTTTTCTCTTCCTCTAAGAACCCTAGCTTGGAATCAAGGCTTAGTTGGTGGGAATTGATCATCCTTTAGCATTTTAGAGGTAAGTCTATTGCATATGTTTTTTTTTTTTCAATTGGTTCTTCTTCTTCTTCCTTGCATTTTCTGGGTTTGGATCTAAGTTAGAGCTTTGTGTTTGTGTGTTTTTGTGGTTTGATGTTTAGTTGAGCCTCCTCGTTAGCCAAAGGGCAAAGAGAAGGTTGGATCTAGTGGAGCTCATTAATTTGGAGCTAAGGATTTCAAGGTTTGGGAATTTGTGTTTTATGCATTGTTGGCAATTTATAATTTGGATGAAATTCTGGAAATCTTTGATGTTCTTGATGTTTTTATTGGTTATTATGTTATGGGTTTTGATTTCTATTATGCATGAAACCTTGAATGTGAGTTTATGGAATTGTGGTATGAATAGTGATGAGATTGATTATGTAAATTAATGTTGTTCTTTAAATTCATGAGTAGGATTTGGTTATGGCATGATTTATTGATGTTTGATTGGTCTAATAGTATTATTGGAGTATGGATATGTTGGTTGAAGTGAGAGTTTTGGGATTTTGGCTTGAATGATATGTAAATCTGCTCTTGGGTATCGCATCTGGGCATGGGTCACGGTGGCAACCAATTTGGTTACCACCGTGAGGCATGCACCAGATGTATTCTGCTGTGAGTTTTGATATGTCACAGTGGCAACCAACTTGGTTACCACCGTGAGGTGTCCAGACTTTTTCTTCTGACTTGGGCAGTGGGTATGTCACGGTGGCAACCTAATGAGTTATCACCGTGAGGTACCCCATAAGTGCATTTTGTTTTGGGGTCTGGGTATGTCACGGTGACAACCAGATGGGTTACCACCGTGAGGTACCTCAAACTTGCATTCTGCCAAGATCCTTGGTATGCCACGGTGGCAACCAATCTGATTACCACCGTGACCTACCCTATTTTTACAATAAAATCTTAGTTGTTTCACATGATTTAGGGTTGTTAAATTATGGATTTTTGCACACTTTGTCTCTTAATATGAGCTGTATACTAGTAAGATGGATGATATTTGCATGTACTGATTATTCAAGGTATGAAAGTTCTTTGCTTGTTATATTTGAACTATGGTCGTTAACTGTGTTTTGTAGCCTGTGAGTCAATTAAGTGGATAGTTAGGCATGCCTAATAGAGTCTTATAGCTGCAGCCTCAGTTCAGTTTGGACCTCGATCAAGTCCCGTTAGGTTCCTCGCGAACCCTCTAATGTGTTTGGATCTTATTTAAGGTTCCTCAATAAAACGTTTTGCAAATGATAAAGTAAATCGGTTTTCGATTCGTACCCATAAGGTACTGTATGTAATCGGCTCGTACCCGTAAAGTACTGTCCGTTCACTCGTTATCCACTACCTTGAGTCAGCAGGTGATTTATTGTTGGAATTGTTTTGATACTTATGAGCATGTTTTATCCGATTATGTTTATTAATGTGATATTATGAAATTAGTTAAGTTTTATCAAATGTTTGACTCTACATGTTCATATGTTCATACTCTTATCTAATGCGTCTTTCTTACTATGCCATCTGTATGTGTTTGCTTGACGACCATTGTGAATGGTCATCCATTTGATTTGTGTGTTTCCCCATTAAGCATTTATCGCTTAGCACGGTGTGTTTACCCGTGTAGGTGCGGAAGGATTTTGCCTTGGGAGAGTCGTCGCAGCCATGCCAACACAGCTGGGTTTTAGTATAGGGCTTAATTTTGTATATTGATGTTTTTGTATAGAACTCTCTTATGTTAATTTTATAACAACTTCCGCATTTGTATTAGTACAGTTCTGGTCATGTAATTATCTTTTGTACCTTTGGGTTGATCAAACAGTAATGTAATGTTTTCCATTATATTAATGTATTATCAGCTTCTTTCATGAATGTTTTTATAAAATTTTATTAACCCAGTATTTCGGTATGTATGTTAATGTATGAATGTATGTATATCCTGTTTCTGCGTGGTGGCACCTTTGCCCATACGGCATCTCACTCCTTATCGGAGGGGATCGCCTACGTATGAGTAGGGGGTGTTACAGCTAATCCCACCTAGGAAAGAGACCACACGACCTCCTGTGTGGGAGAAAAAAGGTTGGAAGGATCTATTTGCTTACATGTGGTTGTGGATGTTGCATATCATGCATTATATGTCATTCACGTATCATCTTATGTTAAAAAGGTGTATTTTGTAGCCATCATAGATTCATCTAAGTGGTCTATGTGTCTTGGTGGTTGGTTAATCAGGAATCCATTTTTTGAATTGCCAGAAAGGGTAACGAACTGGAGTTTAGAGTCAGTCTCGGATAGCAACAAGACTTTTTCTTTAAAATATTCAGCGAAAATCAATATGGCTAACCTACCAAGAGAATTCGATGCAACCCACACCATGATTGCTGAGGAAGTGGGCAGAATACTGGAAGAGTTTGAGGCTCGAATAATGGAAATAATGGGGAACCTAACTGCCACCTTAGCACCACCTGCTACTCCTCCTATGGAGCAAAATTAACAAGAACTAATTAGAGAGGATCTCCTTATAGTAGCACGTCCGCCAGTAACTGAGCCTAAGGGTGCAGTTCATATTGAGCAGACAAAAGTATACCACCCCGACCATGATTTCTTTGAGGAGGAATAATAGGAGCCAGTAGTGATAAGGGGAAGCACACCTAGATTCAAGGAGATAATCTCCAGGAAGATGGAGGAAAAATTTGAAGCCATGGCCCGCATGTTAGCAATGGGGAAAGGAATGAATCCGAAAGAGAAAGAGTTGGATGGCGAGGACCTAATCTCTTAGAACTTTAAAATGCACGACATCCAAAAATTTAATGGAACTTCTGACCCTATAGCCCATGTAAAACAGTACTCGCCAGTGAAAAAGGGTACAACTCTAATAAGGAAGCAGAAAGTAGAATATTTCTACCTAAGCTAACTTTAACGGGAAAGAGAGATCACTTTGGGCATTGTTGACTTACTATGTGATGATTTTATTGAAAAAGATTGAAGCCGCGATATTGATTTAACTCAAGATTGGGTCTCTTTACCTAGTGTTATACCTGTAGCTTCCGGAGGTATTCACGTTTGGCATATGCCTGCTCTGATCGAGATCTTTGGAGATGATTCCATACTACATTTTTGTGGAGGAACTTTAGGGCACCCTTGGGGAAATGCACCCGGTACCATAACTAATCAGTAGCTCTAGAAGCATCTAATAGGTCCCGCAATTGATAGGTATCAAGGGCTAGATAGGAGGACAAAGGAAGACCAGGACGTGTTGACAAAGGAATTTCTTAAGCAATACGACTGTAGTATGAGAATGGAGATCACACTGAAAGACCTAAAGCTCCTGCAATAGAAGTCAGGGGAGTTTTTCCATGAGTACCTCACCAGATAGAGGAATCGGGTCATGGAAATGAAGAGGAAACCTGACACCCCAGATCATATCAGGTTATTTTTCAGGAATGCTAGCACATATCTGAAGGAAGGATTGAAAATGAAGGGATTGAACGATTGGGAGGCCTTAAAGGATATTGCTATAGAAGTCAAAGGAGAATATCTGGCAAAAAGGGCAAGCTATGAGGCTTTTATCAGAAAGGGATATGGCAATCAGGGAGAAGGCAATTAGCAAGCTCCAGCAGTGGCAACAGAGTAGGAAAGACCGTCGAGGTTTTGACCACATAAGTAAGTCAAAGATACTTTTTGAACTTGGGTCGGTCTCTATCACGGGTTTTGAGGAGATTGATGAAGGAGAGAAAGCTCCAACCCTTGCCGCCCATACCAGCCAGGAATCAAGGATAGCTGGGGCATAAGAGTGATGAATCTTGTGCACACTGGACACATGATAGATTGTTGCAAAACACTGAAAAATAAGATTCAAGATCTTATTGACACTAAGTAGATCACTGATCCAGAGTAGAGAGAGTAAGAGGAAGTCCAGATACAACAATGTCCCCCCTGCCTATTTTTATGATGGGGTTTAGTCTATCCAAATGGTATGTATTAAAAGATCTATTTGGAAATGAGTATGTCGCTGTCACACGCCGTGAACAGAAGGCGAGTGAAGAAGGGATGCCCATGGCGATGATTGACTATTAGTCCACTAGTGAGAGTGGAGAAGAAGATGAAAAGGAAGACTTGGAGCCCGCTGATCTATAGGGATCAGAGGATGAAAAGAACAAGAAGATCGGAGCCGTCACCCAGAGTGGAAGGGTGATCCCAGAGGTAGAAAAATAGCAAGATCCAATACTTGAACGAGAGAAAAAAGAGCCAAAGGATAACCCAATAATAAAACAGTTAAAAAGGACATTGGCTCAAATATCGATATGGGAGTTGTGGAGACAATTGCCACCGCATAAGCAAAAGCTAGTTGAAGCCCTATGCAAATCCACTGTTGTAACCACTATTTCCCCTACCTAATTGCTAGATATCATGAAAGGAAGTTCTGAGAGAACCTTGTTTATTCTGATGCAGATTTGCTAAGAGAAGGCCGCAATAATAACCGCCCATTGTACATAAAGGCACAAATCAATGATAAGCACATTGCTTTTGTAATGGTAGAAGATGGGTCATCTATCAATGTCTATCCTCTAGTAGTGTGACATGCTAGAAGGCCTGCATTTAGGGTTCAAGAAGAGGGTTCACGTTTATTTTGAGAAACATGATGTGTTTTGGAGTCGCCACCCAATAGAACATTGAAAAAGTTTCGTCTAGCCTCATTGAGCCTAAGACTATGCATGTGTGTCCGTTTTGGGCTATCAAGAAGGCATCTTGGATTACCTTCTAATGCGGCACCGTCTAACCTTTCTAAAGCCTAGGACTATGCATGTGTGTCTATTTTTGGGCCATAAGAGTATCTTGGATTTACCTTTCACTGGAAAGTTGAAAGGGTCATCTAATGTCATAAAGCCTAACACCGTGTTAATATGTCTATTTTGGGCCATCATGAGAGTATTTTTGAATTACCTTTGTGACATGCCACGTAACTTCCCCGACTGGAGAGCCATGCAACATCCTGATCAGAATGCCACGCCTGGACAAACACATAACATACATAAAAATAGCAGAAATAAACTTGAAAGCAAAACGATCATTCATTCATAACATAATAGTATCATTACAAACCGATCAGATATACAAAAATAATAATTACATCTTCCCAAAAAATACAGAACAGAAGCTGAACAAAAGAATATTACACATGAGAGTTCACAATTACAAAAGAATCACATTACAAAATGCTAAGGCCTACATCCGACCCCATGTGTTGGCTTGACTTGGGGAGACTCTCCCAACATCTAACCACCTTCCGCACCTGTACGGATGAAACGCCCGTGCTAAGCGATAACGCTTAGTGAGGAAACAGACAGTAACATGGATGGCCATTCACAACGGTCGTCAAAACAGAACACATACATAATGGCAAATGATGATATTCATATACATATATATCCAACATAACTGAAGCTCATTCATGGCATTTGAAGTTGATACAGATTCATAGGCGCATATTCACATCCAATCGGAATTCACATTCGCATCAGTATAACAGAACATAATAAAACATAACACCACACCTGCTGACTCACAATAGTGGGTAACGAGTAAACGCATATTCGAAAAGCAACTTCTTATTTTTCGCATTCAAAACGCTTTCGTATAAGGGATCTTAAACAAGATCCAAACGCATAGAGGATCGCGAGGACCCAAACAGGGACCTGATCAGGGTCAAAAAAGCATATGTGTTGTAGCTACTGAACTCTATTAGGCATGCCTAACTATCCACTAGACTAACTCTTGCAGGTCACGCATAATTCATTTCACATTCCATCTCATAGTATAATTTATCATGGAAAGTCATTACATCATGCGTATAAAATAAGTCTTATCGTTAATTCAGTAATGTCAACCCATGAAGAATGGACAGGAGATCCCTTTTAGAAGCACTGAGCAGATCGATGATCACTATCGCGATCACAACAAGAGTCGCATTCGCAATAGTGGCCAGAAGGCCAAGTACTAAGAAAAATATTTAACTCTCTATCGCGTTCCCGATTGGCTGCTCGCTTGGGTTTCCATTCAAAAAACCCTAGCGGCCATTCAGGCACGCAACGGAGTGCTAGTATGACTACCGATCAGTAGATAACAGGTCGGATAGAACTGTTTATCTCCCGTTCGGCAGCATAGCGCTCGGTCCGGACCTAGAATCACCAATCCCTGTTACGCTTTTGTTCTTCGGCACGTTCGTAACAAAATTGCATTCTAAAACTGCAAAAATTCTACATAAAACTTCGAAACCCAGAATCATGCCCAAAAATCCAACCAAAACTATATTACCATGGATCGAGCATTCTCATCGCATCAAGCATCACAAACACAACTTAAGCCACTAAAACTCATAATATTAACTCACATAACCTCATAACAACCAATTTCCAGAAAGTCAACCAAAGACACGAAACCAACACAATGCATCCGAAACACATAAATTCCCAAACCTGCAAAAATCCTATGCTCCTAGTTGCGATCTCCACTCTCGTCAGCCTTCTCTTTCCCTTTAGGAGCACGAGGAGGCTCTTCTAAACTAGGAAACCCAGAAATCACACAAATGCAAACCTTAAATAAAAAACACATCCAACAAGATCGAGAGAGAAGAAGAAGAAAACCCAACAAATTTTACGGAAACAACTCTTGAGCTGATCAATTTCCACAAAATATCAACCAAAGGAAGAGATCACAAGATGGAACAAAAAGAAAGAAAAAATGAAGGAGAAGGAGGCAGCGGTGAAGAAAAGAGAACAGAAGAGTTAGGGAAAAATGCTACTCTTTTTTTCCCTTCCCTTGCCTTATACACCCCTTTCTAACCCTTGCCACTTGTCCTCTTGTGATATGGTGGAACTTGACCACTCACAACAACACATAACTCTACACCTTAGCCCACAACTCATGTAATATGGCCCAAAACTAAGACATCACATACCAGAACACTCACAAACACACAGACAAATAGGGCCCAAACTACCAAGGGTAAAATGGGGTGTGACAACTCTCCCCTACTAACAAGAAATTCTCACCTGCACTGAATAACTGCAGATACTGAACTGTCATTGTCACCTCTAGCTCCCAAGTCACTTCCTCAACTCCATGATGCTGCCAAAGAAATTTAACCAAAGGAACTTATTTGCTTATTAACTGCCTCACTTCCCGAACTATAATGGCCTTCAGTTCCTCATCATACGAATAATCCAACTGAATCTAAATGTCCCGAAATGATAACACATGTGGCGGATCTAATCGTTACCGACAAAGCATGGAGACATGGAAGACATCATGCATCTTAGCCAATACGATCGGTAAAGCCAATCTATAGTCCACCGGACCAATCTTCTCCAAAATCTCGAAAGGCCCAATGAACCGAGGACTAAACTTACCTTTATTGACAAATCACAACACTTTCCTCCAGGGTGACACTTTGAGGAAAACCTTGTCCCCGACTTCAAACCGAATATCTTTTCTTTTCAGATTGGCATAAGACCTCTGCCTATCCTTAGCCACCTTCAGATTTTGCTGCACAACTTTGACTTTCTCTTCCGTATCCCTGATCATCTCTGGCCCCAGAACTGAACGCTCGGTCAACTCTGTCCAACATACTGGAGTCCTACACTGCCGACCGTACAAGGCCTCAAACGGTGACATCCCAATGCTCGACTGATAACTATTATTGTAGGCAAACTCCATAAGCCGCACATAATTATCCCAACTGCCAGAAAAATCTAAGGCACAAGCCCAGAGCATATCCTCTAAGATCTGAATAACCCGTTCGGACTGTCCATCCGTCTAAAGATAAAATGCCGTACTGAAGTTCAATTTGGTGCCCAAAGCCTACTGCAACTCCTTCCAAAACTTTGATGTGAACCTTGGGTCCCGATCGGACACTATAGACAACAACACTCCATGCGATCAGACCACTTCATCCACTTAAATACTGGCAAACTTATCCATCAAATAGTCCATTCTAACCGGCACAAAATGAGCCGTCTTGGTAAGCCGATCAACAACAACCCAAACTGAATCATGCTTTCGTTGGGTCAGTGGCAAACCCAACACAAAACCATGGCGATGTCATCCCATTTCCACTGAGGAACGGATAAAGGAGTGACCAATTCCGAAGGGACTTGGTGCTCAGCTTTCACCTGCTGACAAGTCAAGCACTTCGCCACGAATTCCACGATATCTCTCTTCATCCTAGACCACCAGTAGAACTGCTTCACATCCCGATACATCTTCTCACTACCTAGATGCATGGTAAAGACCATAGTATGTGCCTTACTCAAAAGCTTCTTCCTTAATTCATCACTCTCGGCACACACAAACGATCCCTATACATAAGCACCCCATCCTGAACGGAGAACTCATACTGCTTACCCGATCGGATCTCCTGCAAAACTCGCTGCAATCTCACATCATCCTTCTGAGCATCCATAATCGACTGTCTTAAGGTCAACTGCACTCTCAATTGGGCAACCAAAGCACCTTCACAATCAAACCTCTACTTGAACCGCTGCAAAAATAAAGCTGACACTGACTTCCTACTCAAAGCGTCCACAACCACATTGGCTTTGCAAGGATGATAGTCCATAATGCAGTCATAATCCTTGAACAACTCCAACTATCGACGCTGTCTCATATTCAACTCCTTCTGTGTGAGGAGATACTTCAAACTCTTATGATCAATGAAAATCCTACACTTCTCCCCATATAGATAATGACACCAAATCTTCAAAGCAAAGATCACAGTCGATATTTCCAAATCATGCATCGGATAATTCTTCTCAAGAGGCTTCAACCGACGAGACGCATAAGCCACCACTTTGCCCTCTTGCATCAACACACATCCGAGCCCGACACCTGAAGCATCACTGTACATTACAAATTCCTTACCCGATCGGGGCTGAGTAAGTACAAGAGCTTCAATCAACAATCTCTTTAGCTTATCAAAGCACGCCTGACACTTATCCGACCATTCAAATCTAATTCCCTTCCTCAAAAACCTCGTCATAGGAGTAGCAATGACCGAAAACCCTTTCACAAACCGACGGTAGTACCCTACCAAACTAAGGAAACTTCTCACTTCAGGAACATTCCTAGGCACTCTCCAATTCACAATCGCCTCAATCTTAGCAGGATCCACTTGAATTCCCTTAGCTGACACAATGTGACCAAAGAAAGACACCTCTCGGAGCTAAAAATCACATTTGCTAAGCTTCGCAAACAAACGATGCTCCCTCAAAACCTGCAGTACTATCCGAAGATGTTCTTCATGCTCACTCTCATCCATCGAGTAAACCAAAATATCATCAATGAACACTACCACAAATCGGTTGAGATATGGCCTGAACACTCGGTTCATCAAATCCATAAAAGCCACAGGAGCATTGGTCAATCCGAACGGCATCACAAGGAACTCATAGTGGCCATATCGCATCCGAAATGCACTCTTAACCACATCCGCATCTTTAACTCGAAGCTGATAGCCCGACCGGAGGTCAATCTTGGAGAAAACACCCGTTCCTCTGAGCTGATCAAACAAGTCCTCGACTCTAGGCAACGGATACTTGTTCTTCACCTTGACCTTATTAATTTGTCGATAGTCAATGCACATCCTCAACGAACCATCCTTCTTCTTCACGAACAACACTGGGGCTCCCTATGGAGATATGTTGGGTCGGACAAACCCCTTATCCAATAACTCTTGTAACTGAGTTTTGAGTTCTCTCAACTCTATAAGAGCTATTCGATAAGGTGCTTTCAAAATGGGAGTAGTACCCAGCACTATCTCTATGGACAACTCCACTTCTCTTTCCGGAGGCAACCCAGGCAACTCACATGGAAACACATCTCCGAACTCTCTAACCACTGGGATATTCTCGATCTTGACATGATCACGCTTGGAATCCAACACAAGCGCTAAAAAGGCTTCATAACCTTTCCTCATAAACCTCTTAGCTTGCATAGCAGATATCACGTTTACCATGGAACCCGAACCTATACCCTTAACCAAAACTGAAGACCGATACCTATCCCTCAACACCGCTGTCTTCCTACCACAATCAATCATAACCCAATGCTTACTCAACCAATCCATGCCAAAAATCAAATCAAACTCCCGGAATGGCAACTAGATTAAGTCAGCAGAAAACTCAACACCATGAACCAATAGGGGACAGTTCCTAAACACTCTACTCACATTAACACTATGCCCTAAAGGGCTAGTTACACAAACCTCATAATCTAACTGATCAACAACACGCAACTTATCAAATAACTTATCCGTCCACAAATATGAGTGTGTGGATCCAGGGTCAATTAGAGCATACAACTCAGTGTCAAAGAGCAGGAACTTACCAGCAATCACATCTGGTACATCTTGCTCTTCTCGAGCCCTCATAGCATACACCCTTGCTGGAACCATCAAGGGTCGATCGACAGTTCCCGATGGGGCTCCCTCTCTAGGCCGACCACCTCGACCTCTACCTCTACTCTTAGTCCGATTGGACTGCACTGCATTAGATCCCGCTCAGCTAGCCTCATGCTGATCCCCAGAGTTCTCATATGACTTCAGGCAGCTAGCTAGAAAGTGATCAGTGCCCCCACATTTGAAACAACCACCAGTAAGCCACCTACACTCGCCCGTGTGGCGCTTACCACAGTGAGAACACTCTGGCAACATCTTAGTCCTGTTACCATAACCACCTCTTCCTGCACTAGAACCCATAGCAGAACATTGCCTCCTACATCTAGAAGCCGAACTCGAAGAAATCTCATCCTGCGGGTTCTTAGACCTCTTACCTGATGATGATCCTCCCCGAGGGGGATTCCTTCTCTGAGCTCTCTCCCTCAGAACCAACTCTGACCTTTCTGCTCGGACAGTCGCTTGTACAATCTGATAGTAGCCAACGCCCGAAGTACACATTAGAGAAATGAGCATTACCCTCAATGACTCATTCAAACCAGCCTCAAAATGCCGACACCTAAACTCCTCCAATAGGACACCCTTTGGAGCATACTTAGAAAGATGATTGAACTCCTTCTCAAATTCAGAAACCGACATAGGTCTTTGATTCAACACAAGAAACTGAGCCCACTTTGCATCTTTATACTCCCTAGCCATATACTTATTTGTTAAACTCTCTCTCAAAAAACTCCCATACGATCGGATCGGGCAACTAGGGATGCCTAAGAACTAACTTCAACCAATCATAAGCAGATCCCTAAAGCAACGCCACAGCACTTTCAACTCGCTGATCAGGAGGGCACCGAACCTCCCTAAGAGCACGCTCCACCTTCTTTATCCACTTCTCAGCATACTCAGATTCGTCCAAACTAGTCCTATAGAAGTCCTCTTCCCCAGATCTCCTCAAGCTCTCTCAAGGGGCTCTCAGAGCAGTCACCCTATCCAAGACACGAGCCATGTCCTGAGAAATCTTCAATAGAGCTTCGAAGGGCATGGCTGCGGCCTCAGGCTGGACCTTAGATGGTTGAGCCGACACAAACACAGATACAGATGGATATGGTGCTGGAGGGTTAACACTCTTAGTTGATCCCTCAAATGACCCACGCACAGAATTAGAAGCCATCTAATAAACAAACACGAGGACAACCGCAACAGCCAACACAGTCCTAAGCATACACCTATACACAATAACTCCCAGAAAATCCTAAAACGAAGCTCTGATACCAAGAATTGTAACACCCCAATAGAGACGCCACGTAACTTCCCCGACCAGTGAGCCACGCTATATCTTGATCGGAATGCCACGCCCAGACAAACACAAAACATACATAAAAATGGCAGAAATAAACTTGAAAGCAAAATGATCATTCAGTTATAACATAATAGCATCATTACAAACCGATCGGATATACAAAAATAATAATTACATCTTCCCAAAAAATACAGAACAGAAGCTGAACAAAAGAATATTACACATGAGAGTTCACAATTACAAAAGAATCATATTACAAAATGCTAAGGCCTACATCCGACCCCATGTGTTGGCTTGACTTGCGGAGACTCTCCCAGCAGCTAACCACCTTTTGCACCTGCATCTAAGCGATAACGCTTAGTGGGGAAATAAACAGTAATATGGACGGCCATTCACAATGGTCGTCAAAATCGAACACATATATAATGGCAAATGCTGATATTCATATACATACATATCCAACATAACTGAGGCTCATTCATGGCATTTGAAGTTCATATAGATTCATAGGCGCATATTCACATCCGATCGGAATTCACATTCGCATCAGTATAACAGAACATAATAAAACATAACACCACACCTGCTGACTCATAATAGTGGATAACGAGTAAACGTATAGAGGAATGCATAGGGGTGTACCCATGGATATGATTCAAAAAGCAACTTCTTATTTTTTGCATTCAAAACCCTTTCATATAAGTGATCTTAAACAAGATCCAAACGCATAGAGGATTGCAAGAACCCAAACGGGGACCTGATCAGGGTCTGAAATGCATAGGTGCTGCAGCTACTGAACTCTATTAGGCATGCCTAACTATCCACTAGACTGACTCTTGCAGGTCATGCATAATTCATTTTAAATTCCATTTCATAGCATAATTTATCATGGAAAGTCATTACATCATGCATATAAAATCAGTGTTACCGTTAATGCAATAATATCAACCAATGAAGAATGGACAGGAGATCCCTTTTGGAAGGACTGAGCAGATCGATGATCACTGTCGTGATCCCAACAAGAGTCGCGTTCGCAATAGTGGCCAGAAGGCCAAGTACTAAGACAAATATTTAACTCTCTATTGCATTTTGATCGGCTACTCACTTGGGTTTCCGTTCGAAAAAGCCTAGTAGCCATTCGGGCACATGACAGAGTGCTAGTATGACTACCGATCGGCGAATAACAGGTCAGATAGAACTGCTTATCTCCTGTTCGGCAGTTTAACACTCGGTCGGGACCTGGAATCACCAATCCCTATTACGCTCGTGCCAATCGGCATGCTCGTAACAGAACTGCATTCCAAAACTGTAGAAATTCTACATAACACTTCGAAACCCAGAATCATGCCCAAAAACTCAGCCAAAGGAAGAGATCACAAGATGGAACAAAGAGAAAGAAGAAATGAAGGTGAAAGAGGCGACGACGAAGAAAAGAGAAGAGAACAGTTAGGGCAAAATGTTGCTCTTCGTTTCCCTTCCCTTGCCTTATATACCCCTTTCTAACCCTTGCCACTTGTCCTCTTGTGATTTGGTGGAACTTGACCACTCACAACCACACAAAACTCTACACCTTAGCCCATAACTCATGCAATATGGCCCCAAACTAAGACATCACATGACAGAACACTCACAAACACACAAACAAATAGGGCCCAAACAACCAAGGGAAAACGGGGTGTGATAACCTTCCCATAAAAGATTGAAAGGGTCATCTAACCTCATAAAACCTAAGACCAGAGAGAGTTCAGAACTTTACTCTTTTTCTTACCTTGGTTAACGTTATAAGTGTGTTATTAGTTAAAGTTATAAGTGAGTTTTTAGTTAAGCTTCCATTTTTTTCTCATTCTTTTCATGCAATCAATTAAATTATAGACACCAATCATTTATGATTAAATAATAAAGAAAAATAAAGTACATTTATTTACTGCTAAACCAAGAGTTAAAAGCTAAATGATATGAAGAAAGTCTAAAAAATGAATCAAAAAGTCATGTCCACGTTGCCCATTTTTGCTTTCCTTTTATCCCCTTTGGCCAAAATAAGCTCACAAAACCCATCATAAAAAAACACATTAGCAATGTTGAATGGAAAACAAATTGAGTATAAAATGTTGAAAGATAAAAAAGCAAAAATAATAAAGAAATATCACTTGTATAGAAAATATATGGCATGAAAAGACAAAGGAAATTCTGAAGAAAAGAAGGAGTAAAGCATAAAAAAGAGTCAGGGACTGGCAAGAAAGACCGAATGACGGGCGTATGAAATGTGACCGATGGGAGGAAAGAGGTCTCCCCAATGACTCGTCTCTCACTTGAGCGATGGCCGTTAGTGGGTGTTTCTTCCCATCTATCATCAACAGAACTCAAAAATAAAAAGGATGCTCCGTAGATGCATATTCAAAGATGGTCGAAGATGGTCGTTGTAACACACATCGCATAACATTTACACATACAATAGACTTATATAAAAAATCCTAAGCTAATAAATTTCATTCAAACGTAGTAGAAAACATGTTCAAAGCTCATCCTTATACATGTTATCAACTTCTACCTCATAATGTTTAGTTATTACATCACTTCACTTTACATGCCAAAATAGTAATTCCATTTACGCAATACATATTACAAAAAAACCTACACTAAGCTGGAATCCTAGTGTTGACCAAAAGTAATGCGGGGTCATCCTTCATTTATGCTTCACTTCAGAATCTACACGGATTAATACCCATGCTAAGCGATAACTGTAACACCCCCGATGCCCCCGTTGGAAGGATGCCGGGTGCGCTACCGACACTCACTCACGACACGGCAAACATACATTC
Organism: Excoecaria cochinchinensis; assembly: GCA_947683425.1. Classification (NCBI taxonomy): domain Eukaryota; kingdom Viridiplantae; phylum Streptophyta; class Magnoliopsida; order Malpighiales; family Euphorbiaceae; genus Excoecaria; species Excoecaria cochinchinensis. Next base: position 348,136 of record CANTUQ010000245.1, read on the forward strand.
ATAACAATACAAACGTGCACTAAGCGGAAGCATTCACTTACAATACTAATAGAAACTCATGTATCATATAATCAAAATATTGATATATACAATATCCAAAAGATTACATTAAAAATCCTTTACAAAAATAATACATACAAAAAGAATTACAAAAGGAGACAAAAATATAAATAACTCTACTTGTAACACCCTGTATCCACCCTAGTAGATTGAGCCTGTATGTGTGTGAATTGTGTGTATTTAATTTTGAGCATGTGTGGTTTGTTGAATTAAATTTGCTAATATTCATTATTTGGGGGTTTTAATTGAGTATGAGTTAGTGTAGGGAGTTAGGATGTATTTTTATGAGGTATGTTTGGGTGTATATGTGAGTTTGGGAGTAGGGTGTGCTAGGTAAGATTAGTCTTGGGTGTAGCTTGGAGGATGGGAGTTAGGTGTGGTTAGTATGTGGCCCTATGGGGAGTTGCCATGTGGCATGAGAGAGAGAAGAAAAGGGACAGTTGTTCTTCCCCTTGTCCTTATCCCGTTTTCTTCTTCTTCTCCTTCTCTTTCTGTTCCTTCTTCTTTCTCTTTATTTCTTTCTTTAATTCTTCTTTTGTTGAAGATCTGGTGAGTTGTGGTGAGTTGGGGATAGCTTAAGTTGGTTAGTAAGTTTGTAATTTAGTGTCCCTTCTTCTTTTTTTTCTTGAGTAGGTTTTATATCTATGTGTGTGTGGTTGAGTTTGAATTCTGGTTTTGCTGGGTTTTGTAGCTCAGAAATTCCGCCCAAGGAGACGAAAGGCAAGGATATCGCGAGTGGTAGTGGAGCTCGAGATGGAAATGCCATATTTTGAGGTTTGGGAATGTTTGGTTATTTTGTGTATTTTGGTGATTTATGTTTTATAATTGGAATTGATGATATTAATTGTGTGTTTTGGCTTCTATGAGTTATGGGTATTATTTAATTTGAGTTGAGAAGCATGGGTTGTGAAGGATGGAGTCATAATATGAAATTTTGCATGTTTTCTATGGAAATTGCTGGTTTGAGAATTCTTGGATTTTGATCTTGTTAGTTGCTTAATTTGGTGACAATAATGAGTTTAAAAGTTATGTTTTATGTTGTGTATAATGGTTTGAATGAAGGATTTTACTTGGAACTAAGTTTTAGAACCGAATGAATGAGTGGGTGAAAGTGGAGAATGAATTTCTGCAGATTTTGGCATTGAGAGTGGAAATCCCGACTCTGTTGCGAGCGCGACTGTGTCGCGAGGTCGCGATGAAGCTCGGTGATCTCTGCCTCATCGTATGCGCCGAGCAGTGAGCTGCCGAGCATATGCAGCAGGAACTCACTGTCGCGAGCGCGACGTATGTCGCAATCGCGACAGAGAGCTCAGCGTTTGGCCAAGCTTCTATCGCGAGCGCGAGCCCGCGATAGCTCTTGCTGGTGCTCACTGTCGCGAGTGCGATAGTGAGATCTGTTTTTGTCTCCACGCGAGCGCGACAGGAGGCCAACTTCGCCTCTGTCGCGAGCGCGACACCCTCTAGTTCCCTTTTTGATTTCTCATTTATGATTACAATATTTAACTTCCAAATTTTGTATTAATTTTAGAATTATGTATAACCTAATATATATATGCATGAATGTGCATTTGGGAATTTATATATATAGCCTGCTTTAGTCGAATAAGTGGATAGTTAGGCATGCCTAATGGAGTTACTGTTGATGCAGCTAGTGTATGATTTGGACCTTGATCAGGTCCCCCGACTGGATCTTCATGATCCCTTTGTACCTAATCGATGCGAAAATATTTTTGGATCAAAATTAAAAGATTATTTTGATACCCTCGGGTATCTATGTGTTATGAGAATAATGTTAATACCTTCGGGTATCTACGCGTACTCGTTATCCACTGTTTTGATGGAGCAGGTGCATTAATGTTATTTGTTATTATACATGAATTCTGGAATATTGCATATTGGTAATAATATGACTATAATGCTGTTATGCTTTAAGTTAATTTATGAAATATTAATATTTAACTGTGCCATTTGCTTGTGATTATTTGTTGACGCCACTGTGAGTGGTCGTTGTGCATCTTTATTTTCCCACTAAGCGTTTTCACTTAGCACGGGTGTTTTATCCATGCAGGTGTGGAAGGTGTGAAGGGTTGATCAGCGGGTTTCGCATCAGCAGGGCCAACGCAACCAGTGGATAGCAGATTTTGTAGTTTAGGCCTTGTATTCTTTTTGTATGTGTTATAGTTTTCTACTTTTGAAACTATATAAAGGATATTTTGTAAATCATTTTGATGTTAGTTATATATAACTATTCAGTCATGCTGAGGCACTTTTGTATCTTTTTGGAGTATGTAAAACCACCTTTGTTTTATTAATGAAATGTAATATTTTGCTCTAAGACTTATTCTCTGATTAATTATGAAATTTTAATTTATTCATTTGCATATGTAATTGGTGTGCAATTGGTTATGTTTAAGCATCTGTGGGTGGCAACCCTTATCTATCGGGGACCTTCATCCTCTTTATAGGGTGAAGTTCTCTACATATAGGTAAGGGGTGTTACATTTTGTGGTATCAGAGCATTAGGTTTAGACGTTTCTGGGCTAGTGTAAGGTGGAGTGTATGTCTTGTGGTGTGTTGGCCTGATGCGGATCGTTGCATGTGTTTTGTAGTTAATGGAGTCTACTCGTGGATCGCTTGAGGGGTCAGCCGAGAGAGCGATTCCCCAAGAGCAAGATCCATCAGTTTCGAGTCCTGCTCAACCTCCTAGGGTGCAACCTGAGGCCCCTTTAGTTCCCTTTGAAGCGATGCTCAAGATATCTTAGGATATGGCCAGGGTGCTGGAGAGAGTAACTGCACCTAAAGCACCTATTGAGAATATGAGAAAGTATGGAGCTGAGGATTTCTTTGGTACCAGCTTAGATGAATCAGATAAAGCCGAGATGTGGATTGATAAAGTGAAGCGTGTGCTAAGGGAAATCAGATGTCCGCCAGAAAGAGAAGTGGAATGTGTAGTGTCGCTATTGTAAGGCTCTGCGTATGACTAGTGGAGGTTAGTGCTCAGTCAGCCCCAGCTTCTTTGTCATGGGAGTTCTTTGAGAAGGAGTTCCAAACTAAGTATGTAACTAAGGCATTCAAAGACACCAGATGGGCACAGTTCTTGAGCCTCAGGCAGAGGGTAATGTCAGTGGCAGATTATAAAAATGAGTTTAACAGACTTAGTAAATATGCACCGCCAGGAATTCTTACTGATGAATTTCGGTGTAAACATTTTGAGGCGGGTTTGAATGAATCTTTGAAGGCGATGATAGTTTCTTTGATGTCTGCTCTGAATGTTAGTTATTTTCAGTTGGTTCAGGCGGCCTTGAGAGCAGAGCGATCAGAGAATGTTTTGAGAAAGAAAGCTTTGAGGAGAAAGACCTCCAGAGGCAGTTCTTCTTCAGGGAAAAGATCAAGAGAATCTCAAGGGAATCCTGCTGCTGAGTCTCCTGCTAGTCCGGCTACTAGAGGGAGGAGACAGGATTCTTCTAGAGGATTAGGCACGGGTAGAGGAGGTTCTGGGGGTAGAGGCGATATCATGCCTCAATGCTCCCATTATAGTAAGCGCCACTGGGGCGAATGTCGATGGCTGACAGGAGGGTATTTTAGGTGTGGTAGTACGGACCACTTTCTTGCTAATTGTCCGAATATGCGTGAGAATGCTCCAGGTCAACAAGAGGGTAGTCGAGCAGGATCCAATGCTCCCCAAGGAAGCCGTGGTAAAGGTAGAGGACGGGGTCGTGGTGGACGGCCTCAGGAGAGAGAGTTATCTGAGTCTGTGGACCGCCCCGTTCCGACAGCTGGTAGAGCCTATGCCATGAAGGCTAGGGATGAGCAGAACGCACCAGAAGTAATTGTTGGTAAGTTTTTACTGTTTGATTCTGAAGTGTATGCTTTGATGGATCCGAGTTCTACTCATTCTTACTTTTGTTTTAGTAAGTTGGGTGTTAGTTTAGAGAGGGTAGAAAGATTGGATTATAAGATTCGTGTGTCTAGCCCATTGGGTCAGAGTGTTATTATGAACCGAGTTTGTCGAAATTGTCCCTTAAGAATTCAAGGCATGGAGTTTGCAGTTGATTTGATTCAGTTGCCTTTTCATGAGTTTGATGTTATTTTAAGGATAGATTGGTTGACCAAGCATAGAGCTATAGTGGATTGTCACAGGAAAGTTTTGATTCTTAAGAATAAAGATCAGTTACCCGTGATTGTGAAAGGCGAGGGAAGTAGTTCGTTGTATAATGTCATTTCAGCGATGAAGGCTAAGAGGTTTTTAAGGAAAGGGTGTGAAGCATACTTGGCATTAGTTCTGGATTCGCGAAGAGAGCAGGGTAAGCTACAAGATATTCCGATCGTGAGAGAATTTGAGGATGTTTTTTCGGAGGAGTTACCGGGGTTACCTCCAGAGAGGGAGGTAGAGCTGTCAGTGGAGATTGTACCGGGAGCATCTCCGATTTCTAAAGCCCCGTATCAGATGGCTCCAGTGGAATTGAAGGAACTGAAAAGTCAATTGCAAGAACTTTTGGATAAAGGATTTATCCGACCCAGTGTGTCTCCGTGGGGTGCTCTAGTCTTGTTTGTTAAAAAGAAAGACGGAACATTACGGATGTGTATAGATTACAAGCAGCTCAACAAGGTTACGGTAAAGAATAAGTATCTGTTACCGCGAATTGAAGACCTTTTTGATCAGTTGAGAGGAGCCGGAGTGTTCTCTAAGATAGATCTGAAATCACAATATAACCAGTTGAGAGTAAAAGATGCAGATGTGGCAAAGACGGTTTTTCGGACGCGCTATGGTCATTATGAATTCATAGTGATGCCATTTGGTTTGACCAATGCGCCTACAGCCTTTATGGATCTAATGAACAGGGTCTTCAGACAATATTTGGATCGGTTTGTGGTAGTGTTCATCGACGACATCCTTGTTTATTCGAGAAATGAGAAGGAACATGAAGAACATCTTCGTTTGGTATTACAAATGTTGAGGGATCATCGACTTTATGCTACACTCAGTATGTGTGAGTTTTGGCTAAAAGAAGTAACTTTTCTAGGACATGTGGTTTCAACTGAAGGTATTCGGGTAGACCCATCCAAAGTGGAGGCGATTGTGAGTTGGTTACCACCTAAAAATGTGCCGGAAGTAAGAAGTTTTCTGGGTTTGGGCGATTACTATAAGCGTTTTGTCAAGTGATTCTCAGTATTGGCTTCACCTTTGACTAGGTTGCTTAGAAAGGAAATCAAGTTTGTCTGGTCTGAGAAGTGCCAAACCAGTTTTGATTAGCTGAAAGAGATGTTGATTAAGGCTCCTGTGCTTACACAGCCTGTGTCAAGTAAAGAATTCACTATGTATAGTGATGCTTTAGGAGTGGGCTTAGGTTATGTTCTGATGCAAGGCGACAAGGTGATTGCCTATGCTTCCAGGCAATTGAAGCCCTGTGAGCAACACTACCCGATGCATGATTTAGAATTGGCAGCAGTAGTGTTTGCACTTAAGGTGTGGCAGCACTATTTGTGACCATAAGAGTTTGAAATATCTGCTGACCCAGAAAGAGTTGAATTTGAGACAGCGAAGATGGTTAGAACTGTTCAAGGACAATGATTGTATTATTGACTATCATTCAGGTAAAGCGAATGTCGTAGCAGATGCCCTTAGTAGGAAATCAATGTCGGCCTTGTCTCTTAGTAGAGGAAGATGGAGATTTGATTAAGAAGGCGCGTTGATTGCTCAGTTAAAAGCAAGACCGAGTTTGAGGCAAGCGATTGTGAATGCACAGTTGAGTGACCCTGTTTTGCAGCGTGTTTATCAAGCAGTGAAAGATGGTAAGCAAATTGAATTTTTAGTGGATAATGAAGGGGTGCTTAAGCATGGGAATCTGTTGTGTGTACCGGGTGTGAGTGATGTGAAGAAGTAACTTTTGCAAGAGTCCCATTCATCGGTTTTCACTATGCATCCGGGTGGAGATAAGATGTACCGAGATCTTAAGCAGCATTATTGGTGCCTGGGTATGAAGAAAGACATAGTGGATTTTGTTTCGAAATGTTTAGTGTGTCAACAAGTGAAAGCCGAACACCAAGTTCCAACGGGTTTGCTTAACCCCTTACCCATTCCTCAGTGGAAATGGGATGATGTTACGATGGATTTTGTATCTGGCTTGCCGTTGATGCAATGCAAGCATGATTCAGTATGGGTTATAGTTGATAGATTGTCAAAGTCAGCGCATTTCTTACCTGTTCGATTGGACTACTCTATGGATAAGTTGGCAGAGATATATGTGATAGAAATAGTCAGACTTCATGGGGTTCCGTTATCCATTATATCAGATCGAGATCCGAGATTTACGTCCAAGTTTTGGAAAGAACTTCAGTCAGCTTTGGGTATCCGACTAAACTTCAATACAACATTTCATCCCCAGACCGATGGTCAGTCTGAGAGAGTTATACAGATTCTTGAAGACAAACTTCGGGGTTGTTCTTTGGAATTTTCAGGAAATTGGGATCAATATGTACCTTTAATGGAATTTGCATATAATAATAGTCATCAAGCAAGCATCGGAATGGCACCTTATGAAGTGTTGTATGGGCAGAGATGTAGAACACTGGTATGTTGGACTGAATTATCTGAAAGAGCTATAATAGGTCCGGATATAGCGAGAGACACTGAAGAGAAAGTTAGAATTGTGCAGCAGAATTTGAAATCAGCTAAAGACAGACAGCGATCGTATGCCAATTTAAAATGAAGGGATATTCAGTATGAGATCGGAGACAAGGTACTTTTAAAAGTATCGTCGTGGCGGAAAATTCTTCATTTTGGAAAGAAGGGAAAGTTAAGTCCCTGTTTTATTGGGCCCTATGAGATCTTGGAAAGGATCGGTCCGGTGGCTTGTCGGTTACCCCTGCCGACGGAGTTAGCCAAATTGCATGACGTCTTTCATGTATCTATGCTCCGTCGTTACCGATCGGACCCATCCCATTTATTGGCAGTGCAGGATATTCGAGTTCAGCCAGATCTTTCATATGACGAGGAACCGAAAGGCATTTTAGCTAAAGAAATCAGGCAACTTCAGAACAAGCAAATTCCTTTAGTTAAAGTGCTTTGGTGGTATCACAGTATAGAGGAGGCAACTTGGGAACCGGAGGAAGCTATGAGAGCTCAGCATCCTAAATTATTTGGATCAGGTAGAATTTTGAGGATGAAATTCTGTTAAGGAGGGGAGTGTTGTAACACCCCGTATCTGCCCTAGTAGATTGAGCCTGTATGTGTGTGAATTGTGTGTATTTAATTTTGAGCATGTGTGGTTTGTTGAATTAAATTTGCTAATATTCATTATTTGGGGGTTTTAATTGAGTATGAGTAAGTGTAGGGAGTTAGGATGTATTTTTATGAGGTATGTTTGGGTGTATATGTGAGTTTGGGAGTAGGGTGTGCTAGGTAAGATTAGTCTTGGATGTAGCTTGGAGGATGGGAGTTAGGTGTGGTTAGTATGTGGCCCTATGGGAAGTTGCCATGTGGCATGAGAGAGAGAAGAAAAGGGACAGTTGTTCTTCCCCTTGTCCTTATCCCGTTTTCTTCTTCTTTTCCTTCTCTTTCCGTTCCTTCTTCATTCTCTTCTTCTTTCTCTTTGTTTCTTTCTTTAATTCTTCTTTTGTTGAAGATCTGGTGAGTTGTGGTGAGTTGGGGATAGCTTAAGTTGGTTGGTAAGTTTGTAATTTAGTGTCCCTTCTTCTTTTTTTTCTTGAGTAGGTTTTATATCTATGTGTGTGTGGTTGAGTTTGAATTCTGGTTTTGCTGGGTTTTGTGGCTCAGAAATTCAGCCCAAGGAGACGAAAGGCAAGGATATCGCGAGTGGTAGTGGAGCTCGAGATTGAAACGCCATATTTTGAGGTTTGGGAATGTTTGGTTATTTTGTGTATTTTGGTGATTTCTGTGTTATGGTTGGAATTGATGATATTAATTGTGTGTTTTAGCTTTTATGAGTTGTCGGTATTGTTTAATTTGAGTTGAGAAGCATGGGTTGTGAAGGATGGAATCATAATGTGAAATTTTGCATGTTTTCTATGGAAATTACTGGTTTGAGAATTCTTGGATTTTGATCTTGTTAGTTGCTTAATTTGGTGACAATAATGAGTTTAAAATTTATGTTTTATGTTGTGTATAATGGTTTGAATAAAGGATTTTACTTAGAACTGAGTTTTGGAACCAAATGAATGAGTGGGTGAAAGTGGAGAATGAATTTATGCAGATTTTGGTGTTGAGAGTGGAAATCCCGACTCTATCGCGAGGTCGCGACGAAGCTCGGTGATCTCTGCCTCATCGTGCGCGCCGAGCTACCGACCGTACGCAACAACAACTCACTATTGCGAGCGTGACATATGTCGCAATTGCGACAGAGAGCTCAGCGTTTGGCCAAGCTTCTGTCGCGAGCGCGCACCTGGGCCGCGCGACAGCTCTTGCTGGTGCTCACTATCGTGAGCGCGACAGTGAGATCTATTTTTTTCTCCACGCGAGCGAGAAAGGAGGCCAACTTCGCCTCTGTCGCGAGTGCGACACCCTCTAGTTCCCTTTTTGATTTCTCATTTATGATTACAATATTTAACTTCCAAATTTTGTATTACTTTTAGAATTATGTATAACCTAATATATATATGCATGAATGTGCATTTGGGAATTTATATATATAGCCTTCTTTAGTCGAATAAGTGGATAGTTAGGCATGCCTAATAGAGTTATTGTTGCTGCAGCTAGTGTATGATTTGGACCCTGATCAGGTCCCCCAACTGGATCTTCGTGATCCCTTTGTACCGAATCTATGCAAAAATGTTTTTGGAACAAAATTAAAAGATTGTTTTGATACCCTCGGGTATCTTTGTGTTATGAGAATAATGTTAATACCTTCGGGTATCTACGCGTACTCGTTATCCACTGTTTTGATAGAGCAGGTGCATTAGTGTTATTTGTTATTATACGTGAATTCTGGAATATTGCATATTAGTAATAATATGACTATAATGCTGTTATGCTTTATGTTAATTTATGAAATCTTAATATTTAACTGTGCCATTTGCTTGTGATTATTTGTTGACGCCACTATGAGTGGTCGTTGTCCATCTTTGTTACCCCACTATGCGTTTTCGCTTAGCACGGGTGTTTTATCCGTGCAGGTGTGGAAGGTGTGAAGGGTTGATCAACGGGTTTCGCATCAGCAGAGCCAACGCGACCAGTGGATAGCAGCTTTTGTAGTTTAGGCCTTGTATTCTTTTCGTATGTGTTATAGTTTTGTACTTTTGAAACTATGTAAAGGATATTTTTTAAATCGTTTTGATGTTAGTTATATGTAACTATTCAGTCATGCTGATGCACTTTTATATCTTTTTGGAGTATGTAAAACCACCTTTGTTCTATTAATGAAATGCAATATTTTGCTCTAAGACTTATTCTCGGATGAATTATGAAATTTTTATTTATTCATTTGCATATGCAATTGGTGTGCAATTGGTTATGTTTGAGCGTCTGTGGGTGGAAACCCTTATTTATTGGGGACCTTCATCCTCTTCATAGGGTGAAGTTCTCTATATATAGGTAAGGGGTATTATACTACTCCTATGTGGCCAGCCTGCAGATGCGCGACTCGAACGAGAACCCAAAATCATGCCACCTACACGGAAAAAGAACCCATGCTAAGCGATAACGCTTAGTGGGGAGGAACAAAACAACAGAACACTATACAATAAAATCATTCATTAATACGTAAATGTAAACATGAATCAACATACAGAATTCACTATGAATCAGAGGACAGAGATATATAAGTCAAAAATCACTATATGAAATCAGAATCAATAAGAGAAAGTACCACGCAATTACACTAACTAGAATAACACAATATTCACAACACTTCACTAAACAAATACCCAACGCTTCAAAAAATAGCCTGAATTTCACTGGTGGAGGATACGGGAACACGACACAAGAGACCGAAGCCTCAAAATAGTTTTTATACCTGAAGGTAGCGCGGGAGACCGGAGTCTCAAAATATTTTATCACTACACGGAGAATGACCATCTCGGAGGTCGGCCGAAAGACCCAAACGGGGCCAACACTGCAGCTGCACTCACTAACCCTTCTTAAGCATGCTTAATTATCCACTACCTTGACACTTTAGGCTCAAAACACTTACTCTAAATATTTAATACTAAACAGGCTAAGAAGCTAAAAGTCCAACACTAACATGTCATTACTTAATCACACAAGTCAAAAACATCAATACACTAGTATAAAAATACAAAACATAACTTACGCAGTGCAAAAAGCCATGCGAAAGAGAAAGAAGAAGACTTCCAGGCAAAATAGGCAGGAGGAAGGCTCACTGTCACGATCGCGACTTGCATCACGCTCGCGACAGTAGCCAAGGGGGAAGAGGGCCAGTCGTGAGTCGCACACACTGTTGCGACTCGTGACGAGGCCGCCTTACGCCCACCAGAGAGAGGGGTCACGAGTCGTGATGCCTGCTCATGACTCATGACGAAGCCACTCCACGCCTCGCGAGAGAGAGAGGGGTCACGAGTCGTGATCCCCCTTCATGACTCGTGACGAATCTGCCTCCCAAGAGTGAGGGATCACGAGTCATGATCTCCCCTAACGACTCGTGACTACCTCCTCACACACGACTCACGCTGCACACGGAAGAGAATAACGCGATTCTATCGCGATCCCGACAAGAGTCACGCTCGCAACAGCATCGTGTTTTCCAATTACAGCAGAAAACACACAACTCACAGTAAAACCAAAACAAAACCCATTTGTCCCAAAATCATGTAATCATGTAAAAACATGGAAATTCTTACCTCCAAAGCTTCCAAAACATGCTCAAAACATAATTAACACTATAATCATACCCTTGAACTTTGAAATCAAAACTACTAACAAACCCAGAATTCATTCACATATCATGCTCATATACCTCAATAACACATATAAACATCCATCTAGCACTAGCATTTGAACTAATATTCCTCACTCTAACAACACATGCATTTACCCAAGCAAATCACTCAAATATTCCAGAATAAAATGACACAAATATAAACACAATCCAAATGAGAACTAGAGCATAATCATCCAACTAACAGAATGATAACATCAAGTCCCAAACTTAAAACACAACAAACAAGGCTCCCAAACCTGGAATTTGCAGCTTTAATCTTCTCTTTCAAACCCCCATCTTCTCTTTCCCTTTACTCTTTCTACGTTCTTCCGATTCTTGCAAAAAAACCTAGCCAATACACACCCAAGTTAAGCCATGCATTACACATCCAAAACCAGAAATGATGAAGGAGAAGAAGAACCCAAGATAAAACTCAAGAAAATCCAAGCACTTACCTTCAAAACCGAGCTCAAACTCAGAAATCCACTACCACACTTGAAGATCGACATTGGCCAAGGCAAGGGAGAGCAAGAAGAAATGAAGAAGAGAAAGGAGGAGAATAGGAAACATGAAAGAGAAGGAAAAATCTGCTTTCTTCCTTTCCTCTCTCCTTCCCTCACTTCACATTAATTACCCTCACCTACCCATGCCACATGGCACCTTCCTAATGGACCAACAAAACCCACTTTGACTAATATGACCCAAGGCACCATACATAACCCACACAATATAATCTCTTAGATAATTACATCCAAGGCACCACACACATAATCCACTAGATTAAACCACAACAATTACCCTACATCCATACACCACATGCACACCATATAATTCCTCCACTTAACTTATTTAATTAATTTCTTTGCAATAAATTCCTTATTATCCAAATTTTCTCTTGCTCAAATTACTGAAATACTCTTAATTTCCTACTTATCACGCAAATTTCGACTAGCACCTTTTTGGGTTCTTATAATAATGCTTAGTGGAAAAACAACATATAACATTTATATATATATATATATATATATATACACACACACACACACACACATAAAATTCATTATATAATAGCAGATATATGCTTATCATTCATGCTTCAATATAAACATGCTTAATTATCACACTTCTTTGCATTTACACTTTAAGCATAACATTTAACATATCTTGATGTACACAAGGCATAATTAGGTAAATCATGTTCAAATATTGCAGCATCACACTACAATCCTATAACGCATCACTTTCACATTTACATTACACATAACATTTAATTTGCTCATTATTGTTTAATCATTCATTATTTACCTTGCCTGCAATTCATAAACGCAGATAATGGGTATCACATTTGTACTCGTAAGTACCGCATTTTGCATTTGTATCCGCAGATACACACTTTTGCATTAGTACCGGTAGGTATCGATTTAATCATTAATATATAAACACTTACATGAATCCAATAGGATTCTATACACATTAGAGATTCTATTTGGGAATTAAATGCTTCGGATGCAGTACTTAACCCTATAGGCATGCCTATCTATCCACTACTCGACTTGCAGGCTAAATTATTAATTCCAATTGGTGTTCAATTATTCTCACTACATAACATCTATTTATTCACATGAAGCAATATAATTTCCTCACATGTCCTACAGACATACATGGCTTATCAAACAAGCCCACATTTCATTCCATCGATTTATATTATATAAATAGGCATGGTTTAACACATTATAGATCCAATTAAATGTTGCTAAACTTGATTGAATTCCAAAACATACAATTATATAACATTAGATAGTGTTTCAGAAAGAATTGTAGAAAATTCAGGTACCTCATGGTGATAACCAAATGGTTGTGACTGTGACATATGCACAACCCACAAAAGAATACAAGAAGTAAGTACCTCATGGTGACAACCAAATGGTTGTGATCGTGACATATAAACTGTAATACCCCGACTGGTACCCTAGTGGTTTTGAGCATAATTGGTATTCTTCTTATTGAAGTCCTGTGTGTATTATTATTGGCTTTAGGACACTATTGCATGATTTAATAAGTTTAGAAGGGTATTATTGCATGCTAGTTTTTAAATTATATGGCTTGATTGGTTTTTAAGGAGAAAAAATGGGTTAGAAGGGAATTTTGCCAAAGCTATTACACAAACTTGACAAATTGAGGGTTGAGATGAGGAAAGAGAAGAAGAGGATAGGGATTGACTTAGTCAAGGGAAAGAAAATGAGAGAGAGAGCAAGGAAGAGCAAATTTTCGTTCTCCTTCTATCTGTCGTTTCCCTTCCCCGTTCTAGCTTTTCATTCTCTTTTTTCTTTCTCATCTTCTCCCTTCCTCTAGTTGCTGTAATTGTGTATTTGGGTTGGCATATTCTTCTTCTTCTCTTCTCCTTTTGGCTTTCTTTGATGATTGTATTTGGGTTTTGAGTTTTGGGTGTGATTTGGCTTGTTTGATCAAAGATTCCTCCTAGAGAACGTAAAGGGAAGGAGACAGTTGGTGGCAGTTCAGCCAATTGATCTTGGAGGAGCTTCGGAGATAAAGTTTGGGAATTGTGTGGATTTGGATTTTTTTATTTTTAATTTTGTTTTGATTTCTGGAAATTGTGGGATTAAGCATGTTTATATATGTATGATTGAGATGGGTTTTGCCAATTTTGAGTAGAAATTGGGATTGAAGTTGTTCATAGAGTGTAGGATTGAAATTGTGTGGGATTTGGGAAAAATTCTGGGTTGTTGAATGTTGTTGTTCAATTTGTTCATTTTGTCTTTTTAATCACTTCTTTAAGTGTGAAACTTAGATAATTTTATGGGTAATCTCTTTTGGATGCTCATTGGTGCTTGGATTGAAGTTATTTGGGTTGATTGTATGCTTTTGGAGGGTTTTGGCTTAAGGAGGAGATGCAGATTGGCTGTAGGGGCGAGAAACTCGACTCTGTTGTGAGCGCAACTTATGTCACAAGCGTACAGAGCTCAGTTATCCGAACTCCTGCAAAAGCGCCCTCTATCGCGAGCGTGACCTCGATCACGATTGCGATAGAGAGCTTGGTAGCTGAGCTTTTACCTGGAAGCCCTCTATCTCAAGCACGCTTATGCATGCGAGCGCAATAGGAGCCTACGTTCCCTCTATCGCGGGCGAGATAGAGGCCCGCTAGCTCTCCCTCGTACGCGCGTAGGTAGTCGCGAGCGCAGTATTGGGTGAGATATGCCATTGTTGCAAGCGCGACCCTCCCCTATTCTTCAATATTATTTATTTTATGTCACCTTGCATGGTTTCTCACTTATGATTTAGTAGTGTATCAATTTATGAATTATTATAATATGTTTCAATGTTTGCCAATGATTAAATTATTATGTTAGCCTGCAAGAGTCATGTAGTTGATAGATAGGCATGCCTATTGTAGACACCGGGTCTTGAGACAGTCCAGATCAGAGTTACCCGATGAAGAGATCCATGTCGATTTATGAGCAAGGGGATGGAATTCGGAGGTTTTCATCTTTTGTTCTCGCAAGGATTAAAATCTTTTTCTATAGCATGGAGTTTTGAAAGAGTTGGATAAATTTTACAGAATTTGGGTAAAAATGTCAGTTTTGCTTCACAGACGGGAATGCCGTCTGTGTAGGGACGCCCGTCTCTACTTGGGGAGATGCCCGTCTCTAGGTGTAGTGGGGATGGACAGGTGGCAATCTAGGGACGCCCGTCCCTAGTTCACGCCCCGTCCCTAGTCAGTTTCCCTTATTTGCCCTTAGTAGGGACGGCCGTCGGTAGGCGCAGGGAAGCCCGTCGGTACGGTAACTGACCGGATCTCTCAAGATTGGATAAAATTTAATCTTTTTCTTTTTAAAATAGGGATAGAATTTATCTAAAACTTTAATTTTAAAGTCCTTTTAAAATTCAAACTTTAGATAGAGATTAATCTGAATTATCTCATAAAAAACCCTATAAATAGAGAATAAAATTTCAATTTTTGGGGTTAGAAAATTTGGAGAGAAATCAAAAAGAGAGTTTTATTTAAAAACTATCAAATATTTTTGGAGAAAATTGCTTTTTAGAGAAAAGGGTTTTTCTGTGAGTAGATCACGCAAAAATTCATAAATCTCTATTCATCTGTAGAGTTTTATTTTGGTAAAACTTCTTTTGATTAATCGATTTCTTCAATTTTTTCTTACGAATTAAGTCAAATTGAGGTGACGAAATACAGTCGTTTCCATCAATATAACTAATTCTAACACACTATTGCAATCAAATATTCAAGGAAAGAATAACATAAATTTTCTTTCTTTGATCTGATTCTTCTTTTGATCCTTGTGAGGCACACGGGGACAAAATCATCCGACATCCACCCTAAAAGGTAAAATCCGAGGGTAAACATTCTGGACTAACATTTATATAATTTAATTTGAATCACACTAATTTTTATATATACTTTATTATCCCTTTTTACGCAAAAAATTTAAGAAGTTTTTTTTGATTTGTTTTCCCCTCACTAGGGACGGCCCCTGGCACGATCCAGGTAGCCGTCCCTAGGCAAAATTCTCATTTCTTTACCTCATAAAATCCTATCTCTTAACTCATTGCTGTTAGAATTTTCTCATTTTTATTTTTTTATTTATGTTTTTGCTAACGTGTTTATCTTGGTGAGTTCTTTTCTGACCGTTGGAAGTTGGAATTGTGAGAGATATTGGTGGCACCATCCTGCGGATCTCAATTCGGGTTCATTTTTCTACCCTTACCTTGTATTTATGTTGTTATGGAAATGGTTTTAACGTCATTAAGGTAAAAAAAGGACCAAAAGCTTTTTAACAATTAAACCTAGAGATTTTCCCGAAAATGGTGGACCAATGTCCCATTTCAGCCAATAAAATTGATACTTCATAAAAAACCGTTTCTATAATGAATATGCATGGTAGGACCAAAGTCCTCATTCCAATGAATATCCCGTTTTATGCATGTGTCGTACTTTTATAAATGGGAGTTGTATTCTGCTCCTAGTGTTATTGTAATTTATTTCGAACACTTTATCTTGATTCTTGCTTCTATTTACCGCTTTGGATATGAATGATTTGCGCTTAAATAAAATGCATCGTATGGAAAGTTGGTGAAATAATAAATCCTAAACATAATTGTAAAATTAATCAAAGTACGAATAAATGAGAAGTCCCGAACTCACTCTTGTCTTTGGGACTCGAAAAGGCGAGAGGTCTAGGACTTCCAAGACACCTTTTGAGTCCCACCAAAAGGCTTAAATATACAATCCTAGGCTCTAGGGGAGTAGAGGATAAGGCCTCCAAGATCCCTCTGGCTAGCTCAAGATGGATATGTATGCGCCGTCTTAGGCTCGATAAGGCTAGACGACCCTTCCCAATGTTCTATTGGGTGGCGACTCCAAGAAACCTCATTGTTGCCCAAAATAGACGCACTTGTAAATACCTTACAAGCTTTATGAACTTTTCCCGATCGCCCTGAAGCTGGCTTTCGGGAGGACGCGAGGTTCGGCGCGCGTCACAGTGGCGACTCCGTTGGGGACTAATAATCGAGACTTCGATTCGAAAGTACTTTGATTAAAATTTACAATTAGATTTTAGCTTAAAAATTTCACCATCTTTCAAAATCTGCATTGCATCGCATTAGAGCCTTAGATCTATGCTAGTTTGGTCCCTCTTTTAGCCCCGGTGCATTCCCGAAGCACGACCCTATTTTCACTCAATTTGGGGAAGTGTTAAGGATAATCACCAGCCCAAGCCTCGTACCATCATGGTATATTAAATGGTTACGCTCGTGAAGAGCTAGACCCGTCGGCAGTGATCATGCTTGGGTAGCCCTAAAGTAACACCACCCTTTGACTAAAGCTCATATAATGGAAATAGTTACTTCTCCTAAGTGGTATGAACCTTAAAACTATGCTTGCTGTATGGATCATTATGTATTGGACAAGCCCAGATAGTTTGGTTGGTCACCTAATCAAAGGTTTCCATACCCCGATAGGCCCAAGCTGACTTATTCGGATTGCTTAAATACATAATGATCATAACCCATCCACCTGTGCATTAGTTTGGAGAGGTTATGCTGCCGGATTTCCACCGTGCACCATACGCGTTCATCGGGTCCCCAGATGACCCATGGGCTAAGCCCACCTAGGAAAGAGACTATGACCGCGTGTGCGGGAGTAATAAGGTCGAAAGGACCTATGTGCTTGCATGTGGCTTGTGAGTGTTGCATATCACGATCATGCATTATTTTGCGCAATCATGCATCATCCTGACCCCTGTGTTTTTCAGCCATCATAGATTCGCCTAGGTGGACAAGAGGGTCCCGTGGACGGCTACGCAGGAATCCATTTTTTGAATTACCAGAAAGGATAGAGTATCCGGACAGTTCTTCTGAGACCAGTTACGCCACTTTAGATCAGTTTTTTGTACCCGAAGAAATGGAAAATTTACCGAGAGGGGCAGAGGCCACCAGGGCAATGATAGCAGAGGAAGTAGGCCGAAGGTTGGAAGAGTTTGAGAACCGTGTGTTGGCAATGATAGCCGCAATGGGTCAACAAGCAGCCCTGCAAAACCCACAACCTCCTCCTGTGAGGAATAATGAAAGGGAAGAGGTCAGAGAGGACCCACAAGATGAAACTCGGCCACCACTCGTGAACCTAAGAGCTACTACTTCGGGGGCACATAGGGGAAGACCTGTCCTAAGGCTGGATGATGATTGGGAAGATGAGGAAAATAAGGAACGTATGTCTGAGAAAGGGAAAGCCCCTCAAATTGAAGAGGCCATCTGGAGGAAGGTGGAGGAGAGATTTGAAGCTATGACGAGGATGTTGACAAAAGGCCAAGGAGTGAATCCTGAGGATAAAGAGTTAGAAGGAGAAGATCTGGTCCCAATGAACTTTAAGATGCCGGACGTGCCAAAGTTTGACTGTACTTCTGATCCCCTAGCACATATAAAGCAGTACTTATTGGTGATGAAAGGCACCACTTTGACCAGGAAGTAGAAGATTGAGTACTTTTGCTTGAGCTTGACGGGTCCGGCAGTGGGTTGGTATCACGGGCTCGATCGCCGAACTAAGGAAGACTGGGATTTATTGACGAAAGAATTTTTGAGGCAATATGATTGCAGTACAAGAATGCAGATAACCCTGAAGGACCTGGAACTATTACAGCAGAGAGAAGGAGAGTCCTTCCATGAGTATCTAACCCGGTGGAGGAATCGGGTGATGAAAATGAAGAGGAAACCGGATACCCAAGATCAAATACGGTTGTTCATTAAAAATGCGAGCCCGTATTTGAGGAATGGATTAAGGATGAAAGGACTAAAAGATTGGGAGTCCCTGAAGGACATCGCCATTGAGGCTGAAGGAGAGTACCTTGTTAGGAAAGCAGGAAGCGAGAATTATCCTAAGAGAGGTAGTGGAAGTCAAGGGGCCGGCAGACCAACAAGCTCTGCTAGTGGTACAAGGAAAATTGCTGAGGTATCAACTACGAACGCCACCCCGAGACATTTTTCTAATCTCGGGAGGTCCTTGTCATGGGTACGAAGAAGGCTAATGAAAGAGAATAAGCTGCAGCCCCTACCGCCCAGACCTGCGAGAACTCAAGGCACGCCAGGACACAAAGACGATGAGTACTGTGCATATCATCAGCACAGTGGACATGTAACCGATAACTGTAGGACTCTGAGGCATGCAATTCAGGATTTGATCGACTCAAAACAGATCACAGATCTAGAAAAGAGAGGGGGTCAAAAGAAAGCCGGGTACAATAACACGCCTCCGCCAGTGAATATGATCGGGTCCAGTTTGCCCGAGAACTTTATGTTGAAGGAACTATACGGCAACGATATCCACACTGCTGTTAAAAGCCTCTATGAGGGGAGTGAAGAAGGGCTTCCCACTGCAGTGATCAATTGCTGGCCCACTGATGATAGTGGAACTGAAAACGATGATTTGGAAACATTTTCAGACCTTTGGGGTTCGGAAGAGGATAGAGGAGAACCAAAGAGGAAAGAAGTGGGAGCTATGACCAGGAGTGGAAGGGTAGCCCCGGAAGTAGAAAAGCCACAAGAGCCGATTGAGGACAGAAGGGGAAAGGAGCCGGAGGAAGATCCGATTGTCAAGCAACTGAAAAAGACGCCGGCTCAGATTTCAATATGGGATCTTTTGAGACAGTCGCCATCACATAGGCAGAAGGTGGTGGAGGCTTTATGCGAAGCAATCGTGGCTACGACCATTTCACCTACGGATCTTCTGGAGGTAGTAAAAGGAGGATTGGGAGAAAACGTTGTTTTTACCGGTGCAGATTTGCCGGCAGAAGGTCGCAACCATAATCGCCCTCTTTACATAAGGGCGCAGATTAACCACATGCATACCACCTGTGTGATGGTGGATGACGGCTCTTCCATAAATGTATGCCCACAGGTAGCAATAGCAGCTTTTGGGGTAACAAAGGATATGTTGGCAAAATCTAATCTTACCATCACGGCATATGACAACTCGCGTAGGCAGGCTTCGGGAACCTTCACAGCAGAGGTAAAAACGGGACCGGTAGAGTCAGAAGTAGAGTTTGTGGTGTTGCCCATGCCTGCCAATTTCTCAGCTTTGCTAGGCAGACCATGGTTTCATAGATTGGGAGGAGTCCCCTCTACACTGCATCAGATGGTAAAGATACCTCACGAGGGCCAGATCATGACTATAAAAGCTGCACGAGAGAATCAGGTATCAATACTAGAGATAGCCAGGCAGCCGTTTAATGGGTTTCATATCACCATGATAGGCAAAGAAGAGCAGAAAGAAGAAAGCCCCCAGGTATTGAATATGATGAAGAAAATGTCATTCCTCCCTGGTGCAGGGCTGGGCAAGAATTCCCAAGGGATACCGACAGCCGTTGCCACTAAGGGTCAAAAGGACAAGAGGGGTCTTGGATACAAAGGTGCTGTAAAAAGGGGCGAGAAGTCGAAAATGGAAGTTCCCCATATTTGGAAGACCTTTGTGCCAGCAACCACAGCATGTGCCTATGCAGGAGAAAATGAACCACAGTGGCTGGATGGAAGAATTATGCCAGGGTTCGAGGTTTTCAATGATGTCTATGACTGGGGCATTGGATTAATCAAGCCAACAGAGGGTTTTTGGGATGAATAAATCATGACCAGTAGGACAATTTGGGACCGCGAGACGCCGGAAGAAATAATTATTGAAAAGATGATAACCACCCAGCTGAAAGGAAAGGCCAAGATAGAAGAAGCTGTGCGGGAGATGGATAAGGAGACTCCAAAGGGCCAATGTGATGCGGAAACATCGACTGCGGCAGATACACTAGCAGAGGAGGAAGAGGAAGATAGTTTAGATTTTCTTTTTGCTCCAGAACTTTTCAATGATGTCAATGACAATTTCAATCTTATTAATAAATTGAATGGTTTTGCTTACTTGTGTGATGTTTCTGATGATTTCACTATGCATGATCATGATCATTATCCATCCATATTTGATATTGATTCAACTGATGCTACTCCATTCAATCTTGGAACCCTAGACAATCCAAAAGAAATTTTGATAGCATCAAATATAACTCCTGAAGATGAAGAGAAATTTGAGAGAATATTAAAAAAATATGAAAAAGTCTTTGCCTGGACCTATGAAGATATGCCAGGAATCGATCGGAAAGTCGCAGAGCATGCTATCCCCACCTATCCGGACCATAAACCTGTTAAGCAGAAATTGAGAAGGCTTAGGCCGGAATGGGCAGAGAAAGTGAAAGAACAGATTCACCAGCAAATCAAAGCCAAGTTTCTAGTTGAGGTGCAATACCCAACATGGTTGGCCAATGTTGTCCCTGTAGCCAAAAAGAATGGCAAAGTAAGAGTATACGTGGATTATCGGGATCTGAATAAGGCCTGTCCAAAGGATGATTTTCCATTGCCTCATATAGACGTACTAATAGACAGTGCTGCTGCTTGCGAGATGTATAGCTTCGGAGATGGTTACGCGGGCTATAATCAAATTCTCAATGAGATAATTGATCGGATCAAGACTGCCTTCATCACAGAGTGGGGGACTTACGCTTACCGTGTGATGCCTTTTGGCCTGAAAAATGCAGGGGCCACTTATCAGAGGATGGCAACAAAGATATTGGATAATTTGATTCATAAAGAGGTAGAGGTATACGTGGACGATATGATGATCAAGTCAGCCACTAGAGAAGGCCATTTTGAAGCCCTGTAAAAGTTCTTCCAAAGGATAGATAAGTATAATTTGTGGTCGAATCCTAAAAAGTGTATCTTTGGTGTTACTTCAGGGAAGCTCTTAGGACACATAGTTAGTAAAAGGGGGATTGAGATTGACCCGGATAAGGTTAAGGCCATCAGGGAAATGCCGATACCGTAGAAGGAAAAGGATGTAAGAAGCTTTCTGGGCAAGTTGCAATACATCAGTAGATTTATCGCTAAGCTTACTTCAATCTGTGAGCCAATCTTTAAGCTGCTCCGAAAAGATCAACCAGTAGTATGGAACGAGAGTTGTCAAAAGGCTTTTGATGCTGTCAGAGAATATTTGTTGAATCCACCGGTACTGAGACCACCACGGCCAGTCAAGCCACTGATCCTATACCTGGCCATAGAAGACAGTTCTGTAGGTGCTATGATGGCCCAAGAGGATGATTTTGGAGTGGAATTTGTTGTTTATTACCTCAGCAAGAAATTCTTAGCCTACGAAGTCAAGTACACAGAGGTAGAAAAGATTTGCCTTGCAGTAATATGGGCTTCTAAGAAATTGCAACATTACTTTCATGCTTACAAAGTGCAAGCAGTCGCGAGGCAGAATCCCCTGAGAAATTTGCAAGAGGCCCCATCTTTGCTTGGGAAAATGGGTAGGTGGTTGCTGTTACTTCAAGAATTTGATGTGGAGTATCTCACCCGGAAGACCATCAAAGGGCGTGCAGTGGCAGAATTTCTAGCAGAACACCCGATCCAAGGAGACTCATACGAGTTTAACTTTCCAGACAAGGATGTGGCAGCTATCGGGATTCAAGGTTGGAAATTACACTTTGACGGAGCTGTAAATAACAAAGGGGCAGGAGTAGGAGTCATTCTGATAACCCCGAATGACGAAAAGCTTCCCTTGGCGAAAAAGTTGAGATTCAAGGCTACCAATAACGAAGCTGAATACGAAGCATGTGTCTTTGGATTAGAGGCGTTCATAGCTTTAAGAGCGAAGAGTGTGGAAGTGTTTGGTGACTCTTCCTTGGTGGTCAATCAAATCCGAGGTGAATGGGCCGTGAAGGAAGAGAGGCTAATGCCATATATCCGGCACTTGAGAGACCTGAGCAGTCAATTCGAAGTATCCACATTCCATTTCATTCCCAGGGATGAAAATCAATTAGCCGATGCGCTTGCTACGCTAGTATCAATGTGGGACAACCCTAAAGGGGTGCACATGAAGCCAGTCTTAATCTATAGTTCTGAGAGACCTAGCTTCAAATCAAGATCAGTTATGGAAGTAGAAGTGACAGATGGAAAGCCATGGTATCATGACATTATGAATTACCTAGAGAATGCGACATTTGCAGAGGAGGCTACCGAAAAGGATCAAAGGATGATTCGCAAGCTGTCTACCCAGTTTATTTGCATAAATGGGACAATGTACAAATGACAAGCCGATGGTATCCAATTATGGTGTTTGCACGAAAAAGAAGTCAGGAGGGTAATGGAAGAAACACACGCCGGAATATGCGGAGCCCATATGAATGGGCTGATATTAGCCAAAAAGATCATGAGGCAAGGCTTCTACTGGCTTACGATGGATAACAATTGCTCAAAGTACATGAAGCAGTGCCAACTGTGTCAGCAATACGCAGACTTAAGGCATTTGCCGGTGTCAGAGCTACACAGCCTAACGTCACCTTGGCCATTCGCTGCTTGGGGAATAGACATTATTGGAGAAATCCGCCCTACGGCATCCAACGGACACGTATATATAATAGTCGCAATCGACTATTTTATAAAATGGGTGGAGGCGGAGTCCTTTAAGAAGATCGACGCAAGAGATATGGCCAGGTTCATTGAAAGAAATCTGATATGCAGATATGGCCTCCCACATCACATAATGTCTGATAACGGGGTCCAATTCATGGGGGAAACCAGAAAGATTCTTGAGAAGAACGGGATCGAGCACCACAAATCTTCCCCCTATCGACCACAAGCTAACGGGGCAGTAGAGGCCGCCAACAAGAACGTGAAGAGAATCTTAGCCAAGATGGTCCAAACCTACAAAGACTAGGCAGAGAAGCTTCCCTTTGCATTGTGGGGTTACAGAACGACGGTAAGGACGTCTACAGGCGTTACTCCGTATTCTTTGGTTTATGGGACAGAGGCAGTGCTGCCGATTGAGGTAGAGCTCAAATCACTGAGAGTAGTCATGGAAGCTCAGATTCCGGAAGCTGAATGGATACGAGAGAAGTTACAGCATTTGAACTTATTAAATGAGAGCAGGATGAAAGCTTACTATCATAATCAGATCTATAAGAAAAGGCTGGCCAGATCATTTGGGAAAAAGGTGAGAAAGCATCCGCTGAAGGAGGGGGATTTGGTGTTCAAACAGATGAGACCAGAAGTACCAGATATCAGAGGAAAATTTAGACCAACTTGGGAAGGACCATATATCCTCAAGAAGCTGTTATCCAAAGGAGCTGCAATCTTATCGGATAGCGATGGTAATGAATTCAAGGAACCGATCAATATCGACAGACTTAAAAGGTTCCATGGCTAAAGACCAAAATCAAAAGAAGAGAATAAAAGCCCCGCGGGTCAAAAACTGAAAAAAGGCGACCCTCCTAAAATCGGGCGCCTCGTCAGGGTGAAAACCGCAAAAAGGCATCCTGGGCAAAAATTAGAGGCTTGAGAGAAAATATCCAATCATGAAAACCCGAGAGGGCTGGTTAGAGACAGGAGTTTGATGCTGTCAAGATTTTCTTCCATGAATGAATATAGTCTTGCATAATAGAATTAATGTCGAAAAGCAATCATGTATGCTGAAGTCGTACTGAAATGTGCACAAATTTGTGAAATGAAATAAGTTTGATTTATTCATTTACATTACTGTCCAATTCTGCTTTAAAAAGAAATGTACTACTCAAAATGCATGTAAAGCTAAACTATGCCCTACTACTACCCTCGCTGACTAAATGCCTCAGTCGCCGAGTTCGGTTATCAGCCGTCGGGCTAAGTATCCACCTCTTGTATGCCCTGGTAGAGATGGTAGAATGGTCCCTGAACAAAGGTATGACGGTTTTCAATGGAAGTCGACCCCAGAGCTCATGATAGCGGGAGGCAAAGGCCGCAGAAAGGATTCCATCTTGAAAGGATAGAGGGAGTCTCACCACATCCTGAGTCACTCCGAGTTGATAGGAGCAACGAGCCGTGATGTAGGAAGTCGCCTCACGGAGCCCGCATAAGGGAACACATCCCGAAGACCCATCAACAACTGCACCGGACAAGGGAAGCCAAGCGTGCATAAAGCTAACATCATCGTCAGATACCTCACTGAATCTGGTAATGCACTCATCAGGAGTCCCAGGTAAATACAGACAACGTCGAGGGAGGAAACACTTCGTAGAGTACTGACTGATGACTCTAGAAGGAGGCTCTGACAAAAGCTTTAATTTCTCTTGCAACCAAATTGGATAGGGGGAAACAAAGAAAGACAATGAAAATAAAAGCCAAAGAGAATAAAATAAAAGGCAAAGATAAGCCGCTGGAGTAAGTTGGATTTACTTCAGGCACAAATTAGGCATAGGGCTGTGTGAAAATCCGAAAGGACGCACTTCCCGCTAAGAAAAGCTAGTGTGAAAATCCACAAGGGACGCACTACCTTTTAAAACAATGACGTACCTGGAGTAATAAGGGGCTCCCAGAGAATGAAGTGGTAGATCCAACATGAACAGAGTCCAAACCCAAGATAGTCTCAGCTAGAATGAGGGGGAAAGGCGTGAGCCCGTGATGAAAGCCATCCAGAATTCCAAATAAACGAGGGTCTCCGAGTAGCTCCTCTGAGGTAACGACTAGATACTTCATCAGGCAGAAGAGGAAGATGACACTTACGATGTATGAGGGGATGTCAGAGAATTCATCCATTGCTTCAATCAGAGGTTCTAAAGAAAATACTGAGCCCTAAGGAACTAGACGAGAAGCGTCAGAGGGAGCTACACTTAAGGACAAAGCAATATCCCGGATTTGGATCAAACCACAGCGAGGTACGCAAGGCGAAGCACCAGGTGGATACCAACTTCCGATGATAGCAGCAAATTCTTCAGGCAAGGGGCATAATTCCTGATAGGTGAACTTGAAAACATGACAACGAGGATCCCAGAAGTGGGTTGCAGCCAAAAGAAGGGTGTAGTCTACCTTGACTCTCCGTAGAAACCTCAGTCCAGAAAGGGGCGAAAGAGTACTGTGTTCCCAAGTTTGAGCATCATCTAAGAAACGGTGCATCTTGGAAAGGAAAGGAGAATTCATGTCTTGATAGCTAAAGCCACAGTTGTTAAGAGGAAAAGAGGGGAAAAAACTAGAGAAAAGAGATATTTTGGAGCTAAAATAAGGAAGGGGCACGAAATTCAAGAAAAATGGTTGACTTTTATAGATTTGGCTTACAGACGGCTAACCCGTTCCTATATTCAGACGGTGAACCCGTCTGTACTTGTCCACCTGGCGAACCGTGCATTGTGCATTTCACGCGCATTAATTAGACAATTAATGAGGGAATCTGGATAGACAGACGGAATGCCCGTCTGTCGCTGTATGGGCGGAAAGCCCGTCGGTACAGAAAATCTATATAAAGACGCAAGTACCGATGGGAAATCATTTTCTTTCCTTCTTCTCCACACCGACGCCTTTTCCTTTGTTTCCAACTGTGTTTTTTCGTTTTTATCTTTTCAAATTGCATTTTTTCGCACCTGTTTTCAGTTTTTTGACTTCTTCAGTGGGTCTCGACTTCCAGGTTAGTAAAAATACTACCATTTTTCTTTGTTTCTTTATTATTACGAGCAAGGAGATTTCTTTTTTTCTTTTGAATTAATGGAATTAGTGGCCTGTTAAATTCTGATTGGCACTGTAAATAAGTTAATAGGATGAATTTTGTTTTAATAAATAAAGAGTGCACAAACATATGCTGTTCAAGGAATAATTAGTGTTTAGAGTATAAATACGGCCTTAGAAATTCATATATTTTGGAGCAGATAATCTGAGAACTAGAAAGCAAAGTGATTATATTGCATTGTTGTTATTTGGGGTATGAGGCCCGTTCTGTTCTAT
Source organism: Excoecaria cochinchinensis (assembly GCA_947683425.1). Lineage (NCBI taxonomy): Eukaryota > Viridiplantae > Streptophyta > Magnoliopsida > Malpighiales > Euphorbiaceae > Excoecaria > Excoecaria cochinchinensis. The sequence continues at coordinate 374,394 of CANTUQ010000245.1, forward strand.
TTTCTTCTTCATTATGCAAGAGTTTGGGCACACCCTTGCCGGGGTGCTGCCAGTTTTTAGCAAATGTGAATATTATATTGTTGCTTGGGGCCTGAGGCCTGTCCCTTCTTTTTATCTTTTCATACAGGAGGTTGGGCACACCCTTGCCGTGGTGCTGCCCAAATTTTTTGAAATCTTTTTTGGTTTAGATATACCTAGGCAGAATGCCACCTAAAATTCTACCATAAGGTCTATTCATGCCTACAATATCAAACTAACTGTTTTTCTTATTCACAGGATGCCACCACGATGATACGCTCCACATGATCAGCCCGAGCCTGAGGCCCCAGGTTGGATGAGCGACAAGGCTAGACAGAGGTATGCGGCACTAGCTCAGGTGCAGTTTCGAGCTAGCCATTTCATTTCTAGGCCGTTCCTTGAGGCTCTGGGGATGGCGGATGAGGTCGATATATTGATGGCGGGCGCGGGTTGGATAGAGTTTTTGACACCCGCTTTCCAGACTCACCCAGAGGTGGTACGACAGTTCCTCGCTACGCTACACTATGGCGGATATCAGAGGTCTGACACGGAGGAGGGTGTCATTCAGTTTTGGATTGAGGGCCACCATTTCAGCATCACCCATCAGCAGTTTACAGAGGCCATGGGGCTCTCATTCGAGCAGGATTTCATAACACCCCAGAGATCAGTGAGACGTCAGCATTGGGCGGTTATAGCCTTACCAGGAGTGTCGTACGATCACGACACGGCGAAGAGTACAGTACTTTTATCACAGGCTCTGCGCTATCTTCCTCGAGTATTGTCCAGCTCATATTTGGGATGAGCTGGTAACCTAGGTTCCCTCAATGCCGCAGAGATCTGGAGTTTATGGGCCATGATGGCAGGTCAGAGGCTCAATAACAGCCACGAGATTTTGGTTAACCTGGTGAGGGTATCCGGGGGGCAGCCCCAGTAGTGTATATCAGGGGGGTCATTACCAGGTTGCTCTTGAGTTTGGGTGTTCGTCCAGATATTTTGGGGCACCCTTTGGATGAGAGTATTTATGTGGATGCTCCAGCGGCTATGACGATGGCTATGATACTACCGATACCGGGCCACCCCGAGGCGTACAGGCTTCGCACAGTGTACGAGACTAGACGCGCATTTAGCTTGCCCTCATTAGAGCCAGTAGAGGAGCAGGCTCAGGATCAACCAGAGCACCCAGAGCAGGCTCAGGACTAGCCTCTCGAGTACCCTCAGCATCAGGAGGACCAGCCTCCCCGACAGCCAGAGCATCCAGATGGTCAGCCTCCGCAGCCGCAGTACGAGGAGCAGCCGGGTACACCTTTTGATATGGGGATCGAGTTTACTATGGATGAGTTGCTGGCTACTCCTCCAGGACAGAGAGTGCAGAGTCCTATGCCTCCATCGTCTAGAGTACAGCGGACAGCTCCCCGAGCGCCTGAGAGGTTTAGCCCATATGCTAGAGTAGGGAATCCGGGGGCATCTACTTTTACAGCTCCACCACCTGAGCCGACACCAAATTCAGCTCCCCCTCCATCCTCATCATCAGCTTTCCTAGCGCAGCCAGATTTTACTGCCCTATTAACTTCTATGTTCGCATCTTTTGAGCATAGACAGGAGGAGAGAGACAGGGCCCTTCTCGGACAGCTCGGAGAGCGAGATAGGGTCATATTAGATCGGCTGGATCAGCAGCAGGGAATCATCCAGGACCAGGGGAGGCTTATTGATCATCTGAGGCAGGAGAAGGAGAGACTCATAGGTCAGCTGAGGCAGGAGATGAGGGTCTCCCAGAGTGAGGCAACCCAGAGGATAGACGCATCCGTACAGATAGTGGATGAGTCAGTGGAGGCTCTTAGATTCAGGATTCAGGTCCTAGAGGGTGCCATACCTCCCATTGCCCAGTCCCTGCAGGAGTTTAGAGAGCAAACTGAGGATAGGCTGAGGAGTATGAGGACCACCTCCACAGATCAGACCCTCCGCCTAGGCGATGCTTTCAGGGAGTTAGGGGGAGTTGTTACCAGTACACTCCAGTTCATGACGGTCTGTCCACAGCCGTTTCTTGATGGATATGCCCAGGTCCAGTTCCAGCAGCAGGAGCACAGCCGTTATCGGTACCAGTGGCTGTACCTCCCAGATACTAGCAGGTGGCCAGGGATTGGGCTACTCAGTAGGCTGGACCATCAGCCCCTCCCAGCCAGCCATCTGCCTCAGATGCAGGGCCCTCTGATGCTCCAGCGCGAGACCAGCCGGTTCATATATCGGACGATGATGATGACCCAGAGGAGCTCTCGGATTATGCGCCATTGTAGATCATTCAGGGAGTTCTTCTAGTTTTGTGTTTCTACTTTTTGTAATCACATTTGTATATTGTACAAAATTTAATCTTTTAGTGAAAAGAAATAAAAAAGGATTTTTGGATCAACTTGTTAAATTTGCATGTTATTCCTTTATGACTTAAATTTAAGAGAAAGAGAAAAAGGAAAAGAGGAATTGATCACATGGAAATAAGATAATGAATAATAAAGAGAGATATAAAATGTTCATAACTCTACCAATCAAGGTACTTGGCGTGAGAATTAACAAAAGTCTATTACAATGCAGGAACATGGTTTTACACCGATTCAAAATCGACCCGCAGTCAAAAGGAAGAATAAACAAGTCAAACATCATCTCCTTCGGGACCACAGGAAATCAAAAGATCAGAATTACACTTTGGGGGCACGATGAGGCTGCCAAGTTAAATCACTTAAGTCCGAAGAAGACTCGGTGCAGCTCAGGAGAGCCATAATTGCACTTTGTACAGTCTGAAGAAGACTCGGTGCAGCTCAGGAGAGCCATAATTGCACTTTATACAGTCCGAAGAAGACTCGGTGTAGCTCAGGAGAGCTATAATTGCACTTTGTACAGTCCGAAGAAGACTCGGCGCAGCTCAGGAGAGCCATAATTGCACTTTGTACAGTCCGAAGAAGACTCGGTGCAGCTCAGGAGAGCCATAATTGCACTTTATACAGTCCGAAGAAGACTCGGTGCAGCTCAGGAGAGCAACTATCGCACTTTGTACAGTCCGAAGAAGACTCGGTGCAGCAGGAGAGCAATTATCGCACTTCGTACAGTCCGAAGAGGACTCGGTGCAAACCCCGCGTTCTATAAGTCCATAATCGACTCAAACGCATTGTCGCCTCCCCGGCAAAAAGGTGAGAACTGCCTCAGGTATGCATCTCTTTCCATTCTTCTCTGAATTTTGGCTAATCTAGGCACTAGTGCGCTAGTTTCCCCAAAATTTGGGGCAACTGTAGACACCGGGTCTTGAGGCAGTCCAGATCAGAGTTACCCGATGAAGAGATCCATGTCGATTTACGAGCAAGGGGATGGAATTCGGAGGTTTTCGTCTTTTGGTCTCGCAAGGATTAAAATCTTTTTCTATAGCATGGAGTTTTGAAAGAGTTGGATAAATTTTACAGAATTTGGGTAAAAATGTGAGTTTTGCTTCACAGACGGGAATGCCGTCTGTGTAGGGACGCCCGTCTCTACTTGGGGAGATGCCCGTCTCTAGGTGTAGTGGGGACGGACAGGTGGCGATCTAGGGATGCCCGTCCCTAGTTCACGCCCCATCCCTAGTTAGTCTCCCTCATTTGCCCTTAGTAAGGACGGCTGTCGGTAGGCGCAGGGAAGCCCGTCGGTACGGTAACTGACCGGATCACTTGAGATTGGATAAAATTTAATATTTTTCTTTTCAAAATAGGGATAGAATTTATCTAAAACTTGAATTTTAAAGTCCTTTTAAAATTCAAACTTTAGATAGAGATTAATCTGAATTATCTCATAAAAAATCCTATAAATAGAGAATAAAATTTCAGTTTTTGGGGTTAGAAAATTTGGAGAGAAATCAAAAAGAGAGTTTTATGCTCAGAAGGTGGATGAGAGACTTCAGCGGATTATGCAAGAAGTCAGTTCGGGTAAGCAGTCAGAGTTTTCGGTTCAGGATGGGGTTATTCTGTTTGGAAACCGTTTGTGTGTGCCGAATAGTGAAGAGTTGAGAAGACAGATTTTGGATGAGGCACATAGTTCAGTTTTCACTATGCATCCTGGCAGTGTAAAGATGTACCGGGATTTGAAGCAGTTCTTTTGGTGGTCGGGTATGAAGAGGGACATAGTGGACTTTGTATCCAAGTGCCTGACTTGTCAGCAGGTCAAGGCTGAGCACCAGGTTCCTTCTGGATTGCTCACACCTTTGTCCGTTCCCGAGTGGAAATGGGACGATATCGCCATGGATTTTGTCTCCAGTTTACCTTTGACTCAGAGAAAGCATGATTCTGTTTGGGTTGTTGTCGATCGACTCCCGAAGTCTGCTCACTTTTTGCCGGTTAGGATGGATTATCCAATGCATAAATTGGCCAGTATTTATGTGGATGAGATAGTTCGGTTGCATGGAGTACCTTTGTCCATAGTTTCTGATAGAGACCCAAGGTTCACATCCAAGTTCTGGAACGAGTTGCAGCGAGCTTTGGGTACCAAGCTAAAGTTCAGTACAGCGTTTCATCCTCAGACGGATGGTCAGTCCGAGCGAGTGATTCAGATCTTAGAGGATATGATGAGGGCTTGTGTTTTGGACTTTCCGGGTAGCTGGGACAAGTATGTATCGTTGATGGAGTTTTCCTACAACAACAGTTTTCAGTCAAGCATTGGTATGTCACCGTATGAGGCTCTGTATGGACGTCAGTGTAGGACTCCTATTTGTTGGACAGAGTTGTCTGAGAGGTCAGTGATTGGGCCAGATCTGGTGAGAGATACAGAGGAGAAGATCAGAGTTGTGCAGCGAAATTTGAAAGTGGCCAAGGATCGTCAGAAGTCTTATGCCAACCAGAAGAGAAAGGATGTGCAGTTCGAAGTTGGGGACAAAGTTTTTCTTAAAGTGTCTCCTTGGAGAAAAGTACTTCGGTTTGGGAAGAAAGGAAAGCTTAGTCCTCGCTTCATCGGTCTGTATGAAGTGTTAGCAAAGGTTGGTCTGATGGCATACAGGCTAGCATTGCCGATGGAATTATCGAAGCTTCATGATGTGTTTCATGTTTCTATGCTCCGTCGGTATAGATCGGATCCTTCCCATGTGCTGTCGGTTCAAGAAGTTCAGGTTCAGCCTGATTTTACCTATGATGAGGAGCCTAGAGTATCCTAGCTCGGGAAGTTAGACAGCTGAGGAATAAGCAGATTCCTTTGGTCAAGGTTTTGTGGAACCACCATGGGGTTGAGGAAGCAACTTGGGAACCGGAGGAGTCCATGAGATTGCAGTACCCGCAATTATTCAGTTCAGGTGAGAATTTCGAGGACGAAATTCTTGTTAGTAGGGGAGAGTTATCACATCCCGTTTGCCCCCTAGTCGAATGAGCCATTTGTGTGTCTGCACATTTGCATGAGTTTGGCATCATGTAAGGGTATTCTGGTAAATAAGCATGTTTTGTGGGTTGTTCATGCGTGGGAATGCATATAGAAATATTGTGTGCATATTTGGAATTTTAATCATTTGCATGTGAGTACACCATAGTAGGATATATTATTTAGGTGTCTCATTGTGTGTGTTGTGCATACAATTGTAGGGTATGTTTTAGTTGAGAGAGTCTAGTGTGTGTGTGTGACATAAGCATCTGTGGTGTGAGTGACCAAATCCCTTCACTAGTAGATTGACACTTGTCTTAGGTTAAGAAAAGAAAAAGGAAAAGAAAGGAAAGGGGAAATCAGATTTTTCTTCACTTGTTTCCCGTTCATCACCGTCCCCTCCCTCTTCTCTTCTCCTTCTTCTTCTCTTTTGAGCCTTAGTGAGATTCAAGGGTTGCTAGTGGGGTTTTGATCATCTCTTAGTGTTTATTGGTAAGTCTTATGCATTTATTTTGCTTTTGTACAATTCTTCATCTTCTTCCCTTGCATTTTTCTGTTTTGGGTTTTAAGTTAGGGTTTTGAGTTGGTGTATCTTTGTGCTTTATTGCTTAGTTGATCCTCCAAGAGATCCTAAAGGCAAGGAAGTCGCTGGATCTAGTGGAACTAAACACTAGGAGCTAAGGATTTGAGGTTTGGGAATTTCTAATTTGAATGTGTGTATGATTATCTATTCTTGAGAAATTCTGGAAATTTGTGATGGATATTATGTTTATTGTGGTTTATATGCTATGGGATTAGTATTGGTTGAATGATTCAGCTTAGATTGTGGAGTTTTGAACTCATATTGTGTTTTTGGGTAAAATGATGATGAATAGTGAGGTATGTTAACTTGAGGAATTTGATTGTATAAATGATGATGTTCTTTGAATTCTTATTTATGATTTGTTAATGGCATGACTCAAAGATGTTGTAATTGGGTTTTTTACCATTATTGGTGTGTGAATTTGATGATTGAAGTGAAAGTTTTGGGATTGTTGGCTGGAAAAGACCTAGAAATCGCACTGAGGAATCGCATCTGGGCATGGGTCACGGTGGCAACCAATTTGGTCACCACCGTGAGCCACGAACCAGATGCATTCTGCCGTGAAGCTTGGTATGTCACGGTGGCAACCAATCTGGTTACCACCGTGAGGTATCCAAACTTTGGTTTCTGTCTGGGCAGTGGGTATGTCACGGTGGCAACCCATTTCATTACCACCGTGAGATACCCAAGCTTTCGATTCTGTCTGGCTTCTTTGGTACGTCACGGTGACAACCATTTTGGTTGTGACCGTGAGGTACCCCAAACTTACTTTCTGCCAAGGATCCCTGGTATGTCACGGTGGCAATCAATCTGATTACCACCGTGACCTACCCTGTTTTTGCAATAAAACCCTTTTATTTCCGCATGTTTTAGGAAGGTTAACTTATGGATTTTAGCATGCAATACTATGTATTTTGAACTATAATTATGTGTGTTCCGATTATCATAAAATGTGAATTCTTCGCTTGTCATAATTTTAACTATGGCCATTTCTGTGTCATTCTCCGCCTGCCAGAGTCAGTCTAGTGGATAGTTAGGCATGCCTAATAGAGTCTTTGCTGCAGCTTCTGTTTCGTTTCCGTTTGGACCCCGATCAGGTCCCTGTTTGGTTCCTCGTGAACTTCTGTATTGTGTTTGGATCTTGTTTAAGGTCCTTCTGAAAACGTTTGTGAATGAATATTTAAATGGTTTTCGAATCGTAATCGGTTGGTACCCGTAAAGTACTTTCTGTTCACTCGTTATCCACTACCTTGAGTCAGCAGGTGTTTCAATGTTTAAAGTGCTTTATGTGAACTGTTATATGAGAAAATATATGTTTGATCCTTATGGATTCAGTAATAAAAAGTATAATCTGTTATGAGAATATGATTATTGTTAAGAATCTCCTGATGAATGGCAACGTGTATGTGAGCATGAGTTTATGCTATTGTTATACCATGATTATCGTATGTGCATGAAGTACGCATGTGAATTGCCTTGACGACCGTTGTGAATGGTTGTCCTTATGCTATATGTATGTTTCCCCACTAAGCGTTTTCGCTTAGCACGGTGTGTTCACCCGTGCAGGTGCGGAAGGAGTTACTTTTGGGAGAGTTGCCGCCGTCAAAGCCAATACAGCATGGTCTTAGTGTAGGGCTTATTTTTGTAGCTTTATGATTCTTTTTGTATAGAACTCTCATATTTTGATTATGTATCAGCTTCCGCTTTTGTATATGAATTTTGGACATTGTAATTATCTGTTGCATCTTTCAGTTGATCAGAACAGTAATGTAATGCTTCAGTTATATTAATGTATGATCAACTTTCATGAATGGTGTTATAAAGTTTTAAATTACCCTGTATATTGGTATGTATGTTTATGTATGAATGTATGTTAGCCTGTATCTGTGTGGTGGCACCTTTATTCATACGGTATCTCACTCCTTATCGGATGGGATCGCCTACATATGGGTAAGGGGTGTTACAGGAATTGTGAGAGATGTTGGTGGCACCATCCTGCGGATCTCGAAAATGGTGGACCAATGTCCCATTTCAGCCAATAAAATTGATACTTCATAAAAAACCATTTCTATAATGAATATGCATGGTAGGACCAAAGTCCTCATTCCAATGAATATCCCGTTTTATGCATGTGTCGTACTTTTATATATGGGAGTTGTATTCCGCTCCTAGTGTTATTGTAATTTATTTCGAACACTTTATCTTGATTCTTGCTTCTATTTGCCGCTTTGGATGTGAATGATTTGCGCTTAAATAAAATGCATCGTATGGAAAGTTGGTGAAATAATAAATCCAAAACATAATTGTAAAATTAATCAAAGTACGAATAAATGAGAAGTCCCGAACTCACTCTGGTCTTTGGGACTCGAAAAGGCGAGAGGTCTAGGACTTCCAAGACACCTTTTGAGTCCCACCAAAAGGCTTAAATATACAATCCTAGGCTCTAGGGGAGTAGAGGATAAGGCCTCCAATATCCCTCTGGCTAGCTCAAGATGGATATGTATGCGCCGTCTTAGGCTCGATAAGGCTAGACGACCCTTCCCAATGTTCTATTGGGTGGTGACTCCAAGAAACCTCATTGTTGCCCAAAATCGACGCACTTGTAAATACCTTACAAGCTTTATGAACCTTTCCCGATCGCCCTGAAGCGGGCTTTCGGGAGGACGCGAGGTTCGGCGCGTGTCACACCTATAGAGTTATGTTAGCTACAGCCTATGCATTCTGGACCTTGATCAGGTCCTCGCGATCCCTATTAGTTTGGATCTTATTTAAGATCCCTATGTGAAAATGTTTTGATATGAAAAGAAAATAAATTGTTTTTGTACCTACGGGTACCAATGTATTCACTCGTTATCCACCACTCTTAATTTGCAGGCTTACCTTACCTATGTGTTTGCATAATGTGATATGAATTATTGTTATTCATTATATTGATATTATGTGATATGTTTAAATGAAGTTTGGTTATGATGTATGCAGATTTTGGAAGATTTATGATGTTTTATCTATATGTATGTACCATGCGCATGCGAATAGCATTTAACGTCCACTGTGAGTGGTCATTCATTTCTTGTTTTCCCCACTAAGTGTTGTCACTTAGTATAGGTGTTTCATCTATGTAGCTGTGGAAGCAGTCAGAGTTTTTGGGAGGACCGATCCGCAATCATCAGGGCTAACACAATAGAGAGGCCTTTTGTAGCCTAGGTTTTTGTATTTTGTATTCAGGTGTGAAGCCTTTTGTTTTGTATCTGATTTTGTAATATTTTCAGTTATGTATATTGTAGTTATGTAAGAATCATATTGTACTTCAACTCTGTAATGAATATTTTGATATATATCAATGAATGAGATTTGAGAATTTCAGTCGGCAATCTTTTGAATGTATTCTATTACAAAAAAGTTTTAGTATACTCCGTTACTGTTATTATGTTTAAGTTATAATGCTTACGTTTTCCATGTTTTGTTCTATTTGTGTGATAACCCTTATCTATTGGGGTACTCACCTCTCCTTAAGGGGTGAGCTCCCCTACGTGTAGGTAAGGGGTGTTACAATTTTATTGGTATCCAAGCATAGGTTTAAGCTTTTCTGGGGGACTGTAGAATAGAGTTACATTTAGAATTGAGTTGGCCGGATGTGGATATCCTTATATTTTGTAGTTAGATGGAGTCGCGTGGATCCTTTGAGTGGTAAGCTAAAAGTCTGAATCCCCAAGAGCAAGATCTGTCTGTCTCTGGTCTTGCTCAACTTGTGAGGGTACAACCTAAGGCCCCAGCCATTCCTTTTGAGGCCATGCTCAAGATATTTCAAGACATGGCTAGAGTTCTGGAGAGGGTAACGTCACCTAGAGCTCTGATTGAGAGTATGAGGAAGTTTGGAGCCGAGGATTTTTATGGAACGAGTTTGGATGAATTTGATAAGGCAGCAATGTGGGTTGAGAAAATGAGAAGGGTGTTAGAAGAGATCCGTTGTCCTCCAAAAAGAGAAGTGGAGTGTGTTGTGTCGCTTCTGCATCTGCCTACTATTGGTGGAGATTTGTTCTGAGGAACCCCTAGTTACCTAACCCGATACTTGGGAGTTCTTTGAGCAGGAGTTTCATAGTAAGTATGTGACTAAGGCATATAAAGAGGCTAGATGGACGCAATTTTTAAATCTTAAGTAGAGGGCATTATCTGTGGTAAAATATGAAAAGGAATTTAACAGGCTTAATAAGTATGCACCACCGGGTATCCTCACCGAATAGTTTCATTGCCAACACTTTGAGGTGGGTTTGAATAAGTCCCTTAAGGTTATGTTAATTTCCTTGATGATTTCTCCGAAACCTAGTTACTATCGGATTGTGCAAGCACCAACGCGAGTAGAGCATTCAGAGACGATTTTGAGAGAAAGAGCTCAAAGAAGGAATACCTCTCGTGGAGGCTCATCTTCGGGCAAGAGGTCAAAGAATTCTCAAGTAACTTCACTGGATGAGTTTACTAATAATAGCCCTGCTACGAGAGGTAGGAGGCAAGGATCAACTTATATGTCTAGTGCTAGTAGAGCTAGTTAGGGTGGCCGAGGTGATGTTGTGCCGGAGTGCTCACACTATAATAATAGCCATCAGGGCGAATGCCATTGGCTGATGGGAGGTTGCTTCATATGTGGTAGGATGGATCATTTCTTATCTAGTTGCACAAGGTTGTCGGAGAGTACCCAAGAGCAGCAAGAGGTTAGCCGAGCAAGATCTAATACCCCTCAAGCTAGCCGTGGTAGAGGAATGGGTCGAGGTCGTGGTGGACGGCCTAGAGATGGAGCTTCCTCTGAGGCGGTGGATCGCCCTATAGTGGCTCCAGCCAGAGCGTATGCGATGAGAGCTCGGGATGGACAAGATGCTCTTGAGGTGATTGCTGGTAAGTTTCTACTTTTTGACACTGAGTTGCATGCTCTAATAGATCCTAGTTCCACACACTCATATTTATGTTTTGAAAAGTTATGTGCTAGTTTGCCTAATGCTGATCAACTAGATTATGAGATATGTCTAGCCAGTCTCTTAGGGCATAGTGTCAATGTAAGTCAAGTATTTAAGGATTGTCCTCTAGTTGTGCAAGGAAAAGAGTTTCCAGTGGATTTGATTGGTCTGCCTTTTCACGAATTTGATCTGATTTTGGGTATGGATTGGTTGTGTAGGCACCGGGCAATAGTTGATTATTAAAAGAAGATGGTAGTGCTTAAGGATTATGATCAATCTTCAGTGGTAGTGAGAGGTTTGGGTTCTGATTCTCTGCATAATGTGATTTCGGCTATGAAAGCGAGGCGGTTTATGAGAAAGGGATGTGAGGCTTATTTAGCTTTGGTTTTGGATTCTAGGTGTAGTCAAGTTAAGATTTTGGATATTCCGGTAGTGAATGAATTTATGGATGTGTTTCCAGAGGAGTTGCCGGGTTCACCACCAGAAAGAGAGGTGGAGCTATCCATAGATATTCTGCCGGGTACGACCCCGATTTCTAAAGCTCCTAATCGAATGGCTCCTATAGAATTGAAAGAATTCAAAACTCAATTGCAAGAGTTATAGGATAAATGCTTTATTAAACCCAGCATTTCTTTATAGGGTGCTCCAAAATTGTTTGTCAAGAAGAAAGACGGTACGTTAAGGATGTGTATCGACTATCGGCAGATTAATAAAGTTACTGTGAAGAATAAGTATTTGTTGCCAAGGATAGAAAATTTGTTTGATCAGCTGAGAGGAGCCGGAGTCTTTTCTAAGATTGCCTTGCGGTCTGGTTATTATCAGCTCCGGGTGAAGGATGTGGATGTTGTTAAGACTGCCTTTAGGACGAGGTATGGCCACTACAAGTTTTTAGTGATGCCATTTAGATTAATGAATGCACCAGCGGCTTTTATGGATCTAATGAACATAGTCTTTAGGCCATATCTTGACCGATTTGTTGTTGTGTTTATCAACGATATTTTTGTATATTCGAAGGATGAGCATGAGCATGAAGAACATTTGCGGGTTATGCTTTAAGTTTTGAGGGATCATCAATTATTTGTGAAGCTCAGCAAGTGTGACTTTTTGCTGAAGGAGGTGTCCTTTCTATAATGCGCGCCGAACCCGGAAAGCCCTCTTTAAGCCCGCTTTTAGGGATCGAAGGATTAGTTCGTGTCCCTTGATCTTGGGTAACATGAGAAATTTTGGAATCCCCACCCAATAGGACATTAGGAAAGGTCATCTAATCCTATGAAACCTTTAGGCACCTTTAAGATATTTTGGAGTCGCCACCCAATTTACAAGAAATTGGAAAAAGGTCATCTAACCTCAAGGTCTTAAACCAGAGAAGATACTCAGAACTTCAATCTTATTTATGCCTTGGTTAATTATGAATGAGTTTTTAGTTAGAAAATTCAATCTCTCTTCTCACGCGATTAATGCAATTTATTTAAAGGTGCAATTCAATGATCAAGAAAAGCGATAAATGAAAGCTATAAAGAAAAGCGGTAAATAAAGTAGTAAATAAAGCGGTAAACACACAAAATCACACCATTTACAAAGAAGAAATTGAGACAGAATACAATCCCCAAATGACAGAAAGCTAAGTAAAATTGTCCTAAAAATAATTAATTACAAGGGCCCACAAGATATATATAAAAATAAAGTTAAACAATTAAACAAAATTAATCAAAAGAGGAGACATACATAAATCGGGATATTTATTCGGTTTAGGAACATTGGTTCCTTCATGCTCATTAAAGAGGGATCGAAAAGTTATTTCGGCTAGGCTTGAAAATCGGGATGAGTGATCCCATTTTTAGAAAATTTATCTCTTCGTTTTAATTTATGACATTTTGCATTCTTTGGCTAAAATCGAGGACATTGGTCCCGTTTTATTAGTAAAAATCCCAATTTAGTTATAAAAATATTTTCGTGATTTTTTATCCTACACACATACAAAATAAAACTATTTGATTTGCAAATGCAATTACACAAAACAAGTGGAGGGTTGGTAGGGTCTCACCCACTCGACATAGTCTCCTACGTGTCGTGACCCCTCCATTCGTTCACGACGACGCTCAACAAGCAAACGTCACATTTTGTCACACCCCAAAATAGCCCTGGTCGGATTGTGCATGCTAAGTCGGGATCGGAAGGGTATTCCAGTAATTTGTGTTTGAGAAATTTAGAGTGTTAAGGACCTAATTGAAAAGATAATTAAGTTTGTAAGGAAAGAATTTTGTAAGTGAGTGAAGTGTAATTTGTCTAAGGACTAAAGAGCATTAAGACAAGATATTTATTAAGGAAAGGTTTGTGTGCATGTGAGGGTATGGTACTTTGATTTGGAATGTTGAGTGGAGTTTGTGGTCTAATTAGGATCTGCCATGTGGACTGTTAGGTGAGCATTGAAAGAAGAAAAAGAAGAAAAAGAAGAAGAGAGAAGAGGGAACACAGATTTTTGGTTTGGCTTTCCCGTGTCCCTCATCTCACGCTCCTTCTTCTTCTTCTCTTCTCCTTTCTCTATTTTTCCTTTCATTCTCTTTGGCTTTGGCTTGAAGTGAGGCTGCTTTGAGGAGTGTTTGATGATAAGAAGAAGCAAAGTAAAGGCAAGGAAAGGATTGAGGACTGATCTTGAAGCTTAAAGTGTGATTTTGGATCTTCGATTCCAGGTTTGGGAGTGTTTGATTGCATGCAATGTTTTTGAACTTCTCTGTTCTTCAATCTCAGTTGATTGTCTCTGCCCTATTTCTCACTAGACTTATAATGTGTTTGCATGGTCTAATTTCTGGAATTTGATGTGGTTTAGAATGCGTACATGCATGATTAAGTGAATAGATGTGTTAGTAATGCATCACAAGTATTGATTTGGAAGTTCTGAGTTTGTGTTTTGAACCTACTGTAACTTTTAGGGTTTATATTCTTGAATGGGTTTATGCATGATTTTGATTGTTTGATTGTGGAATTAATTGCAATTATCTTGCTTATGATGTTTGGAAGATCAACTGTAAGGTAAGATGAGTTTGGATGTGTTTTGAATCAGATTGAAAATGATTTTATCGGGTTCTTTGAATTCTGGGTAACCTGGAAATGGGAAATCGCGTTTCGGTGTAATTTTCCATTTCCAATGTGTTGTGACTTCCCTGAGTGAGACAAGTCACGAGACGTGACTCCCAGTCACGACACGTGACTCTGTCTCCCAGTCACAACGCGTGATTTCTCGGCAGGCTGGACGAAATGATGAGGCGTGACCCTTGGTCGCGAAGCGTGACTGTCCCTCTCTGTGAGAGGAAAGTCACGTCTCGTGACTTAGAGTCACGACGTGACTCTTGTAAAGGGCAAGGCGTGACTCCAGTCGCGAAGCGTGACTTCCTCTCTCTGTGAGAGGAAAGTCACGTCTCGTGACTTAGAGTCACGGCGTGACTCTTGTGAGGCCAGGCGTGACATAGAGTCACGTCCCGTGACTCTCTAGCAGGTCACGAGACGTGACACTAGGTTACGTCTCGTGACCCCTCTAAGGTCAGTCACGAGTCGTGACACGACTCGTGACCGACCCCTCTTCAGCTCCTTTTTCCGATTTCGCCCAGTTTTAACCAAAATGAATTTCCTATTTCTTCTGTATGGGTCTTTATTGCTGTATAAATTATGTCATACTGTTATATGCTCCTGTATGACCTTTTCTGTTTTGATTTGTTCCCCGTGATTGGTTTTATCATTAAATGACTTTCAAAGGCTTTTATGGCTTTTTCCTCTACTGTGTGCTATCTTATCTTACCTATCTGATTGGTTAGCCTATTTTAGTTGTGTTTAGCATTATGTTATGCCTGTCCTTGATCGGGTTCTTATCTAGAATAACATGCCATGTTTAAGTGCATAGTATCATTTCATGATTCAGATTATGCGTTTTTGGATCATTGGCATGATATGATTCCACATGTATTCCTGATATGCTTTAGTAACTTAAATAGTGCTAAAATGCAATTGATTGACCTATTGCATGCTCCAGAATATGACTTGTATAGAGTATGATTAATATTATGCTATGCTATATTTATTTGAATAATGTGGTTAATGTCTGAATGCATTGTTATGCTTTAGCCTTGGAGCTCATTGTATTATGTTAAATGTAATTTGGACTATGCATGGTTTATGCTTAGTATCTTCACCTAATGCATGTTTAGGATTATGTTTTGATAATCATTGGTATGATAGTGTTTCTATACCTGATTCTTGGCATGTTTTAGAACAGTGTTTAAATGTTAGGTATATTGACTGTCTTATGTTTTGCAATGGGAATGTATGAGATATGACCAACCCTATGAGCATATTTATATGTCTATTGTACTTTGATTTATGCATGATGTATATATTTATATATATATTTATGCGTTGTGCGATTCGAAATGTGTATTGTTTTATGCATGACCTGCGAGAGTCAGTCTAGTGGATAGTTAGGCATGCCTAATAGAGCCTTCAGTAGCTGCAGCGCCCTTTGAACGTTTGGACCCTGATCAGGTCCCCCGATTGGTTCCTCGCGAACCCCCCCCCCTCAGTACGGATCCTCGTGATCCTTTTTAATGAATTTGGATCGGATTAAGATCCCCCATCAGTAAAATGCTTTTGTGATAAATAAAATGGTTTTCGATTCGTACCCGTAAGGTACCCTTTGGCCGACTTGTACCCGTAAGGTACTAATCAGTTCAGTACACTCGTTATCCACTATTGTGAGTCAGCAGGTGCTTTGATGGTTTGTTTTATATTGCTTTGAAATAGTTATCAGAATGTGATAACCGATTGATTATGATAAGGAATTTCAGAAATCAGTTTATATGTATATGAATGTGACTATGGGCTTCAGAATGTATGTCTGGATTAAGTAAGCATGAGTTTATATCTAACATGATTATCCGTACTTGTCATGTGATTTGTTGTAAGTTTCAGAATGCTTTGATTATGATGCGACTAGAGTATTTATGTATGTGACTTAAACATGTTTTGTTAATTATTAGCATGTGAACCGAAGCAGTGGTGATGTTAAGTATGTGATGTTTAACTGTACTTTCTGCATGATGATATGAATGTAATACTAATTGATTATGCCTTCAATCTCCGCTATCAGAGTGTTTTTGCATGATGCTTAATATATTAGAGTTGCGCAGCGGTATTGTGATGCTCTAAATGTTATCCTTTGGATATTTGATTAGTGTATGTGTTTGGCATGTCTAAGGATGTTCAATAGCTAGCACTCTCAACATGATGATTGGGTTGTCAGTTCCTGCATAGGTACTTAGTTATGTCAATTTGCTTGTGTAAAGCTTTTGTGGCTCCGCACGGTAAGATGTTATTATTTGATACCCATGTAGGTTTATGCATGTAATATAGTATGTAGTTCAGCATGATGATGCTTGTATCGTGTATTGTGTTATGTCTGTTTTGGCCTGTTCTTGACATAAGTATATGTTATGGTTATGAGTTATCGAATGAATGCCTTTACTATGCCAGCATGATCATATTGGTTATGAATATCCACATTTGTCATTTGAATGTGTTATGCCTCGTCGACCATTGTGAATGGCCGTCCATATTCTTGTATGTTCTCCCCACTAAGCGTTATCGCTTTGCACGGATTTCCTTTCCGTGCAGGTGGCAGGTTTGGTTCTGTTCGAGTCGCGCTTCTGCAGGGTCGGCCACGTAGGAGTTAGAAGTTCTGTATTTTTGTTCAGCTTCTGTAATTCAGCTTTTGTAATTTAGGTAGTATTGTATATGTAATTAGTTATGTTTCGTTCTTGAGTTTTCTTGTGGGAATGTAATAGTTAGTATGTTTTATGTTTAATTATTCCTTTGTTTTATTATTTCGATTATGCTTCCGTTGAATGGTTATATGTATGCTTCTGTGTATGCTTTTTCTTAGTGCCTGCGTGTGCGTGAGTCATTGCATGTTCAGTCTGTACAGCGAGGTAAGTCAAGGTAAGTTTTTAATTAACCCATATTCCTGTATGCATGTTATGTATGAATGTATGCTTCCGTGTTATGCGTGTGTATATCTGTATATGTGAGCGTCGTGTAGCGCGTCCGTCGGCGTCCTTCCAACGGGGATGGCGATGGGGGTGTCACACATTTCACCCATACAACAAAATCAACAATAGGAAAATTAGTAATAATTCTGAAATCAACCAAATAAGCATGAAAATAAGGGGAACATGAAATAACATTAACACACAAGTAGCAAGTACAATGCGTCATGCTAAACACATTGATTTAGATATGCAAACAACTCGTATGCAAAAGGAAATTAATAAAATAATCATGCAAGAGTATGATAATAACAAAAATAGTGATAAGAAACCATGCAATAACACCACACGAACATACTGATAATGAGAATAAAAACACCAGAAATAATAATGATAATATTAACCATAATGACAACAATAGCAACGGTGATAATAATAATAATAACAACACCAACAACAACAACAACAACAACAACAACAACAACAACAATAATAATAATAATAATAATAATAATAATAATAATAATAATAATGTTAACAGTAAAAACAATAGCATTAACAATAATAATAATAATAATAATAATCATGTCAAAACAATAAAGATAACATTAACAATAATGATAATAATAATAATAATAATAATAATAATAATAAAAATAATAATAATAATCATCATCATCATCATAATAATAATAATAATAATAATAATAATAATAGTAAAAATAGAGGCAACGTTAACAGTAAAGACAACAATATTAATAACAATAATGATAAACAAAATGAAGCGAAATGATGAAAATGGATCCAAGAATCTTTACCCTCATATTTCAATGATATAGAAGCAAGATGTTTGAATCCAACTTCCCTTGTTAAAGTTTAAAATAGATTCGAAATAACTCAAAAAAACTCAAACGAAAACAAATGATTTTTTGATTTTGTTGTTTGATGATAAACCCAAGGTAAGGGAATGGATTTCCCTATCTTAAGCTAAGCTCGAACTCCAAATATTTTTCTGGGTTCCAGAAAGTTAAAGGAAGAGATTTTAAAGAACTGAAAGATTTTTCTCCTCTCCAGAACCCTCTCTCTCATTTTCTCTTTTTTTTTTCTCCCCTAAAACTCCCCCTTTTCCAAATGAAAAGTCTTTCTTCTTTATTTTCCCCTTTTTTCTCAAAAGGGGAAAGGACAAAACCCCCTTTCCATTGCTCTTCCCCCAAAAATCCTTGAAAATTGCAAAAAACGGTCTTTAAAATCTGTCCAAGACAAGATTTTATAGGTGGGAAAGGGACAGGAGGGAGACTAGTTGTGAATGGGTGGCCGCACATCGCGTGCCCAGGTGCGGCCATTGCTCGCTGGGAGCACGTCGCACGCCCCAAGTGCGGGCAACACCCGCTGGGCGAATGCCATGCACCCCATGTGCGGGCATCGCCTATTGGGCGCACATTGTGCAGTCATACGCCCCATATCCGGGCAACTCCCGCTGGGCGTACATCATGCGCCTCATGTACGGGCGTCGCCCGCTGAGGCGTGCCTCGCGCGCCCAGGTGCAGCTGACACCCTCTGGGCGCGTCCAAGCACCGGCGTATGTCGCACCCACGGGGCGGCCTTCCGCCGCACGCGAAACCCCAAAATAAAAACCATTCCTCCCAAAAATAAAAAATAAAATTAAAAATAAAAACAAAAAACACAACAAAACAAAAATAAATACAAGTAAATAAAATTTAAAAGTATTTTGTTACGGATATAAGAACTTGACAAAGGGGAATGATCGATTCTCACTTTATCGCCGATAAATCAGTCATGATTTTCATCATTGGGCAATCCTAAATTTTGACTGCCTCAGGACCCGGTGTCTATAATTTCTAGGACATATTGTTTCCTCTGAAGGTATCCGAGTGGATCCATCTACAGTGGAGGCGATAGTAAATCGGAAGCCACCTCGGAATGTACCGAAAGTAAGAAGCTTTCTATGTTTAGCTTGGTACTACAGACGTTTTGTGAAGGGATTTTCGTTCATTGCTTCACCTTTGTCTAAGTTGCTTTGAAAGGAAGTTGAGTTTGAGTGGACTGATAAGTGCCAAGTCAGTTTTGATTAATTAAAGAGAATGTTAGTCGAAGCTCTTGTACTTACTCAACCCATTTCGGGTAAAGAGTATACCATGTACAGTAATGCATCAGGTATTGGACTTGGTTGTGTTCTGATGCAGGGTGGGAAGGTGATAGCATATGCATCTAGGCAGTTGAAGCCTCACGAGTGGAATTACCCGACGCGTGATAAGTTACAATTATACTAATAGTTTACATTAATTCTTGGCATAATTATGTGTTTTATTTATTTAATTTTAATATTAATTAATTAGTTTTTGTCATTTTATTAGTTTTCAGTGTTTTTATCATTTTTAATAAATTTTGGGATGTTTTCAGGTGTTTTGTTTTAATCCGAAGCTAATTGGAGGTTCGGGATTGATTTTAGAAGCAATTTTGGAAGGAAGGCAGATTTTGCCTAAAGCACAGCTGTGCTTTCTAATGAAGCGCGCATCAGTGAGGACAACCGACGACACAACTATTCTTCCTCGCAAAGCACAGCTGTGTTCCGCAACAAGAGGCGTGCGCACCCGGAGCGACAATGTGCATAGCCTCGCCCACAGCACAGCTGTGTTTCTGCGTGAAACACAGCTGGGTCGCAAGGATCACATGATGCCCTAGCCAAAGACACAGCTGTGCTTCTCAAAGCACAGCTGTGCTTTTCTTCAAACATTAAAAAGAATGCCGCTTCATCACCAAAGGGGAGGAGACTTAGATTTTTATTTTTTCTTAGTTTTCCAGCAGTCTTTTATTTTTATTTTAGGTTTTAATTTTCATTTTAAAATTCTGTTTTAGATAGATTTAATTTTAAATTGCAATTTTGTTCTTAATCAATTTAGATTAGTTTTAGTTTAAATTTATATTTTTGGGATTCAAGGAGATTCCAAAGGGGATGAATAAGAGCTTCAAGATTTATTTTCTCTTTCTTCAAGGGTTTATTCTAAACTTTAATTTTTCATATATTATGTTTATATTCTTGATGTCAAAATAGTTATTCATGCTTAGGAGTTCTTGAATCATATTTGTATTTTGGATATTTGGATTTAATGAATATTTTCATGATTTCTTTTATTTCTCTTGTTATATTTTCTGCAATTATAATGATTATTAGGTTTGATCATGATTTAGTCCGGAATGATGATTGAGTTCAAATTTAATTTGTGTTATAATTTATTTATACTCAGTTTTTATCATTTTTGCTATGTCTTTTGGACTGCTCTGGAATGGGAATCTAAAAGTGCAGGATTTTATGGTTTAAGACTAGAGTGGGGTGTGAGGAATAGATGGGTTTTGGGTTGTTTGGCTCCGGAATGGGAAAGCAAACCGAATCTAGGACTTTAGACCCGTGCTTAGGCTAGTTGTATGGCTTGCTCCGGAATGGGACGCTTGGATTTAGTTGGGTTGTCCAGAATTTCATATTTATATTGTTTTACCAATTTTAAATTACATTTATGAGGATAGAATTTCCTAAGCATTTAATTTCATCCTTGAGTAATTTCTTGATGAACAATTTTATATTTAATTGTTACTTTATTTTCTTGCTTAGCTTTGTTTTCTCCACCAAACAAACTAGGGACATCTCATATTCACTCTTCTATAGATATTTAACGTGACAATCCTTTTTCCCTTAGGTACGATAACTCGGGGTCCTAACTATACCCCACTTTATTACTTGTCGATTCAGTACACTTGCTGAACACCGATCGAGTTTTTAGCGCCGTTGCCGGGGATAAACGGTGTTGTTTGTTTTATATTTTTAGTTGAGTTAGTTTGAGATTTTGAATTTTTGTTGTTCTTTGTTTTAATTTGGTGTTTATCTTTACAGAAAAATTTTGAGGTCTTTTCAAAATGATACAAGATAGTGTTCAAGATTATGAGTTGGTCCTTTTGCGAGCTCAAGTAAATGATATGAGAAGGGAGATGCAAGAGTTACAACAATTGTATTCAACTTCACCAGTCACCTATTCACCATCCTTTGAAGATCCTTACTCTTCATGGGTATCACAAGAGTCTAACGTTGCCCAAATCAAAAGTCTTCTAGACTACATATATTACAGAGAGAAGCAATTTTATACGGACAAAGGAGAGTTGCAGGCTACAATCAACTATCAAGAGGAGAGGATCAAGGCTCAAGGGGATCTATTAAAGAATCAAGCATTGGAGATCCAAAATTTGGAATCCAAGTTGGAGTTTTTAATTGTCTCTTCGAGTGATCAAAAAGATGGTAGTGAATTAAGTCATGCACCTATAGAGATTAACGAGAATATTGAAATTTTTGAGGATGGGTTGCATGAAGAAGAAAAGGAGCCAATTATTGTTGAAGATAAATCTTGTGTTTCTTTGGAAACTAATTTCAGTTTTTCTGTGCAGGATGGTGCACCAAACGAGCAAGAGTTCTGCGATTCTCAAATGGAAGCACTGGATTCAGTCCATTTGAAGAGTTTATTTGGGCTGGAAGAGCCGGTGGAGTTCGTTTATAGTGAACCCAAGGTGGAGTCATACTTCATCCTTGTGGCTTTCGATGATTTTCTCTTACTGACGGGGGAAAATGAGGACCAAAAATCGAAAAGACCA
Source organism: Excoecaria cochinchinensis (assembly GCA_947683425.1). Taxonomy (NCBI): domain Eukaryota; kingdom Viridiplantae; phylum Streptophyta; class Magnoliopsida; order Malpighiales; family Euphorbiaceae; genus Excoecaria; species Excoecaria cochinchinensis. The sequence goes on from CANTUQ010000245.1 coordinate 395,981, forward strand.
TTATTTGGTTCACAAGCTCGTCCACCCGAGAGTAACATGAGTCGAGCTGGGACTCATTATACTAGAACTTTTCTTCTTAACCCTTTCTATTTAATTATATGTCATTTATATGTGTTTTTGTGTTTTATGTTTTTAATTTTTAATGGTTTATTTTTGAGTCTTTTTGAAAAAAAAATATATTTATTATTATTTATTTTTATATAAAATAATTTTCCTTAAATTTTTGTTGTGTTAGAAAGTTAATTTATTATTTTTAATGTTTAATTTGTTGATTTTTAAGTTTTGGTTTTATTTGGTTTTGATTTATTTTATTGTTTTGGAAATTAAAAGAGGAGAAGTAATGGAATTTCAAATGAGCAGCAAGAAGTGAAAATTAGAGATTCAGGGGCAGTAGCATTTAACAGCTATCTCACGGTGACAATTAAAATTGTTGTCACCGTGAGATGTGGTTTATCAAGACAGTAGCGCCAGGTAAAATGCGAAAACACAGCTGTGCTTTTTAAAAGCACAGCTGTGCTTTCATTTAAAAAGCACGCCGAAACGCAGCACTGTGTAAAACACGGTTGTGCTTCTTTCAAAAGCACAGCTGTGCTTTTTGCACAGCCCCTCTTAAAACACGCCTGTGCTCGTTTTGCTCCTCTCTTTTCTTTTCTCTTCTGTTTTCCCCCTGTTCGGCAATTTAAAATATTCTTTCAATTTCTCTTCGATCTTCATTTGCAATCCAAGCTTTTAGCAGGTAATTTTAATTTAATTGTTAATTCTGAGCTATAATTAGTAATATATTCTCATTTTTTGTTTAATTTTCGCTTTTCCCTCGAATTCTTGCCCGATATTGATTTTTTCCCATTTTGCATAAGTTCTAGATTTCTGCTTGAGTTCGAGTTAGATTGAACTGAGCCCTTCCTTCAATTCGCGGTTTTCAAATTTTTAACTTTAGCATTCCAGTAATTTTTGCAAGCTACAGGTATGTATATTTCCCCCATCTCTGTTCTAAATGTTACTGTGTAAATGTGCATTTGCTTTTACTCAATTTCTCTAGGATTTCGATATTTATTTTTGATTACGTGAATTGTGCTGCTTGTCTTGTGCGTTTGTACAGATTTTTGGGTGTTGGGGTTATTAAATTTGCACACAAATCCAGTTTATATTCATGCACACCAGCTGTTAGCTTAAATGCCTCAATGGATGTTCAAAGAAAAATTTTGTGCTTTTATTTGATCTGTACAACAGTTTTTGTGCATGAATTCTTATAGAAATTGTTAATGTGAACTATGAGGTTTATGTTAGAGCTGGATGGCATGAACTTTGTGCTTATATGTCATGAAAATTTGTTACTTGTAGCACTATTGGAGCTGATTTAAATGGCTATTGTGATGAGAGTCTGGCCAACTTTTAATGGAGCACTGTGTTTAGGAATTATCGGTTTTTAGAGCTTAATTTTTATGTCATTCTTTTCTAGGTGTTGAGGCTGCGATGTTGACTGGATTTCGGGCTTACTTTTCAATTATCTAGCTTGCATTTATTCTTTAATTGGTCAATTGAAAGGGAGAATCAGGGACGATGGGATTTTGAACTTCAATTGGGGAAATTAGATGTTTCATTGTATTGATTTATTTGAGCATAGCAATGGATGGGGAGATGTTGTAAGTTTAATTGTAAATTACTTGAGATCATGCTTGGTGATTGTATTGTGTGATATTGTTGTTGCTGCTTTTAACTTTTTAATTTAGATGCAATTAATATTGTGCTTGATTATTATGAGACAATTGCATGTTTGCTAGTTCCCGACTTGATGGGATTAGGATTAGTTGTAATGGATGCCAATTTTTCAAATTCTTATTTACATGCAACTTTGAATATTTCCTACATATTTTTGCTATAAATAGAGCATTGATTAAGCAAACTGTACATTGTTCTCCATTATTCTCCATTAAATTGCATTTATTTTTTTTCTTGGCAATTGCATTTCAATGATGAATTACTTGTGCGTATTTTATTCTCCACCTTGTGCTTTTCATCTTTAATTTCTTTAAATTCTACTTTGTACAATCTTCCAATTTTTACTATTTTGTGCATAGAATTTGTACTTCAATATGTTTATACATTTGCCTTATGCTTAATGTTCTAATTTTTGCATCGTCATTAGCTAGAAAGTATATTTATTTTGTCCTCGATCCACAATAACCCATACCGAGGCGAGAGTAACTTTCCCAATGTTCTATTGGGTGGCGACTCCATGATACCTCCTTGTTGCCCAAAATAGACGCACTTGCGATTTATCGTAAGATGCCAACGGACCCGCAAACGCCCCAGTCGCCCACGTGCGGGCGGTCGAATGGGCAGCGCTCACCGGGGTCCGGCGCGCGTCACAGTGGCGACTCCACTGGGGACGTTTATGGTTCTAGATTTCGATTTGAAAATACCTCTTTTAACATTTATGATTAAAAGTTAATTCATAAGTTCGTTTTCTCTCAAATTTGCATTTGCATATCATTAGAGCCTTAGAATATGCTAGTTTGGTCCCTCTTCTAGCCCCGGTGCGTTCCTGAAGCACCTCCTCATTTTCACTCAATTTGGGGAAGTGTTAAGGATAATCACCAGCCCAAGCCACGTACCTCAATGGTATATTAAAATGGTGACCCGATCGGTCGCTACGCTCGTGATGAGCTAGACCCGTCGGCAGGGATCATGCTTGGGTAGCCTCAAAGAAACATCTCCCTTGTCCAAAGCTCATGTAATGGCTGTAGTCACTTTCCACAGGTAAAATGAACCTTAATCTCATGCTTGCTGTATAGATCCTTACGTATTGGATGAATCCAAATATCTCACTCGGTAACCTAGCCAAAGGCTATCATGCCCCGGTAGGGCCATGTCGAAATTTATGGACCGTCCGAATACGTGACGATCATTATCCATCCGCTTGTACATTAGCATAGGAGTGTTATGCTGCCGGTTTTTCGCCGCGCACCATACGCGTCCATTGGGTCCCTCGTTGACCCTTGGGCTAATCCCACCTAGGAAAGAGACTGCACGACCACGTGTGTGGGAGAGATAAGGGTGGAAGGACCTACTTGCTTGCTTGTGCTCTGTAAATGTTGCATATCATGATCATGCATTATACCTACATTTCATGCATCATTCTAACTTTTGTCCCTGCAGCCATCATAGATCTGCCCAGGTGGACTAGATCACCAACCGGGCGAGTGATCCGAGTTCTTACTCCTGAGCTGTCAGATAGAGAGGGTCTGCCGGAGATTTTATCAGAAGTCAGTGGCACAGTATCTCAGATGGCAAACTCACCTAGGGGGGAAGATGCCACCAGGGCCATGATTGCGGAAGAAGTGGGCCGCCGTTTCGAGGAATTCGAGGGCAGGATGATGAATATGTTGGCCGCCTTGACACAGCAAAACGCTTAGCCGAATGCTCCCCAGAATCCTCCTCCTCCTCCTCCAGTGAGACAGAATGAGCCTGAAGAAGAAAGGGTTGAAAGGCGAGAGGAGCCCGTTAGGCCGCTGCCGGAAGAGTTAAGATCAGTGGCTTCGGGAGAGCTGAGAAGAAGGCCAGTATTGAGAATTGATGATGATAGAGATATCGAGGATGATAGGTTGAGCATGGCATCTGAGAAGGGGAAGGCGCCTCAGGCTGATGACTTTATTCTAAAGAAGATGGAAGAGAGGTTCGAGGCTATGGCTCGTATGATAGGCAGAGCTCACGGGATGAATCCGGAGGATAGGGAGTTGGACGGAGAGGACCCGATCCCTTATAACTTCAAGATGCCGGATGTGCCGAAGTTCGATGGTACTTTTGATCCCACCGCACATGTGAAGCAGTATTCTCTGCTCATGAAGGGGACCACATTGTCCAAGAAGCAGAAAGTAGAATACTTTTGTCTGAGTCTAACCTCTCATGCCATAGATTGGTATCACGGCCTTGACCGCCGCACTAAAGAAGATTGGGATCTGCTCACTGAGGAGTTTCTGAAACAGTACGACTGTAATACCAGAATGGAGGTGACTCTGAAAGATCTTGAGCTACTCCAACAGAAGGCCGGGGAATCCTTCCATGAGTACCTTACCCGATGGCGGAACCAAGTAATGGAGATGCGCCGAAAGCCTGATACCCAAGATCAGATTCGTCTTTTCATTAAGAACGCGAGCCCGTACTTGAAGGAGGGATTGAGGATGAAGGGGTTAAAGGACTGGGAGTCTCTCAAAGATATAGCCATCGAAGCAGAAGGGGAATTTTTAACCCGAAAAGCTAACAATGATAATTTTGCCAAAAGGGCTAACCCCGGTCAAGGAGCCAGTAGGCCGGCAGGTCCCAGTAACAGCACTAGAAGAATGGGTGAAGTGTCTGCTACTGAGGTAGCCACCCAGAGGAAGTTTTCGAACTTGGGGAGACCATTATCCTGGGTCTTGAAGAGACTGATGAAGGAGGGAAAATTGCGTCCTCTAACTCCTAGGCCAGCTTTGACACAAGGGAAACTGGGACATGAGGACAACGAATTCTGTGCATTCCACCAGCACTCAGGCCATATCACTAATAAATGCAAAGCGCTTCGGCACTCTATTCAAGACTTTATCGATAGCAAGCAGATCTCTGACCCCGAGAAGAGAGAAGCTGAGAAGAAGCCTGGTTATAATGCCGTACCCCCACCTGTGTTTATGATCCAATCTAGCCTGCCAGAGTGGTACGTGCTACAAGATCTGTATGGGAATGAGGAGTCTGCTGTTGGTAATTCCGGGGATGGGAAGGAGAAAGCAGTTGTGGCGACTCTTGATTGCTGGTCTAGCAGTGAGAGCGGTGGAGAAGCCAAGGATGAAGAAGGATTGAACCATGATCTGTGGGGCTCCGATGGAGAAGAGGGAGAGATAAGCGCTGTCACTAGAAGTGGAAGAGTGATCCCCGAGATTGCAAAGCTACCTGAGCCGGTACAGCCATTGGCAGAGAAAGAGCCAGAGGTGGAACAGATTATAAGGCAATTGAAGAAAACCGCAGCTCATATATCCATTTGGGATTTGTTGAGGCAATCCCCCTCTCACAGACAGAAGGTAGTAGAGGCTTTGGTTGAGGCCACAGTCGCCACCACGATTTCCCCGTCAGAACTTTTGGGTTTAAGCAATGGAGGATCCGAGGAGAGGTTGATCTTTTCCGACGCTGACTTACCGGCAGAAGGACGCAATCATAACCGACCTTTATACATTAAAGCGCAGATTAGCGGCAAGCACACTGCTTGCGTTATGGTGGACGATGGGTCTTCTATCAACGTGTGCCCTTTGATAGCTTTGCAAGCTTTTGGCTTAAGCGAGGATATGCTCAGCGGATCCGATCTGACTATCACGGCCTACGATAACTCGAGAAGGCAAGCCTCATGAACCTTCAAGACTTTGGTCAAGACAGGACCTATCGAAGTGGAAGTTGAATTTGTAGTTCTGCCCATTCCTGCTAACTTCTCGGCTTTGCTAGGGAGACCCTGGTTTCATAGATTAGGAGGAGTACCATCCACACTGCATCAGATGATAAAATTCCCGCACGAAGGGGAGGTGGTGACTATCAAGGCGGCCAGGGAAAACCAGGTCTCAGCGCTAGAAATTGCCAATCAGCCATTCAGTGGTTTCCATGTATCTATGATAAAGGAAGAGCACGGATCAGGAGATAGCCCGGCTGTGGTTAGTATGATGAAGAAGATGCACTATCTTCCTGGGGCTGGATTGGGTAGAAGCTCTCAAGGGCTGCAGACCGCAATCACCACTCGAGGGCAGAAGAACCGGAAAGGTCTGGGGTACAGAGGTGGCTTCGGCAAGAAGAGGGTAACAGACAGGATCCCCCGCATTTCAGAAAGCTTTGTCCCCGCATCCTCAGTATGTGCTTATATTGGTGAAGATGAACCGCAGTGGGTAGATGGGAGGATTGTCCCTGGCTTTGAGATCTTTAATGATGTGTATGACTGGCATGTCGGGTTTGTCAAGACCGCTGAAGACTTTTGGGATGAAGAAGTCATGACTCGGGGTATCACTTGGGACAAGTGCGAGCTTGAGGAGGTCGTTACTGAAAAGATGGTAGCTGCCAGGCTGAAAGGAAAAGGGAAGATAGCAGATTTAGAGCTGGAAATGGAGGATTTGAAAATTTCTTTCGACGTGCCTGAAGGGCCTCGCTAAATCAGAAAGTCAGTAAGCAAGCTGCAACAGCGTCAACCTCGGGAGCGGCAGAAGAAGACTCTAGCCTAGATTGTCTTTTTATTCCAGAACTCTTTTATGATGTAAATGATAACAATAATATTATCAATAAGATGAACAATTTCACTTATTTGTGCGATGTTTCTGATGATTTCAACATGCATGAACATGATCATATTCCATCAATTTTTGACATTGACTCTACTGGCACAATGCCTTTCAATCTTGGAACTTCGGAAAATCCGAGAGAAATTCTAATAGCATCAAACATAACTCCTGAGGAGAGAAAAAATTTTGAGAGAATAATAACAAAACATGAAAAAGTCTTTGCCTGGACCTACGAGGACATGCCGGGGATTGACCGAGCCGTGGCGGAGCATGCCATCCCGACTTACCCAGATTGCAAGCCTGTGAAGCAGAAGTTGAGAAGGCTAAGACCAGAATGGGCTGACAAGGTTAAGGAGGAAATCCGACAGCAGATCGAAGCTAAGTTTCTTGTGGAAGTCCAGTATCCTACTTGGCTGGCGAATGTGGTTCCTGTGGCTAAGAAGAACGGAAAGGTCAGGGTGTGTGTGGATTATAGAGATCTTAACAAAGCTTGCCCTAAAGATGATTTTCCACTACCCCATATTGATGTATTGATAGACAGTGCCGCCAATTGCGCGATGTACAGCTTTGGGGATGGATATGTGGGCTACAACCAGATCCTGAACAAGATAGCTGACCGGGTTAAGACTGCCTTCATCACAGAGTGGGGTACCTATGCCTATCGGGTTATGCCTTTCGGCCTGAAGAATGCGGGGGCCACATACCAGAGGATGGCAACCAAGATCCTAAGTGACCTGATTCATAAAGAAGTGGAGGTGTATGTCGATGATATGATGGTCAAATCAGCCACCCGAGAGGGACAGTTTGAAGCTCTAGAGAAGTTCTTCTCCAGGATCGATAAGTATAATCTGTGACTTAATCCCAAGAAGTGCATTTTCGGGGTGACTTCAGGAAAGCTGTTGGGACATGTCGTCAGTCAGAGGGGGATAGAAATTGACCCCGATAAGGTGAAAGCTATCAGAGAGATGCCTGTGCCACAGAAGGAGAAAGATGTAAGGAGTTTCCTGGGCAAACTGCAATATGTTAGCCGGTTTATTGCAAAGCTCACTTCGATATGCGAACCTGTTTTTAAGCTGCTTAGAAAGAACCAACCCGTAGTCTGGAATGAAGACTGTCAGAGAGCCTTTGATAATATCAAGGAGTACCTGTTAAATCCGCCAGTACTAAGAACTCCGCAACCTGTTAAACCGCTTATTCTGTACCTGGCAGTAGAAGACGGTTCAGTGGGCGCCATGATGGCTCAAGAGGATGAATTTGGGGTGGAGTTTGCAGTTTATTACCTCAGCAAGAAGTTTCTGGCTTACGAAATAAAATATGCTGAAGTGGAGAAGATCTGCCTTGCAGTGATTTGGGCGTCAAAGAAGCTAAGACATTACTTCCACTCATACAAGGTTCAGGCTGTAGCCAAGCAGAATCCTTTAAGATATTTGCAGGAGGCGCCATCTTTGCTTGGAAAGATGGGGAGGTGGCTGCTCTTGCTACAAGAGTTTGATGTGCAATACATCACCCGCAAGACTATTAAGGGGCGAGCTGTAGCCGAATTCCTTGCTGAACATCCTATCCAAGGGGACACCCTCGAATTTACCTTTCCTGACGAGAGCATAGGCACGATTTCTGTTCAAGGATGGCAGTTGCATTTTGACGGGGCGGTAAACAACAAAGGAGCCGGAGTCGGAATCATCCTGATAACCCCAGATAATGAGAAACTTCCTCTTGCTAGGAAACTGAGATACAAAGCAACCAACAATGAAGCTGAGTATGAAGCATGCACTTTCGGGTTAGAAGCTTTGGCTGTGTTGGGGGCAAGAAACGTAGAGGTATTTGGTGACTCGTCCTTGGTAATAAACCAGATCCGAGGTGAGTGGGCTGTTAAGGAAGAACGACTGGTCCCCTATGTTCAATATCTGAAAGGGATGTGTGGGCAGTTTGAGACTTGCACTTTCCACTTTGTGCCCAGAGATGAGAACCGTTTGGCTGATGCGTTGGCAATCTTAGTGTCAATGTGGGATAACCCTGAAGGAGTGGCCATGAAACCAGTGCTAATTTCGAGCTCTGATAAGCCCAGTTTTGAAACCGAGCCTGTAATGGAACTAGAGGCATCAAATGGGAAGCCATGGTACTTTGATATCATGAATTACTTGGAAAGCGATAGATTTCCAGAAGAAGCCACTGAAAAAGACCAGAGGATGATACGTAAGTTATCTACTCAGTTCATATCATTGGAAGGGGTGCTGTACAAAAGACGGTCAGATGGGATTCAGCTCAGATGCTTGAATGAAAGAGAAGCGTGCAAGATAATGGAAGAAACCCATGCAGGGGTCTGCGGGGCCCACATGAATGGTTTGACCTTGGCCAAGAAGATAATGAGGCAAGGCTTTTATTGGCTTACGATGGACACTGATTGTTCAAAGTATGTCAAGCAATGTCAGTTATGGCAACAGTACGCGGATCTGAGGCACCTGCCGGTATCAGAGCTACATAACCTAACGTCACCTTGGCCGTTTGCTGCTTGGGGGATAGATATCATTGGAGAGATTCGCCCTACGGCGTCCAATGGGCACAGATATATCATTGTCGCAATCAACTACTTCACCAAATGGGTCGAGGCAGAATCTTTCAAGAAAATTGACGCAAGGGATATGGCCAGGTTCATAGAGAGGAACTTGATCTGCAGATATGGTCTCCCTCACCACATAGTATCTGATAATGGAGTGCAGTTTATGGGAGAGACCAGAAAACTTCTTGAGAAATATGGTGTTGAGCATCATAAGTCCTCTCCTTACCGACCGCAAGCGAATGGAGCAGTAGAAGCCGCCAATAAGAATGTGAAGAAGATCTTATCCAAGATGGTCCAAACCTACAAAGACTGGGCTGAAAAGTTACCCTTCGCCCTGTGGGGATACAAAACGACAGTAAGATCATTTAGAGGCGCTACACCATTTTCCCTGGTATACGGAACAGAAGCAGTATTGCCGGTAGAGATAGAGCTTAAATCACTAAGGGTGGTCATGGAGGCCCAAATCCCGGAAGCCGAATGGGCGCAGCAGAGATTGCAACACTTGAACTTACTGGATGAGAGTAGGCTGAAAGCTTATTATCACAATCAGATATATCAGAAGAGATTAGCGAGAACTTTCGGAAAGAAGGTGAGGAAGCACCCGCTGAAAGAGGGGGACTTGGTGTTCAAACAGATGAGGCCAGGAATACCAGACATAAGGGGGAAATTCAGACCTACCTGTGAAGGGCCGTATATCCTTAAGAAGCTGTTGTCCAGAGGGGCTGCAATCTTGTCAGACAGCGATGGGAACAAATTCAAAGAGCCGGTCAATGTCGACAGACTCAAAAGGTTCCACGGCTAAAGACCAAAATAAAAAAGAAGAGAATAAAATGCCCTGCAAGTCGAAAACCGAAAAAAGGCGGCTATGCTAAAATTGGGCGCCTCGACAGGGTGAAAACCGAAAAAAGGCATCCTGTGCAAAAATTAGAGGCATGAGAGAGAATGTCCGATCGTGAAAACCCGAGAGGGCCGATCGGTAACAGGAGTTGATGCTGTTAAAATTTGGTTTCATGTATTGATAGTGCATAAGCAGCTGAGTAAATGCCAAAACTGATCATGTATGCTGAAATTATCTAGAAATGCACACAAAACTCGTGAAAGGGATGAATATTATTCTTTTCACTTTTGTCATTTTCTAGTTCTGCATTAAAAAGAAATGTAGCACAAAAAATACACATATAGGCTAAGCTAGGTCCTGCTGCTGCTCTCGCCGATCAGATGCTTGAGCCCTCGAGTCCTATTATCAGAGGCTGGGCTGAGGATCCACTTCTTGTACCCGCGGGTTGAGGACGCTGAATGGTTGCCAAACCTCGGGATTACGGTCTTCACAGGTAATCTACCCCATAGCTCATGATACCGGGAGGCAAATGCGACCGAGAGATCTCCTCCTCGGAAAGACAGAGGAACCCTCACTATATCCTGGGTCATCCCAAGCTGTCGTGTACATCGTAAGGTGATGCAGAAGGTGGCCTGGCAGAGGCCGCAGAGGGGAACGCAACCCGATGACCCATCAGTGACCGCATGAGACAGCGGGAGCCAGGCGGATGTAAAACTGATATCGTCATCTGACAGCTCGCCAATTTGGTAATACCTTCACCAGCCGTGGCACAACCATACAATCGCCTGCGAGGCAAGAAATGGCTCGGCGAATACTGCGGAGTGACTCGAGGGGGTGGTTCAGACAGCATCTTCAGTTTTACCTGTAGCCAGATCTGTGAAAAAAAAAATAAAATAAAAAAAAGCCGCTGGAGTAAGTAGGGTTTGCTTCAGGCAAAAATAAGGCACAGGGTTGTGTGAAAATCCGAAAGGACGCACCTCCCGCAAAGAAAAGCTAGTGTGAAAATCCATAAGGGACGCACTACCTTTAAAATAATGACGTACCTGGAGTAATAAGGGGCTACCGGTAAAGGTTGTAGTGGACCCAGAGCTCACAGCATCCAGACCCAAGATGGTTTCGGCCAAGACAATTGGTAGAGGTGACAATCCCAGATGAAAGTCGCTCAGAACCCCAAACAGACGGAAGTCACCTGTCAAGCCTCCTGGAGCAACAGTAAGGAAGTTCACCATGCAGAATAGGAACGTGATGCTTACCCGATAGGTGGGGATGTCGGTGAACTGATCTAGGGCCTCGATCAGTGGCTCTAGAGCAAAGGAGGAACTCAGAGGGATCAGCTGGTTGGCCTCCGAGGGGGATATGCCCAGAGCCAAGGCCACGTCCCGGGTCTGAAGTAGGCCGCAGCGGGGGATGCAATGTCACACCCCACAAGTGGCTTATTTGGAAATTAGAATTTTAATTGGACATTTAAGGGTAATTGGGTAATTTACTAATGAAAGAGGATTAGTTTGCAAAGAAATAAAAGTATTGTTATGGCAGATTTTATTTTAGTGAGTAAAAAGGAAATTAATAAGGATTTATTGGTAACAATGAGGGATCAGTTTGTAAAAGAGTAATAAGTGAGTTGAGGAGCCGTGCATGTGTGCCAGGTGGTGAGTGTGAGTGTGTGTATGTGTTGAGGGAAAAAGAAAGATTGAGAAAAGTTGAATTGGCTGGAAAACAGAAGATTGAAAAAGGTTTTCTTTTTCTTTTCTGGTTCTCTCTCACGTAAACCACACTCTGCCTTTTCTTCATTTTTCTGTTCTTTCTATCATCTGCATGTGTGTTTTCTTGTTGAGGAATTGAGGTCTGGATGTGTTAGTAGCTTCAGAAGATAAGAGAAAGGAGAAGGGAAAGGGTAAGATTGTAGATTGAAGAAGGAAATACAGTGGACGTTTTTAGGGACTTCAGTAACAGGTTTGGGAGTGTCTGTCCTTTCTCCTCTTTGGATCCTAATTGCTGTTGTGTTGTTAATGTTAGTTATATGCATCTGATCGTCAATTGCATGAGTAATGTGATGTGTATATATATGATTTCTGTAGAAAAGAAGGGTAATGAGTATGCAAATGAGATGGTGATACATGTATATACATGTGAAATTCTGGATTGTGCCTCTTTCTGGTTACATGCTGTGATTGTATAATAATGTGCATAATTTGAATGTATTTGCTATAAGTGTGCTCAGAAGACTTAAAGGTACGTATTTTGCATAATTATTGCATGAAAAATGGATTTAGTCAAACTGGGGGTTGAGTTTTGGTTGTACTCTGTTTTTCACGTTTTCTGGTTTTCTGTGTTTTTTTTGGAAATTCTGAAAAGTTGGATGAAGGAGATGAAGATGTGAGAGGAAGATCACGTGACGTGATGAGACATCACGCCGTGACCTCCCTCCTTTGGGAAGTCACGTGACGTGATGAAGCATCACGCCGTGACCTGCCTCTCTTGGCGAAGTCGCGACGTGATGGAGCATCACGCCTCGCGACCTCGCCTGCCCCTGTGTGTCACGAGATCGTGACTTCTCCCTCTCCTCTCACAGGCATCACGTGACGTGACTGGTGGTCACGCCGTGACTGCCTTGCGTTTTGCCTGGCGCTCGCGTGAAGCCTGTGTCACGCGACGTGATGAATGGTCACGGCGTGACCAGCCTTCCCCTGCTGCCCTGTTTTCCAAAATTGAAGTTTTAACTTCTGATCTAAAGAATTTTTGCATTACATGATAAATATTTGAATTAAAATCTGTATTGTGTTTTAATAATTGCTTAATATTGGGTTTTGTATACATGATTAATAATTAATATACATAATTTACATGTTTATAGTTTATTTAACAGGAACTTTTCAATATGAGCTATTTGTTCTTGTTACCTCCTGTAGTTAATATTTATATGTTTAAATGTTTCTGAATTTGATTATTATATAAGTATACATGATTTATAAGCTAGTATTTAATGAAATTCTCATGATTTGATATATGAATTGTTGAGTTGTATCAATTGAGCCTGAATAGTCATAGTAGTGGATAAGTAAGCGCTTACTTAGGTCAGAGTGTGTGTGCAGCTGCTATATGATAAAATGATATATGCGGGTCCGTTTGGATCCTTGTTTCGACCATGTTTGGTCTATATGGGAATAAAGCGAGACATTGGTCTCTATATGAAAAATACATGTTTGGGACTCATGTCTCTATATGCTTGGGATACTGTGTTCTATCAGTATCCAATTGACCGCATCCACTTCTAGAGAGTATTTTTGACTAGTCAGGCTAAATGTTTAAATGTGTTTCATATGTTGAGATGTTTATTGACAAGATTAAAGATATATGCTGTATATGAAATATAGTATAACTTTGTGTTTATATACCTTGAGTATGTATATATGTATTTGGAACGGTGAGAAATATGTAGATTTAATTTATATTCTAATAGTTAATCACTTGTAATGTATGTTTATGGTTGGGATGAGATTGTAGTGTTGTTGTAAATATTGTATATGCATTATTTTAGGCTAGTCAGGCTATGAGTTTAATTGTGTTGCATAAGATGAGATGCATTGTTAACATGATTACAAGTATATAGTGCACATGAATTCTTGCATAGCTTTAAATCGCACCTTGAATCTGTATACTTAGAATGATGAGAATTATGAATTGAATACTTGATTGCTGGTATTGTATATATATTTATGCATGTCAAGTAAGGAATTTGGAGATATGTTTATAGGTGATTTGATGCTTTTGATTTTGAATCATTGGATTATTGTATTGTTATATATACTGTATATGCACTTTGTTAGTTTGTTTTGTTTCTCCCCACTAAGCGTTATCGCTTAGCACGGGCTCTTTTCCCGTGCAGGTGGCGAGTTCGGTTCAGAGTCGGATATCTGCAGGTCGGCCGCTAGGAGTCTTTTGATTGAAGTTATTTGAAGTCTTCCGCTGTAATGTTTGTATTTGGCTCGTGTATAGCAAAGTAACTCCTTTGTAAATGAACCAATATTAGTCTTGTATATGTTTTTGCTTTCGAGCCTCTTTTTGTAAAAACGATATGGATACAATATATGTATAAGGACTTGTTATATGTTATATGTAAAAAAGATTTACTATTATATGATTAAAAGTTTCTTTAAATCTCATTTGATTTCTGTTCATACATGTGTATATGGATTTGTTTATATGTGTTTGCTCGCGTGGCACTCCGATATCCTTCCAACGGGGATGGCGGGGTGTTACAGCTTGGTATCAGAGCACTAGGTTAATTGGTTCGGGACTAGAAGGTGTAGAGTATAGGTTAATGTCATAGTTTGTCTAGAGTTGTGGCCTAATGCAGATGTCGTTTGTGTAAAGTATAGATGGAGTCAGACTCGCGTGAGAGCATAGACGAGGCAGTGGCAGATGTGAATTGATTAGAGTTCGAGGTGACACTCTGTATTCCTGTCAGCTATCTTCTTGAAATCATGTGCACATAAGCATAGTGAAACATGGGGATGGGAAAAGTGCATTATAGTAGCTTACATTGCATTTTCGCATCATCTCGCATACATAAATCATTACATGACCATTTCATCCGCATCCCTCATTTGTATGTAAACAGCATCATTGTATGCACTTCACTGAGAGAAGCTGACAGGATATACATCGAGTACTTGATGATTAGAAGAGGTATATGGATTAGAGTATAGTGTGTTAAGGAAAGTGTAGAGTGTACATGATTTGATAGTTGTATGGTATAAGTGATAGCGATTCAGAGATTTGTTTAAAGATTTACCTACAAGTGATTAGCGAGGAAATTTCGAGGACGAAATTTTCTTAAGGAGGAGAGAGTTGTCACACCCCACAAGTGGCTTATTTGGAAATTAGAATTTTAATTGGACATTTAAGGGTAATTGGGTAATTTACTAATGAAAGAGGATTAGTTTGCAAAGAAATAAAAGTATTGTTATGGCAGATTTTATTTTAGTGAGTAAAAAGGAAATTAATAAGGATTTATTGGTAACAATGAGGGATCAGTTTGTAAAAGAGTAATAAGTGAGTTGAGGAGCCGTGCATGTGTGCCAGGTGGTGAGTGTGAGTGTGTGTACGTGTTGAGGGAAAAAGAAAGATTGAGAAAAGTTGAATTGGCTGGAAAACAGAAGATTGAAAAAGGTTTTCTTTTTCTTTTCTGGTTCTCTCTCACGTAAACCACACTCTGCCTTTTCTTCATTTTTCTGTTCTTTCTATCATCTGCATGTGTGTTTTCTTGTTGAGGAATTGAGGTCTGGATGTGTTAGTAGCTTCAGAAGATAAGAGAAAGGAGAAGGGAAAGGGTAAGATTGTAGATTGAAGAAGGAAATACAGTGAACGTTTTTAGGGACTTCAGTAACAGGTTTGGGAGTGTCTGTCCTTTCTCCTCTTTGGATCCTAATTGCTGTTGTGTTGTTAATGTTAGTTATATGCATCTGATCGTCAATTGCATGAGTAATGTGATGTGTATATATATGATTTCTGTAGAAAAGAAGGGTAATGAGTATGCAAATGAGATGGTGATACATGTATATACATGTGAAATTCTGGATTGTGCCTCTTTCTGGTTACATGCTGTGATTGTATAATAATGTGCATAATTTGAATGTATTTGCTATAAGTGTGCTCAGAAGACTTAAAGGTACGTATTTTGCATAATTATTGCATGAAAAATGGATTTAGACAAACTGGGGGTTGAGTTTTTGTTTTACTCTGTTTTTCACGTTTTCTGGTTTTCTGTGTTTTTTTTGGAAATTCTGAAAAGTTGGATGAAGGAGATGAAGATGTGAGAGGAAGATCACGTGACGTGATGAGACATCACGCCGTGACCTCCCTCCTTTGGGAAGTCACGTGACGTGATGAAGCATCACGCCGTGACCTGCCTCTCTTGGCGAAGTCGCGACGTGATGGAGCATCACGCCTCGCGACCTCGCCTGCCCCTGTGTGTCACGAGATCGTGACTTCTCCCTCTCCTCTCACAGGCATCACGTGACGTGACTGGTGGTCACGCCGTGACTGCCTTGCGTTTTGCCTGGCGCTCGCGTGAAGCCTGTGTCACGCGACGTGATGAATGGTCACGACGTGACCAGCCTTCCCCTGCTGCCCTGTTTTCCAAAATTGAAGTTTTAACTTCTGATCTCAAGAATTTTTGCATTACATGATAAATATTTGAATTAAAATCTGTATTGTGTTTTAATAATTGCTTAATATTGGGTTTTGTATACATGATTAATAATTAATATACATAATTTACATGTTTATAGTTTATTTAACAGGAACTTTTCAATATGAGCTATTTGTTCTTGTTACCTCCTGTAGTTAATATTTATATGTTTAAATGTTTCTGAATTTGATTATTATATAAGTATACATGATTTATAAGCTAGTATTTAATGAAATTCTCATGATTTGATATATGAATTGTTGAGTTGTATCAATTGAGCCTGAATAGTCATAGTAGTGGATAAGTAAGCGCTTACTTAGGTCAGAGTGTGTGTGCAGCTGCTATATGATAAAATGATATATGCGGGTCCGTTTGGATCCTTGTTTCGACCATGTTTGGTCTATATGGGAATAAAGCGAGACATTGGTCTCTATATGAAAAATACATGTTTGGGACTCATGTCTCTATATGCTTGGGATACTGTGTTCTATCAGTATCCAATTGACCGCATCCACTTCTAGAGAGTATTTTTGACTAGTCAGGCTAAATGTTTAAATGTGTTTCATATGTTGAGATGTTTATTGACAAGATTAAAGATATATGCTGTATATGAAATATAGTATAACTTTGTGTTTATATACCTTGAGTATGTATATATGTATTTGGAACGGTGAGAAATATGTAGATTTAATTTATATTCTAATAGTTAATCACTTGTAATGTATGTTTATGGTTGGGATGAGATTGTAGTGTTGTTGTAAATATTGTATATGCATTATTTTAGGCTAGTCAGGCTATGAGTTTAATTGTGTTGCATAAGATGAGATGCATTGTTAACATGATTACAAGTATATAGTGCACATGAATTCTTGCATAGCTTTAAATCGCACCTTGAATCTGTATACTTAGAATGATGAGAATTATGAATTGAATACTTGATTGCTGGTATTGTATATATATTTATGCATGTCAAGTAAGGAATTTGGAGATATGTTTATAGGTGATTTGATGCTTTTGATTTTGAATCATTGGATTATTGTATTGTTATATATACTGTATATGCACTTTGTTAGTTTGTTTTGTTTCTCCCCACTAAGCGTTATCGCTTAGCACGGGCTCTTTTCCCGTGCAGGTGGCGAGTTCGGTTCAGAGTCGGATATCTGCAGGTCGGCCGCTAGGAGTCTTTTGATTGAAGTTATTTGAAGTCTTCCGCTGTAATGTTTGTATTTGGCTCGTGTATAGCAAAGTAACTCCTTTGTAAATGAACCAATATTAGTCTTGTATATGTTTTTGCTTTCGAGCCTCTTTTTGTAAAAACGATATGGATACAATATATGTATAAGGACTTGTTATATGTTATATGTAAAAAAGATTTACTATTATATGATTAAAAGTTTCTTTAAATCTCATTTGATTTCTGTTCATACATGTGTATATGGATTTGTTTATATGTGTTTGCTCGCGTGGCACTCCGGTATCCTTCCAACGGGGATGGCGGGGTGTTACAGCTTGGTATCAGAGCACTAGGTTAATTGGTTCGGGACTAGAAGGTGTAGAGTATAGGTTAATGTCATAGTTTGTCTAGAGTTGTGGCCTAATGCAGATGTCGTTTGTGTAAAGTATAGATGGAGTCAGACTCGCGTGAGAGCATAGACGAGGCAGTGGCAGATGTGAATTGATTAGAGTTCGAGGTGACACTCTGTATTCCTGTCAGCTATCTTCTTGAAATCATGTGCACATAAGCATAGTGAAACATGGGGATGGGAAAAGTGCATTATAGTAGCTTACATTGCATTTTCGCATCATCTCGCATACATAAATCATTACATGACCATTTCATCCGCATCCCTCATTTGTATGTAAACAGCATCATTGTATGCACTTCACTGAGAGAAGCTGACAGGATATACATCGAGTACTTGATGATTAGAAGAGGTATATGGATTAGAGTATAGTGTGTTAAGGAAAGTGTAGAGTGTACATGATTTGATAGTTGTATGGTATAAGTGATAGCGATTCAGAGATTTGTTTAAAGATTTACCTACAAGTGATTAGCGAGGAAATTTCGAGGACGAAATTTTCTTAAGGAGGAGAGAGTTGTCACACCCCACAAGTGGCTTATTTGGAAATTAGAATTTTAATTGGACATTTAAGGGTAATTGGGTAATTTACTAATGAAAGAGGATTAGTTTGCAAAGAAATAAAAGTATTGTTATGGCAGATTTTATTTTAGTGAGTAAAAAGGAAATTAATAAGGATTTATTGGTAACAATGAGGGATCAGTTTGTAAAAGAGTAATAAGTGAGTTGAGGAGCCGTGCATGTGTGCCAGGTGGTGAGTGTGAGTGTGTGTACGTGTTGAGGGAAAAAGAAAGATTGAGAAAAGTTGAATTGGCTGGAAAACAGAAGATTGAAAAAGGTTTTCTTTTTCTTTTCTGGTTCTCTCTCACGTAAACCACACTCTGCCTTTTCTTCATTTTTCTGTTCTTTCTATCATCTGCATGTGTGTTTTCTTGTTGAGGAATTGAGGTCTGGATGTGTTAGTAGCTTCAGAAGATAAGAGAAAGGAGAAGGGAAAGGGTAAGATTGTAGATTGAAGAAGGAAATACAGTGGACGTTTTTAGGGACTTCAGTAACAGGTTTGGGAGTGTCTGTCCTTTCTCCTCTTTGGATCCTAATTGCTGTTGTGTTGTTAATGTTAGTTATATGCATCTGATCGTCAATTGCATGAGTAATGTGATGTGTATATATATGATTTCTGTAGAAAAGAAGGGTAATGAGTATGCAAATGAGATGGTGATACATGTATATACATGTGAAATTCTGGATTGTGCCTCTTTCTGGTTACATGCTGTGATTGTATAATAATGTGCATAATTTGATTGTATTTGCTATAAGTGTGCTCAGAAGACTTAAAGGTACGTATTTTGCATAATTATTGCATGAAAAATGGATTTAGACAAACTGGGGGTTGAGTTTTTGTTTTACTCTGTTTTTCACGTTTTCTGGTTTTCTGTGTTTTTTTTGGAAATTCTGAAAAGTTGGATGAAGGAGATGAAGATGTGAGAGGAAGATCACGTGACGTGATGAGACATCACGCCGTGACCTCCCTCCTTTGGGAAGTCACGTGACGTGATGAAGCATCACGCCGTGACCTGCCTCTCTTGGCGAAGTCGCGACGTGATGGAGCATCACGCCTCGCGACCTCGCCTGCCCCTGTGTGTCACGAGATCGTGACTTCTCCCTCTCCTCTCACAGGCATCACGTGACGTGACTGGTGGTCACGCCGTGACTGCCTTGCGTTTTGCCTGGCGCTCGCGTGAAGCCTGTGTCACGCGACGTGATGAATGGTCACGACGTGACCAGCCTTCCCCTGCTGCCCTGTTTTCCAAAATTGAAGTTTTAACTTCTGATCTCAAGAATTTTTGCATTACATGATAAATATTTGAATTAAAATCTGTATTGTGTTTTAATAATTGCTTAATATTGGGTTTTGTATACATGATTAATAATTAATATACATAATTTACATGTTTATAGTTTATTTAACAGGAACTTTTCAATATGAGCTATTTGTTCTTGTTACCTCCTGTAGTTAATATTTATATGTTTAAATGTTTCTGAATTTGATTATTATATAAGTATACATGATTTATAAGCTAGTATTTAATGAAATTCTCATGATTTGATATATGAATTGTTGAGTTGTATCAATTGAGCCTGAATAGTCATAGTAGTGGATAAGTAAGCGCTTACTTAGGTCAGAGTGTGTGTGCAGCTGCTATATGATAAAATGATATATGCGGGTCCGTTTGGATCCTTGTTTCGACCATGTTTGGTCTATATGGGAATAAAGCGAGACCTTGGTCTCTATATGAAAAATACATGTTTGGGACTCATGTCTCTATATGCTTGGGATACTGTGTTCTATCAGTATCCAATTGACCGCATCCACTTCTAGAGAGTATTTTTGACTAGTCAGGCTAAATGTTTAAATGTGTTTCATATGTTGAGATGTTTATTGACAAGATTAAAGATATATGTTGTATATGAAATATAGTATAACTTTGTGTTTATATACCTTGAGTATGTATATATGTATTTGGAACGGTGAGAAATATGTAGATTTAATTTATATTCTAATAGTTAATCACTTGTAATGTATGTTTATGGTTGGGATGAGATTGTAGTGTTGTTGTAAATATTGTATATGCATTATTTTAGGCTAGTCAGGCTATGAGTTTAATTGTGTTGCATAAGATGAGATGAATTGTTAACATGATTACAAGTATATAGTGCACATGAATTCTTGCATAGCTTTAAATCGCACCTTGAATCTGTATACTTAGAATGATGAGAATTATGAATTGAATACTTGATTGTTGGTATTAATTGTATATATATTTATGCATGTCAAGTAAGGAATTTGGAGATATGTTTATAGGTGATTTGATGCTTTTGATTTTGAATCATTGGATTATTGTATTGTTATATATACTGTATATGCACTTTGTTAGTTTGTTTTGTTTCTCCCCACTAAGCGTTATCGCTTAGCACGGGCTCTTTTCCCGTGCAGGTGGCGAGTTCGGTTCAGAGTCGGATATCTGCAGGTCTGCCGCTAGGAGTCTTTTGATTGAAGTTATTTGAAGTCTTCCGCTGTAATGTTTGTATTTGGCTCGTGTATAGCAAAGTAACTCCTTTGTAAATGAACCAATATTAGTCTTGTATATGTTTTTGCTTTCGAGCCTCTTTTTGTAAAAACGATATGGATACAATATATGTATAAGGACTTGTTATATGTTATATGTAAAAAAGATTTACTATTATATGATTAAAAGTTTCTTTAAATCTCGTTTGATTTCTGTTCATACATGTGTATATGGATTTGTTTATATGTGTTTGCTCGCGTAGCACTCCGGTATCCTTCCAACGGGGATGGCGGGGTGTTACATGCAAGGCAAAGCGCTAGGAGGGAACCGGGCTCCCAGAATGGAAGCCAACTCTTCGGAAAGAGGGCACAGTTCCTGATAGGTAAACTGGAAGACGTGAAATCGAGGGTTCCAGAAGTGGGTCGCCGCCAGGAGGAGGTTCTGGTCGATCTTCACCCGACACAGATATTTCAGCCCCGCCAGAGAGGAAAGGGCGCCTTCTCCCCAAGTGTGTTTGTCATCTAAAATACGGTGCATCCTTTGAACAGGAGGGGAAAACATTTTGAGAAGAATAAAAGCCCAAGGTGCTGGAAAATGAAGAGACAAGAAAATCTTGCAGATTTTATAGGAGAGGGTCACCGACGGCCTACCCGCCCCTCTACAGAGACGGTCTGCCCGCCTCTCTACGGAGACGGCCTGCCCGCCTCTACATAGGGACGGCCTGCCCGTCGGAAGTCCACCAGGCAGAAACACGCGTCATTATTGCATTCATCACGTGCATTAAATTGCATTTATTGCGCGACAGACGGCCCGCCCGTCGGTCGCTTGTACAGACGCCCTGCCCGTCGGTCACGAAATTCTATATAAGGGCGAGTGACAGACGGCGCAAACGTTGCTGTCCCTTTCTTCTTCCCCTCCCAAACGGTTCCTAAGCGGTTTTAGCGTTTTTTGAGTCTTTTCTCCTTATTTTTTTCGCGATTTCTTCAGTTCTTCGCATTATATACTCACCCGGTGCTCGGATATTCATATTTCGCTAGTTTCTACGCTTCTCCGGATTACAAGTAAGTAAATAATTACTTCTTTTATTTATTTTTATTCAGTTCATTTCTACATTCTTTCTTCTTTTAACTTTAAGGAGCTCTAGATAATTTTAGAATTTAGGGGGAAATGCTGCCCGATTCCCATTTTTTTTTTTAATCAAATCCGAACTTTTTGCATGATCACATAGAAATAGAGTTTTTCTATAATATTGGTGTTTTAGAAATGCAATTTTTTAGCACAACATTTTTGTGCATGACTTGCTTTTGCAGCCTGAGGTCACTGTTTTTGAGTTGTTGGGGGCACACTCTTGCCGGGGTGCGCCCCATTTACAGGCATTTAATATTGCTAGGGCCTGAGGCCTATTATCTTGCTTTTTCATGCAGGAGGTTGGGCACATCCCTGCCGAGGTGCTGCCCAAATTTTTACTTTTCTTTATTCTAGAATTGAATATTTATTTACTTCCCATGTATAATGCATGCCTTAGGACTTAGGAAGCCCATTTTTATTCACTTTAATTATCTCCATGAGGATTTCATGTTCCTTTTGCCATGATGCGTGCAAGGCATGTTGGGCTACTTCCTTAGACAGGATGCTTGCTATTTTTATCTGTCGTTACCTTTCTTTTTTTATCTCATGTTTGGGCCGCTATTGCCCTGTTAAGGCCTAGATGGACCTTAGATTTTGGAAAATAAACCTGATAGTGCTTGTTTTGCCAAGTTTTCGCTATCTGACTCCTTCCCTTTTACAGGATGCCTCCCAGACGCAGAGCACCACAGGCCCAGCCCGAGCTTGAGGCCCCGGCTTGGATGGATGACGAGTCCGCTCAGAGGTACAGGGCGTTGTCTCAGGTAGAGTTTCGGGCCAGCCGCTTTGTATCTCGCCCTTTTCTGGAGGCCCTTGGGTTGGCCCCGGAGTTTGATCTACTTGCCGAGGGAGCTGGTTGGACGGAGTTTCTAGAGCCTGCCTTCCAGACATTTCCAGAGGCCACCCGTCAGGTTTTGGCCACTCTCCGCTACACGGGCTTTCAGAGTGCAGATACTGACCCGGGGGTGGTACAGTTTTGGTTTGATGGCGACCATGTCAGCATCACCAGGCAGAGGTTCGCTCAGGCTATGGGGCTCCCTACGGGAGAGGAGGTTGAGATCCCGCGGCGAGCGGTGAGACGTGCCCATTGGGCGGCTATTGCCATACCAGGAGTGCTGTATGATCACGATACAGTGAAGAGCACCGTACTGGTGTCTCAGGCACTCCAGTATCTGCACAGAGTGCTTTCCAGCTCGTACCTCGGTCGAGCTGGTAATCCAGGGTCGCTTAACGCGGCCGAGATCTGGAGCCTCTTGGCTATGGTGGCAGGCCGGCGTCTCAACGTTAGCCACGAGATCTTGGCCAACCTGGTCAGAGTTGGCAGAGGGTCGACGCCAGTGGTGATGGTGGGAGGAGTCATCACTCGATTACTGTTGGGATTGGGGTTTAACCCCGAGAGGCTGAGAGGACCCTTGCCGGAGGGGATTCATGTAGACGCTGCAGCGGCAGTTCAGATGGGGATGATCTCCCCGATACCTGGCCAGGCAGAAGCCTATAGGGTGTTGACTATCCACGAGACCCGGCAGATGTTCCACCTTCCACCCTTGGGGGCAGATCCTGATCATCCAGAGCACTAGGAGGAGCAGCCTCCACATCCAGAGCCCGAGCCTCAGCCTCCGCAGGTACAGCCTCAGCCTCCACAGACTGAGCCACAGCCGGAGCACCAGCCTCCTCCACCTCCTCAGTCACAGGCAGTGCCTCCGCCACAGCAGCAGGAGCCTCCTAGGACCCCCTCGGACTTCGATTTTGAGATCACGATGGACGATCTCTTCGCCTCTTCACCGGCATCTAGGGCCCCGACTCCAGCTCTGTCGCCGAGTACCAGGGTACAGAGGCCTGCCCGTGAGCCCTCCGAGAGATACCATCCGTACACCCGAGGCGATCCTGGGGCATCCACTTCTTCGGCACCACCACCAGAGCCACAGCCACCGCCAGCTCAGCCGGACTACTTCCAGCTCCTCTCCTCCATGTTTATGGCCTTTGAGCGGCGACAGGATGAGAGGGATAGGGCCATTCACGAGAGGTTGGATCGCCAGCAGGCTGCTATTCAGGAGCAGTCTCAGACGGTGGAGCGCCTATCCCGAGAGCAGGCAGGCTACATGGAGCACATAGCGAGGGAGCAGACCCGGGCCATGGATGCCCTTAGAGATGAGCAGACTCGAGTCCTGGAGGCCTTCAGGGGAGAGCAGATGAGACTGGTTGAGCAGATTGCTCAGGGATAGAGGGAGTTGAGGCAGCAGCTCGCTCATGATGTGAGGACGTCACAGGACCAGGCGTCTCAGAGGGTCGATATGACCCTTCAGATGATTGATGAGTCACTTGACTCTCTGAGATCCCGCGTCCAGGTGATAGAGGGGATTCTCCCTCCTCTTTCTCAGACCATGAGGGAGTTTAGGCAGCAGACAGAGCAGAGCTTAGAGCATAGGAGGACGGCCGCCGCTGAGCAGACCACTCAGCTGAGCCAAGCCTTCAAGAAGTTGGGGGACAAGATCTCTGAGACCTTAGGGTTTTTGGGCACCTGTACCCAGCCCTTCTTGGACGGCTATGCTCAGGTTCAGTTCAGGCAAGCCCATTATCACGAGGCAGGACCCTCTACAGCTCCGCCACCACCTCCGGCCCGTCCACCTCCGCCAGGGACCGTGCATATATCGGATGATGAGGATCCCGATGAGCCCTCAGACTACACACCCCTCTGAGCTTCAGGGAGTTATTTTTGTATCTCTTGTATATTTTATATTTTGTATCTGCACTGTACAAAAATGACATTTCTAGTGGAAAACCTTTGCTTCATTATTTGCATGTTTTCTTCGATTAATTGCTTAAATAACATCACAGAAAGTGTATATTCTCATATTTACTTATGTGTCGATAAAAATGACGATAAAAAAATAAATAATAAAATAATACGAAACAAACAACAAAAGAATGATAATCAATAACATCTCAATAAAAGAAAAAATGAACAAAGGGTGAAACATGGCGTAGCAAATAAAGCAAAATCATGCCATCAATAGACAGGATAAAAGACGACCACTCAAGCATGAGCTAACGAAATTTTTCATCACACAGGTACAGAGGAATACCGATCTGAACACGGACATCGATTAAAAAAAGATCTCCTTTGAAACAAGGAAACCAGTGGAGTTTTCACACTCTAAGATCGAAGTTGCAGTTGAAGAAACACTGCCCTTCACCAGATCGAAGCTGCAGTTGAAGAAACACAGCCCTTCACCAGATCGAAGCTGCAGTTGAAGAAACACTGCCCTTCACCAGATCGAAGTTGCAGTTGAAGAAACACTGCCCTTCACTAGATCGAAGTTGCAGTTGAAGAAACACTGCCCTTCACCAGATCGAAGTTGCAGTTGAAGAAACACTGCCCTTCACCAGATCGAAGCTGCAGTTGAAGAAACACTGCCCTTCACCAGATCGAAGTTGCAGTTGAAGAAACACTGCCCTTCACCAGATCGAAGCTGCAGTTGAAGAAACATTGCCCTTCACCAGATCGAAGTTGCAGTTGAAGAAACACTGCCCTTCACCAGATTGAAGTTGCGGTTAGAGAAACACTGCTCTTCACCAGATCGAGGCTGTAACCAGAGAGTGCTGCGTCTCACCAATCGAAGTTGCGGTTAGAGAAACACTGCTCTTCACCAGATCAAGGCTGTAACCAGAAAGTGCTGCGTCTCACCAATCGAAGTTGCGGTTAGAGAAACACTGCTCTTCACCAGATCGAGGTTGTAGCCAAAGCATGCTGCATCTCACCAAGCCCTACAGATCGAGATGAGGTCTAACCGGCAAAAGGCACGGAAGGTGAAAAGCCGTCGAAGGTACGCTTTCTTTCCAACCTTTCTCTGAGTTTTGGCTTATCTAGGCGCTTGTGCGCTAGTTTCCCCAAAACTGGGGGCAACTGTAAGCACCGTGTCCTGGAGCGGTCCGGATCAGAGGTTACCCTATGATGAAATCAATGTTCAAAGCCTGTATGGGAGGCTGAAGTTGAAGGTTTTAGTCCCGCGTTCCATGAGAAATGAGGTTTTTCTACACTTCAGGGGCAGAGGGGGAGAAAACGGGAGTTTTCCGAGTCGAAAAGGTTTTTTGTCCTCCACAGACGGCCAGCCCGTCTGTGGAGGTAGCCCGTCGCTTCGAGTCACCGACGGCTCAGGTAATTTTCCGACGCCCGTCGGAAAGTCACCGCCCCTGTCAGGAGCCGCCTGGTTTCCCGGAGCACGCAACCGTTCCGACGCCCGTCGGTGGATGTGGCAGGGCCGTCGGAAGTGTCCTTGTGTCAGTAGGATTCTTCCGACGCCCGCCCCTACGCACCAACGCCTGTCGGTCGTGTCTGGCTATATAAGGTCCGGATTTTCACTTCAAAAGGGGTTGGAAAATTTTTCAGAAGAGGAAACTCTGCCAAAATTCGAGCACATTTTCTCTCTCTTCCAAAAACACCTTTTTCCAAAGAACTTTACTTAATCAAGGATCAAATCAATCAAAGGAACTAAAAGCTAATTAGTTTTCTTTAGATTTTGACTCCTAAATCGATTTTCTGAAGGATCGGAGGTGAAATAGCTCATTTTCTCTCTCTAATCTTTCATTCTCTTATTTCTCGTGGAACGTGCGGGGATCTAACCGACATCAAAATTCTACCCAAGGCAACTATCTGAGGGTCTTCTTGGATAATTTCGAGCTCGAGCAGCCGCCTACCATGCGTGGTGGATTTCGTCCGGTTTAGTTTTCTTAAACCTCTTGATTTATTCCTCTCACCTTTTTCATTGATTATTTTATGTATTTGAATAAGCTTTCTTTATCCCGTTAAATGTAAGAATATATCAACGATTTGTACTTAAATAAAATTGAGTTTTGTATAAAATGCAAAAGGGTCCAACGCCCTATTTTCATTCAATAAAGATCATCACATATTAAATATCCCCTTTTTAATAATGATGCATGAGAGGACCAAAGTCCTCAAAATAAACAATGCCCCGATTTGTGTAGGAATCGCATATTTACCAAAGGGAGTTGTATTCCGCTCCTTGTGTTATTGTAATTTATCGCTTTTGATACTTATTCTGCTCATTTACTGCTTTCCGAATGTGAATAAATGTGCCCTTTAATCAACTGCATAGTGTGGAGAGAGAGCGAACCGATGACATTAAAATTTGATCATAAACTAATCGAGGTAGAAATAGATGAGAAATCCCGGACCCAGCTCTGGTCTTTGGGCTCAAGAGGTTAGAGGTTATCCTCCAAAATACTTCTTGGGTCACGAGACTTTAGCGCTAATCCTAGGCCTCATGGCCCAACATGGATACTAAGCGCAAGTCTTAGGCTCTCCGAGGCGAGAGTAACTTTCCCAATGTTCTATTGGGTGGCGACTCCATGATACCTCCTTGTTGCCCAAAATAGACGCACTTGCGATTTATCGTAAGATGCCAACGGACCCGCAAACGCCCCGGTTGCCCACATGCGGGCGGTCGAACGGGCGGCGCTCACCGGGGTCCGGCGCGCGTCACACCATCATGGCACCCACTGAATTGTCTTCTATAGCCAGATACAAGATTAGCGGCTTGGCATACCGTGGTGGTCTTAAAACTGGAGGATTCAAGAGATAATCCTTAATAGTATCAAAAGCCAATTGACAATCATTATTCCACACCACCGGCTGATTCTTCCTAAGAAGTTTGAGGATGGGCTCACATACTGAAGCCAGCTTGGTAATAAACCGGCTGATGTACTGAAGCTTTCCCAGGAAACTTCTAACCTCTTTCTCTTTTTGAGGCACTGGCATCTCTCTGATGGCCCTGACCTTGTCGGGATCTACTTCAATTCCCCTCTAGCTTACCACATGGCCTAACAGCTTACCTGAGGTAACTCCAAAAATGCACTTCTTGGGATTGAGGCATAGATCATACTTATTAATCCTTTGAAAGAACTTTTCCAAGGCCTCGAAGTGACCTTCTCTGGTAGCTGACTTGATCATCATGTCGTCAACATACACCTCCACTTCCTTGTGGATCAAATCATTGAGAACTCTGGTGGCCATCCTCTGATAGGTCGCTCCTACATTCTTTAGTCCGAAAGGCATAACCCGGTAAGCAAATGTACCCCATTCGGTGATGAAGGCTGTCTTTATTCGATCCACTATCTTGTTAAGGATTTGATTGTACCCTGCATACCCATCTATGAAACTGTACATCATGCAAGCAGCGGCACTATCTACCAGCACATCAATATGAGGCAGAGAAAAATCATCTTTCGGGCAGGCTTTGTTCAGGTCCCAATAGTCCACACATACTCGAACTTTTCCATCCTTTTTAGTCACAGGAACCACATTAGCCAGCCACATCGGGTATTTAACCTCCAGTAGAAACTTAGCCTCAATCTGCTTATGGATCTCCTCTTTTACCTTCTGAGCCCATTCTGGCCTAAGTCTTCTAAGCTTTTGCTTGATCGGTTTACTTTCTGGGTAAGTTGGAATGGCATTTTCGGCTACATCTCAATCAATCCCCGGCATATCCTCGTAGGTCCAGGCAAAAACTTTTTCATATTTTTTTAATATTCTCTGAAATTTTAGCCTCTCCTCAGGAGTTATGTCTGATGCTATCAAAATTTCCTTTGGATTCTCCAAAGTTTCGAGATTAAATGCCGTTGTGCTAGTTGAGTTAATGTCAAAAATGAATGCATCATGTTTATGATCATGAGAAATGAAATCATCAGAAACATCACACAAGTAAGCAAAGTTATTCATCTTATTAATGTAATCAGAAACATTAACATTGTCATTAAAAAGTTATGGCATAAAGAGACTATCTAAATAACTACTGCCTTCATCTTCTGTCGATGACGATGCTGCCGCTGACTGGGCTTTAACTTCTTGGCTCGGTGGACGCTTTTCAACTACCTCCGATGAGATCTCCAAATCTTCAAACTTCAGATCTGGCTCTACCATCTTTTCCTTCCCTTTCAACCTGGTAGCTAACAGCTTATCAGTGACAATCTCCTCGGGCCCATCCCTGTCCCAGACACTTCACTGAGTCATGATCTCCTCATCCCAGAAGTTCTTTGCAGACTTGATAACTCCAACATCCCAGTCAAAGACATAATTGAAAATTTCAAACCCCCGAATGATCTTTCCATCCACCCACTGAGGCTCTTCTTCTCCAGCATAGGCACAGACCGAAGTTGAGGGAACAAAACTCTCTGAAATGTGGGGAATCTTCTCTGACACTTTTTTCCTGCCATGTTCTCCTTTGTAACCCAAACCCTTCCGATCTTTCTGGCCTTGTGTTGTGATGGCATCTTGCAACCCCTGCGAATTTTTACCCAATCCGGCCCCTGGGAGGAAGTGCATCTTCTTCATCATGTTCATCACCTGAGGGCTACCTGCCAAGCCCTGCCCCTCACCAATCACTGATATGTGAAAGCCACTAAATGGCTAATTAGAGATCCCTAAGGCAGACACTTGATTCTCTCTCGCTGCTTTAATGGTCACCACCTCCCCTTCATGAGGTATCTTTACCATTTAATGTAGGGTGGACGGCACCCCTCCCAATTTATGGAACCACGACCTTCCAAGCAGAGCTGAGAAATTTGCTGGAATAGGCAATACCACAAACTCTGCCTCCGTCTCAATAGGCCCAGTCCTAACTAGAGCTCTGAATGTTCCCGATGCATGTATTCGAGAATTATCGTAGGCTGTGATGGTCAGATCAGACTTACTCAACATACTCTCATCCAGCCCAAAAGCCTGAAGTGCCACTAGGGGGCAAACATTTATGGATGACCCATCATCAACCATAACACAAGCGGTGTGCTTGCCATTAATTTGAGCCTTGATGTATAGTGGTCGATTGTGATTGCGGCCTTCAGCTGGGAAATCTGTGTCAGAAAACACCAGTCTTTCCCCTGATCCCCCCTTGACGAGATCTACCAGCTCGGATGGAGAAATTGTGGTGGCTACAGTGGACTCACTCAATGCCTCAACTAACTTCTGTCTATGAGAAGGGGACTGCCTTAGAAGGTCCCAAATAGATATCTGAGCCGTGGTCTTTTTAAGCTGCTTTATTATAGAATTTTCTTTCGGCTCCTTCTCTACAGGTGCTTGCACTGAGTCCTGCTGCTTCTCAACTTCGGGGACCACTCTCCCACTTCTTGTTACAGCCCCAACTCTCTCATCCTCCCCCGAATCCCGTGGATCCGTGAACTCTCCATCTTTTTCTTCTTCATCTTCGTCTCCACTCTCATTAGTGGACCAAAAGTCTATCGCCGCCACGGGAATCCCTTCTTCACTTGCCTCAAGGCGAGTGATAGCGACATATTCATTGCCATATAAATCCTGTAATACATACCATTCGGGTAGGCTCGACCCAATCATGAAGACAGGCAGTGACACAACATTGAAATTAGACTTCTTCTTGCTCTCTCTCTTTTCAGGATCGATGATCTGCTTACTATCGATCAGATCCTGAATCTGTTGCCCTAGCCTAAAGCAATTGTCTGTCAGATGACCCGTATGTTGGTGAAAGGCACAAAACTCATTCTCTTTATGCCCTGGTTCCCCTTGGGTCCTAGCTGGCCTAGGTGGCAGGGGTTGTAGCTTCCCCTCCTTCATTAACCTCTTCAGTACCCATGACAAAGGCCTACCCAAATTCTAGAAGTACCTCTGATTCATTCCTATTGCCGACACCTCAGCTGTCTTCCCACTTCTATTACCACCGCTGGAACCAGCTGACTTGGTTGCACCTTGACTATTGTAGCCCTTCTTGGCATAAGCCTCACTGCTTGCCCTTCTGGACATATACTCTCCTTCTGCCTCTATAGCAATGTCCTTCAAGGACTCCCAATCTTTCAGCCCTTTCATTTTAAGTCCATCTCTCAGATATGGGCTGGCATTCCGAATGAATAACCAGATCTGATCAGGTGTATCGGGTTTGCGCTTCATCTCTATAACCCGGTTCCTCCACCGAGTGAGGTATTCATGGAAAGACTCCCCAACCTTCTACTGCAACAACTCTAGATCCTTCATTGTGACCTCCATGTGTGTACTGCAATCGTATTGCTTTAGGAACTCTTCAATCAACAAGTCCCAATCTTCTTTGGACCTCCTGTCCAGCCCATGGTACCAGTCAATAGCAGCTCCTGTAAGACTCAAGCAAAAGTACTCTATCTTCTGCTTTCTTGTTAAAGTTGTCCCCTTCATGACTAATGAATACTGCTTGATGTGTGCAGCAGGATCAGAGGTGCCGTCAAATTTTGGGATATCAGGCATCTTGAAGTTCTGGGGGACCAGATCATCCCCATCCAACTCACGATCCTCCGGGTTCATTCCCCTTCCTACCGTCATCATCCTTGTCATAGCCTCAAATTTCTCCTCCATCTTCCTCCACATTGCTTCCTCTAGCTTGGGCGACTTTCCCTTTCCTACCATCTGTTCCTCTTGCTCAACCTCCCATAGGTCAACCTCAGATCTCGGGCCTTCTCTACGCTCAACAGGTGCTGGTGCTCTTTGTTCAACCGCAGGCGGGTCAACTACAGCAGGGGGATCCTCCCTAACAGCCCCTTGTTCATCTGGCCCCCTAATAGGAGCAGTAGCAACTTGTTGCCCAGCTATGGTAATGGCAAGATTGCCCGTCATGGCCATCATTCTAGCCTCAAACTCTTCCATTTTTCTCCCCACTTCCTCGGCAATCATAGCCCTGGTTGTATCAGACCCACTGGCTGGATTAGACATACTTGATGATTCTGAAGAGAAAATCTCACTACTATCTAAAAGAGAATCTGTGCTCCGATACGGCACTAGCTCTGGTAACCCCAAGAGTGGAATCCTTCTCAACCAACCGTCGGGACCCCTAAACCACCCGGGCGAATCTATGATGGCTGAAATAAATACATCTCGTTAGGATGATGCATGATTGAAATGCAATGCATGGTCGTGCTGATGCAACATAGACAAACACATGCAAGCAGATAGATCCTTCCAACCTTCCGCCAGACACGAGGTAGCATAGTCTCTTTCCTAGGTGGGCTTTATCCAAGGGTTAACAAGGAACCCTTTAGATGCATATGGTGCACGGTGGAAAACCGGCAACATATCAGCTCTTTAATGTACACACATATGAGTGTTTGGCCATTATGTATTTAAACACCTCAATTAAACTAAGATGGGCCCATCGGGGCATGAAAGCCTTTGATGAAGACCATTTAATTTAACTGATTTTGTTCAATATATGATGGCCCAGGTAGCAAGCACGGTATTACGGTACATTTTACCTAGTGGAAGTATCTATTGCCATTACATGAGCTTTTGTTAAAGGTAGTGATACTTTAGGGCTACCCAAGCATGGTCCCTGCCAACGAGTCTAGCTCATCACGAGCATAATGACCGATTGGGTCACCATTTTATATACCATAAGGTACGAGTCTTGGGCGGGTGATTATCCTTAACACTTCCCTAAATTGAGTGAAAATAGGGTCGTGCTTCAGGAACGCACCGGGGTTTAAAATAGGGACCAAACTAGCATAATCTAAGGCTCTAGCATGGATGCAATGCAATTTCGAAAAGAGATTTCCAAATTAAAACTCAATTGTAAATTTTAGCCAAGGTACTTTCGAAGGGAAGTCTCAATGTCCCTAGCGGAGTCGCCACTGTGATGCGCGTCGAACCCCGTAGGCCCCCAAGAGCCCGCTTTAGGGCGATCAGGAGAGGTTCATAAAACTTGTAAGCTATTTACAAGTGCGTCTATTTTGGGAAAACAAGGAGATTTCATGGAGTCGCCACCCAATAAAACATTGGGAAAGTTTCTCTCGCCTCAGAGAGCCTAAGACTGCGCGCAGTATCCATTTGGGCAAACCAAAGGGGTCTTGGAGGGTGAACTTCTCGCCCTAAGGAGCCTAGGATTAATGCCAAGTCTTGTGACACAAGAGGTGTCTTGGAGGGTAAACCTCTCGCCTCTTTGAGCCCAAAGACCAGAGAAAGTTCGGGACTTCCCATTTATTCATACCTTGATTAAATTTATAATTGAGCTTTGAATTTAGCGTTTCATCCCTTTTCTCATTCAATTTTAATGCAATTTAATTAAACACATATCAATCATATAATAAAAGCGATAAATAAAGTAAATGAAAGCAAAATAAATTACAATAAAACTAGGGGCGGAATACAACCCCCATTTGTAAATAAAATGCAAATCATACATAAATCGGGCTATTTATTAAAAATGATAACATTGGTCCTCTCATGCATAATTTAAGAAAATAATTTTAATATGATAATTTATTTTGGATGATAAATCTAAGACATTGGTCCCATTTTATTAAATAAATTCCAATTTAGTTTAATAGAAATATTTTTGTAATTTTCTTAATTAACGTGCATAAAACTAATTTATTACAAATTACATATTAAAAAAATAATGAAAATAATAACAAATCAACTCCCAAATGGATCTTGAAATCTTCATGGGCTCCCACTTGGCATGAAAAATACTCACACATAAAAATAAGTATTGAAAATAAAAGAAAAACAAAACAAATAAAAGTGAAGTTAGTAAAAAAATTAATTAAACATATAACATGAAAACAATTAAATTAATGCAAACAAAATTGCACCATGTATGACAAGTCAATTAAAATGACATAATAAAAATATGTAATTTAACAAATTAATAAAATCAACATGCTAAAAAAAACATAAAATAGTGTTAATAAAATTAAACATGCATAAAAAGCACAAAATAACATCAATAACATCCAATCATGCATAAAAAGCAAAAGAAATACTATAATTAGCATGCATAAAACACATTAATAATATTAATAAAGCCAACATGCATAAGCAAACATAAAATAATAATTATAAAACTCAACATGCAAAAAACATGAATAAAAAATACAAACATAAAATCCAGCATGTGTAAAAGTATAAAATAATAACAACAATATCCAACATGTATAAAATGTAAAGGTAATAATAAAAATCAGCATGCATAAGAAATAAATAATAATAGTAATAATAAAATTAAACAAGAATAAGGATAATAATAATAATACTAATGATAATAATAACTACAATAATAATAATAACACAATAATAACAAATAATAATAATAATAATAATAATAATAATAATAATAATAATAATAATAATAATAATAATAATAATAATAATAATAATAAAAAGAAGATGAACAATATGAACATCATGAACAACATGAACAATTAAATAAAAATGATATGAACACTTGAATAAAAATAATAAAATAGTTCTAAGAGAATTTACATGTTAACTAATCAAATAAAAAGTAAAAACAAGAAATAAGAAGAAAATAATAAGACTAAAAGAATTTACATGTTAACTAGTTAATTAGAAATAAAAAATCAAATTAAAATTAAACTAAGAAATTGAGCCAAGAATAATTACACTCAAATTTATCTTGATGAAGAGAAGGTAAGATCCAATTTCTTGTCTTGTATTGTTGGAATAAAATTAGAAAATAAAATATTGAAAGTGAATTTTTACTCAAGAACAAATAATTTATTTATTTGTCTCAAAGAGAAAATTGTCAATTGAAAATAAGAAAATTCTCAAGAACAAAAATGGTTATTTTTTGCTTTAAAAATTGCTGGAAATTTCTTTAGAAATTGAGAGAATTTGTGCTTGAAAGAAGAAAGAAAAAGAAAAAATTTTTCTAAAGAAAATCCCCTTTCAATTACCACTAAAAAACTCTTTTTATTCCCCTTAAAATTTAGATCTTTTAATTAAGAAATTAAATTAATTTAATTCTCATAATTACAAAAAACCATTGAATTTATTGGGTTGAAAGATAGAAGGCTTTTTGCATTAAATTTTGCAAAAAAAAAAAATGAGTTAAAAAGCATTTAAAATGAAGAATTTATGGCCAAAAAGGCCAAAATAGGCAAAACGGACGAACAGGGGCATGGGGCGGCCCGTCGGCGCGCCCGACGGGCAGCCCGTCAGCGCGTGCCCGCGGCGCTACGCGCCGCCCAGAGCGCGGGCGAGGGCGCCAGGCGCCAGGCGAGCGCCCAGCGCTGCCGCAGCCCGACACTCGGGGGGAAATTTTTATTTTTTTTTAAATTTCCTATAAAATATAATAATTTAAAAACTCACTTTTTTCATCACAAAATAATTTTTAAAATACTTTAAAAATATTTTTGAAATACATTTTTATTTAATTTTAGAACAACAAATCGACTAGGAAATCGTCACTTCCAACTTCATTCTTTTTGCCTATAGATCGGCACACTTAATTTCATCATTGGGTAATCCTGATCTTTTTTGCCTTTTTTGTAATGACCGGTGGGTCCATCCCCGGAACATATCCCGTCGGGAGTCGGTTCACCGCGCCGTACTCACGGTCTTTACACTTCCCCTTGTGCATTTTTGCCTTTCGTGGGATTCGAACCCAGGACCTAGGGAATAAGTCCTTAATTCATAGAATACCACTACCATCTAATGGTAGTGGTATTCTATGAATTAAGGACTTATTCCCTAGGTCCTGGGTTCGAATCCCACGAAAGGCAAAAATGCACAAGGGGAAGTGTAAAGACCGTGAGTACGGCGCGGTGAACCGACTCCTGCGGTGAACCGACTCCCGACGGGATATGTTCCGAGGATGGACCCACCGGGGATGGACCCACCGGTCGTTACAGGACACCTCCCTCCGACTCGTGAACGTCTAGCTGAGAGGAGCACGACTCGTGCTCCAAATGCTGAGTCGTGAGTTCCTCGGCTGCTGGGCGGAGCTCCACCGCGAGAAAGAGAAGAGCTGATTTTGTCGCGCTAGCGATGAACGTCGCATTCGCGATAGAATTGGGTCTTCTCAACCTCAAGAAAACGCAGAAAATAGAGCATAAGGAAAAACAAAATCCAATCTTTATCCAAACCCATTTTCAGGCAACATCATGTAAAAACTTACCTTTTTGGCCTCCAAAACACATTCCAACCATAACAACACAACCTCACAATGTTATTACACATTCAAAGGATATTTACAGAGGTTCAAAACCTAGGAATTTCATCTCTCTTTCATGTACATACGTACTTACTTTTACATGCAAATCATTTTAACTCAATCCTCATAAATCATGCACATAAAGCCATTATACTCAAGCATTTCTATATACCCAAACACACAAATAACAATAACATATAACGCAGAAATACGATCCATAGTGAGAAGAACAGAGCACTTTCAACAACTCCCAAACAATTATATCCACAAATAACTCCCAAACCTGGTAATGGAGTTCAAGCCACTAGCTTCAAAATCCAATCTTCTCCTTTTCTTTACTCTTTCTCCTTTCTTCAGATTTTTGCAATTAATCCAATCAAATCAAGCACCCGATTAACCCATGTAAAACAACCACAAAACCCATTACAAATCCAATGGAAGGAGAAGAAGAAGAAGAAGAAGAAGAAGAAGAAGAAGAAGAAGAAGAAGAAAATCCAAGTTACAAAACCAGTCACTTACCTCTTGGAACAACTCTTATCTCAAAACCCTAGTTCAAATCTTGAAGAACACCCACATGAAAAACTTGAGAGCAGAAATGGAGAAGAGAAAGTGAGAGAGAGAGGATGTGAGGATATGCAACCAAAAGGAAACCAGCAGATGGCTTCCATGGGAAGCAACAATTCCCACCCTCCCTCTCTCTTCTCCCTTTCAAATCCCCATTAATGCACTTCAACAACCATCCACATGTCACATATTCATTGGACC
This sequence comes from Excoecaria cochinchinensis, assembly GCA_947683425.1. Taxonomy (NCBI): domain Eukaryota; kingdom Viridiplantae; phylum Streptophyta; class Magnoliopsida; order Malpighiales; family Euphorbiaceae; genus Excoecaria; species Excoecaria cochinchinensis. The sequence continues at coordinate 432,352 of CANTUQ010000245.1, forward strand.
TCACTTTCCTTTCTTTTACTTTTACACTTAGTCCTTGGCTTTTCCCTTGTAAATCCTTAGTAAATTACATATCACTCCCTAACAACAATTCTTTCATTAAATATTTTAAATAACTCTTCAAATAAGTCCTTAATTCACTTTTAATTTACTAGCATAAATTACCAAAATGCCCTTAATGTCCGATTAATCCTGCTATTTCCAACTAGGCCATATTTGGGATGTAACAACTCTCTCCTCCTTAAGAAATTTCATCCTCGAAATTTCCTCGCTAACCACTTACATCCCAAATACCAAAACCGAACTCAAATAGAAACTTAACTAATTAACACTTACCGGAAGGACCTGCAGCCTCTGGAGTATCCTCTCTAATCATCGCATAGACTCTAGCCAGAGCATACTCTCCCATAGTCCCTGGCCGATGCATGATTTTCGATGGCACCTGAGGAGCTCTACTTCTATCCCGGTTGCTTCTGGTTGCATTTAATTTACCTCCACCCACTTTACTTTCTTGTTGGCTCTTATTCTCTTGCTGATCGGGACAACTAGCAAACCAATGCTCCATACTCCCACACTTGAAGCATGCTCCAGTGATCTTGCGGCATGTGCCCCAATGATACCTTTTGCAATGCTCACACTCCGGTGCTCTACTACCTCTACTTGTGGGCGATGCTACACTTCCCACCTCAGAAGGCACTTTAGCAGTCCCTTTAGTCCCTTGTCCGATCGGAGCACCTTTGGACTTCTTGTTACTGACAACGCCACTATCCAGAGCTCTCCTCTTCTGTTCTATCCTCTGCTTTATCATATTAGATTCTTCTGGCTTAATTGCTCCGGCCACTAGCTGATAGAAGTTGACATGTTGCATAACTGCCATAGCCAACAACGGTCCCCTAATCACCTCTCGCAATCCCTCTTGAAGGTGCCTGCACCTAAACTCTTCCGTCAGCAATGGCTCGGGCACATACTTGCTCAACCGGCTAAACTCTTTCTCATACTCACTCACTATCATACCTCCCTGCTTCAGACTGATAAACTCTCTCCAATTGGCTTCCCGGTATGCCTTCATCACATTCTTCTGTTCAAACTCTTATTTGAAGAATTCTCAAGTCAACTCGACTGGTCGTTGAGGGTTATGAAGCACAAGTTCCCACTAATCGTACGCTGACCCTTGAAGAACCGACACTACACAAAGTACCCTCTGATTTGCGGTACAATTAATCTCTTGCAAAATTCGGCCTACCCTCTGAATCCAAAACTTAGCCACATCCGACTGGTCCAATGCAGTTCCATGGAAATCTTCTGCTCCTCTCTTTCTTAATAATTCAGTCGGAGCCTTAAGAGCAGTCAACCTCTCCACTAACTGAAGCAAACCTTATCCTAAGACCGGATTCCCATGACAAAAACCCATACCAGGAATCTCTTCTTGCTGACGCTGAGGAGCGGGTTGATAACCCCTAACTGCACTAACACTGCCCGTTGTCTCACCCACGTTCTCACTTAGATCAGACTCCATCTAGACACTACACAAGACAAGACACATCTGTATTAGGCCATTACACAAAGCTGACTCACATACAAAGACTCGACACTCAAATAACAAAACAACCAGAACCGGCTAAATCTGTGCTCTGATACCAAGCTGTAAAACCCCGATACCCCCGTTGGAAGGATACCAGAGTGCCACTCGCACAAATCACATACATACTCGAGCATGCTAATAACAAATATGTATAATCATAAAGATGTCAAATTCATATATAAATAATCAAATCATTTTATAAAAAGGATTTGTAAACAATTAACATTTACATATACAAAATAATTCTTTAAAAAAATTACATTTCCAAAACTAAACTCCATAACAAAAAATACAGCGGAAGACAAGATAAACTCCAACTAAAGACTTCTAGTGGCCGACCTGCAAATATTCGACTCCAAAATGAACCTGCCACCTACACGGGAAAAGAGCCGGTGCTAAGCGATAACGCTTAGTGGGGAGGAACAACACATACATGTACATATAATTGCAATAAACATATATATAAGCTTAATAATAACAAAAGCATATAAACATATACTACTCATGCTTATAACAAGTATTCATCATACACATGTATATCGGAAAGTAACCATTCATATCCAGGTAGTCGATATTCATATATCAATCTCATGTAACAACCTCAAGAAATAGCCTGAATACTCGCTAACTAGTGGATACGGGTACTAATGATACTGATAGGACACAATATCCAAGCATATAGAGACATGGGTCTCAAATCATGTATAAACATTTATACCCGAAGGTATACCGGAGACCGAAGTCTAAAATCTTATAAACCCAAATGGGGTCAACATATAACTTGTAACATGTAACATATAGCACCTGTACTCACATTCTATCCCTGGATAAGCGCTTATCTATCCACTACTATGACTATCAGGCTCAAATAACTACTCAATCATGTTCTGAAATAATGATCATTTAATAGAGAATATATCAAGTATAATTATACAACTCCATGCATACATGTATATTTACCATTTTTAAAGACATATAAATCATGTACAAATCTAATTAAGAACATATACTTTATCAATTAATAGGCCAAAAGATAAATCATGTGTCATATTGTGAAAACCCATGTGAAAGAAGCTTAAAACAGGTTTCAGAAAATAGGGGGGCCAGCTAGAGGGTTACTGTCATGCTCGCGACAGTAGCCGAAGAAACTACGCAGGAGAAGAGGACTAACACGAGTCGTGCGCCAACAGCCAACTCATGCTCGGCCAAACTCCCACGTTCACGAGTTAGACGCCTGCCTCCCACTCGTGAATGGCCAAAATCCCACGTTCACGAGTCGGACGCCTCCCTCCGACTCGTAAACGTCTAGCTGAGAGGAGTACGACTCATGCTCCAAATGCCGAGTCGTGTGTTCCTCGGCTGCTAGGCGAAACTCCACCGCGAGAAAGAGAAGAGCTGATTCTATTTCGCTCGCGACAGAATCTGGTCTCCTCAACCTCCAAAAAACACAGAAAGCAGAGCATAAGGAAAATCAAAACCCAATCTTTACCCAAACACATTTTCAGGCAACATCATGTAAAAACTTACCTTTTTGGCCTCCAAAATACGTTCACAACCATAACAACACAACCTCACAATGTTATTACACATTCAAAGGACATTTACAGAGGTTCAAAACCCAGGAATTACATCTCTCTTTCATGTACATACGTACATACTTTTACATGCAAATCATTTTAACTCAATCATTATAAATCATTCACACAAAGCCATTATACTCAAGCATTTCTATATACCCAAACACAAAAATAACAATAACATATAACTCAGAAACACAATCCAAAGTGAGAAGAACATAGCACTTTCAACAACTCCCAAACAATTATATCCACAAATAACTCCCAAACCTGGTAATGGAGTTCAAGCCACTAGCTTCAAAATCCAATCTTCTCCTTTCCTTTACTCTTTCTCCTTTCTTTAGATTTTTGAAATTAATTAATTAAAAAAAAACACCCAATTAACCCATCCAAAACAACCACAAAACCCATTACAAATCCAACGGAAGGAGAAGAAGAAGAAGAAAATCCAAGTTACGAAACCAGTCACTTACCTCTTGGAACAACTCTTATCTCAAAACCCTAGTTCAAATCTTGAAGAACACCCACATGAAAAACTTGAGAGCCGGAATGGAGAAGAGAAAGTGAGAGAGAGAGGACGTGACGATGTGCAACCAAAAGGAAACCAGCAGATGACTTCCATGGGAAGCAATAATTCCCACCCTCCCTCTCTCTTCTTCCTTTCAAATCCCCATTAATGCACTTCAACAACCATCCACATGTCACATATTCATTGGACCTCACTTTCCTTTCTTTTACTTTTACACTTAGTCCTTGGCTTTTCCCTTATAAATCCTTGGTAAATTACATATCACTCACTAACAACAATTCTTTCATTAAATACTTCAAATAACTCTTCAAATAAGTCCTTAATTCACTTTTAATTTACTAGCATAAATTACCAAAATGCCCTCAATGTTCGATTAATCCTGCTATTTCCAACTAGGCCATGTTTGGGATGTGACATGAATATCATAAGATATAATCATAATCGAATCACATTCATAACTATTCAAAGGTTCATAATCATATTCATATGCCAACAGATTCATATGTTCATAAATAGAGTCATTCGAACTCACATTCTCATAAGTATAACAGAACAAATCATAACACATGTTGACTCACAGTAGTGGATAACGAGTGAACGCATGGCGGTACCTTACGGGTACGAATCGAAAAACAATATGACATTTTCTCTTTCCAAAACATTTTGCAAAGGGGATCTTAAACAAGATTCGTACACATTGAAGTTCACGAGGAGCTAAACAAGGACCTCATCAGGGTCCAAAACATATAGAGGGCTGCAGCTATAGAACTCTTTTAGGCATGCCTAACCATCCACTAGACAGACTTTTGCATGTCATGCATAATACAAATCATGCTCAAAGCATAACGTATAATTCATCATAAATAAATCATAATATTGTACATATACAAGCATATTTATTCACATGCAGTAGTAAAAACCCATGAAGAAATGATACAAAAGTCATTTTAGAAGAAAGGGGCAAAACCGAAAAAACAGGGTAAAAGGGGGGTCACTGTCGCGATCGCGACCAGTGTCGCGCTCGTGACAGTGGCCGGATGGCATGCACGAGGGGAGGGGGCATTGGTGTGCAAGTCATGCTGTGCCAGCATGAGACAACCTTCACGACTCTTAAAGGTTGTTCACGACTCGTGAACATGATTCACGACTCATGAATCTCTCATTCTTCCCCCGCCAACGCGTGATCTGCTGTACCACTCGCGCATGCCAAAGCTTCATTAGTCGTGCTGCCAAATCACGAGTAGGACTCCTCACAATCAACTGAGCAACTATCACAAAAAAACTAGAATTCACCATTCTATCGTGCTCGCGACAGCATCGCGATTTCTAATTCCCAGCAAAAATGCAGAAAATCCCAGACTTCCAACAACAAATCCATTTTGACCCAAAATCAAACCAAACCTCATCTTACCTTCAAATAAGCCTTCCACCATCACATATAACATAAAACACAACTTAAATCAACAATTAACACAATCAAAATCATGCATGAACAAAATCAAGCTTCTTAAGAACACAAACCCAGAAATTACAGTAAAAGTTCATCAAACCTCAATATTTGCTCAATACTTCAACATTCATGCATTATAACTCAAATAAATTGCATACCCATAACATTAGCAATATAATACGCCTCATCAAACATCAAATTTCCAGAAATCTCATGCAAAGACACAAATCACAAATTAACATCAAAGCAATCAAATTCCCAAACCTGATATTCCTATGTTCCAAATCAGTGAGCACCACTCCCACTAGCCTTATCCTTTCCCTTGGGATCACGAGGAGGCTCAACTAATCAAGAATACCCAAAATCCATACAAACACAAAACCTAAATTAAAACACAATCTAACAAAAATCAAGAACAAGAGATGAAGAAGAAGAAGAAGAAGGAGAAGAAACCCACTATACTTACCAAATCAAAGCTCAAGGAATGATCAATTTCCACCACAAAGTACTTGGATCAAGCTAGGGCACACAAATGAAGAGAAAATAAAAAAGAAGAAGAGATAAAGAGAGGGAAGAAAATGGGAAAGAGGCAGTAAGATTTGCCGTGCCATTTTTTTCTCTTTTATTTATACCTTCTTTCAAAATCCTTAGCCACATGTCACCCTTTGGTTGGTGAAACTTAACCACTCACACCCAACAAACACACATGCTACTACACACAAGACTAACCCTCATAATTCACACACTACTACCATATGCACATGCACACACGAACAAAACCCAAAACACATACACCCTACTAACATATATGCAACAACACTTTATTAAAGCCCATAAAACATGCATTTTGCCCAAAATACCCTTAACACATGCACACATACACATGATAGTCATGGCTCAAACTACTAGGGGGAGAACGGGGTGTTACATACCGGATATGTGGGACATGGGCCCCACAGACCCATTTCACTATAAAATGATCCCAACAGGACCATTTTCACTGCACTACACTACAATTATCACTGAACATTGTGATAAGCCTTCATTAGCCTTTCAATAGTGGTTCGCCATGACTCATACCATGGTGTGGAATCCCTATGGCTAGCCAATTATATCCTTTACTAGATTTCACTACCAGACAACTACTAAGGGCAATATTTCCTCAAAATTCATATAAGTATCACTTTATGTCAATATGTAAAATTTATCATGCGTCTCATTTTCACATGCCACTTTGCATACACACCCATTTATCATTATATAGTCACTTTATGCCATTACATTATATATATCATTAAAATATACACAATTATCACTATGCATACCATTCGGCCAAGGTTACCATTTTTCATATCATGAACTATAATTTCTCTTAGTCACTCAACCACACTATTTTCATGTTATACATGTCACATATACCGTTATTATGCCATATATCATTATATATTTCACTTTATCCCACTATATACCATTCGGTCTCACTTTCCTTTCTTCACGAAGATTTCTTTTAATTCTTTTATTCACTCAATCATACATTACACTAATTATACATGTTATAAACATCAATTATTAGCATTAAAACTCATTAGAACTTAAGGTTTTCTTAGGAATACCATTCGGCCTTCTTTAGGTTTTTCATACCACTTTGTTTTAATTTCATCTAATCTTGTTTCTACACTAATTTAAGCCCACTAAACATGAATATCAAGTTAATTTTAATTTAACACATCATTTTCATATGCTTAACCTTAGACATAACCTTAAAATCAACATAAATATTAGGAAAAGTGTAGATTTAGTAACCATAAACCTCTTTTTCAAGTTTTATATCACTCTAGAGTTGCTTATCATTTCCTTTAGCTTGAGGAAACTCCTCCTCCTTGTGTGAACCTACCATGGACGAATATAAATAGCCTCATATCTTAAAGATCAAGCGTCAAATATAAAATCTAACATCATAATCATGTTCTACAGCCCCAAAAACTCTATGGGGACCAACAAAACCATTTAAAAATCCTTGAATAAAAAACCCAAAAACTTACCCTAAACCTTGCACACTTGATTTCACCCACTTCCAGTACACCAAATGAACTCAAATAACTTCCAATAGATAGTAGAGGAGCTGAAATTTAGTTGTGGAGCTAAGATTTGAGGAGAAATTGGATTAGAAGAAGAGAAAAATAGAGGAAATGATGAAGAAAGCAATTCAGTTTTAAGAGGGGAGGTGGAGACCGAATTTGGCTGGATTTTTCTAGAGACATCCTGCCATTTCTCTCCTTTTATAGTCCCCTAATGAACCAAACCGGTCCAACCGAAGTGGTCCAACCGATTTAAACTAAAATTTTGCTTTTTCGGTCCATTTTCACTTTTCCAAAGCATCTACATGTTTCCTTCCTTATTTTCACTTATAACCAATTCCATTAATCTTGGAACATTGAAAATAGGCTCCTTCCAAAATTTCAACTCAATCGGAGTTCATTTAGGAACCGATTCACTTAAACCGGTTCGATTTGATCAATTTTTCTTCTGCCGTAAAATACAGCTCTAAGGCTGTCAAAATTCACAAATAACACTTCCACTGTCTTATTTTACACACTTAACATATATTAGGCCATTTTAACCACTAATAACCCCTTGGTCAAACGTCGGTCAAACCCCAGTTCAAATTGAACCGAACCGGAGGCCAACTTCAGAATGACTTTCGGAGGTCGATTTAACTCCGTTTTCAATTCCGATTTCACCACTAGACTCCTACGACCCACAGATCATTTTCACAAAATTAGAATTTGTCGGGAGCCGGACAGCCGGGTTCGCTGTATAGCCACCCCGGTGTCACCTGACCTAGAATCATTATAATTTCAACATACTTAACACTGAACTCCGACACTAGTAAACTCACTCCCTACACTGTTTGACGCTGCGGTTATCATGGTAACACTAGAATTATGCACAGACACTTTTGGATCGGTATTTGGGCCACTACAAACCATGCATGAATAAATTGATATGAGTATGGAAGTGTGATATTTAGGTTAGAAAATAATGTTTGACATGAAAAACATGAAAATAACAAATTTTAGGTCGTAAATAGTAAGTGTGGCCGAATGATGTTTTTGGATAAATTATGAAGAATTTTGATCTTTAAATGAATTTAATGCATGGAAATGAAAATAGAATTTGATGATGGTTCGAATTTTTCGGGCTGTCATCTGGAGCAAGTCACCTAAAAAACATAGAATCTAGCAATTTTTTTACAAGGGAGATGCCAACAGTCAAGTCAAAAAGTGACAAAAAAGTATGTATTAAAATTATGAGAGAGCTGCACACTTGAATTTCTGGCTATTTATAGAGTTAGGTAGCAGAGTTTGAGCATGAGTACAAGCCCTAACTTAGGTAAAATTCTTATCAATTCCTAATTTGTAAGAACAAATAAGGTAAATCCCAAATAATCCTTGTCATGGTGGAATTGGGATCTTTTAAGGACTCTAGAAGTGTCCGTCAATAGTGAAAACTCTTAAGTAGCATTTGGATTTTGAGCTATAGGGAGGGACCGAACTATCTGCAAGATCAGTATTCAAATAAGCTCGATTAACCGGACCCTATAACCGAGTGTCCGATCATCATAAGTCCTCCCTCCAATGTGTGACATTTATGTCAAGTATTTGGGCAACAAACTAGATTCAAAAAGAAAATTCCAGATGCGTTGCACATTAAAGGTGACGTGATGGCACCTTGTTTGTCGCAATTTGGCAGCCAGAGCAGTTATCCGTAATGAATGCAACACTTCGGTGTCTGTGCTAGGGCTAATAATGACTGACACAACTAATTGTCTCCAGCCATGTGTTTGGCAACCATTGGCTTGCTCTTCCTATATATATCTATTCTTTTTTCATTTTTCACTCCTTTGTTTACCCTTTTGCTTCTCAATTTTCTATTCTTCTTTTTGTTCTCCTGTGTCTTCTTCATCGCCCTCTCTGCTTAATTTTAATTCATCGATTCTAAGTTATCTGCTTCCAGGCTTTATCTTTATTTACTTCTATGTAATGTCCTGAAATCTGCCCTAGTAGTATTCTGGCTTAATTAGGGTAATTGGGTAAGTTTAATTTGGGATTTCTAATTTTGGACCTAAGTGTAATTGGAAATGAGGACCTAATTGCATAGAATACCTAAGTTAAGTGGCTAAAGTGTAGTTGTGCATGATTAATTAAAGGTTAGATTAATTAAGTGCTAAGTGGGTTTAATTAAGCTAATCAAGATTAAGTGGGTGGTAGTGGAATCTGGGTGGCATAATCTGCCTTTGCCACCTTATCAAACACATGCAATATATAGCATGAGAGAGAGAGAATGCTCCTATTTCTGCATGTCTTGATCGGCAACTTCTCCATCTTTGCTCCCTCTTTCTTTGTTCTTCATTCTGCTCTGTTTTCTTATTCTTATTCTTTGTTTCAACCTTCATATATCAATTTTGGATATTTAGTTGATTAAGTAGTGAGCTGTGTTAAGTTCTTGGCTAGCTAAGGTAAGTGATGCATTAGATCATTCTTCTTCTACTCCTTTTTCTTTTATGTGTTGGAATGGAAATTGATTCCCTTTGTTCCCAATTCTGGAAATTGGATTGTGCATGTAATGGTCAAAAAAGGATAAGGGAAAGGAGGAAGTTGGAGAACCTAATGCCAAGTGAGCTCATTGGAGCAAATGAGATTGAGGTTTGGGAAACTCTAATTTTCTGTGCTAAGTTGTTAGTAGATAAACTTTGAAATGCATGTTTGTATTGTGTGTACAATTCAATTGGAAATGTGTGTTCATGTTGTATGATGAATTGAATTGAAGTGATGAGCTTAATTGATTGCCATGAGTTGTTGATCTAAGCATGTAACCCTGTTTTAGGAGACTTGAGAAATTACTATGTAAATTTTGAATGTGTAGATACTTAATGTGGAATTGAAAGTGCCGAAAGGCTTATGCATATGTCAGGGGGTCTGACTTTGGAGTTTTGGATATTCCAATTTAGTGATTTCAAGCTTGAAAGGGTGAAATTGGTTTTGTAGGGTAATTTGACCTACTGGAATTGTTTGTGTCATAATTGAGCTTTATAACTCTAAATGAATGGGATTAATGGGATTAGGTACCTAAGATCTATAACTGTAATTGTTACAAAAATAGTCATGTTGTTTTGAGGACTCTAAGGTCTTCAAAGGTGTCCATTAGTATAACTAAATCCTATAGGAGGGCTTTTGGAAAAAGCTGTGTTCCCTTGGCCATAACTCCTTAATTTTGAGTGCAAATATAATGAGGTTTGTGCCATTGAGAAGTTAACATGTAGGTGAACATATGATTCGAAGGCCATGTTGACAGAAAATGAGGTTATGTTGTCTTTTGGAAGTCATTTGTGTGGAGATTGCAAAGTGCATGAAAAAGGAAGTGAGTGATGGGAGTTTGAACATGAAGTTCAGGCTCTATCACGAGTGCGCTAGGGGTCGCGAGCGCGACCAAAGGGTTTGTCGAGGTCGGTCGCGAATGCGACAGCGTCTCAAGTTGGGGTCATTTATTAAATGTCTTATTTTGTGTGAATTATAATATTGGCTTATGTATGATTATGCACATGGAAAATATAAATGTGATTATTCATATGAAACTATAAGATGAAGTGTGGGCATGGTTGATGATCCATATATATGTGCAAGATAATAAATGCGATGATATTGCTCGACGTGACTTTGTGAATGTTATATAATGCAATTGAATGAATGATAACTGGAATTAATTAAATAGCCAGCAAGTCGAGTAATGGATAAATAGGCATGCCTATAGGATCAAAGTGTTGCAGCCGAAGCGTTTGATTCCATTTGGAATCTCCAATGTGTATTGAATCTTTTTTGGGTTCACATAAGTGTTTATATATTAAGGATTATATTGATACCTATGGGTGCTAATGAGAAAGTGTGTATCTTCAGATACAAATGCCAAATGTGATACTTATGAGTACAAATACGATACCCGTTATCCTCATCTATGGTTGCAGGCAAGACTAATAATAAATGTTGTATGGTTAATAAGTGAATATGAACTTTATGTGTTACAATAACAATTAAATGAGTGCTAAATTGATTGAGAAGCGATGCGAACTTATGCGTGATGTGAATATTATTATGTGTTATAAAAATGTTATGTGATATCAGAATATATGATCATGATCCATTAATGATGTTTATGTATGTTGAGGCATGTACATTGACATGTATAAGAAGCATGAATTTAAGGCATGTGATTATTGTTAATTAATGAATATTATAATTATATATTGTATGTTGTTTCCCCACTAAGTGTTATCGCTCAGCACGAGTGTTAATCCGCATAGGTTATAAAGTGAAGCGTAATTGAAGGACGGTCCCGCATCTTCCTTGGTCAACACTATAGTCCGCTGCTTAGTGTAGGTTTTGTATTATGTGTGATGTAATTAATAGTTTTTGGCATGTAAAGAGAAAAGTTATAACAACTGAATATTTTATGTAATAGAAGCTGACAGTATGCATATGAGTATTGTAACACCCCATACCCGTACTTAGGCGATCCCATCCGATAAGGAGTGAGATGCCGTAAGAGTAAAGGTGCCACCACACAGATACAGAATATACATACATTCATACATAACAAAAAATACGAAAAATACAGAGGAAATTAAAACTTTAAAAAAACAAAAGCTAAACATACATTAACTCACATACATACATATAATCACTCAGCGGAAGCATAAGGCGAAAGATAAAACTGAGGAAAACTGAAAACTTAATTACAATAATATCCTTTACATTACCAAATACATAAGAAAAAGGCTACAAAATTTACAGAATCTGAAATACAGAAGCTTAACAAAATAACAAAACGCTTCTAACTTCTATGTGGCCGACCTTGCAGAAGCACGACTCGAACCGAACCAAACCTGCCACCTGCATGGGAAAAGAGCCCATGCTAAGCGATAAACACTTAGTGGGGAGAACACACAATCAATATGGATGGCCATTCACAATGGTCGCCAAACAAGTCACATACACGAATGGCATATGCAAATAATCACAACGGACGGATATACATACCTGCATAAGAGAGCCAAGCATTCAAAAGTTCACAATCACATACATATTCCCATTACCTAAGTGTTCATCTCATTATCATTCATCCGATTACCACCCTCATATGACATGCTAAACAGTACCCCAAGCAAACAAAGAACCACCCTTGATACAGTTATTCATGTAGGAAAAACATACAAATTCTCATGCACATAAATACACACTAGCCAAAACCCAAGGGACAACATCCAAAGCACCACACTTCAGCTGCGCAACTCTAATACATAAAATATCATGCCAGATACCCTCCAATAGAAGAGACTGAAGACATAATCACATTCATAACGTCACCATGCGGAAAGTACAGTTGAATCTTACATACTTACCATCACAACTGATCCGATTCACTTGCTTATATACAATAAATCCATGCATGAGTCACATACGTAAATACATTAGTCGAATTACATTCAAAGCATTCTGAAACTTATAACACATCACATAACAAGTGTAGATAATGGTGTCAGATATAAAAATCATACTTACATAATACAAACACACATTCCAAAGCCCAGAGTCACGTTCATATACATAGAAACTGATTCCTCAAATCATTATTATGCACAATTCGGAGGTCACATTCTTATAGTTATTCAGAGCAAAACAATACAATAAAGCACCTGCTGACTCAAGGTAGTGGATAACGAGTGAACGGAAAGTACTTTACGGGTACCAACCGATTACGGAAAGTACCTTATGGGTACAAATCGAAAACCATTTCAATTTTCATTCACAAACATTTTTTGGAAGGACCTTAAACAAGATCCAAACACAATAAAGGGGTTCGCGAGGAACCAAACGGGGACCTGATCGGGGTCCAAACGATAACGGAAGCTGCAGCAGGAAGACTCTTTTAGGCATGCCTAACTTTCCACTAGACTGACTCTCGTAGGTCATGCATGATACAAATCATATTTCAAATCACATAATTTATATCATTATGCATAATCAGCCATAGGTGAGACATATGAATAAGTTCATAAAGTCAATCATGCATCATACAATTTACACTTTAAGCATAACATAATAATCTTAGAGAGAGATCATAAGTATAGATATGCATAAGACATCCAATTATATTAACATACTTCATAAAATAGTCCAATTATAAACCTAAAGGTACCACAAGTTCGGAATTCAAACATTGGAATCACCAAAGAAAACTCATTCAACACAACACATCTGTCGCGCTCGCGATGCCTGTCACGCTCGCGACAGAGACCATAGTCTCTTCGCTGCGCGCGCGCGACGGACTTCGCGATCGCGGGAAAGAGAGAAGGGCCCGGCTCTATCGCGCTCGCGATGTTATCGCGATCACGACAGAGGGCAAGCATTGCTATCACGGGGTCGCGACAAGTCGCGTGCTCGCGATAGCACAGGCAAATAATGTGCTCTGTCGCGATCGCGACGGTTGTCGCGCTCGCGACAGAGAGCACACAAGCTATTGCTATCGCGGGCTCGTGATAGCATCGCGTGCTCGCGATGGCACAGCATCAGAATCACCGGTCTCTGTCGCGCTCGCGACAGTGTCGCGATCGCGACAGAGTCATGATTCCGAAAATCTGCAAAATTCTGCCGGATCTTTCCTTCCTCAAACTCACCCACAAACACATGAAACATATCCAAAGGTCTCTTACCTCATCTCCAGCAAGCCACACATCATTGACAACATAAACACAACATTCGTATCAAGAATTTCAATAAAACATGCCACTAACAATATCCATTTACACAATCTATAATAACAACATTATTCATCATTCATCTCAAACGCACCCATGTTAAATGCATTCAAACATATGATACGTCATGCTTAGGTTACTCATGAGTTCAACACATATTAATCCTCATCCTTCACAAAGTTATATCTATTATTATTTACTAGCTAAATCACCAATCTTAATCATACTCCTAAGTTTTTCCCAAAGACAACTACTTATATAGCCATTTAATTACCCTAAAGATGCATAATAAGCTGAAGGGAAGGTACGGGATTGATCCGGGTCAACCGAGGGCTCAAAAATGAAGAAATAAAGGCTAATATAGGTTTTTCTGTCGTGAGGTCGCGACCCTTGTCGCGCTCGGGCCAGAGGCTCATCTCTTCTACCTAAAAAGACTGCTTTATGCCCCAGACTTGTGTTGCCTAAACCGACCTCTAAACCTAATTTTTAGCCAAAACTTCCTTCTTAAACAATATTCCATAGGATGTTAAAGTTGAAATGCAACAAATTTCAGATCAAAAAAACATCTATAACTCTAGATATGATCTCCACAACCCATACTAGTCAGACAACCCGACACAAAAAGAGACACTACGGTTTTATCCAAATTTCAGGATCTTAGAGCAAGAATTTTCCCGAGGCTATTTCTGAGACATTTAAAGGCATGGAAATCATGGTTCTGAAGGCTTAAGAATCACACGATATAGAGCTCTATAACTACAGCTATGACAAAAACAATGCACGGAGGTCAAAAGAGAACTGAACAGGATTACTAAAATCACCATAAAACATCAAAATCAAAGAAATCCCCAAACTCATGCATTTTAATGCCAACCCACATATACATTTATCTCAATCAAATACATGGATTACTAACACATTTACCCAAATTAGTTCATGCATAAACTCATATCAAACACTCAAATTTCCGGAAAGCAAACAACAATACAAACTCATGTTCCAAGGAGAATAGGCAAACACAACTCAAAACTCAAATGTAAAATCAAAGCTCCCAAACCTCAAATTGCCGATGCAATCTTCAACCTTCAAAAGCCCACTTTCTCTTATCCTTTAAGCTTGCTCTTGGAACCCAAAGCTTGCACAAACCCAACCAAGAACACATAAATCAAACCAAGCTCAAACATCCAAAACCAGAATTCTAAGAGCAAAAGAAGATTTCTATATAGAAAATTATATTATTGATTCGGTTCATAAATTAATTAATTTTCCGTACCTTAACAGATTCTAGAAGTTTTTTATCATTATGAAGGAATTTGAGGATCCATGTAAGAACACTAGCAGTAGTGTCCTGAGCAGCAAAAAGTACTCCAATTATATTATCAGCAATCTGATCCTCACTCAAAATTTGCCCATTTTCATCTTTATAATTCAGAAATCTCCCCAAAAGATCTTTCTCTAGCAATCTTTTCTCCTTCCTTTCACAGATTATCTCACTCAGAATTTGATTAAGTCTTTTCCTTGCCTTTGATAATTAATAAACCAAAACAAAATTAATCATATTAAATAATTAATTAAATTCTATTCTTATAATAAGCTATAATTAATTAATTAGATAAATGGGGAATTAATAAAATATGGTTCTTACCAAAACTGCTTTGTGATAAGCAGTTCCAGGTATGTTTATTGGGAAAGAATTATATCCTTTCTCCATTATATCATAATTCTCATTTAACTTGTCCATATAGTTTCTGTCCAACACACCAATTATAGAAAGAATTCCCACTTGGAATGAAACCTGTAATTAGCAAATTCACCAAATTTGGAAAACTGGCGGTTAACCGAATTTGGTTTTTATTTTTAAAAACTGGCGGTTAACCGTTGACTAACGGTTAACCGATCTATGTACATTTCATATATAATATTTTAATTTTTACACTTAATTTTTTTAATATTTTTTTAATTTATAAATATTAGGATATATAACTTTTTAAAATACTAATATAATACATATTTTTAGGTAAATAAACATTGAAATAATCTTCTTATTACAATTATTTATTCATTACATATATATAATTAGCACTCTATTGTTAGTTTCATATTGAATATATTCAATTCTTATAATTAATTATGAAATTTTTATTTTTCTTTTGATTTTTTTAATTGATATTATATTTGATTTGTATTTTTTGTTTTTGAAGCATTTTTTACTATTAAAAACAACATTACAAATTGTATAATTTATTAAATTTATATGGTAAAATTTTTTAATGGTTAACCAGTAAACCGATTTGAAAATTTGGTTAAAAATCGAAACCAATATAATGATTAGCCGAAATTAATAAACCAGTTAATAAAATTGTTAATGAACCTATTAACCGGTCCATATTTACCTCTAATTATTGTTAAATTATTGTTACCCTTGATTAATTATGTCATGATCTACCTAAACTGGATACATCTGGTAGCAATTTTACAAAAATAAATGTATAAGTGACAATTTATCATTATATTATTATATAAAGATTCAATTTAATTTTTTTTTATTTTTTTTTAGAAAAACAATCATGTTGATAAGTTTTAATAGAATCATAATTTATAAGTGGGAAAAGAATATTGACCTAATTTAACTTTAAAAGTTAACTCGTGATACGAAAATTATCTAAATTTTTATAAGGAGTATTATATTTTTATAACTAATCGATGCAGGATAGTAAGATGAGATTTCTGCGGATAGCCCAACGTTAAATACTAGTGGCTTAGTACTATGTAAAGAAAATAGATTTGGATCTAATTTAGTCTTAGAAATTAGTTTGTGAGATAAAAATTGCCCAAATTTTTTTAAAGCGTATTATATTTTTATAATTAACTGATATGAAATACTTAACATACCCTTAACGCTTAGGTCTAACACATGCAAGAAATCTTAAATGTAAAGTGTGTAAGATTGTATATCAGTTACGGCTCAACCTCAACAACTAGTTAGTGATTATCATGTGAAAGAAATGAATTGAAATCTAAATTAATTTTAAATGATAGTTTGTGAGGCTAATGTTATAAAAAGTATATATATATATATATATATATATATATATATATATATATATATATTATAAGTGGTGAATTTGTGATAGTTAATATAAATCCAAGTGTACACAAGCACTTACCTCAAAATCCTTCAAAACTCAACCCTAGCTCAAAGATGGAATAAAACCCACAAGCAAAACTTGAGAGAGCAGAAAAATGGAGGTGAGAAAGAGAGAGAGAAGGCGTGAGAAAAGAGAGGGCCAAAAACCCAAATGGCTTCTACGGGAAGCTACAATTCCCTTCCCTCTCTCTTCTTCTTTCAATTCCTCATTCAATGCTCCCACCAACCATTGCCACATGGCAAGCTCCTAATGGACCACAATTCCCACTCACTTGACTTTTCCACTCTAAGCACCATACACAAACCACACACAACCATGTCTTGAATAAATATCTTCAAGGCACCAAACACCACTCACACCATATCATTCCTTAAAACCCACTTACATCCATGGCACCATACATACAAACCACACTATAAAACCTCTTAATCCACTTATACCCTACTTCCATACGCCACAAGCACACCAAAAATTCCTCCACTAAACTTATTTAATTATTTTCTATGCAATTTAGTCCTTATTATCCAAACTTTCTCATGTACTAATTACTGAAATACCCTTCAGTTCCCGACTTCGCATGCAAATTCCGACTAGGGCCATTTTGGGTTGTTACAAGTATGAGTTTTGAAAAATATTTTCCACTGTGTTTGAATGAAATTTGTTAATTCAGGATTATGTATTTAACTAATGCATGTGTATATGCTATGCGATGCATGTGTGGCGACCATCTTTGGCTGCCATATCGAAGCTATTGTGCGGTCAGGGATAGTGTGACGCGTGCTGGAACCTAGCAAATGCCCTCGCTGAGACTCGCTTTTAGGATTCGAGGGATTAGTTCGCATCTTTTATGATCTTGGACATCATGAGTCATCTTCGATGCCTCCTTTCCAATAGAACATTAGAAAGGAGAATCTAGACCCACAACACCTTTAGGCACCTTTGAGGTATTTTGGAGTCGCCACCCAATTTACGAGAAACTGGGAAAGGTCTCTAACCTTTATTGGTCTAAACCAGAGAAGGGGTTCGGAACATCACTCTTATTAATGATTTAAGTTTTATAAATGAGTTTTTAAGAAATCAAAATTCCATCTCTCATCTTACGCGATTATGCATTGAATTTAAAGCGCATTGCAAGCATATCGAAAGTGATAAAATAAAATGGTAAATAAATTACAAAAATAAAACAAATGGGACAGAACAATCCCCAAAAATGAATAAAAGATGGGACAGAACAATCCCCAAAATAATAAAAAATATAAACAAGCAAGTAAATAAACGCATAAAAGAAATTAAAATGCAACATACATAAATCAGTTCATTTATTAAATTTTAGGAACATTGGTTCCTTTTTATTATTTAGAAAAATTGAAGAGCTATTTTAGGATATTATTTGGAAAAAACCGGGATGAATGATTCCATTTTGTGAAAACTAGCTCTTCATTTTGAATGTGAGATTTTATTGGTTAAAATAAAACATTGGTCCATTTTATTAATAAAAATCCTAAATTATTAGTTATTAGAAAAACATGATTTTCTATATGGCGGATAATAGGAAATACACTTTACATACAACACATAAAAATAATAATAAAAGGAAATACAATGAAAATGCAAACCCAAAATTGAAGGTCTTCAGTTCTCCTGATCCTCCATCCCGTGCGCAAATATGACTCACATAGATAAACAATTTTGAGACAACATAATAAAAATAAAATAAATGTTAGTAGAGTAATTAAATGAATAATATATGAGCAAACAATTAAATAAAAAAACTAATAGATAAACAACTCAAATAAGCCAGCAAAAATCATTAAATTTTGATGAATAATACATAGCATTAATAATTAAGACAAAAATTGACAATAAAAAATAGAGCAAATTATATTACATCACATGCATTTTTGGCAACTTCCTACATTCGGGCACTTGGAAAAAAGCACATATAAGGCACTACGAAGAGGTAGCACGGCTGCCCCGCTGGCCGGTCGGGGGGCAGCGCCCCGCGAAACTTTTTCAATTTTATCAAATAAATGATATAAACAAATAAATTAATTGAATAAAATAATTAATTAAAATGATTAATAGATCAAACAAATAAATAATCAATTAAACTAATCAAAGAACAGTAAATAAATATACAAATGAATCATCAACCAACAATAACATTAACAATTATTAATAGAGATTAATTAGGCAAAAACAAGTAAATTGAGACAGCAATATACAAGGGAAATATGAAAAAATTACTACCTCACATGCATTTACGTGACATTTGGATGAACCAGAAAAGAACTGGCAAGACAAACAAAGAGGAAGAAAGGAGGCGCATGACTCGTGAATGCCATTCACGAGTCGTGAATGGCATTCACGAGTCTTGAAAGGCATTCATGACTCGTGAAAGCATTTCACGAGTCATGAAAAGCATCGTGCAATCTGAATGGGAAGCAGAGGTTTTCTGATGTGTTCGATCAGGAGAAGGGATTCAACGGCTCAATCCAATAGGGAAACACAAAATCCAACCGGAGAAACACGATTCAAGCAAGAATGAAGGCAAAATCCGATCGGCGACAAAAACAAGGCAAAACCAAACTTACGGCTCAAACATACAGAAAAATAGGGGTAAACAGAGGAGATGATAACATACCAATAAATGCAATATCATGCGATCAAAACGTGCAAAACATCATGCAAACATGTTTAATGAATCATAACGACAATGAACATATGATGAACAGGTTGAAAAGATGAAAGGAATAATATATACAATATATACAAAGGAAGAACATTGTAAAACCAAATAAGAAAAAGAAAGAAAAGCAGAAAGAAAGAAAGAGATCAAAGAAGAAGAAAGAACTCCCTCACTCACGTGAGGCTGGGCCTCATGTGAGTGAGATGGGCCTCACTTTAGTTAGTGAGATGGGTCTCACTGCCCAAGCCCAAAAACATTTTTTTTAAAGCGAAAAAATATTTTTTTTTCGAGGAAGCCATCACTTCTATTTGCTTCTTGCCCGAGAATAGGCATCATTTTCATCATAGGGTAAATTCGATTTGGACTGCCTCAGGACCCAGTGTCTATAGATAGGCATTACATTCTAGGTTTTCAGTCCATCCCAAGGTGATTCCACGTCCTGTGTTTTTTGATTTCTTCAACAGATTCACTGAAATCTTCCCTACCACAGGTTTGTACCTTTTTCTCTTATTCTACAATGAGTTCTTCTAACAGTTCCAGTGAGACGGTTAGGGTAGGTGAAGGGCTACTTGACAACAATTCTCCTGAATCCCTAAGGACCATCCAACTAATCCAAGAGAGAAAAAAGGAACTTAAACGACTTCCCAAGGTGAGGAGCATTATCTCGGTCATAAAGAAGCACCAAATGACCGAGCTGAGAGAGAAACTGGGCATACCCTAAAACTATATGATTCGTGCCCCCAATGCCTCCTTATAAGCTAATGCCGAATTCTCTGGCAAGAGGTGCATAGTGGTGCACGAAGTAGATTTTAAAGATAGGGTAAACCTCCTTCTAAGAAGTTTGAGCTAGACTTCTGAACCACTACAGCTTGACTATGCCTGGCAAACCATATCAGCATTACAAGTATGGGCAGCTGAGCATGACATCGACCTAAGTGTCCAAATATTTTAAGATACTCACGTAGTGGGACTCTAAATTTCTACAGAGGACCACAATTACATCCAAGCCTGAGCTAGGTATGGGGTATTTTTAGGGAATCTGGAGTCCTTGAAGAATTGGAATAATCAGTTCTTCCTAATAGAGAGCGACACGAACTTCACATTCTGCACTTTTTGGGGTAAGTTCGTCAATAAGAACGACAAACTACTTATGATGCCCATTCCCTACTGTCAAACTAGCTCTGCTAATCTAGTCAGGAATGGCCGTACAAAACACAGAAAACATACACATACGTACTATCAAACTCTTATTGAAACGTGTACAATAAAATTTCATCACTTCACATTCATGTCATCATGCATTTCATGCAAATTATCTATCGATCAATCATTAAGATCATACACTCCACATGCATCCATATATAGTCTATTAGTATACTTACTTAGCCATCATATTATTATATGCCCTTACATACTTATATACACATTAACTATACAAAATTTCCATAACATCAACCCCCAAAACCTACACTAGTAGCACTCCTATTGTTGATCATTGCTGTGCGGGAACGTCCGTCGATCCTCTCTCGTCCGTACCTACACGGATTAGAGTAACCCGTGCTAAGCGATAACGCTTAGTGGGGAACACTATATAACAAGTAACATATCATACAACTAATAACATCACCTACTACATGCACAAGATCATGCTTAGCTTATTATTGAACTTCAGGTATCATAATAAACATAGCATAGTCCTCTAACATACTTACACATAAACATTATCCATGACATTCACAAAATTCCAAATTATAACATACATAATGATTGCTTAATTGCCATTTCCATTTATTATAATTGCCTGCAATTCAGAGATGTGGATAATGGGTTTTGCATTGGTACCATCGAGGTACTAAAATCACATTGAAATCTCATATACGCATTGGTACCCTCAGGTACATAATATCATTACACATGTAATAGAATCCAGCAAGGATTATATGCATTGTTTTCGCATTGTGATTCCCAAGGAATCAGACACATTGAATGTATTGGGCTGCAGCACTTTGACCTATAGGCATGCCTAACTATCCACTACTTGACTCGCAGGCTTAAGTTATTTGGTCATGTTATCCATTTCACATTGATCATTCTTCATAACACATATATCATTCATGATCACATTCTCTTTTACACTTGTACTTTAGCACATCAAATTTTCCACATCACTTGCATACACTTTATGCTTCTCAAGTTCACTTACTCATGGTCATTAAGTACCCACTTAATTAAGTTCAAGACTCATCATGCTCATGTGCGATTATACGTCGTTTATTACACACATAATGCTTACACATAATGTCATTTATCTGAGCTTAAAGCCTTACCATTTGAAACTCCAAACACATTAGGGTTATATTGCCAAAACAGGGTAGGTCACGGTCGTAACCAATTTGGTTGCCACTGTGACATGTTAAAGTCCAAAACAGAATGTAAATTGAGGATAGGTCACGGTCACAACCAATTTGGTTGCCACCGTGACATATTCCAACTCTCGGCAGAATGCAACTTTAGGGTATGTCATGGTCACAACCATTACGGTTGTCACTGTGACATATACTTAACTTGCAAAACAAAATGTTCAATTGGGTACCTCACGGTCACAACCAATTTCGGTTGTCACCGTGATATACCCAAATTCACTTAGGCAGAATTGAACACAAGCATACCTCAAGGGCACAACCATTTTGGTTGTCACCGTGACCTATGCAAAGTCACTCTAATACATCACTCAATTCTCATTTTACTTCAAGGACTTCTAACCCATTTTCCCTTTTAGCAACTAACCAATTCAACAATACACACAATTTTTCACATACCTGATTTCCTTCTTGCCATTTGCATTCATTTATAGCACAAACCATAATCGTTTTCATACATACACAATTTTACACTTCCTCTAGCAACTTTAACACATGGCATAACACATTGCTTATCTCTTAACCTAACTTTTACATAATTCATGCTCAATGACCACCATTCCAAATACACACATAGTTCATATTAATTTCTATTCAGCAAATGCAAATCTCACAAATTACACTACTAGGGTTTGTTCCCAAACCTTGTCGCCTTAGCTCCTAGTTTCGCCGAATACTCGACTCCCCGATTACCGCTTTTCCTTTATCTCTCTTTAATTCTTCAGCTACCAAGACAATCCAATTTATAGGTTTCAGTTCAATCCAACAATACCCCATCCAAACCAATTTAAAACCAAGAAGAATGAGTAAAAGATGAGAGTATCAATTACTTAATCACTTACCTTTGGGTCTTAACTCTCGATCTTTGATCCCCTTATGCAATAAACACACAGCTTACTTAGAGTCTCTCAAAGTCATTCTCACGGTAGAAGGAAGAAGAAAACACAGAAACTAGCTGACCCAACTCAATGTTCAACCCCCAAATTCACTAGACATGTGCATGCAAAGATGGAGGTGGCAATCCCTTAGAATGCCACACGGAAATCCACCATAAAAATATGCCTCCACCCACTTCTAATTAACCATTTATTCACATTATTATATTCTTTAATTAATCCTTGTTTTACTTAATTAATCAGCCACTAACCCTTATTAAGTTAGTTTTGCATAACTACCAATTAGCCACTTAACTATTCTTCTTCTTTTCAATTAAGTCCAAACTACAAATTCCACCACACACACATATCCAAAACTAGGTCAATACTACTAGGGCACATTTTCGGCCATTACACTACTGTACCTCATCGAGGAAGAGGAAAACACACTGGCTCGGTGTAGAGAGCTGGGCTATAATAAAACGGACATAATACAGCAGCTACAGTGTGGAATGCCTCCTCTAGAGCCACCCCAAGTGAAGAAAAAAGGTAAATTTTCTTGTTTCTTATCTTCAATTCTAATATGTTCCTCATTGTTTGCTTTTTTGCAGCTATAACGAGGATTGTCCGACCTAGTTTGGCCAAAGTGATAAGGGCCAAGAGGTAAAAAGTTGAAGGGAGCTGAACACCTTCAACTACTACACCTGAAGCAAGTTCGGTTGCATCTACCCCAAGCTCGACTTCATCTACCCCTGCACCAACTCCTATCAAGGTGGTTGACAGTTCTCCTGTTAGAGTTCAAAGCCCGATAATAGAGGCATCAGAATTAGTTGCTGCACCCGAGCCTTTCTCACCCAAAAGCAAAGCATAAGTAGACACCTCTGTTCCCAAGTCATGGGAAGGTAAAGGGGTGAAGGCTCTTGCTGATGAGGCCATAAGGTTCTGGCAACAGCAGGGGAGCACCTGGTCGAAGGCAACACTGAATTTACAACCTTCGCACATCTGGCATCCTACGTATCGAGCGATATAACACCGCTGTTGAGTCTAAATATCGAGCAGCTAAGCGATGTTATCCAAAGGCATCAAGTGGAGGTAAATTCTTGACCTTATGTCTTATCGTATCAAATCAATATTATTTGGATTGAGTTTATATATATTTTATAGCGGTCCATGTTAGGAGACGTGATCATCGCTAAGATAAATAAACTTCTTACCGCTTAGAGGAAAAAGGAGAGAGCTGTAGTCGGGCTCCGATATAAACTAGGCAAAATCGAGTGTAAGTTGGCCTTATCTGAGAAAGAAGTTACCAAAGCTCAAAAGAAAGCTTTTGAGGTTCAAGATAAGGAAATAGAGGCCAAATAGAGAGCAACAATAGCTGATAGGAGAAAAACTAAAGTTGAAGCCGAACTTGAGCAGGAGAAAAAAAGGAGCCAAGTTACTGAAACTGAACTAAAGTAGGCAAAGAAGGAAAAAGCTAAGCTTGAAGGGAGTTATGCCGAGTTGGAAGAAAAGGCGGTGGACTTAGCCACTGAGAAGTGCCTCGCGTTCGATACCAAACTATCTCAAGTAGTGAAAGAGTGTCATCTAGACATGGACTAGTCTTGGATGGATGATATATATCCAGATGAATAAATAGGATGTCACATCCCAAAAATGGCCTAGTAGAAGTTATATCTTTAGTTGGACTTATTAAGGGTATTTCGGTAATTGTGCATTTGGGAGTTTGAGTAATTGAGGATTAAATTGCAAGAATTAAGTAAATGTATAGTGAAGAGTTTATGTAGTGGATTGTGTGTATGGTGCCAAAGAAGAGATAGTAAAAGTTGGGACTCTAGGCTTTAATAAGAGTTTGCCATGTGGATTAGGTAGGTGAGCATTTAATGTAAAAGGAAGAGAGAAGGAGGGGAGGGCAGAAAAGGGAAGCCCGTGGAAGTTGAATTTCTTCCTCTTTCTTGCCCCATTCTCGTTCTCCTCCTCCCTTTCTTTACATTTTTGGATGCTCTCCATTTTTGTGGACTTGGTGCTTCAAGATTTGAGTGGATTTTGCTGAGTTTGAGCTATATTGAAGAGGTAAGTGATTAGGTTTTGGTTATTTGTGCTTTGATCTTCATCTCCTTCTGATTATCGAAAAGTTAGGGTTTTGGATTAAGAATTTCTGGGTTTGTTTGTGCGAGATTTGGGTGAATAGAAGAAGAGTAAGGCTAGTAAAGATTGGGTCTTGAAGTTGGAAGAGATCTTCATCAGGTTTGAGAGTTGTATTTAGCTGTGTATATACTTAAGGGTGGTTGTCCATTTTCTCTTTGGATCTTGGGTTGATATGTGATTATTTGTTAATTGGGTGTTTTGTTACATGTAAATATATGTGTTCATAAATACATGATTTGAGATAGAAGAATTATTAGGCTTTGCATGTCAATTCTTGAAGAGTTTGAATAGGATTATGAGATGAATTCCTGTGTTTGTATAACCTTAAAATATGTTATTTTGATTTGTGTAAATGTTGTGTAAATTGAGTAATATTTTTTATAAGTATGATTGGAGAGCACTAAAGGTACGTGTTTATGTGATTTTGCATGATTCTTAATGTAGGGTAATATGGGTTTTGATTTTGATGAACTCTGGGTTGTCCGTGTTCTTCTGAGAATTTAAAGAACGCGATGCTATCGCGAGCGCGACGCTTGTTGCAATCGTGACACAATCACAAAATTCACCTTCTCGCGCAAGCGCAGAGATATTTCCTTCGAGTCGTGAGGAGGCAGCATAACTCGGTATTTGTGCCTGGCATCTTCATGAGTCGTGAAGCCTCTTCACGAGTCGTGAAGATGGCTCATGGCACGTGAAGTTACCTAACGTCTCATGCCTTCTTTCCTAGTAGGCAATCACGAGTCGTGAGGGAGGATCACGACTCGTGACCGCCCCTTTCTTGAGAAGCGCTTGCGTCACGAGTCGTGAGAGAGGATCACGACTCGTGACCGTCCCTTTTCTGTGAGGTGCTAGCTTCATGAGTCGTAACAGCATGTGCGACTCGTGACTGGCCTTTCTCCTCCTGGCTACTATCGCGAGAGCGACTCCTTGTCGCGAGCACGACGGTGAATCCTTTCCTACCCTGTTTTGAAAATGAATTTCATAAGCTTCTTTTACATGGGTTTTCATTACATGACACATGATTTGTCTTATATGGCCTATTACTTGATAAATTATATGTTCTTAATAAGATTTGTATATGGTTTATATGTCTATATTAAATGGTAAATATACATGTATACGTGTTAATTGTATAATTATACTTGCTATTTTTCTCTATTATATGATCATTATTTCTGAACATGATTGAGTAGTTATCTGAACCTGATAGTCATAGTAGTGGATCGATAAGCGCTTATCAAGGGTCAGGGTGTGAGTGCAGCTGCTATATGTCATATGTTATATGCGGGCCCCATTTGGGTTATATAAGATGTTTGAGACGTCGGTCTCCGGTATACCTCCGGGTATACAGGATTATAAAATGTTTTGAGACTCAGGTATCCATATGCTTAGGATACTATGTCCTATCAGTATCATTAGTACCCGTATCCACTAGTTAGCGAGTAATCAGGATATTACTTGAGGTTATTACATGAGATCGATATATGAAGCCATTAGTTATATGATATGAATATATGTTACATGTATATGTATATGTGTTATGACATGATGAAATGTAATACTTATATTCGGATATGAATGGTTATATGATTATATTCCTGTTGATACATGAGTATTGACTACTTGGATATGAATGGTTAGTTTCCGATATACATGTGTATGATGAATAATTGTTATAAGCATGAGTAGTATATGTTTATATGCTTTTGTTATTTTTAAGCTTATGTATATGTTTATTGCAATTATATGTACATACATGTTTTGTTCCTTCCCACTAAGCGTTATCGCTTAGCACGGGCTCTTTTCCCGTGTAGGTGGCAAGTTCATTTTGGAGTCGGACATCTGCAGGTCGTCCACTAGAAGTCCATAGTTGGAGTTTGTTTTTGTTTTTTGTTGTATTTTTATTTATGGAAACTGATTTTGGAAATGTAATTTTTGTAAAAGATTTATTTTGTATATGTATATGTTTAATGTTTATAATCCCTTTTGTAAAATCTATATGGTTGTATTTGGACTTATTACCTTTTGATTAAATGTATTTGTTTTCTTAACTTATTCGAGTATATGTATGTGATTTGTGCACGTAGCGCTCCGGTATCCTTCCAACGGGGGTATCGGGGTGTTACATAGGACCCCTCCTGTATTGCTTTTTGTGCTTGTAATTAATTCAAAAATTAATGAAATCAACATTTAACTGAACTAGTTGTTGCTTCTTTTATTATTTTTTATTCCGAACTTATTATATGAGTGTGGACTTTCGAACATTTGCACGGAATATTCTCTGAATGGTTCACATAAAATAGCTAAACTAAAAGTGAAATCGATGACTAATTGCTCGGGTAGCAATAAAGCTGATATGAACGAAGTAATGCAAAACATTTTCCAAGTATTTACACATTGCTCGCCAGAACTTCAGGCTAACTGTTTTAAATGGTAATTTAACCAAACTGATAAAAAATCAAATGCTCAAAATAGCAAGAATGAAACAAAAATGAATAAATGCTCAAATGGTGAGGCAACCAAACTAAGCAATTAACAATGAATAAGTACTTGAATGGAGATAATACTGAAACAAGTTAAAAAAATAGCTTTTGAATGAAATCTTTATTAATATGTTTGCTAGTACAACTACTTGAATGGCGATATAGCCAAACTAAGTGATAAATGAGCTAAACAGAACTAAATGCTTAAATGGCGATACAATCGAAATTGAGTGATTAAAATGAAATTGAGTGCTCGAATGGCGAAATTGTCGAACATGAGCAATAAGCTACTGCTAATATAACTTCAGATTGGTGATGTTCCATGAATGAAGGACTAATTTACCAGAGAGATCCTTAAGTTTGTAGGCTCTACTCTTGACTTCGTCCACTACGTAAGGACCTTCCCAATTTGGGTTGAGTTTTCCCACTCCAGCAGTCGTTTGTGTTTCGATGACCTTTTTAAGGACAAGCTGTCCAACTCGAAAGGACCTCGGCTTTAATTTTCGGTCATGATAAGATGACATGCACTGCTTATATATTGCGGATTGAAGTTGGGCAAACTCCTTTAGTTCTTCCAGCTTGTCCAAGTGATATAATAAATTTGCCTAATTTTCTTCAGCATTGTACCTTGAAGTCCGAGGGTTAGGAATGTCGATCTCATATGGAATGACTGCTTCAACCCTGTATTTGAGCGAAAAGGGATTAACACTTGTTGTAGATTGGGGAGAAGTTTGATATGCCCATAACTGTAACACCCCGATTTTCACCCTAGTAGTTTTGAGCTTGTGTGTAGTTTAGGGGT
Organism: Excoecaria cochinchinensis; assembly: GCA_947683425.1. NCBI lineage: Eukaryota > Viridiplantae > Streptophyta > Magnoliopsida > Malpighiales > Euphorbiaceae > Excoecaria > Excoecaria cochinchinensis. The sequence continues at coordinate 460,862 of CANTUQ010000245.1, forward strand.
ATAATTGTGTTTTAGCTTTTAATGGTGTGGCTTATTTAGTTTCTGAGAAGAAAAGAAGTATTAGAAGAGGAATTTTCAAAACTCACCACAATTAAGTGACAAGTGGCAGGAGAGAGAATGTAAGGAAGGCAGTGGCTTTAAAAGCCTAGGAGAGAGAAAATGAGAGAAAGAGCAATTCTGCCCCTCTCTCCCATTTTCCGCATGCCAACCCCTCCTCCTTCTTTGTTTTTTTATTCTTATTCTTCCTCCTTGTCCACTTTCACTCCTTCTAGTTGTGGTGATTTGTGTTCGGTTTCGCTAATTCTAGAGCTTTTCAAGTAAGTGTTTTGCTCTCTTCTTCTTCTTCTTCTTCTCTTCTTTTCTTTGTTTCCTTAATAGATGTTTGTGTGTGGGTGTTGAGCTATTTGTGTGTTTTGGTTTGATTGATCAGAAATTCCTGCTAGAGATCCCAAGGGAAAAGAGAAAGCAAGTGGTAGTGCGGTTGATTGAAGTTCTAGGAGCTAAGGTGCATAAGGGTTGGGAATAGTTTGCGATTTTGGATGTTTTTCTTTTGCATTTTGTTAGAATTTCTAGAATTTTGTTGAATTAAATTGTGTATAATTGTATAATTGATATGGGTTTTGACTTAATTAAATAGAATTTGAGATTGGAGTGGTGTTTTGAGGGAAAGATTGAATTTGTACGATTTTTCGGGAAAAATTCTGGGTTTGTGTATTTTGATGTTCAAATTGGTTCTTTTGTCTTTTTGATCCTTCCTTTATGTGTATAAGTTAGTTAATTTCAAGGGTAAATTTATTTGGATGCTTGTAACTGATTGTGTGCAAGTTTGGTGGAGTTTTTGTATGATTTGGAATGGGTTTCGGTTGAAGCTTTTGTGCAGGTTGGCGGCAGGGGAGCAGGAATCCAAACTCTATCGTGAGCGTGACCTTCATCGTGAGTGCGACAAAGCTCAGTGATCCTGATTTGTGCCAAAGAGTGTAATACCCCAATACCCCTTGGTAGGACAAGGGAGCGCTAGACGGTACTAAGCATACAATTACCATAATCAATTAACATTACTTAATATCACTATCATTATTAGCACATACTAAGGACTATAAGCCATACACTACCACTAACTCATACATTATTACTAGTCCATTATAGTCCACATATTACAAATTACAGATTTCACTTCTTAACTTACATATTACTATACAGGTTATAAAAAGAATAGTTATTACAAAAATGGAGCTTTAACTTAACAAAATCATTACACTCAAAATGACACTTCCCGCTCCTAGGGTGACCTGCAGAACTTCCTTCAAACCTTGACTCAAATCCACAACCTACACGGGACACAAGCACCTGTGCTAAGCTATAACGTTTAGTGGGGATGTAGATAAACAAATACTAACATAAGCATTCACAGGTTACTATACAATAAGAGGACATGCTCTAATCATATACCATATCGTGTAATAATCACTAAGTTAATAATTCACTAACAAGCCGATATCCAATAGTTCTTGTTACGCAAGAAAGTTACAATAACTATAAACCGCTATAAGTCAATAATCACATACCATGCTCAATAACCACTACACTATGCCAGTGAAAGGCTTCACTATCAATATCACTAGTTCACTTAGCATGGCATCGATATTTCATGATCAATAGGAACAATATTATTAACCTGAATATGAAACACAATACATTCTTTAACACCACATCATTATCAATCATACATACACATTTGTCATTGTTAGCCTGAATCATCTTAGAGGTGGATACAAGTACAATAAATATAAATCACTAGAGACCGAAGTCTCAAACTCTTTATCTCTAGATACCCGTCGGTATCGATCACTAGCAGCCGCAATTCACTAGCCCATCATAAGCATGCTTATTTATCCATGACTCGACTATAGGCTCATTAGTTTATTCATTCATTATACATTTATTCTCATTGCATTACCTATTCGTATAATACTCAATCGCATAGTAATACATAGTAATAGTTGTTATCATAATGTGGCTCATTCCCATAGTATTATTTATCCTCATGATATTATTCATATATTAAGATTCAATCGCATAAGTAGGTACTCATCACATATTAATAATCTCACATAGTGATGCAGTCAAGCTTAGTTAGGCTTCGTCATGCATCCCAAAATCTCATGATGTTTTAGAAAAGAAGACAATGTTGAAGTACCTCACGGTGACAACCAATCTGGTTGTGACCGTGACATGCACCAATTCTCGAAACAGAATGCATAATTTCATACCTCACGGTGACAACCAATCTGGTTGTGACCGTGACATACGAAATAGTTCCTGGACAGAATACAAACTGGGGTATCTCACGGTGGCAACCAGATTCATTGTCACCGTGACATACCATTTCTATCCGGACAGAATGCAACATTCGCATGCCTCACGTTGACGACAAAATGGTTGTGACCATGACCCATATAAAATTGCCAATACACAGCTATGTTTTACCAAGACACAGTTGTGCTATATACACACTTTGCATTCTTGCATTCACTATCCTTTGACTAACTCACTCACAACTCAAGCACACTTTACCACATCACTTCACATGCCATAATACACAATTAAACTCTTACATGCATCTTTCTAAACTCACTATACAATTTAGCATAAACAATCATACAAGGTATCAAAATCACACTACACCAACCTTGGCATGGCCATGGCATCTACTATCCACTACATATCAATATCTCTATTCCATTTCAATAATCAATTTACACTAATTCACTATCCAATTCAAATAAATTAACCATATACACACAATATACACATACTTTAACACATCAAAGCATATCAATTCACACTCGATCCCTAACCTCTTGAAGCACTCCTTCCTTTCTTTCTATGTCACCTTCTCTTTACCCTTGGCAGCTCTACTTGGCTCTTCAACTCACAACACATGCACATATTCATATTCAAAATAGAATTAAAACTATGTACAGAAATTCAATAAGAAGAAGAAAAAGTAGAAGTTAACAAGTACCAAACTTACTCATACCTTAACTTATCAATGACCTCTTAATTGATGCAATTCTATTCTCAATATGCTAATTTTGAAGAAGATACAAATGAAACCAAGAAGAAATAGAAACAAAATTGAAAGACCATGATAAGAAAGATAAGAGAGAGCTGGATCAAAGGGAACAAGAATGGCAGATTTTGCCCATAATACCACCTTAAATTTGCATGAAAGGAGGAGGTGTCAACTTCCCTTTCCCTCTCAAGCTAGGTGGTCGACTCACACACACCCACATGGCTTCCACTACCTCTTAATTAGACTTAATTAAGTTCAGTTAGTTAACCTAATTCATCCATCACTTTACACTAATCATGCATTATTACCTTTTAATCACTACTATACTTTATTTTCTTTCAATTAAGTCCCTAGTTTCACATTTTCAATTAGGTCCAAATCTGTAAACCCTAATTAACACTCACTTATTTACTCTAATCACACTCAATACTACTAGGGTGATTTTTAAGGTGTTACAACTCTCCCTCACTTAAGGAATTTCGTCTGCGAAATTCTCCAGTCCTATATGTTATGACCCCAATATAACAAACATTATGCAGAACACTAACTCAAACCATTGCAACTGTAACTTAATCCATACCAGGTATATCATCTAGATCTCTCTTGTCTTCTTCTATAGTCATAGCATAAACTTTCCAAATTGGGACATTAGGTCCTTCCACTGTTTCTGAAGCAATGCCCGATCGCTGTCCGGCTTGGACAGTTTGACTCCCGGCTCTACCTCTTCTTTCACCAATAGAGTTTGGTACACTATCCCTTCTCAATTGCATAGTCAAATTCTCTTGCGGTTGAGGACACCTTGCTACCATATGATCAGAGCTTCCACATTTAAAGTAAGCTCCAGTAAGCTTTTAACGTACGCCCCAATGGGATCTTCCGCAATGCTCAGATGGCACCGGAACATTTCCTTTGCTAGATGGACCTATAATTCCAACTTCAAAAACTCAGGTTCGCTTGCTCGACTTGTCACGGGTCACTGCTTTTGGAATTACACTGTACCCATATCCACTGTCTTGTGTCTTTCTCTTTTGATTCTCTCTTTGAACTATCTCAAATTTCTCTACCTTCAAAGCAACTTGAACCAATTGATAATAATTAACCATTTGCATCGATGTCATAGCCGCTACTAACCCTTTAATCTTCTCGTCCAAACCTTTTTCAAATTGATACATCTAACTCTTCTGTCAATAGGGCATCTGTTACATACTTGCTAAGGCGATTGAACTCTTTCTCATATTCAGCCACACCCAAATTTCCTTGCTTGAGACTCACAAATTCCCGCCACTTGGCCTCTCGATATGCTTTAGTTACAAATTTTCTTTTAAATTCTTGTACAAAGAATTCCCAAGTCAGATTAGTGGGTCATTACGGGTTCCTCAACACTAGTTTCCACCAATCATATGCTAATCCTTGTAACAATGACACAGCACATTCCACTCGTTGCTCTTGGGGGCAATTCACTTCTTGTAATATTAGATGTACCTTCTCTAACCAATATTCTGCTATGTCCGATTCGTCCATGGAAGTTCCCTTAAACTCTTCTGCCCCTATTTTCTTAATAAGATCCGAAGGGGTCTTAGGAGATGTCAGCCTATCAATCATTCGCATAAGCCCTTGCACTAACGTTACATTTTCGGGCACTAGAGGTGGATTCGGATTCCTATCCGGTGGAGGCTCAGGTGCGAATGGGTTTCGGTTAGCTCTACTCGGGTTAACACTTCCAATGGTTTCTCCTATCTCTTCAGTAGGATCAGATTCCATTATCACTTTACAATACAAAAGCAAACATTAACTTCATTAGGGCCACACTCTAAACAGACTCATACCAACTCTATCTATCACACATCCCATATTCAAGAAATACCTAAACCTATGCTCTGATACCACAACTTGTAACACCACAATGCCCCTTGGGAGGATAAGGGAGCGCTACATGGTACTAAGCATGCATTTACCATAATCAATTAACATTACTTAATATCACTATCATCATTAGCACACACTCAGGACTATAAGCCATACACTACCACTAACTCATACACTATTACCAGTCCATTATACTCCACATATTACAAATTACAGATTTCACTTCTTAACTTACATATTACTATACAGGTTACAAAAAGAATAGTTATTACAAAAATGGATCTTTAACTTAACAAAATTATTACACTCAAAATGACACTTCCTCCTCCTAGGGTGGCGTGCAGAACTTCCTTCAAAACTTGACTCCAATCCACAACCTACATGGGACACAAGCACCCATGCTAAGAGATAACGCTTAGTGGGGATGTAGATAAACAAATACTAACACAAGCATTCACAGGTTATTATACACTAAGAGGACATGCTCTAATCATATACCATATCGTGTAACAATCACTAAGTCAATAATTCACTAACATGCCGATATCCAATAGTTCATGTTAAGCAAGAAAGTTACAATAACTATAAACCGCTATAAGTCAATAATCGCATACCATGCTCAATAACCACTACACTATGCTAGTGAAAGGCTTCACTATTAATATCACTAGTTCACTTAGCATGGCATCGATATTTCACGATCAATAGGAACAATATTATCAACATGAATATGAAACACAATACATTCTTTAACACCACATCATTATCAATCATACATACACATTTGTCATTGTTAGCCTGAATCATCTTAGAGGTGGATACGAGTATAACAAATATAAATCACTAGAGACCGAAGTCTCAAACACTTTATCTCTAGATACCCATCGGTATCGATCACTAGAGACCCATCGGTGTCACACTAGCAGTCGCAATTCACTAGCCCTTCATAAGCATGTTTATTAATCCATGACTCAACTACAAGCTTATTAGTTTATTCATTCATTATACATTTATTCTCATGGCATTACCTATTCGCATAATACTCAATCGCATAGTAATACATAGTAATAGTTGTTATCATAATGTGGCTCATTCCCATAGTATTATTTATCTGTATGATGCAACTCTATTCTCAATATGCTAATTTTGAAGAAGATACAAATGAAACCAAGAAGAAACAGAAACAAGATTGAAAGACCATGAGAAGAAAGATAAGAGAGAGACGGATCAAAGGGAACAAGAATGGCAGATTTTGCCTACAATTCCACCTTAAATTTGCTTGCAAGGAGGAGGTGTCAACTTCCCTTTCCCTCTCAAGCTAGGTGGCCGGCTCACACACACCCACATGGCTTCCACTAACTCTTAATTAGACTTAATTAAGTTCACTTAGTTAACCTAATTCATCCATCACTTTACACTAATCATGCATTATTACTTTTTAATCACTACTATACTTTATTTTCTTTCAATTAAGTCCCTAGTTTCACATTTCCAATTAGGTCCAAATCTATAAACCCTAATTAACACTCACTTATTTACTCTAATCACACTCAATACTATGAAGGTGATTTTTGGGATGTTACAAAGAGTGTCTCTGTCGTAGGTGTGACCTCAGTCGCGAGCACGACAGAGAGTTCGGTTGCCGAGCTTTTGTCCAGCAGCCTCTATCCCGAGCGAGTTTCATGCATGTGCACTGGCTGTCATGAGCGCAATAGTGGGTAAGATTTGCCTCTGTCACGAGCACAAAAGGGTGTCGCGAGCGCGACGTCCTAATGTTATTGATTTTATTCTTTTTGCATGGTTTCTCACATGTGTTTTATATGTTTAAACATATGATTTATAGTATATACCAAGGAATGAATTATTATTATTATATGCTTCATTGTGTGATATATATTGATTAATTCCTAGCCTGCAAGAGTCAAGTAAGTGGATAGATAGGCATGCCTATAGAGTTCTATAAGCTGCTGCCCCAATGTGTTATGGACCCTGATCAGGTCACCGTTTGGGTCCTCGCGATCCTTATAAGTTGTATCTTATTTAAGATCCTCCAATGTAAAAATATTTTTGAATTAAAATGAAAGAAGTTGCTTTTGCTTGTACCCAAGGGTACCAATGTGTTCACTCGTTATCTGCCACTCTGAGTTTGCAGGCAAACCTATGAGTTTGATATTAATGTGATATAGTGATGCTATATGAATGTTTTATAATTTATAGCACATCTGATTAACGTAAGCTTTGATGTAAGCCTGTTATGCTTATATATTTGTATGTGTGCCATATGTATGTGATTTGCTCTAACATCCACTATGAGTGGTCGTTCATCTTTTTGGTTTTTCCCACTAAGCGTTATCGCTTAGCACGGATTTTTATCCGTACAGGTGTGGAAGTGGTGGATGTTTTGGGAGGTTCGGTCCGCAGCAGCCTAGGCCAACACATTAGGAGGACTTTTGTCTAAGGCTTAGCAGTTTTTGATATTTTGTAATTCCAGATGTATAGCTTTTGGTTTTAACCAATTTTGTATTATTATAAGCTCTCAGTTTTGTATTTATGTAAAGTTATTGTAAGCAATGATGTAATGTAAATATTTTATTATATCAATGAATGAGGTTTAACCATTTTAGTTTAAGCCTAATTATGGTTCTTTTTCAATGTATGGTTTTTATGGATTTTATGGTTTCAGATTCTTTTATTATGTATGTCTGTTCTTTGCTTGTGATTGGTTTGCTTTGTTCGGTGTGGTAACAACTTTTATCTATATGGACACTCACTCTTTCATGCAGTTGAGCTCCCCCTTTGTATAGGTAAGGAGCGTTACAATTTTATTGGTATTAGAGCATAGGCTTAGTCTTTTCTAGGCGACGGTAGAATAGAATTTTATTTAGGATGTGTTGGCCTGATGCGAATATCCTTATGTTCTGTAGTTAATGTAGTCTACTCGTGGATCTCTCGAGGGGTCAGCTGAGAGTACAAATCCCTAAGAGTAAGATCCATCAATTTTTGGTCCTGCTCAACCAGCTAGGGTGCAGCCTGAGGCTCTAGCCATGCCTTTTGAGGCTATGCTCAAAATATCTCAAGACGTGGCTAGGGTCTTAAAGAGGGTGACAGCACCGAGAGCTCCGATAAAGAGTATGAGAAAGTCAAGAGCGAAAGACTTTTATGGGACATGTTTGGATGAGTCCGATAAGGCAGAGTTGTGGATTGAAAAAGTGAAAAGGGTTTTTGAAGAGATTCGCTGTCCTCGGGATAGAGAAGTTGAGTGTGTGGTTTCGCTCTTATGAGGTTCTGCTTACGATTGGTGGAAACTGATTTTGAGATAACCTCAGTTGCCTGACCCAGTCACATGGGAGTTCTTTGAGCAGGAGTTCCACAACAAGTATGTGACTCTGGCGTACAAGGAGGCTAGATGGGCACAATTTTTGAGTTTCAAGCGTAGAGCTTTGTCGGTAGTAAATTATGAGAAGGAGTTTAATCGGCTTAGCAAGTATACTCCCCCAAGTATCCTCATAGAAGATTTTTGTTGCCTATAATTTTAGGCAGGCCTGAATGAAACCCTTAGAGTGATGTTGATATCCTTGATGAGTTCTCTAATGGTTAGCTATTATCAGATTGTACAAGTGGCATTGTGAGCAAAATGCTCGGAGACTGTATTGAGGAAAAGTGCTCAAAGGAGGAATCCCCCTCATGGAGGCTCATCTTTGGGTAAGAGGTCAAAGAACACCCAAGGGAATCCCTCGGATGAGTTGTCCAACAGTCCTACTACAAGAAGTAGGAGACAGGGATCTCTTTATGTGTCTAGTGGTAGTAGGGGTGGTTTAGCTGGTAGGGGCGAGGTTATGCTAGAATGTTCACATTGCAATAAGTGCCATAAGGGCGAGTGCCGTTGGTTTACTGGAGGTTGCTTCTGATGCAGTAGCACGGATCATTTTCTAGCTAATTGCCCAAGGTTGAGAGAGAACACTCGAGATCAGCAGGAGGCTAGTCGAGCGAGATCTAATGCCCCTCAAGCTAGTTGTGGTCGAGGTAGAGGATAAGGTCAAGGTAGACGGCCTAGAGAGGGAACTCCATCTGAAACAGTGAAACATCCTCAAGTAGCACCGGCGAGAGCATATACGATGAGAGCTTGGGAAGAGTAGGACGCACCAGAAGTGATTGCAGGTAAGTTCCTACTCTTTGACACTGAATTGCATGCTCTAGTTGACCCTAGGTCTACACACTCATATTTATGTTCTGATAAATTGTGTGCTAATTTGCCTAATGTGGATCAGTTAGATTATGAGATTTGTGTGACCAATCCCTTAGGGTATAGTGTCAATGTGAGTAGAGTGTATAGGAATTATCCCCTAATGGTGCAAGGTGTGGAGTTCCCAGTGGATCTGATTAGCCTAACATTTCATGAGTTTGATTTGATTATGGGTATGGACTAGTTGTGCAAGCACCGGGCTGTGGTGGATTGTCCTAGAAAAATAGTTGTGCTCAAAGATAGTAATCAGTCTGCAGTGGTTGTGAGAGGTTTAGGGTCTGGTTCTTTGGGTAATATGATCTCGGCTATGCAAGCAAGGCAGTTTATGAGAAAAGGTTGTGAAGCATATTTTACCTTGGTTTTGAATTCTAGGCATTGGACAAGTTAGGATTCAAGAGATTCCGGTAGTGAGGGAGTTTGTGGATGTGTTTTCGGAAGAGTTGCCTGGTTTGCCTCTTGAGAGGGAAGTAGAGCTATCCGTAGAGATTCGACCGAGTACTACCCTATTTCTAAAGCTCCTTATCGAATGGCTCCTATAGAATTAAAAGAGTTAAAAACTCAATTACAGGAGCTCTTGGACAAAGGTTTTATTAGACCCAGCGTTTCTCCATAGGGTGCTTCGATTTTATTTGTTAAGAAGAAGGACGACACCTTAAGGATATGTATTGGCTATCGGTAGATTAATAAAGTCACTATAAAGAACAAGTACCCATTGCCTAGGATTAAGGACCTATTTGATCAGTTGAGAGGCGCCAGAATGTTTTCTAATATTGATTTGAGATTGGATTATTATTAGTTACGGGTTAAGGATATGGATGTCGCTAAGACTGCTTTTAGGATGAGATATGGTCATTATGAGTTCTTAGTGATGCCATTTGGTTTGACAAATGTGCCAATGGCTTTTGTGGATCTGATGAACAGAGTGTTTAGGCCATATCTTGATCGATTTGTTGTTGTGTTCATCGAAGATATTTTGGTGTATTTGAAGGATGAGCGTGAGCATGAGGAGCATTTACGTTGTGCTTCATGTTTTAAGGAATCATCAGTTGTTAGTTGAGGCTCCTATACTTACTCAACCCATATCGGGTAAGGAGTATAATATGTACAGTGATGCTTCGAGTATTGGCCTTGGTTGTGTTTTGATGTAAGATGGTAAGGTGATAGCCTATACATCTAGGCAATTGAAGCCCCATGAGCGTAATTATCCGATGTAAGATTTGGAATTAGCTGCAGTAGTATTTGCTCTTAAGATTTGGCATCATTATCTGTGACGCTCGTTCCCTAATGACAGACTAGCTCAGCTAATTTTGGTTAGAGAAGGCCGCACACACACAACAAACACATGCTTAACCTGAATAATAAAATTTCATCACATACAATCTTAATTCATGCATCACATGCCAACTACTTCTAGTGCATTTTCCATGGCTACACGCATTGCGCATACATATTTATACTCTTAGGTTAACATCCACAGTTATTAGATTATTACATGCCTTTACATACCCGATACACATTTGATTTTACAAAAGCTTATACAGAAAACCCAAAATATCAAACCCAAAACCTACACTTTCTACTTCCTACTATTAACTGTACAAAATGCGGGGACGTCCTCCAATAACCACTCGTCCGTACCTGCACGGATTAGAGTAAATCCATCCTAAGCGATAACGCTTAGTGGGGAACTCATATAGTAAATAATTTATCACACATCAGAGATACCATACATTACATGCTAGTAGACATGCCAGAGCACTCATTATCAAAGCGAGTACCATTTCAAGCATAGTATTGCTCATTACTATATTCAATCATAAAGCATCAATCACTTATTCACATATGCACACCACATATCTTCTTGTATCACAATCACTTCTATTTATTATTTAATTAGTCGGTTAGCCTGCAATTCAATGACGCGGATAACGGGTATCGCATCAATACCTCTCAGGTACTAGAATCTCATCGAGATTACTTTTACGCATTGGTACCCTCAGGTACTTAACATCATTCCACATATAATAAAATCCAGCAAGGATTATTCGCATTGTGATTCCCATGGAATCAGACACATTTAACGCATGGGGCTGCAGCACTTGACCCTATAGGCATGCCTAACTATCCACTACTTAACTCGCAGGCTTAAGTTGTTAAACATATTATTCAGTTCACATTGATCATTTTTCACATCATATACGTTGATAGCCCATATCACATTCACTTTACACATTCGCATTAGCACATAGCTAAGCATTACACGTGCATACTTACTATGCTTCCAATTCGTTCTTCATAGTTAATAATCACATAATTGGTTGCATTCAAGAACCATCACATAGTATGCAAATGTACATTACTTAATACACACATAACACTTACTCATAATGTTCTTCATTCCAGCTTAAAGCCTTACCAATAGAAAGTCCAAACACATTAGGGTTATATTGCCAAAATAGGGTAGGTCACGGTCACAATGAATTTCATTGACACCGTGACATGTTGAAGTTCAAAACAGAATGCAAACTGGGGGCAGGTCACGGTCACAATCAATTCCATTGTCACCGTGACATATTCCCAACTCTCGGCAAAATGCAACTTGAGGGTATGTCACGATCACAATGAATTTCATTGTCACCGTGACATATCCACACTTTGCAAAACAGAATGCTCCATTGGGTACCTCACGGTCACAATGCATTTCAATGTCACCATGACATACCAAAATCCAATAGGCAGAATTGAACGAAAGCATACCTCACGGTCACAATTAATTTGATTGTCACCGTGACCTATGCAAAAACACCATAACACATCTGTGTTTTTCCAGTCCAATTCTCCTTCCACATCAAGACTTCAAATCTCATTCTCACTTTTGGCAATCAACCCGAATACATCAACCACTTACTCAATTAGCACATACCTGATTTCCCTTCTTATTTGGCACTCATCTTTGGCACAATTTATAATCAATCCCAATTCACACATAACATACATGCTCTCAAGCAATTCATTCACTGAACACATTACCACATACACATACAGCTCACATCAAAGTCCCTATTGGACCAACACAAATCATACAATTTACACATTTAGGGTTTGTTCCCAAACCTTATCGCCTTAGCTCCTAATCTCGACGGACGCTCGGCTCTCCGATTACAGCTTTTCCCTTATCTCTCTTCACTTCCTCAGCTAGCAAAACCAGTTCAAATTCCAAAATTGAACAAATCCATCAATTCTCATTCTAATGCCAAATCAAAACCAAGAAGAAGAGTAGAAGATGAGAACACTATGCACTTACCTCTTAAGTTAACCCTTAATTCTTGCTCCCATTAACTATATGCATGCACTATCTAAGGCCTCTCTAAAGCTCATTCCCATGCAAGAAAGAAGAGAAAAGAACGCAGAAACATTGACTGAAATCGCACAAATCAATCTTTTCCCTTTCCTTAGATAACTCATGCATGCAAAGGTAGAGGTGGCATCCTCTCAAGAAGCCACACGGACTACACTCACCAAAGTCTGCCCCCACTAACCCATTCTTATTTATTTGTTCTTAACTAATGCATCATTAGACAAACTAATTAACCATTAGCTTAACATAATATAATTACCCATTAGCCACTTAACAATCCCTTATATTATAATTAGGTCCTTCCAACCTTTCAATTGAGTCCTGTCTTCAGTCAATTTAATCCAATTCTCACATTCAATTTACACACACATGCCAATTTAAATTAATTCTTTTAGGGTACAAATCCGGCCATGACATTATCTGTATGGGGAGACTTGTAGAATCTTCACCGACCATAAGAGTTTGAAGTATCTGCTCACGCAGAAAGAGTTGAATCTGAAGTAGCATCGGTGGTTAGAGTTGTTCAAGGACTATGATTGCATAGTGGACTACCACCCAGGAAAAGCGAATGTGGTTGCTGATGCTTTGAGTCAGAAGTCAATTTCGGCCCTAGCATTATAATGTGGTTTTTGGAGATTTGATTTTAATGGAGCCTTGATTGCCCAGCTGAGAGCTAGGCCAAGTCTGAAGCAGTTGATTGTTGATGCTCAGATGAATGATCCTAAGTTGCAATGTGCTTTGCAAGTGGTTAGAGATAGAGGTCAAATCGAGTATTCTGTGGATAGTGAAGGGGTGCTAAGTTTTAGGAATTCGTTTGTGTATTCCTAATGACGGAGAATTGAAGAAAAAACTGCTACAAGAGGCGCACACTGTGGTTTTTGCTATGCATTCAGAAAGTGTTAAGATGTACTGTGATTTGAAATAATTCTATTGGTGGCCTGGTATGAATAGGGATGTTGTGGACTTTGTTTCCAAGCGCCTAACCTGAGCACCAAGTTCCATCAGGTTTGATCACTCCTTTGCCTATTCCTCAGTGGAAGTGGGATAATGTCACTATGGATTTGTATCATCACTACCTTTGACCCAGAGGAAACACGATTCTGTATGGGTAATAGTCGATCGACTTACCAAGTCGGCTTATTTCTTACTGATTCAACTCGATTATCCTATGGATCGATTGGCCGAGATTTATGTGAATGAGATAGTTTGACTTCATGGAGTTCTTTTATCGATTGTGTCAGATCGGGACCCTAGATTCACGACGAAGTTTTGAAAAGAGTTGCAGTCAGCTTTAGGTACTCAATTGAATTTCAGCACTACTTTTCACCCTCAGACCGATGGCCAGTCTGAAAGAATTGTTCAGATTCTAGAGGATATGCTTCGGGATTATGCATTGGATTTCTCGAGCAGTTGGGACAGATATGTATCTTTAATGGAGTTCGCATATAACAACAGTCACCCGATGTGTATTGGATGGCACCGTATGAGGCTCTTTATGGACGAAACTGTAGGACTCGAGTGTGTTAGACTGAATTGACTGAGCATTCCATGGTTGGTCCAGAATTGGTCAGGGATGCTGAAGAAAAGATTAGGTCGGTTCAATAGAATTTAAAAGTAGCAAGAGACCGACAGATATCTTATTCTAATTTGAAGTGAAAAGATATTTAGTATAAGGTCGGGGATAGAGTTTTTCTGAAAGTGTCACCTTGGCTTAAGGTTCTTCATTTTAGCAAGAAGGGAAAGTTAAGTTCGAGGCTCATAGGACCATATGAGATTTTGGAACGAGTTAGACCCGTTGCCTATCGGTTAGCATTACTAGGGGAATTAGCCAAGCTTCATTATATGTTCCACATGTCGATACTTCGGCGGTATAAGTCAAATGCATCTCATGTGCTATTGGTTCAGAATGTGCAAGTTCAATTAGATTATTCATATGATGAGGAACCCAAGACTATTTTGGCTTGGGAAGTAAGATAGCTCCAAAACAAGCTGATTCCATTGGTTAAAGTATTATGGCAACACCATGAGGTTGAAGAGGCTACTTGGGAACTAGAGTCAGTTATGAGATCTCAGTATCCACAATTATTCAGTGCAGTTGAGAATTTCGAGGACGAAATTCTTTTAAGGAGGAGAGAGTTGTAACACCTCAATTTTCACCCTAGTAGTTTTGAGCTTGTGTGTGTGTGTTCATGTGCGTGCGTGTGTGTGTGTGTGCATGTATAGTTTAAGGGTATAATTGTATTTTATCTTTTAATGGTGTTGCTTATTTAGTTTCTGAGAAGAAACGAAGTATTAAAAGAGGAATTTGCCAAACTCACAACAATTAAGTGACAAGTGGCAGGAGAGAGAATGTAATGAAGGGAGTGGGTTTAAAAGCCTAGGAGAGAGAAAATGAGAGAGAGAGCAATCTACCCCTCTCTTCCGTTTTCCTCATGCCAACCCCTCCTCCTTCTTCGTTTTCTTCTTCTTCTTCTTCTTCCTCCTTGTCCACTTTCACTCCTTCTAGCTGTGGTGATTTGTGTTCAGTTTGGCTAATTCTAGAGCTTTTCAAGTAAGTGTTTTTCTCTCTTGTTCTTCTTGTTCTTTGTCTCTTCTTTTCTTTATTTCCTTAATAGATGTTTTTGTGTGGGTGTTGAGCTATTTGTGTGTTTTGGTTTGATTGATCAGAAATTCCTCCTAGAGATCTCAAGGGGAAAGAGAAAGCAAGTGGCAGTGCAGTGGATTGAAGTTCTAGGAGCTAAGGACCATAAGGTTTGGGAATAGTTTGCGTCTTTGGATGTTTGTCTTTTGCATTTTGTTAGAATTTCTAGAAATTTGTTGAATTAATTTGTGTATAATTGTATAATTATATGAGTTTTGACTTAATTAAGTAGAATTTGAGATAGGAGTGGTGTTTTGAGGGAAAGATTGAATTTGTATGATTTTTGGGGAAAAATTCTAGATTTGTCTATTTTGATGTTCAAATTGGTTCTTTTGTCTTTTTTATCCTTCCTTTATGTGTATAAGTTAGTTAATTTCATGGGAAAAATTATTTGGATGCTTGTAATTGATTGTGTGCAAGTTTGGTGGAGTTTTTGTATAATTTGGAATGGTTTTGGGTTTAAGTTTTTGTACAGGTCGGCGGCATAAGAATCCCAACTCTTTCATGTGCATGATAGAGCTCAGTGATCCTGACTTGTGCTGAAGAGTGTCTCTGTCGTGAACGTAATATAGAGCTCGGTTGCTGAGCTTTTGTCGGGCAGTGTAACGACCTAAAAAGGGCCTAGTCAAAATTCGCAAGATAAGTCAGACATTAAAGGGTATTTCGATAAATTGCGCATGTGGGAATTTGGATAATTAAGGATTAAGAGTTTGATAAAGAGTCTATTTAGTGTGTGTGTTGTGTATGGTGCCTTGATGAAGAGTTAGTCAAGATTTTAACACTTGGGACTCTTAGAGAGTGATACATGGCATGGTAGTTGAGGGCAATTAATGAGGAAAAGAAAGGGAAGTGAAGGGAGGAGAGAGGGGAATTCAGAATTTGTTGGCTTCACGTGGAAGCTACCCTCTTCTCTCTTCCTCATTTTTGTTCTCTTCCTCTCTTTCCTTTCCCTCAATTTTCTACTCTCCACTCCTTCCTTGTGTGATATCTTCAAGCTTGAGTTGGATTTATCTAAGTTTGAGCTAGGTTTTGAAGAGGTAAGAGTTAGTTTTGATTTGCATATGTTTGATCTTCTTCTTCTCCTTCTGGTTTTGTTTTGATTTTGAGAAAGTTAGGGTTTTGGTTAAGTGATTTCTAGGTTTGTTTGTGCAAGTGTTGGGTGGCAAGAAGAAGAATAAGGGCAAGAAAAAGATTAGAGATTGAAGAGTGGCTGGGTTTTTGGACTACACAAGGCTTGGAATTTTGTTTGGGTTTTGTTGGAATTTGATTGTTTGATGTTCATATGCTAATTTATGCCTTTGCATGTGTTTTATGAAAAAATAATGTTTGATGAAGCATATTATAGTGTTAATGTTATGGGTATTCAATTGATTTGAGTTATGATGCATGAATGTCGAAATATTGAGCAATTATTGAAGTTTGATGAATGTTTGCTGTAAATTCTGGGTTTGTGTTCTTGAGAATCTTTATTTTGTTAAGGCATGATTTTAATTGTGTAAATTGTTGAATTAAGTTGTGTTTTATATTAGATGTGATGGTGGAAGGCTTATTTTAAGGTAAGATGAAGTTTGGTTTGATTTGGGTCAAAATGGATTTGATGTTGGAAGTTTGGGTTTTTCCTGCGTTTGGTTGGAAAATGAAAGTCGCGATGCTGTCACGAGCGCGATAGAATCGTGAAATCCAGTTTTCACATTTGAATGCACTGAAGAGAGAGACGTCCGAGTAGTGAATGACATTCACGAGTCGTGAATTTCGTTCACGAGTCGTGAATGACATTCACGAGTAGTGAATTTTGTTCACGAGTAGTGAATGACATTCACGAGTGGTGAATTTTGTTCATGAGAGTCGTGAATGACATTCACAAGTCGTGAATGACATTCACAAGTAGTGAATTTCGTTCACGAGTCGTGAATTTCGTTCACGAGTCGTGAATGACGTTCACGAGTCGTGAACCCCGTTCATGAGTCATGAATCACCTTCACGAGTTGTGAAGGTTGTTCAGGACTCGTGCTTCCCTCGCCCAAAGCCTTCTGGCCACTGTCGTAAGCATAACACTGGTCGCGATCGCGACAGTGACCGCAGTGAGCCCTATTTTTCTGAAGTGCACAGTTTTCTGAAAATGGGTTTCAAATCTCTTTTTCATGGATTTTCACTACTGTATATGTATATAATATTTTGATCTCTCCATGATAAATTATATGCTATGTTTTGGAATATGATTTGCCTTATGCATGACCTGCGAGAGTCAATCTAGTGGATAGTTAGGCATGCCTAATAGAGTTTTTTACCTACAACACCTTTGTTTGTTTAGACCCCGATTAGGACCCCATTTGGATCCTCGCGATCCTCTTCAATGTGTGCGGATCTTGTTTAAGATCCCCTTTGTAAAATGTTTTGAAAAGAGAAAATGTGATACTATTTTATGAATCGTACCCGTAAGGTACCGTAGTGCTATGCGTCGATTCGTACCCGTAAGGTACCACTACGCGTTTACTCGTTATCCACTATTGTGAGTCAGTAGGTGTATTGTCTGTTAGTAATTCGATCGGTTATAACTATAAAAATGTGAATACGAATGTCATCATGGACTCTAGAATGCTATGAAGTGTAGTGATGTATGAAGTATAGTGTAGTGACTTTGTGAGTCAGTTCTCGGTTAGCGTATTTTGTGCTATGTATGCAAGTGGAATGAATGTAGTGATTATGCCTATTGTAATTCTGATTCCTGCTGCTATAGTGAACTTGGTAAGTTATGCTTTGTTTATGTTACGTATGATATTGTTTGTACCTTGTTTAGTTTCCTCTTGTCTGTTTTCCTCCCTACTAAGCGTTATCACTTGGCACGGGTTCTTTTCCCGTGTAGGTGGTAGGATTTTGGGTCCCGCTCGAGTCACGCATATGTAGGGTTGGCCACATAGGAGTTAGAAGTGTTTTGTGATTTTTTATTCTGCTCCTGTATTTTTGGATTCTGTATTTTTGGTATCTTTTGTATATGTAATTAAATGTAAGGATCTTAATGACATTTTTGGATGATGTAAATGTTATTATTATATTAATGTATTAAGTTATTCTTTTGTTTTGTTGGTTAGTGTATGCTTTCTCTGAGTGCATGTATGTGAGTGAGTGTCAGTAGCGCACCCGGCATCCTTCCAACGAGGGTGTGGGGGTGTTACAAGTTGTGGTATCAGAGCCCTGGTTTGGCGGTTCTGGTTGCCTTTATTTCTTTGAGTGTCGAGTTTTTGCATGCGAGTCGGTTTGTGTCATGGCCTAATATAGATGTGTCTTGTGTAGTGTCTAGATGGAGTTCGATCCGAGTGAGAATGTGGGCGAGACAACGGAAAGTGTGAACCCAGTTGGAGTTGGCCAGTGTGTTCCCGAGCGACCTTCAGCTGAAGATTTCGATCCTGTTCTCAATAATAGGACATTAATACAAGGGTTGATTCGGATTTTGGATAGATTGACTACTCCTCGGGTTTCTCAAGATGTTGTTCGGAAGGTACCTCAGAAGAGAAAAGTGTCGGGTAGAGAAGTGCCAGCAGGAAAGAGGATTCGGGAAGCTCCGAAATGCCAATATTGTCAAAAGCTACACTGGGGCAAGTGTAAGAATATTTGGGAAGCACCGATATATCAGTACTATGAGGAGCGACATTGGGGCATGTGTCGAAAAATATCCGGAGCTTATTTCAGGTGTGGTAGCAAGGAACACATGCTGAGAGATTGCCCTAAGAAGAGAGAGAACTTGGCTTTGCAAGCAAGAAGAGAGGAAAGAGTAGCCAATCGAAAGTTAGCCATGGATCCTGAGGATTAAGGAACTTTGGGTGATTTAGCTAGAGCCTTTGCAGTGATCGAGATGGAAATTAAGAAGTCTACAGGTCCTTCCGGTAAGTTTGTATTGTTAAGTTTCATTTAAAGTTGGGTTTTGAGTTTTTGGGTTGTCTGGAAATAAGTGGCTAGCGGGAAAATTTTGAGGACAAAATTTCTTAAATGGGAGTGATTGTAATGACCCAAAAAAGGGCCAAGTCAGAATTCACAAGATAATTCGGACATAAAAGGGTATTTCGGTAAATTGCGCATGTGGGAATTTGGATAATTAAGGATTAAGAGTTTAATAAAGAGTCTATTTAGTGTGTGTGTTGTGTATGGTGCCTTGATGAAGAGTTAGTCAAGATTTTGACACTTAGGACTCTTGGAGAGTGACACATGGCATTGTAGTTGAGGGCAATTAATGAGGAAAAGAAAGGGAAGTGAAGGGAGGAGAGAGGGAATTTCAGAATTTGTTGGCTTCCCGTGGAAGCTACCCTCTCCTCTCTTCCTCATTTTCGTTCTCTTCCTCTCTTTCCTTTCCCTTAATTTTCTGCTCTCCACTCCTTCCTTGTGTGATATCTTCAAGCTTGAGTTGGATTTATCTGAGTTTGAGCTAGGTTTTGAAGAGGTAAGAGTTGGTTTTGATTTGCATATGTTTGATCTTCTTCTTCTCCTTCTGGTTTTGCTTTGATTTTGAGAAAGTTAGGGTTTTGGTTAAGTGATTTCTGGGTTTGTTTGTGCAAGTGTTGGGTGGCAAGAAGAAGAACAAGGGCAAGGAAAAGATTGGAGATTGAAGAGTGGCTGGGTTTTTGGACTACATAAGGTTTGGAATTTTGTTTGGGTTTTATTGGAATTTGATTGTTTGATGTTCATATGGTGATTTATGCCTTTGCATGTGTTTTCTGGAAAATTGATGTTTAATGAGGCATATTATGGTGTTAATGTTATGGGTATTCAATTGATTTGAGTTATGATGCATGAATGTTGAAGTATTAAGCAATTATTGAAGTTTGATGAATGTTTGCTGTAAATTTTGGGCTTGTGTTCTTGAGAAGCATGATTTTGTTAATGCAAGATTTTAATTGTGTAAATTGTTGAATTAAGTTGTGTTTTATGTTTATGTGATGGTGGAAGGATTATTTGAAGGTAAGATGAAGTTTGGTTTGATTTGGGTCAAAATGGATTTGATGTTGGAAGTCTGGGTTTTTCCTGTGTTTGGTTGGAAAATGGAAGTCGCAATGCTATCACGAGCGTGATAGAATCGTGAAATCCAATTTTCAAGTTTGAATGCACTGAAGAGAGAGATGTCTGAGTAGTGAATGACATTCACGAGTCATCAATTTCGTTCACGAGTAGTGAATTTCGTTCACGAGTCGTGAATAACATTCACGAGTCGTGAATGACATTCATGAGTTGTGACCCCATTCACAAGTCGTGAATCACCTTCACGAGTTGTATTGTTGTTCATGACTCATGCTACCCTCGCGCAAGGCCTTCTGGCCATTGTCGCGAGTGCGACACTGGTCGCGATCGCGATAGTGACTCCAGTCGGCCCTATTTTTCTGAAGTGCACTGTTTTCTGAAAATGGGTTTCAAATCTCTTTTTCATGGATTTTCACTACTGTATGTTATATGATCTTGCTTTTATGTATATAATATTATGATCTCTCCATGATAAATTATATGATATGTTTTGGAATATGATTTGGCTTATACATGACCTGCGAGAGTCAATCTAGTGGATAGTTCGGCATGCCTAATAGAGTCTTTTAGGTGCAACACCTTTGTTTGTTTTGACCCCGATCAGGTCCCTATTTGGATCCTCGCGATCCTCTTCAATGTGTACGCATCTTGTTTAAGATCCCCTTTGTAAAATATTTTGAAAAGAGAAAATGTGATACTGTTTTTCGATTCGTACCCATAAGGTAATGTACCGCTATGCGTCGATTCTTACCCATAAGGTACCGCTACGCGTTTACTCGTTATCCACTATTGTGAGTCAGCAGGTGTATTGTCTGTTAGTAATTCGATCGGCTATGACTATAAGAATGTGAATACAAATGTGATCATGAACTCTTGAATGCTATGAAGTGTAGTGATGTATGAAGTGTAGTGATGTATGAAGTGTAGTGTAGTGACTTTGTGAGTCGGTTCTCGGTTAGTGTATTTTGTGCTATGTATGCTAGTGGAATGAATGTAGTGATTATGCCTATTGTAATTCTGATTCCTGCTACTATAGTGAACTTGATAAGTTATGCTTTGTTTATGTTATGTATGATATTATTTGTACCTTGTTTAGTGTCCTCTTGTCTATTTTCCTCCCCACTAAGTGTTATCGCTTAGCACGGGTTCTTTTCTCGTGTAGGTGCCAGGATTTTTGGTCCTGCTCAAGTCGCGCATCTGCAGGGTTGGCCATGTAGGAGTTAGAAGTGTTTTGTGATTTTGTATTCTGCTCCTGTATTTTTGGATTATGTATTTTTGGTATCTTTTGTATATGTAATTAAATGTAAGGATCTTAATGAAATTTTCGAATGATGTAAATGTTAGTATTATATTAATGTATTAAGTTATTCTTTTGTTTCGTTGCTTAGTGTATGCTTCCGCTGAGTGCATGCATGTGAGTGAGTGTCGGTAGGCACCCGGCATCCTTCCAATGGAGGTGTGGGGGGTGTTACAGGCAGCTTCTGTCATGAGCGCGTTCCATGCGTGCCGGCGTAATAGGAGCCTACCCGCCCTCTATCGCGAGTGCGACAGAGGCCCATCAGCTTTTCCTTCACGTGCGCACCGGCTGTCGTGAGTGCAACACTAGGCAAGATTTGTCTCTGTCGCAAGCGCAACCTCCCTTGTTTTCTAGTGTTATTGATGTTATTATTTTCGCATGGTTTCTCACTTGTCTTTTATATGTTTCAACATATGATTTATAGTATGTATCAAGGTATGAATTGTTATTATATGCTTCATTATGTGATATATATTGACTAATGCCTAGCCTGTAAGAGTCAAGTAAGTGGATAGATAGGCATGCATATAGAGTTCTGTAACCTACAGCCCCAATGTGTTCTGGACCCTCATCAAGTCACCGTTTAGGTCCTCGCGATCCTTATAAGTTCGATCTTGTTTAAGATCCTCCAATGTGAAAATGTTTTTAAATTAAAATGAAAGAAGTTGCTTTTATTTGTACACACGGGTACCAATGTGTTCACTCGTTATCCGCTACTCTGAATTTGCAGGCAAATCTATGAGTTTGATATTAATGTAATATAGTGATGCTATATGAATGTTTTATAATTTATAGAATATCTTATTAATGCAAGCCTTGATGTAAGCCTGTTATGCTTATATATATGTATTTGTGCCACATGTATGTGATTTTCTCTAACGTCCACTGTGAGTGGTCGTTCATTTTTTTAGTGGTGGTCGTTCATTTTTTTCGTTTTCCCCACTAAACGTTATCGGTTAGCACGGGTTTTAATCCATGCAGGTATAGAAGCAGTGGAAGTTTTGGGAGGTTCGATCCGCAGCAGCCTAGGCCAACACAATAGGAGGACTTTTTGCTAAGGCTTCGTAGTTTTTGATATTTTGTAATTCCAGATGTATAGTTGTGACGCGCGCCGGACCCCGGGGCCGCCCATTGATCGCCCGCTTTAGGACGATCGGGCATTTGAAGGTCCGTTGGCAGCTTGTAACGAATTACAAGTGCGTCTATTTTGGGCAACAAGGAGGTTTCATGGAGTCGCCACCCAATAAAACATTGGGAAAGCTCGTCTCGCCTCGGTGAGCCTAAGACAGCGCATATTTCCATTTTGGGCAAACCAAAGGGATCTTGGAGGCGATCACCCTAATAGAACATTGGGAATGACCCTCTAACCCTCTGGAGCCTAGGATTATTAATTAAGCCTTTTGATGGGACACAAGAGGTGTCTTGGAGGTTCCAATGAGTGATCGGATAGACCTCTCGCCTCGTTGAGCCCAAAGACCAGAGCTCGGTTCGGGACTTCTCATCTATTTCTACCTCGATTAATTTTAAGATTAAATTTTGAGTTTATTGGTTCGCTCTCTCTCCACACAATGCAATTTAAATTAAA
Source organism: Excoecaria cochinchinensis (assembly GCA_947683425.1). Lineage (NCBI taxonomy): Eukaryota > Viridiplantae > Streptophyta > Magnoliopsida > Malpighiales > Euphorbiaceae > Excoecaria > Excoecaria cochinchinensis. Next base: position 483,935 of record CANTUQ010000245.1, read on the forward strand.
TGCGCCATTATTCATGTTAAAAGCGGTAAATATACATAAATAAGATAAAATAAATGAAATAAATGTTCGAAATTAAATTACAATAAAACTAGGAGCGGAATACAACTCCCATGTTAAAGGTACGATATATATACATACAAAAAGACGGGGAATTCATCTATTTTGAGGGCTTTGGCCCTCACATGCATTTATTATGAAAAAACTAATTTTTATGTGATTTTTATGGGTTAAAATAGGACGTTGGGCCCTTTAATTTTATGAAATAATTAAAACTGGACGCTGGGTCCTTTAATTTTATGAAATAATCCCAATTTGAATTAATATAAAACAAGTATCCATTTTTAATTTATGCAGAAGAAAATAAAACAAATAAAAACTACATAAGTAGAATAAGGAATAAGGAAAATAAATAAATAGATAAAAGGGATAGGAAAATTAAACCAAAGATAGGCTTTCAATGATGGCATGATGTCTTATCTCCACAGCTCAACCCATCCAAGAAAAAAAAATAATGCTCACAAAATAAAAGAAATATCAGTATATACAATTTAAAGCGATACACATATAAGCAGAGAGTAAAATAAAATAAATAAAAATAAGATACATAAAAACAAAATTGTTGAAGTAAAAAACATTTTTGAAAATGAAATAAGAATTAAAATATAGGAAGAAATAATAAAAGAAAAAAGAAAAAAAGGGAAACAAAGACGAGAGACGAGCTTAGTGGCCGACTGACGGCCATCCCTCACATGACCGACGAAAAATGGGCCTCACGCCGTCACCCAAATGACAGATGAGTTTATTGCCCGTCGCTCGAGCGACAGACAGGCGTCGATAAGCTACATCCCGTCGATCGCCTCTGGCTTCCAAATAAAATAAAAAAATAACAAAAATTCTTTTTCTCTTCTCTTTTTAAATAAACAACTTTCAAACAAAATAAAGGCAAATAAAAGCTAAATAAAAGGTAAATAAATGCAATGAATGTAATAGATTAATAAAGCAAGTGTCCAGAATATTTACCCTCAGATTGTATCTTTTTGGAGTGAAACTTTGGTTGACTTGAACCTTGCGCGTCTCACGAGAAGAAAGCAAAAACCAAGAAAGAAAAATGTCTATATTTTCCTTGATTTTTATCAAATTTTTGAAATGTTTGAATCCAAAAAATGGATGAAAACTAATGGATTTAGCTTTCTCCAAGTAAGATAGATTCACTTAAAAGCGATATAAAACCAGAAAAAAGTAGGAAAATATGGGAATTTAAACAAGTAAAGAAAAGAAAACTTGAGAAGAACAAAATTTTCCTTTTTTAGCTTGTTTTTAGTGATTTATTCTAAGAAAATCCGAACCCCTTTCAAAGGAAAGGAATTACTATTTATAGGCATGACCGACGGGCATGCCTTGACTCATCGACGGGCGTTCCTGAGCCACCGACGGGACACGTGTCCGTCTCAAGGACCGACGGGACACGTGTCCCCGAGAACAAAACGGTGGCCGCCTTAACGACCAACGGGCATGTGAGTCACCGACAGGTTGTCCATCCCTGAGAGAGGCGGTGACCACCACGACGACCGACGGGATGCCAACTACAGACAGGCAGGCTGTACGTGGAGAAAACACTTAAATTTCAAGTTAAAACTCCCAATTTTTCAAATTCTTCTTTCTATAAAATAAAATCTTTTACTTCTCGTGAGCCTAGAGGATCAAAATTTCCGAGTTCCATCCACTCATTCAGGACCAGGCATCGGTTTTCTTCATTGGGTAATCTCTGATCTAGACCGTCCCGGGACATGGTGCTTACAGTTGCCCCCAATTTTTGGAAGGCTAGTGCACAAGTGCCTAGGTGAGCCAAAATTTAGAGAGAGAAAGGAAGAAAAGCGTACCTGGGTGATCCTTTCCTTTCGTGCTATTCGCTGGGTAGACCTTGCCTCAGTCCACTTAGCGGTGGATGTATTCGATGCATATGTCCCTACTGGTTTTGCTTTAACTAGTATGGCGTTAGTGCAATTTCCCTGCTAATCCCTATACGATCTGCAAGGTGGAGAGCAGTGTTATCTAATTGCAACCCTGGCTGTGAAAAATTCCTTGGCAACCCCTATATGATCTGCAAGGTGGAGAGCAGTGTTATCTAACTGCAACCCCGGCTGTGAAGAGTTCCTTGCCAACCCCTATACAATCTGCAAGGTGGAGAGCAGTGTTATCTAACTGCAACCCCGGCTGTGAAGAGTTCCTTGCCAACCCCTATGTGATCCGCAAGGTGGAGAGCAGTGTTATCTAACTGCAACCCCGGCTGTGAAGAGTTCCTTGCCAACCCCTATGCGATCCGCAAGGTGGAGAGCAGTGTTATCTAACTGTAACCCCGGCTGTGAAGATTTCCTTGCCAACCCCTATACGATCTGCAAGGTGGAGAGCAGTGTTATCTAACTGCAACCCCGGCTGTGAAGAGTTCCTTGCCAACCCCTATGCGATCCGCAAGGTGGAGAGCGGTGTTATCTAACTGCAACCCCGGCTGTGAAGAGTTCCTTGCCAACCCCTATGCGATCTGCAAGGTGGAGAGTAGTGTTATCTAACTGCAACCCCGGCTGTGAAGAGTTCCTTGTCAACCCCTATATGATTTGCAAGGTGTATAGTTCTTTCTAACTACAGCATGAACTGTGAGATGCAGTGCTTTCTGACTACGATCTCGGTCTTGGTTGGAAATTTCCTTGTTAACCACTTTACGATTCACAAGGTAAACATCCATGATGTGATTCTTCTGATATGATTAATATCCATATTTGGACTAAGATTAAGCAGATGTTCCTGCATATCAAAGAACTTCTTATTACTCTTATGTGAATTGCTCTTGTTTACAAAGTTCATAAACAAGCTTGTATCATTATTCATAGTTTTGTTATCATCTTCCTGATTTTTATGATTATAAATATTTTATTTTAGGCGTAAATAAAGGTGCACGCTCAATCATCATTAATGTAAACATAGCATGCGAGGATAAGGAAAAAATAAACATACGTATGATTTTTCACTATAAAACAATTTTGTACAAGATATATATAAAAATAAGAAAATACAAGAGAAAAACTAAATAGACAAATATAACAAAATGTCGTCCACACTCCGTGAATGGCTAGAAAGGTGGATAATCTCCAATCTCCTCATCAGGGTCCTCATCCCCAGATATATGGATGGGCTGAGGTGGCGACTGAGGCAGAGGCGATGGCTGCGGCTGGGTCGGTGGTCGAGGCCGAGGCTGAGGCCTGGAGGTAGAGGGTCCAGCTCCTGAGGTGGATGGGCGAGTAGAAGAACCTGCCGCTCCCGGGCGTTGAGATGCCCATATGTCCACCATCGGCTCAAGCCTGGGGGGAATCGCTACTGTCACAGACAATGGCTGCGGTCTCCCTGGACCCTGCTGCTGGAACTACACCTGGGCGTATCCATCAAAGAAGGGTTGGGCACATTCCGTCATAAAGCGTAAGGTGTCAGTGACCATCCCTCCTAGCTCTCTGAAGGCCCTGCTCAGCTGGCGAGTCTGATCTGTGGAAGCAGTACTCATACTCCCCAACCTCTGCTCAGTCCGCTCGCGAAAATCTCGGACATACTGAGTCATAGGGTGGACAGCCCATCTATTACCTGCACTGTCGAGCGGAGAGCATCCATCGACTCCTGTATCATCTAGAAGGTCATGTCCACCCCCTGAGCTGCCTCGTCCTGGGAGGTCCTCACCTCCTGTATCAGCTGGTCTACCATCCTCTCCTGCTACTCTGTCATCTGCTTAAGGAGCCCAGCATGCTCCTGCCTCAACTGATCAATGACCCTAGCATGCTCCTAGATCAGTCCCTGCTGCTGCTTTAGCCTCTCTGCCAGAACCTTATCTCTTTCCTTAATCCGAGCAAGGAGGACCCTATCCCTCTCCTCCTATCTGCGCTCGAAAGCTGCAAGCACGGAGACTATAAGCTCGGAGATGTCTGGCTGCGGCACTGCTGGAGGTGGAACAAGCTCTGATGACTGTACCGGAGGTGGAGCTGTGGAGGTGGATGCCCCCGGATCTCCTCTGGCGTAGGGGTGAAATCTGGGTGAAGGCTGGAGAGAAGTCCTCTGAATCCTCGAAGCCGAAGAAGGGGTGAGACTCTGTGCCCCCGATGTCGGAGAAGCACCGAACAACTCCTCCATAGTGAACTCCATCCCCATGTCAGAAGGAGTCCGAAGCTGCTTCTCATACTACTGCGGGTGTGGAGGCTGGACCTCCTGAGAAATCTCATACTAGGGAGGTTGGACCTCCTGATGCTGTGGCTACAGAGGCTGGCCCTCCTGATACTGCTGAAACTGAGGAGGCTGGCCCTCTTAGTGCTGTGGCTGCTCCTCAGGCTGCGGTGGTACTGGCACCTCCCCCTCAGGCTACTCCTGAGCCGGGGCTAAGGATGGAAGATCGAAAGCCCGTCGTGTCTCATGTATAGTAAGGAGCCTGAAAGCCTCGGCCTGTCCTGGGACCTACAGCACCATCCCCATCTGTACTGTGGCAGGGGCGTCCACATAGATGTTCTCGTCCAAAGCGCCCCGAAGCCTATTTGGAGCCATTCCAAATCCTAGCAACAGGCGAGTGATGACCCCTCCAACTATCACTGATGTGGCTGTCCCCCTGGAGACTCTGGCCATGTTGGCCAGTATCTCATGGCTAATGTTGAGGCGCCGACCCATCATCATAGCCCAAAGGCTCCAAATCTCGGCCGCGTTAAGCGACCCTGGGTTGCCAGCCCATCCGAGATATGAACTGGAAGCACCCTGTGCAGATACCGAAGCACCTATGATATCAAGACTGTGCTCTTCGTCATATCATGGTCATACTACACTCCGGGCAGAGCGATAGCAGCCCAATGGTCCCGTCTGACTACCCTCAGAGGTACCATAACATCCTGACCGTGCGGCAAACTCATGGCCTGCGTGAACCTCTGTCGCGTGATGCTGAAATGATCACCATCAAACCAAAACTGGACCACTCTGGGCTCTATGTCGGATCTATGGAACCCCCCGTAGTGGAAAGTGGCCAACACCTGTCGCACTACCTGGCGCCATAAACTCGGTCCAACCCGCTCCTGCAACCAGAATATCCACCTTATCTACCATCCCCAGAACCTCCAGGAATGGTCTGGAAATGAAATGACTGGCCCGGAACTCTACCCGAGCCAAAACTACATATCTCCGCCGAGCCTCCGGAGTCATCCACGCGGGAGCCTGGGGCTCATCCTATCCACGGGGGAATGCATCTGCATGGCGGCATCCTGTAAAGCAACAGACAACTTAGTAATAGTAAATAACAAAAAAGTTGACAACATCTCAGTAGAGACGCGTCTCAACCCTCTTGAGTAAGGAGACTAGAAGGAAAATACGGGATAAACTTTGCATCCCAAGAAACAAAAGAAATTATCGATAATTAAAAGACAAAATAAAGTACAAATAAAAATTTGGGCAGCACCCTGGCAAGGGTGTGCTCCACTTCCTGCGCAAAATAACACAAAAGGCCTCAGGCCTTCAATCAACACAGAAAATATTGACTAAGAAATAAAAACCTAAAATTTGGACAACATCCTGGCAAAGATGTGCCCCAACTCATGCATAAAAAACAAGAAATTTCGCACAACTAGGGACAGGCCTTAGGCCCCAACAACCAAGCATACATAAACTGATAATATAGTACAACAAAAATAAAAGTAATAAAAATATGGGCAATAAATCTTACTCTAAATATGCAAAAATAATTACCAAAAGGCACTATATCGGTCTAATCTAAAATATAAAGGTTTTAATCAAACTAAATGAACTAAATATACTAAAAACAGGAAAGCTAAATATTTGTGCAAAAAAAAATATTTACTAGGCAAACAGGCAGCATTTCGGCACTAGCTTATACTAACATTATTACGAAAAATAAAAATAGAGATAAAGAAAGAAAATAGAGAAAGCACTAAAATTTAACTTACTTAAAGAAAGAAAAATAAATTATTTACTAACTTGTAATTGCAGAAAATCAAAGAAGAGGACTGAAAATGTAGAAAAACAGGTCCCGGTTGATACACAACAATACAAGAATCACAAAAATGCGCTAAAAATGCAAAAATATGAAGAAAAGGGGAAGAAAACGACAAAAAACTGTCAAAGGCGTCGGTTATGGGAACAGGAGAAGGGAAAAAACTGTTGCCCCATCGGCCACTGGTCATATATATAGATTTCATGACCGACGGGCAGCCCGCCTCCAGGAGCGAATGACGGCTTGTCCGTCTGTCGTTCTGAATTCCTACTTTCAATGCAAAATTAAATGCGCGTGATGACGTATGAAGATGCATGCATAATGACAGGTGGACAACGACCAACGGGTTGGCCGCCTATTTTGAGGCACGGGTAGGCCGTCTGTGGAGCTTTTCTACAAATTTCAAGATTTTTCTGCACTTTTCAACTTCTTCTGCCACTCATCCATTGTTTTTAACTTTAGACTTGGCAAAATGTCTTCTCCTTCTATTCAAAAGATGTGCCAAATTCTGCATGATCCCCACACTTGGGAAAACAATATGCTCAATCCCCTGTCTGGCCTAAAATTTCTACACTGGGTTAAAATGGACCACAACCTCTTATTAGCTTCAACCCATTTCTGGAACCCTCGATTTCACGTTTTCAAATTCACCTACCAGGAACTTTGCCCCCTACCTGAAGAGCTGGCTGCTATTGTCGGAGCATGGTATCCTATCAATACTCACCCTTGCATTCCCTTTTATGACCTAGTTCAGTCCCTAGACATCGCCCTCTCTTTGGGCTTACTTCCTTCTGAAGCTGCTCGATTGGTCCCCCAATGCTCTACATTTTCTATGGAACCCCTAATCGAGGCACTGGATAGATTCTCCGATGTCGCAACTTACCAAGTAAGCATTATTTTCTTATTTTACATGGTGATATTTCTGGCCGTGAGCTCCGAGGATTTGGCTGGTGATCCCTATTTATTTGGAATTCTGGATGGTTTTCACCGTGGGCTGACTCCCTTTCCCTTCATTCTGGCCGAGACTATCCTTGGCTTGGACTCGGTCCGTTCTGGATCTTCCTCCACTTTCGCCGGGAGCCCTCTCTTACTTCAGGTATGTCATTGTTTTAAAGGTAGTGAGTCCCTTGTGGATTTTCGCACTAGCTTTTCTTAGCGAGAAGTGCGCCCTTTCGAGTTTTCACACAACCCTTTGCCTAATTTTTGGCTGAAGTAAATCCTACTTACCGAGCAGCTTTTTTTTTTTAGATCTGGCTGCAAGAGAAGCTAAAAATGTTATTAGAGCCACCTCCTCGAGTCATTGCACAGTACTCACCGAGGCACTTTCTCCCGCGCCAATGACTTTATACACTTTCATCTCCTGATGAGGGCATCGCCAGATTTGGCGAGATATCAGACAACGACATCCGCTTTATAGCTGCTTGGCTTCCTCTGCCCCATGCAGTCATTGACGGGTCTTCGGGGTGTGTTCCCCTCTGTGGGCTTCGTCAGGCCACCTTTTATATTACGGCCCGGTGCGCTCGTCAGCTTGGGATGACCCAAGACGTGGTGAGAGTCCCACTATCTTTTCAGGGAGGAATCTTTTCCATTGCCTTTGCCTCCCGCTACCATGATCTGTGGAGCTGACTTCCTGTGAAGACAGTTATACCTCGATTTGGAGCTCATTCTGCGACTTCCACCAGCGAGTACAAGCGATGGGTTGTTAGTCCAGCTTTTGATAATAGGACACAAGGGCTTTAACATCTGGCTGGAGAGAGTAGTGGTAGTGCTTAGCTTTGATTAAATATGTATATCTTTTAAATGTTATTTCTTTTCAAAACAGAACTAAAGAATGATGAAAATGAAAAGAATAATTCTCATTTTACTTCACAAAATTGCGTACATTTCCATAAAATTTCTATATACATGACCAGTATTTGCTATGAATTCAACCATGCAAACTATATTAATACATGAAACCAAATTTTGCGAGCATCAGAACTCCTGTTACCAATCGACCCTCTCGGGTTTTCTCGATTGGACATTTTCTCTCATGCCTCTAATTTTTGCACAGGGTGCCTTTTTTCGGTTTTCACCCTGTCGAGGCACCCAATTTTAGCAAGGCCGCCTTTTTCGATTTTCGACCCGCGAGACATTTTATTCTCTTCTTTTTCTCTTATTGTCTTTAGCCATGGAACCTTTTGAGTCTGTCAATGTTCACCGGTTCCTTGAATTCATTACCGTCGCTATTTGATAGAATTGCGGCTCCCTTTGACAGTAGCTTCTTGAGAATGAAGGGCCCTTCCCAGGTAGGTCTGAATTTTCCCCGGATGTCTGGTGCTCCCGGCCTCATCTGCTTAAACACCAAGTCCTCCTTCTTCAAAGGATGTTTCTTGACTTTCTTTCCAAAATTCGAGCTAGCCTCTTCTAATAGACCTGGTTGTGGTAGTAGGCTCTTAATCTGTTCTCATCCAGCAAGTTTAAATGTTGCAGCCTTTGTTGTGCCCATTCAGTCTCAGGGATCTGAGCTTCCATGACTACTCTTAACGATCTGAGCTCTATCTCAACCGGCAGCACCACCTCTGTCTTGTACACCAGAGAATATGGCGTGGCTCCTGTAGATGTTCTCACCGTTGTCCGATAGCCCCAGAGTGCGAAAGGCATCTTCTCCGCCCAATCTTTATAGGTTTGGACCATTTTGGCCAATATTTTCTTAAAGTTCTTATTAGCAGCCTCCACAGCTCTGTTGGCCTATGGGCGATATGGAGAAGACTTGTGGTGTTCAATCCCATATTTCTCTAATAGCTTCCTGGTTTCTCCCATAAACTATACCCCATTATCTAATACCACATAGTGCGGAAGGCCATATCTACAGATCAGATTCTTCTCAATAAACTTGGCCATGTCTCTCGCGTCAATCTTCTTGAAAGATTCTGCCTCTACCCACTTAGTAAAGTAATCGATGGCGACTATGATGTATTTATGCCCATTGGAGGCTGTGGGTTGGATCTCCCCGATGATATCTATACCCCAGGCGGCAAACGGCCAAGGCGACGTTAGGCTATGCAGTTCTGACACAGGCAAGTGCCTTAAGTCTGCGTATTGTTGGCATAGCTGGCATTGCTTTACGTACTTTGAACAGTCATTATCCATTGTGAGCCAGTAAAACCCTTGTCTCATGATTTTCTTGGCCAGTGTCAACCCATTCATATGAGCTCCGCACACGCCTGCCTGAGTTTCCTCCATCACCCTCCGGGTTTCTTTCTCATTCAAATATCTCAATTGAATGCCATCGGCCTGCCTTTTATACAACACCCCATCTATGCATATAAACTAAGTGGACAGTTTGCGAATTAATCTCTAGTCCTTCTCCGTAGCTTCCTTTGGAAAAGCTGCATTCTCTAGATAGTTTATAATATCATGGTACCATGGCTTCCTATCTGCTACATCGACTTCTGTTACTGACTGTGATTGGAAACTGGGCCTATCTGAGCTGGAAATTAATACGGGTCTCATAATCACTCCTTTCGAATTGTCCCACATTGACACCAAAGTAGCAAGGGCATCAGCTAATTGATTCTCCTCTCTTGGAATGAAACGAAACGTGCATACCTCAAATTTTCTACTTAGATCTTTCAAGTGCTGGATATAGGGCATCAATCTTTCTTCTTTAACTGCCCATTCACCTCAGATCTGGTTGATTACGAGCGAAGAGTTCCCAAACACCTCAACAGTCTTCGCCCCCAAGGCTAATAAAGCTTCAAATCCAAAAATACATGCCTCGTATTCAGCCTCGTTGTTGGTAGCTTTAAACCTTAGTTTTTTGGCCAAAGGGAGGTTCTCATTTTCTGGGGTCGTCAACATAACTCCTACTCCTGCCCCTTTGTTATTCACGACCCCATCAAAATGCAAGTGCCATCCCTGAATTGCAATAGCCGCTATATCCTCGTCTGGGAAATTGAATTCGTAAGTATCTCCTTGAATCGGGTTCTCGGCAAGGAACTCAGCTACCGCTCGCCCCTTCATGGTTTTCCTAGTGACATATTCCACATCAAATTCCTGCAGCAACAATAACCATCTGCCCATCTTTCCTAGCAAGGATGGCGCTTCTTGTAGATACCTCAAAGGATTTTGCTTTGCTACCACCTGCACCTTGTATGAGTGGAAGTAATGCCTTAACTTCTTTGAAGCCCAGATAACGACAAGACAAATCTTTTCTACTTCGGTATACTTGATTTCATACTCCAAGAACTTCTTGCTGAGATAGTAAATGGCAAACTCTATCCCGAACTCATCCTCTTGGGCCATCATGGCACCCACAGAGCTGTCTTCCATGGCCAAGTATAGAATCAGAGGCTTGCTTGGCTGCGGCAGCCTCAACACAGGTGGATGCAACATGTATTCCCAGATGGCATCGAAGGCCTTTTGACAATCCTCATTCCACACCACTGGTTGATTCTTCCTTCGAAGATTGAAAATCGGTTCGCAGATTGAAGTTAGTTTGGCGATGAACCTCTGACATATTGTAACTTGCCTAGGAAGCTTCTCACGTCCTTTTCCTTCTGAGGCACCGGCATCTCCCTGATAGCTTTAACCTTGTCCGGGTCAATTTTGATACCTCATTGACTGACCACATGGCCCAATAACTTCCCTAAGGTCACCCCGAAAATACATTTCTTCGGATTCAATCACAAGTCATACTTCTCTATTCTCGTGAAGAACTTCTCCAATGCTTCGAAATGACCCTCTCTGGTGGTAGACTTAATCATCATGTCGTCTACGTACACTTCCACTTCCTTATGGATCAAATCACTCAGAATCTTCGTCGCCATTCTCTTGTATGTAGCCCCTGCATTCTTCAGACCAAAAGGCATCACTCGATAAGCATACGTCCCCCATTCAGTAATGAAAGTTGTCTTGATTCTGTCGATTATTTTGTTCAGAATCTGATTATATCCCGCATAGCCATCCACGAAGCTATACATTGCACAGGCAGCGGCACTGTGTCTATTAGCACGTCTATATGGGGTAACGGGAAATCATCCTTTGGACAGGCTTTATTCAAATCTCGGTAGTCAATGCATACTCTTACTTTCCCGTTCTTCTTGGCCACGAGGACTATATTAGCCAACCATGTTGGATATTGGACCTCTACCAAGAACTTGGCTTCAATTTGCTGCCGGATTTCTTCCTTTACCTTATCCGCCCACTCTGGTCTGAGCCTTCTCAACTTCTGCTTCACAGGCTTGTAACCCAGATATGTAGGGATAGCGTGCTCTGCTACGTTTCGATCGACGCCTGGCATATCTTCATAGGTCAAGGCAAAGACTTTTTCATGTTTTTTGATTATTCTCTCAAATTTTTTCCTTTCCTCAGGAATTATATCCGATGCTATCAAAATTTCTTTTGGGTTTTCCGAGGTTCCAAGATTAAATGGAGTTGCATTAGAGGAATCAATATCAAATATGAATGGACTGTGATCATGATCATGCATATGGAAATTATCAGAAACATCACACAAGTAAGCGAAATCATTCATATCATTAATGAAATTATGATTGTCATTTACATCATTAAATAGTTCAGGAACGAAAAGACATTCTAAGCTAGTCTCCTCCTCCGCTCCCGCTATCCTTGCTTCAGTATCTGTGGACATTTCTGCGTCATCTGGATTCTTCAGGGGCTCTATCTCCTGAGCTACTTTCTCCAGTTTCTCCTTCCCCTTAATATGAGTGCTTACCATGGCTTCATTTACCACTTCCTTAGGCTCTTGTCCGTCCCAAACAATCCGGTTGGTTAAGACTTCTTCATCCCAAAAGTCTTTCACTGGCTTGACCATACCCATCTCCCAGTCATATACATTGTTGAAAAGCTCAAAGCCTGGCACTATTCTACCTCCAGCCCACTGAGGCTCAGCTTCCCCAGCATAGGCACAAATTGACGATACTGGCACAAAGCTCTCTCAGATGTGAGGGATTTTCTGCATCGTCTTCTTCTTTCTATGCTCTCCTTTGTACCCCAAGCCCTTTCGATCTTTCTGGCCTCGGGTGGTAACAGCAGACTGTAGCCCCTGTGAGTTTTTATCCAGACCAGCCCCAGGAAGGTAATGCATTTTCCTCATCATGTTCACTACTAGAGGACTATCCCCTGAACCCGATTCTTCTCCTATTACCGACATATGGAAGCCACTAAACGGTTGATTGGCAATCCCTAGAGCTGACGCTTGATTCTCCCTGGCCGCCTTAATGGTTATCACTTCCCCTTCATATGGGATCTTTATCATTTGGTGTTGTGTGGATGGTACCCCTCCTAGCTTATGGAACTAGGGCCTTCCGAGCAAAGCTGAGAAGTTGGCCGGAATAGGTAGGACCACAAATTCTGCTTCCATTTCAATGGGTCCAGTTTTGACCAGGGCTTTAAATGTCCCCGAGGCTTGTCTTCTAGAATTATCATAAGCCGTGATGGTTAAGTCCGACTTGCTAAGCATACTCTCATCTAGTCCGTAAGCCTGAAGCGCGACCAAAGGGCATACATTTATAGACGACGCATCATCCACCATAACACACGCAGTGTGCTTACCATTGACTTGTGCCTTAATGTAGAGTGGTCGGTTATGATTGCGGCCCTTAACCGGTAAGTCGGCATCGGAATATACTAACCTTTCCCCGGACCCTCCTTTTACAAGATCCAACAACTCTGATGGAGATATAGTAGTAGCCACAGTTGACTCAGTCAAGGCCTCTACTAGCTTTAATCTATGAGAGGGGGACTGCCTCAGCAAATCCCATATAGATATCTGAGCCGTGGTCTTTTTCAACTGTCTGACTATCTGATTATCTTCCGTTTCCTTCTTTGCTGGCTCTTGCAATTTTTCTACTTCGGGGACCACTCTTCCACTTCTCGTGACAGCCCCCACTTCTCTGCCTTCATTATCCGACTCCCACAGATCCACAGACATTTGACCTTCTTCCTCACTTTCTTCGCTACTTTAACTAGTAGACCAGTGATAACTTCAATATAGTGCTTAGTTTTCATAGTGTTTTTATATGATTTTAGGTGTTTAGTTGTGTTTTTGTGTTAGGTTTTGTTTCTTTTAGGTTGATTTTATTAATTTTAGTCAAATTGGAATTTTGATGTATTATAGATAGTTTTTGATTGATTTTTATGACACTTTGCAGGTGAGGTTCTATTTACATCACGGTCACAATGAAATTCATTGTGACCGTGACATGAAGAGAAGTGGAAGTCAGGAGCTGGCTTAGATGGGTCACGGTCACAATGGATTTCATTGTGACCGTGACATAGTGAACGATTGGGCAGAATGCAAGTAGGAGGTATGTCACGGTGACAATCAATTTCATTGTGACCGTGACATAAAAATCCTCAAGGCAGAATCAAAGAAGCACATACATCACGGTCACAATGGATTTCATTGTGACCGTGACATAGCTAAATCCTGGACAGAAGCAAACTTCGAAGACCTCACGGTGACAATTAATTTCATTGTCACCGTTACCCATTTCCTGTGCGTGAACAGATTTGAAATTCTCGACTGAACACGGTGACAATGAATTTCATTGTCACCGTGACCCATCTGGAACTATAAAAACGAACTTTTCTATTTGGCTAGGGTTCCGATTTTTTTAGTTAGTTTTTGTTATTAGTTTTTGCAGCTGAGATTTTGAGAGATATTCTTCAGTCCTAAACTTCAATTTTTGTTCTTGTTTTTGATTTTCGATTAGTAATTGAGATTAAATTGCTTTAGTTTCATAGTTCAATTTCAAGAGTTTTGCTAGTTCTTAGTTAGTTTTTCCAGAATTTTAGTTATTTTCTCCATTGAAGATTTGAAGAAAGAGATCGAAGATCGAGCAATTCAACCGGGACTTTCTCAATGAATTTAAGGGTTTATTCTTTCTTTTACTCTTTTGATTTTGTAATGGATTGTGAGTAGTCGTTTAGTTGTTCGGGGGATCTCTGAATCTCCTATATCTAAGATGTGAATTATGAACATCTATTGAGTTTATGTATGAAAGATTGGTTTATTTTGCTGGTGTTTATTGCTTGTTTATGGATTTTAGTTTTTTAGTCCAGTTTCCAATTGTGATGAATGATTTATTTCATATGTCTATGTTGGTGATTGAATTTGTTAATTGGATGCCATAAATGTATTTTATTCTCAGAATTTTCTATCATGTTTGCTGTGGTGTTTAGACTACTCCGGAATGGGAATCTAAATGAACAGGATTTTATGATTTAAGATTTGAGTGATGAGCGAAATAATGAGGTTTTGGGATGTTTGACTCCAGAATGGGAAAGCAAACCGAACCTAGGATTTTAGACCCGTGATTAGGCTAGTTGTATGACTTGCTCCGGAATGGGACGTTATGTAATTAGAGTAGCTTGCTCCGGAATGGGACGCTTGGGTTAAGAGGGTTATCCCGATTTCTTTCATATAAGAGTCATAGATTGATTTTATTCATATTTGGGTAAGGGGTGGATGAGTGAACTTGAACAACGCCTTTATAATTCGATATCTTTTCTCGTTTTTATTCACTTTTATCTTTGTTAGTTTTACTGTCATCTTAATTTGTTTTTGCTTAACCAGTACAGCAGTCGATTAATTTATTAGTTTTAGTTTAGTTAATTTAATCAAATCAATTAATTGGGAATTCTTTAGCATACATTTAATTTTCATAACTTGCGTGTTCAGTCCCTTGGGTACGATAACTCGGAATCTTAATTTTACTCCATTATATTACTTGTCGATTCAGTACACTTGCTGAGGTCGTGTCAAGTTTTTGGCGCCGTTGCCGGGGACTGGCGTTGTTTTAAGTCTTGATTATTATTTGTGTGTGTTTTTATTTTTATTTTATTTTATTTTATCTTATTTTTATTTATTCTTTATTCTTTTCAGGTGGTTGTTGAAGGTGTATGAGTAGAAGAAGACAAGAACAAATAGCACCTTACGATCCTGAAATCGAGAGGACTTTACACCAACAATTAAGAGCCAACAGGATTAATAACATGGAAGAAAATCCGCTTCCTATTGGTGAAATTCCTCCTGGAAATGAACAAGTGCTGAGGGCACAAAACCAAAATCCGGGGCATAATAGAGAAGAGATCCCTAGGCAGAGGACAATTAGGGACTATGCGGTGCCTAGATGGAATGAAGATAATAGAACAATTGTGCTGCCCAGGGGAGTGCAATTTGAACTTAAACCAGCCACCATCGGTATGGTACAGCGAAATCAGTTTTCGGGTGCAGATGTCGAAGATCCTGCACAACATTTGGACATTTTCTTAGAGATCAGTGATACGGTTCAAATTCCTGGAGTGTCATCTGATGCGGTAAGATTAAAGCTGTTCCCTTTTACATTGATTGGAAAAGCTCGTGAATGGCTGCAAATGCTACCTAGACAGTCAATTAGATCATGGGATCAGTTGCAAGAAAATTTTTTGATGAGATTCTTCCCTCCCACGAAGACTGCGAACATCAGAAATAGTATATTAGGCTTTAGTCAGATGAGTGAGGAGCCCTTTCATGAAGCCTGGGAAAGGTTTAGAAGACTGTTGAGAAGCTGTCCACACCATGAGATAGCAATTTACCATTTGATGACCACTTTTTATTCTAGGGTTACACCACAGACAAGATCCTTATTAGATGCTTCATCAGGAGGGTCATTTATGAACAGGTTACCAGAGGAAGCTTTTCAATTACTGGATGAAATGGCAGCTAATGATGCTCAATGGTCAAATCCTAGAGCAGTTCCGAGAAGACAGGGGATACATGCTGTGGATGAGGTATCGATGCTGAAGGCACAGATGGAATCTATGAGGAAGGAGATGAGTAGTTTAGAAGTGCAGAATGTAGCTGCTGTGGGCCAAGAGAGTGGATGGTATGAACAGGAGCAAGGTGGGCAAGAAAGTGGAGGATCAATGGGTGATGTCAATGCTGTGGGAGATTTCAGAAGGAATGACCCTTACAGTAACACATATAACCCGGGATGGAGAAATCATCCAAATTTCTCCTGGAAAGATGGAAATCCAAATGCTTCATCCTCTAATCCGCAAGTAAGAGCTCCCTTCAACCAAAACATCCATCAAAACCACGGGCAGCCATATCAACCACCATATCCACCTCCTCAGAACCAAGGGCAGCAGTACCACCCACCAGGTTATCAACCCAGGCCACCTGTTCAAGAGAGAAAGCCAAATCTGGAAGACATGTTGGCTACATTCATTAACAATCAACAGCAGTTTATGAATAACCAACAGCAATTCATGGTAAATCAAGAGTCTAGATGGAAGTCTCAAGAGCAGTGGAACCGGAACCAGGATGCCTCCATAAGAAATTTGGAGACTCAAGTGGGACAGCTTGCAAATTCTATGTCCCAGAGACAACCAGGAACATTTCCTTCAAATGTAGACAGGAATCCAAAAGAGGAGGCTAAGGCAATTACACTGAGGAGTGGAAAGGAAGTGGAACCGAGAGAGGATCAAGGTAAAGATCTTTTATCAGAAAAGGAGGAGCCGACACGGACGGTAAGTAACTCTAACTCTAAGTTAGAAGTTAAAGAAAATGCTCCTAAAAGTGACAAGGGAAAGAGTATAGTGAATCCTAAGTTAGAGGATCTTGACATTAATAAACTGCCATTTCCTGCTATTGCTAGACAGGAAAAGAAAAATGAGCAAAAAGCTAGGTTTCTAGAGATGTTTAAGAAACTGCACATAAATTTACCATTTGCTGAAGCTTTAGCTCATATGCCTAACTATGCTAAATTCATGAAAGAACTCTGTTCTAATAAAAAGAAATTAGAAGGGCATGAGACTGTACAACTAACAGAAAATTGCAGTGCTATTATTATGAACAAGATTCCTGAGAAACTGGAAGATCCAGGTAGCTTTACTCTTCCTTGTGTTATTGGTGAAGATTTTTACGGTAATGCTTTATGTGATCTAGGTGCAAGCATAAACTTAATGCCTTATTCGATATGCAGGAAGCTGAATCTTGGAGAGCTTAGGGAGACAGGAATGCGACTCCAACTAGCAGACAGGTCCGTGAGGAGACCAAAGGGAGTGATTGAGGATCTGCTAGTGAAGGTGGGAAAATTTATTTTTCCAGTGGATTTTGTGGTAATGGAGATGGAAGAAGACCACAAGGTGCCATTGATTGTGGGGAGGCCATTTTTAAATACCGCCAAGGCGTTGATAGACGTTAATGGTCAAACGGTTACCCTAAGGTTTAATGGTGAGGAGTTGGTGGTAGATATGAATAAGGCTCAAAAATACCCATCTGGTGATGTGAAAGAGTCTGTATATTTTGTGGATGTAATAGATGATTGTGTGGAGGAAATGCAAGAAAAAGAATTGGTAGCTGATTCAGAAAATAAGTATCTATTACATTCAGTGGAGGGAGAAGAATGTGAAGAAGAAATGAGGGGACAAGAGATAGCAAGTGTGGAGATAGAAGACAAAAAGGAGAAAATTGATCCTAAAGAGGGGGATGCAAATGCTGAACTTAAACCTCTTCCCTCTCACTTGAAGTATGTGTTTTTAGAAAATGAGAGTAAACCAGTAATCATTTCTTCTTTGTTGTCAGGTGCAGAAGAGACGATGCTGCTAGAGGTGCTGAAAAAGCACAAAGGAGCCATTGACTGGAAGACCTCAGATTTGAAGGGAATTGACCCAAGCTACTGTACACATAGGATCCCAATGGAGGAGGAGTGCAAGCCGGTAGCTCAGCCGCAACGGCGACTCAATCCAGTCATGCAAGAGGTAGTAAAGAAGGAGGTACTTAAACTCCTAGACTCAGGTATTATCTACCCTATCTCTGACAGTAAGTGGGTAAGTCCTGTGCAATGTGTGCCTAAAAAGGGGGGAATGACAGTGGTAAAGAATGAACTAGATGAGTTAATTCCAACTCGTACAGTTACGGGTTGGAGAGTCTGCATTGATTTCAGACGGTTAAATAATGCCACTAGGAAGGACCATTTTCCTTTGCCTTTTATTGACCAAATGTTAGAGAGGTTAGCGGGTAATAGGTTTTACTGTTTTTTAGATGGGTATTCGGGATATATGCAGATTCCAATAGACCCTGAGGATCAGGAGAAAACAACCTTTACCTGCCCATATGGCACATTTGCATATCGGAGAATGCCTTTTGGGTTATGTAATGCACTGGCTACGTTTCAGCGGTGCATGATGGCCATTTTCCATGATTGTATAGAAAAATTTATGGAAGTATTCATGGATGATTTCACCATATATGGGGTTGATTTTGAGAGCTGTCTACAGCATCTTGATCTAGTACTAGGGAGGTGTGAAAAGACTAACCTGGTATTGAATTGGGAAAAATGCCATTTTATGGTAAGAGAGGGCATAGTGCTAGGACATAAAATTTCAGAGAATGGAATAGAGGTAGATAAGGCCAAGGTTGAAGTAATTGAAAAATTACCACCTCCGACAAATATTAAGGGCATAAGGAGTTTTTTAGGACATGCGGGATTTTACAGGCGTTTTATTAAAGATTTTTCAAAAATTGCAAAACCCTTGTCTAATTTACTTATGAAAGATGCTCCTTTTGTTTTTGACAGTGCATGTATGTTAGCATTTGAAACTTTAAAGAAACGACTTATTTCAGCTCCGGTGATTATATCTCCGGATTGGAATTTGCCATTCGAACTAATGTGTGATGCTAGTGACTTTGCAATAGGGGCAGTGCTTGGACAACGAAGAGATAAGATTTTTTATGCCATATATTATGCTAGTCACACTTTGACAGGAGCACAGGTAAATTACACCACCACAGAGAAAGAACTTCTCGCGATAGTGTATGCGTTTGAAAAGTTCAGGCCGTATTTGCTGGGTGCAAAAGTGGTGGTGTGGTCGGATCATGCAGCCTTGAGGCATTTATTCGCAAAGAAGGAATCAAAACCAAGGCTGATTCGATGGGTACTTTTGTTGCAGGAATTCGATTTGCAAATGAAGGATAAGAAGGGCGCTGAGAATTTTGTGGCAGATCATGTGTCCCGATTGGAAAATGATCGTATTGAAAAAGGGGAAATTTTAGATTTATTTTCCGATGAGCATATTTGTGCTGTATTTTCCTGTGAAAATTCTGTACCTTGGTTTGCTAATATCGCTAATTTTCTTGCAGGGGGCTTTATGCCAAAGGATTTTACATGGCAGCAAAAGAAGAAATTGCGGGCGGATGCGAGACACTACATATGGGATGATCCCTACCTTTTCAAACTATGCGCTGACCAAGTGTTAAGACGGTGTATCTCAGATGCGGAGACCAGTGCAATCATCACAACTTGTCACACTGGAGAAGCTGGTGGACATCATGGGCTGAATAGAACGGTAATGAAAATTCTGTCTTCTGGTTTTTATTGGCCAACAATGTTTAAAGATGTCCAATATTATGTGAAAAGTTGTGATAGATGCCAAAGAGTAGGAAATATATCCAAACATGATGAGATGCCCGTAACAAATGTGCTTGAGGTTGAATTATTCGATGTTTGGGGAATAGATTTCATGGGACCTTTTCCGGTTTCATACGGGTTTGAATATATTCTGGTAGCAGTGGATTATGTTAGTAAATGGGTCGAAGCTGTAGCTACTAGGACTTGTGATGCACGAATTGTGTTAGAATTTTTAAGAAAAAATATTTTTACCCGTTATGGAGCTCCTAGAGCCATTATAAGCGATGGTGGTAAACATTTTGTTAATCACCAATTCAATGCTTTATTAAAGAAATTTGGCGTTAGGCATAAAGTCACAACCCCATATCATGCTCAGGCTAATGGTCAAGTAGAAGTGTCAAATAGGGAATTAAAGGCCATTTTAGAAAAAACGGTAAATTCCTCTAGGAAAGATTGGTACCTTAGGTTAGACGAAGCTTTATGGGCCTATAGGACTGCTTTCAAGACGCCAATAGGGATGTCCCCCTTTAGGCTGGTTTATGGGAAGTCCTGTCATCTTCCGGTGGAATTAGAACATAAAGCCTATTGGGCTACGAAATTTCTAAATTTTGACCTTGAGAATGCAGGAAAGTGCAGGTCTTTGCAGCTGAATGAACTTGAGGAGCACTGATTCTGGGCTTATGATCATGCCACCAAATACAAGGACATCACCAAGAAGCGGCATGATCGGAAGTTAGTTCGGAAGGAAGTTGTGCCTGGGATGCATGTACTTCTTTATGACAGTAGGCTGCGATTATTCCCTGGTAAGTTGAAGTCGAGGTGGAAGGGACCATATCAAGTAGTAGCTGTGAACAAGTTTGGAGTGGTAACGCTGAAACACCCGAGGGGTGAGACAAAATTCAAGGTAAATGGACATCGTGTGAAGCCTTATTTTACATCTTCGTTTGATAATGCTTCCACGATCGTCACTCTTATAGATCCTTCACGGTTTTAAAAGTCCAGCTGCGGACTTGTGAAATGCAGAACTACTTTTTATCTTCATTTATCTGTATCATTTAATGGTATTTTGTCTAGGCAGTTAATCTTGTTTCATTTTGTAAATTTTAGGTTTAGAAGAGAAATTATGTTTTGTTGGAAAAGATTCAAAACATTTGTATCAAGAGATTCGGAGAAATTGATGAATGTGTGCAAGTGTGCAGGTGGACACGGTCACAATGAAATTCATTGTGACCGTGATCAAAGGAGGATGCATTCTGGATTCTGGTTGATGCACATGTCACGGTCACAATGAAACTCATTGTGACCGTGACTATCAGGTAAGTTACATTCTATTTTGAGGAGTGCACATGTCACGGTGACAATGAATTTCATTGTCACCGTGAGGTAGAGTGAGTGACATTCTGTTTTCAAACTGGGTTATGTCACGGTCACAATGAAGTCCATTGTGACCGTGACATATTGCACATTCGATTCTGTTTTCCAATTTGGTAATGTCACGGTGACAATGGATTTCATTGTCACCGTGACCCCATGGCGGTTCAATTTTGGAATGCAAATTTTTTTATGTGTCACGGTCACAATGAAATTCATTGTGACTGTGACCAACGAAAGGAAGTTTTAAAAAAACCCAAGTTTTCTATTTGTTCTTTCTCACTTTCTCACACCTCTTTCACTCTCACGAGCACGATTTACTTTTCTCTGCATTCCGTGTGACTCTTTTCTCTCTTTTAGACCATCATGCCGAATTATCTACCACAAGTAAGTACATTTCTCTTCCTTCTATTTTAATTTTAAATTTTGTTTGTCTCCTCCTCTCATCCCCTGTTCTTCCTCGTTCCCTATTGCTATGTTGTTCTTGGTAGTTTTGTTCGAAAATTCCATGATGTTCTCAATTATTGTGATGAAATCTTGGTGTGAACCCTTTTTCTTTCTTACTTCCCTTCTTAATGTTGATCCTTACTCCTGAACGTGATTATATGGGAAGTAGGACGTTTAGGGCTTTATTTGCATTTAACGTTGGGTTAATGGTTTTCATCAAATTTGGAATCGACTTGGACTTTTACTGATCTTAACCTGTTGGTTGTGCACTTTATGGTTGTTTATTGCCAATTTGGGGGATTGTTAGTGCCATTAGTTTTCAATTCTAGTACGTTTAAATACATGCTCACCAAGTGTTTGATAAAATGTCCCATAGAGTTTATTCCCCAACTTCTGCAAATTTTAACATATTGACATGCCTAATTCTATATACCTTTAGGTATAAGTGTGTTTTAAAGTTGCCATTGCACATTCTAAACCTACTCATGAGTTGATATCAATTTGACAAATCAAACTTAGTTGGGGGATGCAGACTCAGTTGGGGGATGCATAAGTTGGGTAAAATGGATTGTTAAATGCTGAGTAAAGTAGTAGCCATTGTTGTTTCAACTTACTTTGTTATTGAAATTGGTTGTTTTCTTTTATGCAGTGGCTCCAAAACGGAAAAGCTCCGCTCTTGCTTCTAGCTCTGGCAGCCAACCCCCCAGCGCGGATTCAGTAGACATTTCAAAGGTGCCAGCATGGGTCCCAGCTGCTAAAAAGGTTCCATATGGTCGGTTCACCAAATGCTCGTTCATCCCAATGAGTTATTTGGATTTTGGACTGTTGGAAAAAATCGGCATCAAGAATGAAGTCCAGCAACTTATAGGCAACATTGGCTGGGAGCGGGTGTTTATGCTCAACGAGAAAGTCTACCCCACCTTGACGAGGGATTTTGTGTCCACTGTCACGTGTAGAGCAGGCCGCAATCTCATCACGGATCCAGGTTCTGTTTCATTTTTCTTGGACTCGATTGAGTATAACCTAACCTTCCATGAATTTTCAGAATATCTTGGATTTCCACATTTGGTTCCGGATTGGTATGAGGATTACACTAAAGATGGCGCATGGGCAATCATTCGAGATACTGTGACTGCCACGCAGTATGTCTCAGGAAAAACGAAGGCCCATCATCTGAACAGTCACATTTTGCGGATCCTCCACAGATTTTTTTCTTTATCTCTGCTCAGCCATGCCGATTCAGCGGGCCAAGTGAACTTGCCGGAAGCCCTGTTTCTTGCGTGCATGATACAGGGTGTCCGAATAAATGGAGCCACACATTTCTGGCACAAACTGGAGGAGATGCAATGGAAGTCGAAGAAAGTCACAAAAATTGCACTAGGAGGATTTGTAACCGCCATTGCCAAGCGTGTCCGCCATCCATTGAAAAAATACAAATCATTGCCTTCCGTTGCCACCATCGATCAGAAAATGCTTATCAATATGAAGGTACTCGTGAAGGATGTGACAATGGCCGATGGTTTTCGGTTGTCCACTAGGGAGGAGTATTTACATGGAGTTGAGCGAGGTTTGGGCGGTTTACCTCATGAGCAGGAGGATGATCCAGAGGCACACGATCCCCCAGCCCCCGAGCCCCAGCCGTTATCTTCAACACATTATGACGCGCTTATGGAGCGGATGGATAGTATTTTCGCCACCCAGACTGAGCTCCGATCTCAGATGGAGCAAGTGCTCTATGGCCTGGCGTCTTTGACATCCAGATTTGATGCACATTTCCCCCCACCGCCACCATCATCCGATCTATGATCAGGGAGAACACTTATCTTTTGTTTTGACTTTTGTTTATTTTATTTTTATTTTTCTTTTTGATCTGTAATATTATTACTTGCTGGGGACAGCAAGTTTTTTATGTGGGGGGTAGGAGACATTAATGTTGCATTATACATGTAATTAACAGTCATTCCATTGATGTATGATGCATGGTTAGTTCTGTTTTAGTTTATTTGCACTTTATTACGGTTGCCTAAATATCCTTATCTTAGCTTAGCTTAACCTCAGTTATTCCTGTTGTGAATGTTTTGAACTTTAATTGGAGAATAGTCTATCTTAAAAAATTGATCTTGGTAAACGAGTAGTTGGAAGTTTTAGAAGCAAATAGAATCTCAATCGATCATATATCTTGTGATTTCAAATCTTTTATGCACTATAGGCTTGTTTGTAAAAATTGAAAAAATCCAGTGCGTAAGAGTTTTTGAGTGAAGGAATGGTAGGATAATTAGAACCTTCCTCATCACCCTTCGAAACATGATAACAACTTAAACAAGTTTAGGACATGATTAAGGCAATTTGTTCTTTGATAGCCACTTTTAAACAAGCTTTAGACCTACCTGTTTATATTATTTCCATTGCTAGCCCCGTTGAGCTGATTTAGTATGCTAAAAGCGTACTATGAAATTTTCTTGTTACACTATTATTTTACCATTTAGCCTAAATGCCTTTGCCTACCCGTTTCTAAGAATTGGCCACTCTAGGATTGGGTTGGAATATCATTGAAAGTTGAATAAGAGTATCTATTGTTGAAATAGTGGAAGTGTGAGAAGAATTATTGAATTTTGTGGGCATTATTTAGTATGGTGTTAAACTTTCCCTCATTAGATGGGTATAAGAAATTCTAGACTTTGGGTACCCCAGAGAAAAAAAAAATAAAAAATAAAAAAAAATAAAGAAGAAAGAAAAAAAAAATAAAGAAAAAAAAAAAGAAAAAAAAACTGATGATGAAAGTTTGATGAGTTCTGTGGTTTCTATTGGTCAATTTTGATGTATTGAATATAGAAAAATTCAAGTGTGGGGTACCTTTGAGTAGAGAAAGATATACTCATAATTACGGAATTGGATTTAAAAGTGAATTAAAAGGGAAATTCATCATTTTGTTGTTGTTGAGTTCAATGCATATTATGTATGGAGAAGTAGACAACATTGGAAATTATGGGTGAATTGAAGGTAGGATCTGGACAATTTTGTTCAGTTTGGTTAGTTGAATCTTAGGTAAAGTGGCAAATTCTTTGTTTGAATTCTTTCACTTTTCTTGATAGCCAATACCTTAACCTAACATTACAACCCTGGAATAAGTCCTTTTGATTCTATTCTTGGTTTGAGTTGTTTAAGTGGAGATGACCCTTGTGGTTCCGGTGCTAAAGGAGAGGCGTATGATTATCCTGAGTTTTAAGCGCGAAACCTATATGCGAATTCATTTGCATATTTAATTTCTTTGCTCAATTACTGGAATGCATTGGTTGTTTTGTTTTGAAAAGAGAAAATTTGTTTTAAGCCTAGCACACACACAAGTGAAATTATTTGATATAAACTGAATTGAGAATTTTATAGCTAAGACCCTTCTGCTTGGTGCTATGACTGTTGTTAAGTTTTCATATTCTGAGTTAGAGTTTGAAATTTCAGGAATTTGGATAATTCATTTACTCGAGGACGAGCAAAGTCTAAGTGTGGGGTATTTTGATAACTTCAATATAGTGCTTAGTTTTCATAGTGTTTTTATATGATTTTAGGTGTTTAGTTGTGTTTTTGTGTTAGGTTTTGTTTCTTTTAGGTTGATTTTATTAATTTTAGTCAAATTGGAATTTTGATGTATTATAGATAGTTTTTGATTGATTTTTATGACACTTTGCAGGTGAGGTTCTATTTACATCACGGTCACAATGAAATTCATTGTGACCGTGACATGAAGAGAAGTGGAAGTCAGGAGCTGGCTTAGATGGGTCACGGTCACAATGGATTTCATTGTGACCGTGACATAGTGAACAATTGGGCAGAATGCAAGTAGGAGGTATGTCACGGTGACAATCAATTTCATTGTAACCGTGACATAAAAATCCTCAAGGCAGAATCAAAGAAGCACATACATCACGGTCACAATGGATTTCATTGTGACCGTGACATAGCTAAATCCTCGACAGAAGCAAACTTCGAAGACCTCACGGTGACAATTAATTTCATTGTCACCGTGACCCATTTCCTGTGCGTGAACAGATTTGAAATTCTCGACTGAACACGGTGACAATGAATTTCATTGTCACCGTGACCCATCTGGAACTATAAAAACGAACTTTTCTATTTGGCTAGGGTTCCGATTTTTTTAGTTAGTTTTTGTTATTAGTTTTTGCAGCTGAGATTTTGAGAGATATTCTTCGGTCCTAAACTTCAATTTTTGTTCTTGTTTTTGATTTTCGATTAGTAATTGAGATTAAATTGCTTTAGTTTCATAGTTCAATTTCAAGAGTTTTGCTAGTTCTTAGTTAGTTTTTCCAGAATTTTAGTTATTTTCTCCATTGAAGATTTGAAGAAAGAGATCGAAGATCGAGCAATTCAACCGGGATTTTCTCAATGAATTTCAGGGTTTATTCTTTCTTTTACTCTTTTGATTTTGTAATGGATTGTGAGTAGTCGTTTAGTTGTTCGGGGGATCTCTGAATCTCCTATATCTAAGATGTGAATTATGAACATCTATTGAGTTTATGTATGAAAGATTGGTTTATTTTGCTGGTGTTTATTGCTTGTTTATGGATTTTAGTTTTTTAGTCCAGTTTCCAATTGTGATGAATGATTTATTTCATATGTCTATGTTGGTTATTGAATTTGTTAATTGGATGCCATGAATGTATTTTATTCTCAGAATTTTCTATCATGTTTGTTGTGGTGTTTAGACTACTCCGGAATGGGAATCTAAATGAACAGGATTTTATGATTTAAGATTTGAGTGATGAGAGAAATAATGAGGTTTTGGGATGTTTGACTCCGGAATGGGAAAGCAAACCGAACCTAGGATTTTAGACCCGTGATTAGGCTAGTTGTATGACTTGCTCCGGAATGGGACGTTATGCAATTAGAGTAGCTTGCTCCGGAATGGGACGCTTGGGTTAAGAGGGTTATCCCGATTTCTTTCATATAAGAGTCATAGATTGATTTTATTCATATTTGGGTAAGGGGTGAATGAGTGAACTTGAACAATGCCTTTATAATTCGATATCTTTTCTCGTTTTTATTCACTTTTATCTTTGTTAGTTTTACTGTCATCTTAATTTGTTTTTGCTTAACCAGTACAGCAGTCGATTAATTTATTAGTTTTAGTTTAGTTAATTTAATCAAATCAATTAATTGGGAATTCTTTAGCATACATTTAATTTTCATAACTTGCGTGTTCAGTCCCTTGGGTACGATAACTCGGAATCTTAATTTTACTCCATTATATTACTTGTCGATTCAGTACACTTGCTGAGGTCGTGTCAACCAGCAATCTATTGCCGCTATAGACATCTCTTTTCTACTAACCTCAGGGCGAGTTATAGCAATATATTCGTTCCCGTACAAGTCCTATAACACATACCATTCTAGTAAGTTTGACCCGATCATAAAAACAGGTGGTGGAACCGCATTGTAGTTAGGCTTCTTCTTCCCTTCCCTTCGCTCAGGGTCAGTGATCTGTTTACTGTCAGTCAAATCTTGGATCTTATGCCTTAGCTTATACAATCATCCGTTAAATGTCCCTGTATGCTGGTGAAAAGCACAGTATTCATGTTCTTTGTGTTCTGGCTGACCTTGGCTCCTAGCTGGTCTGGGTGGCATTGGTTGGAGCTTCCCCTCCTTCATCAATCTTTTCAAAACCCATGACAACGGCCGGCCCAAATTCGAGAAATGCCTCTGACTCAACCCAGTCGTAGATACTTCTGCTGTCTTCCCGCTTCTGTTACAGCTGCTGGAGCCTACAGGCTTGCTTACCCCTGGGTTACTATAGCCCTTCTTAACATAATTCTCACTGTTGGCCCTTTTTGCGATATATTCTCCCTCAGCTTCTATAGCAATGTCTTTTAAAGACTCCCAATCTCGTAAGCCTTTCATCTTCAGTCCTTCTCTCAGATAAGGGCTAGCATTTCGGATAAATAGTCGAATCTGGTCTGGGGTATCCGGCTTTCGCTTCATTTCCATTACTCTATTTCTCCAACGGATGAGGTACTCATGAAAAGATTCTCCCGCCTTTTGCTGCAAAAGCTCCAAGTCCTTCAGAGTTATCTCTATCCTTGTACTGCAATCATACTGTCTAAGAAATTCTTCGGTTAACAACTCCTAGTCTCCTTTTGTCCTTTGGTCTAAATCGTGGTACCAGTCCACTGTCGGGCCAGTTAAACTCGGGCAAAAGTACTTAATTTTCTACCTCTTTGTCAGGGTGGTGCCCTTCATCACCAGGGAATATTGCTTTATATGAGCAGTGGGGTCTGAAGTACCGTCAAACTTAGGAGTGTCGCGCATCTTGAAATTCTAGGGTATCAAATCATCACCATCCAGCTCTCTATCCTCGGGATTCATTCCTCCCACTATCTTTAGCATTTTCATCATGGCTTCAAACCTTTCTTCCATCTTTTTCCACACCTCGTCTTCTACCCTAGGTGATTTCCCCTTGGCTACAATCTGTTCTTCTGGCTCATCCCATGGGTCAACCTCGGATCTAGGGCCTTCTTTATGCTCAACCGGCACTGGGGCTCTCGGCTCCACTACAGGTGGATCAACTGCTACTAAGGGCTTCAGTCTACTCTCCTCTTTTTCCTCCTACACTCCAGCTGAGGCACTAGCCTGTTGCCCTGCTCGTGGTGCCAAAGTGGCAGTAAGATTTCCCATCATGGCTATCATTCGGGCCTCAAATTCCTCGATTCTCATCCCCACTTCCTCGACAATCATTGCCCTGGTGGTATCGGTTCCTTTCGGTGAGTTTGACATCTTTGAAGTGGTGTGGCTGGCTTCTGAACAAGATTCTGAAAAACTACCTTCCTCTGACAGCTTAAACTCTGGGTTCTTGATCAATCTACCCGTCGGTCCTCTTATCCACCTAGGAAGATCTATGATCGCTGCACAGACAAAGAGTCAGAATGATGGATGGATGCGATGGAATGCATGCTCGTGATATGCAACATCCACAGAACACATACAAGCAGATAGGTCACCTCCACCCTTATCACTCCCACACACGTGATCACAGTCTCTTTCCTAGGCGGGATTATCCCATGGGTCAATCGGGGACCCAATGAGCGCGTATGATGCACGACAAAAATCCGGCAGCATATCACTCCTTAACTAATGCACAAGCGCATAAGTGATGATCATTAGATATTTAGATAGTCCGAACATATCAACATGGCCCTGCCGGGGCATGAAAACCTTTGGTTAGGTAACCAAACAAAACATTTGGACATTACCAATATGTAAGGATCCAAACAACAAGCACGGGATTATGGCTCATATTACCTAGGGAAAGTATCTATGGCCACTACATGAGCTTTAGTCAAAGGTGGTGTTACTTTAGGGCTACCAAAGCATGGTCCCTGCCAACGGGTCTAGCTTATCACGAGCATAACGACCAATTGGGTCACTATTTGATATACCATGATGGTACGAGGCTTGGGCTGGTGATTATCCTTAACACTTCCCTACATTGAGTGAACGTAGGGTCGTGCTTCGGGAATGCACCGGGGTTTAAGAAGGGACCAAACTAACATATTCTAAGGCTCTAATGGGATGTAAATGCAATTTTGAAAGAAAGTGAATTTATAAACTAAAACTTAATTGTAAATTTTAATCAAGGTATTTTCAAATCAAAGTCTCGAACCAGAGTTCCCAAGTGGAGTCGCCACTGTGACGTGCACCGGACCCTGGGGCCGCCCATTGACCGCCCGCTTTAGGGCAATCGGACATTTGAAGGTCTGTTGGCAGCTTGTAACGAATTACAAGTGCGTCTATTTAGGGCAACAAGGAGGTTTCATGGAGTCACCACCCAATAAAATATTGGGAAAACTTGTCTCGCCTCAGTGAGCCTAAGACGGTGCATATTTCCATTTTGGGCAAACTAAAGGGATCTTGGAGGCGATCACCCCAATAGAACATTGGGAATGACCCATTAACCCTATGGAGCCTAGGATTATTAATTAATCCTTTTGATGGGACACAAGAGGTGTCTTGGAGGTTCCAATGAGTGATCGGATAGACCTCTCGCCTCGTTGAGCCCAAAGACCAGAGCTGGGTTCGGGACTTCTCATCTATTTCTACCTTGATTAATTTTACGATTAAATTTTGAGTTTATTGGTTCGCTCTCTCTCTACACAATGCAATTTAAATTAAATGTGCCATTATTCATGTTAAAAGCGGTAAATATACATAAATAAGATAAAATAAATGAAATAAATGTTCAAAATTAAATTACAATAAAACTAGGAGCAGAACACAACTCCCATTTTAAAGGTACGATATATATATACATACAAAAAGACGGGGAATTCATCTATTTTGAGGGCTTTGGCCCTCACATGCATTTATTATGTAGTTAATATAAATGTGTAAATAAGGAAAGAAGTTTAGAATGGGAAAATAAGATCAAAGAGAAAATAAAATGAAAAGGATAAAAATGTAAAGATTTTAAAATTTGAGGGTTAAAATGGTAATTATACAAGAATTAAGGTCAAAAGAGTAAATACGATGAAATAAGGAAATTAATTGGTAAAATAAGTTTAAAATATCAAAATAAAGGCTAAAGTGTAATAAAGATCAAAATAGGGTTTAGGGACTATAAAGGATATTTTACATGTAAAATAATAGATTAAGAGTAGGAAATAAAAATCTAGTGGCAAGATTGTAATTATAAGTAAATGAAGGGCAAATTCGGAATTTAAAGGATAACGAGTGACTACAAAGCAATTTAACAATATCAGTTTAAGTTAAGAACCAAAATGTAAATTGGATGAATTTATGGTTAAAAATGAAATTATAGAAATTAAATAGTGAAATAATCATAATGTTAATAATAAAAATAATAAATAAAATGAATATTGCATGGGAAATGATAGCATTAGACACATGCAAAGGAATTTCGCGTGTGCATGTCAAAGAATAAACATAGAAATATAAACTTAAGATTAATAGTTAAAAAAATAAAGAGTTTAAGGTAGATGAATAAGTGTAGAAGAAATGCCAAGAATAATAATAATAATAATAATAATAATAATAATAATAATAATAATAATAATAATAATAATAAATAGTAATAGTGATGGTAAAGAGAACAATAGATAATTTAATAATAGTAATAAAATACATAAAATGTATAGGGGCTATATTTATGTGAAATTATAACAATAAGGATAATCATACTCATAAAATGTATAGGGACATTTATTAAGTGAATAATATGAACAACAAATGGAATAGTTAGATTTAAGAATTCTATATATATAAGTATAATATAGTTAAAAATGAATATTAATTAATTATAGTTTGTGCTAGGAAATTTAATGAAAAAGGGAACATTTTCATAATAAGAGAGAAGAAAAATATATGTGTTATGATCATAGCCAAAGAAATGCATATATGTATGGAAATTTATATTGATTTAATATTTATATGAGTATGATTATGTAAGTATAACAATGAACATGAAATGTAAGTGTGTATATCATTAATGGATGAATAAGAAACAACTCATATGAATATGTTGCAAGCACAAGGATATGAAAGTGAAAGTGTATAAATATGCACGATGCGAAATGAATGGCTAATATCGAAGAATTACATAATTGATAATTATAGATAAAGTGGCAATAGAGATAAGATGATAATGATAAATAAGCAAATAAGTGAAAGTGGCATTAATTAAATGTACATTGCCCTTAGTATTCTGGTAGTTAAATCTAGTTCAGAATATAGTTGGCTAGCCATAGGGATACTTATACTGCGGTGCAACTCATAACGACTCGCTTGAGTAGACTAATGATGTTCTACCATAGTGATATAGTGTATACAGTGCTCAATGATACTAGTGACAGTGATATGAGTGGTTTTTCGGAATCACTCTTTAGTGTAGAGGACCTGTGGGGTCTACATCCCATGTATCCGGTTCAAATATTTCTACCGAATATTATTAGGGCAAAAATAGTGACATGAGATAATGAATAAGTTAATGATAAATTGGTAACTATTTAAAGAAATTAAAAATAAGATAGTAAAAGATAAATGTAAATAATAAAGAATAAATATATAATAAATGTATAAATTTCGAAGTTATGTGATGATGTTATAAAACAATAAAAGAAAAAGGATTAAATGGTAAATACATAAGAAAATGTTTAAAGAAAATAAAAGTTATTAATTGGTAAATATGGAATCAGTGTATAAAATAAAAAGATCAAGTGGTAAGCAGGGTTGATTTCATCTAAGGTCACTCAACTTATCACTTATCGCGCAAAAGTAACCGATTTTTTTTTCTGACTTAAATATCACTGAACTTTTAACATTTTTTCAAAAAATTCATGTTGACCGGAATTCGGCGATCGCCGAATTGATGACATGGCATGCCATGTCAGAAACTACATGTCATTTAACAATATTTCCAACAAATGCTACATCTAAATCAATTTCACTCACGGTTACTAAACTTATCATTTATCGCGCAAAAGTAACTAACTTTTTTTTTCCAACTTAAATGTTATTGAACTTCTAATATTTTTGCAAAAAAATCATGTATTTACTATTCGTCGCCATGTATCATATGCCATGTCATCAATCCGGCAAGGATTTTCGCCGGATTTCGATCTACATGACTTTTTTGTAAAAATGTTAGAAGTTCAATGACATTTAAGTCAGAAAAAAAATCAGTTACTTTTGTGCGATAAGTGATAAGTTGAGTGACCATGAGTGAAATTGACCTATGGTAAGCATGTAAATAGAATAAGAATCTAAAGACTAGTAAATGTACAAGAAATCACAAGTTGGAAACTAAGTGGTGATAAAATGTAAAAGGAAATAAATAAAGCAAATGGTAAGTGTACAAGTAAAATACGAATAAAAATACAATAAAAGGACACAAATAAGGAGTTAAAATACAATTAAGAGTAAAATCAGAATTAAAGATGCAAAAATAATAATTTAAAATAATTATTAATAATAGAATAGCAAAAACAAGATAAACTGAAAAATAAAAATAAGATGGTAAATATGTAAAAAGAAATAAACAAAGATGATAAATAGAAAAAAAAATTAAAAAATAAAGTAAAGAGGATAAAAGTGGAAACAAAGAAGAAATTAGGATTAATGGGTGATTTTGACAACAGTAGTCTAAAGAAAGGATTAAATAGTAAAGTGACAGGATTTAGAATAATAATAAGATTAAGGGAATAATAATTGAGGGAATAATCAAAGGAAGTATATAAAAAGGAATAACAGTAAGCATTATAGAGGTCAAATAGGGAAACTAAATATGAAATAATGTAATATATGAATTAAATATGAACTAATTAGGTTTAAATATTATATAGGTATTTACAAAAAAATAATTATAAGTGAAATAATGGTAAAAATAAATCTAGATAAGGTTATGACAAATGATAAAATTAAAAGACAAAAGTTATATATATATATATATATATATATATAACAATAATGTTAATAGTAATAGTAACAATAGTAGTGAAAATATTGGCAATAAAGGAAAAACATTACTAAGCATGGTGATAATAATAACAATAACTTACGTTAGATATTTATGTATTATGTGTGTTAACGGAAATGTATAAAATGAGCAACATGAATAGTGATGAAATAAATAGGAATAAAAAGATAAATAAAGTATGTAGACAATAATACGTATATATAAATTAAATTATTGTTACATTAAAGTTAACACAAGGAAATGATTAATAGGAGTGAATATAAAATTAGTAGAATTAAATAGTTCATATATGTACATTGTAAATAATAAGAACAAGAGAAATAATGAAAACAATAATAATAATAATAATAATAATAATAATAATAATAATAATAATGATAACAAATGTATTAATACTAATAGAAGGCATGACCAAAATATCTTTTAATATGTATATATGAATTGTACTAAAAGAATAAGGTGGGAGTTTATTCATATATGGATTTATACATGCATGAATGGTCGGTGTTCAGCAAGTGTACTGAATCGACAAATAATATAACAAGTATAATTAAAGACTCGCGAATATCGAATCCAAGGAAAAATGGATTGTTAAGCTAAATATCTAAAGTTGAGTGGAATTAATCTGATATGTCCCCCAAGTTGTTTGGTGGAAAGTTCTAAGCTAAGATAAAAAAAAATAAAATTATAAAATAATAATTAAATATAAACATGTTCATCAAGAAATCAAATAAGGGCGAATTGGATTGCTTAGGAAATTCTATCCTAATAAAATGCAATTGGAATAAGTAAAACAATATAACAATGAAATTCTGAACAATCCATCTAAAGCCAAGCCTACTAAATTTGGACTCAGTTATTTTAATCAATAAACCTATCAAATTTGGACTTCATTAATTGATTAGCATTAGTTGGAGTTACTAAATCCTAAATTTGATATAACTTACCAAATCTGGACTCAGCTATCTCAAATCCATCTATTCCTCACTATTCTAAACTTAATAAAATCAACAAACATAAACCCGACCTACCATTCTGGACCCAATTAGATAAATAGATGCAGATCTTAAAAGAACAGAGCATTTACACATACAATAATTTTCGGATTTAACTCCAATCATCATCATAAATGCATATATAATAAGAGAAATAAAAGAAAATAGGAAAATATTCATTAAACCCAAATAGCCAAATACAAAGTATTATTCAAGAATTTCCAAGCACAAAGAACTACTCTAACATCAAGAATATAACTACTCTAATATCAAGAATATAAACATCAAATATAAAAAATTAAAGTTTAGAATACACCCTTGATGAGAGATAAAATAGAACTTGAGGTTCCTTTTTCTTCAACCTTGAAATCTCTTTGAATCCCAAAATATAGATCTATACTAAATTAATCTAAATTGTTTGAAAACAAAACTGAAATTAAAATTATATCTAGCATAAAAACAATTTTTAAGTTGAAGAAATAAAACCTAAAAGAAAAACAAAAGTCTGCTACTAAATCTATCTAGGTCCCTCATTTTTGGAAGATGAAACGTCGTCTTTATATCTGCAGAAAAGCACAGCTGTGTTATGAAAAACACAGCTGTGTTTTTGGATAAATGCATAAGACTAGGGCTGAAGCGTATGCGCAGGATTTGGTGGAAACTAGAATGCACATCTGTGTTTTGGAGAGAACACAACTGTGCACTAGGCGACAAAACAAGTGACACTCGACTTCTTTGCACGTGCCTCTGGCTATATAACACAGTTATGTTTTGCGCGAAAATATAGCTGCATTCTGGACTGTTCTCGCTATACTGGACACTTGATAACACAGCTATGCTATTTGAAAGCACAGTTGTGCTTTAGACAAAATCTACCTTTTTTTCACCAATTGCTCCTAAAAACAACCCCGCACCTCCAAATTAGCTCTGAATTGAAATAAAACGCCTGAAAACAACCGATAACTTATTAAAAATTATAAAAACATTAAAAACTAATAAAATAACATAAACTAACTAATTAAGACTAAAAACAAATAAAAAAAACACATAATTATGCCAGAAAATAACCCAAAATATAATTAGAATTGCAACTTATCAATGAATATATGCTTGTATGTGTATGTATGTGTGTATAATTAGATGAAAAATATTATATGTGTATCCACCACTGAGCATTGTATGGTCTGTGCGTAGTGTTTTACTGTGCGCAGGTTACGGAAGGTTACAAGGGTTTGAAGTGATCAAGGTGTTGCTGGTAATCAAGAAGAGTGGATGGAAGAAAGTTTAGAGGTGTAGATGGTCATGGCATGTATCTGTTCGAGTGGAATGTAGTAAATTATGGGTATATGAGTTGACAAGTAAATGTACATATGTGTAAAAAGGAAAATTTTATAAAAGAAATATGTATGGATTGCTATTTATGAGATGTGTATATAGATATTATTTGCAGATTGAAAAAAAAATCTTACCCACTGAACTATTATGGACATTGTAATCTTTTATGCCCCTTCTTCTAGAGATCTAGCTACAATGTCATGCAAATCGTTTATCGTCAATTAATGAAATTGAAGAAGCTTTGCATTTGAGGGATTCACGACCGTGAATTCCCTTCACACATGTGAATTGTGCAAATCTAAAATCCACACTTGTGGAAATTATTTTCCTTGCCAATGGAAATTACTCAATTCCATTTTTTTAAAAAAGAAATTTCTGACATAGTCGCATGTAAAAGAATGCACACCCTATCTTTTCAAAAGGAGAACCAACCAATGAGTATAGGTCAAATTTAGGGGTGCAAAATCCTTTCTTTAAGTTTTTCTCTCTTTAAACCTTGATTTTTTTTCTCATTTTCTTGGCTTTTCTTACCAAACAAACAACACACTTTGAATACTAATATTCTTGAAACTTGAGGTTTCTACACATATACAAAAAAAACAAAACTTGGAGGTAAATTTATTCAAAAATCCCTTCTTCTGGTCTTTTTCTTTGGGTGGTTCATCCCACTACAAGAAAAAAAGGATTTCCCGACGGAAATTCCAAACAAAAAATAAGGAATTTCCGTCGGGAAATGAAATTGCCGACGGAAATTCATTTCGTCGGCATATTAGTCAAAGGCAAAATTCTCGACGAAATTTTTTCCGTCGGAAAAATTCCCGACGAAAATTCAATTTCCTTCTGGAAATTTGCCGACGGAAAATGAATTTGCCGACGAAAAAAGAAATTCCGTCGGGAAATTTTCCTACGAAAAATGAATTTCCATCGGGAATTCCCGAAGGAAAATGAAACTCCGTCAGCAAATTTCTCGATGGAAATTGAATTTTCGTCGGGAATTTTTACAAAAAAAAAAATAATTATAACAACAATACAAATTAACATAAATAAATAATAATAATAATAATAATAATAATAATAATAATAATAATAATACAAATTAACATAATAATAATAATAATAATAATAATAATAATAATAATATTAATATTAATATTAATTAAGGTACAAATTTTACTGATTTTAATTTAATAATAATAACATGTTGAATAATAATAATAACTAAAATTAACAAAACTTCTTAATAAAAATAATAACAATACCAATAATATATCTACTTAACATACCCATTAAATAATAACAATAATAATTAACACAACTACTTAATAAAAATTATAATAATCATAATAATAATTAGGATAAATATTTAATAATACTAATAACAATACCAATTAGCATACCCAATTAACAATAATAATAATAATAATAATAATAATAATAATAATAATAATAATAACTAAAATTAACACAACTTCTTAATAAAAATAATAACAATAATAATAATTAAGATAATTATTTAATAAAACTATTAATAATACTAATTAAACAACCAATAATAATAATAATAATAATAATTAACACAACATTACAATAATCATAATAATAATTAGAAGCATCTATAAATTATATCTTTATGTAGAAACAGAATCATAAATTATAGTGCCATGTAGCATTGAATTTCAAAGACTCATCTGAGCAAAATTTTCAATCAATTTATCAGTTGTATTGTTAGGAATAATCAAATTGGACATTCCTTTAGTATCAAGACACTCTAATTGGCATGTGACCATGCCTGCATTAACTTACAGGTAGGTGCAATGGACTCAATTAGCAAATAATTTTTAACCTAAAAGATTATGTATGTTTTCCATTTTTACTAAATCCATAAAACTCTTCTTCATTCTGTGCATTTCTGCTTTTACTTCTTTTAGTGTATGAGAAACCAGATGACTTTCCATCATCATACTTTCTCCGAGATTCAGAATTCACCAATGTATTGTACGCATGCTTAATCCTCATAAATTTCTCCTGTGCATTTGCCTGTCAAACATGAAATTTTGAAAGAGAAAATCAATAAAAAAAACACCCTACATCCCAAACACTCCAAATTGTCATACCTACATCATGTTTTGGATTAAAAAGGCCATGCTTATATTTTGTATCAAATTTATGAAATTTTATTTTATATAAAGAAGTAATTGCGGCATTGATTTTCTCCAAATCTATATCCATATTCCTAAAACTTATCCAGAACCCAGAAATCTTGATGGGCTTCTGCAAAGAACAATAAATCTAATGTTTTAACAATTTCCTCTACTCAGCACATAAGCCAATTCAAAGAATGAGCAATATATGACACAAATCAGATCCAATATCCTCAAGATTCAATACAATCAATCATCAAAGACATAACAAACTAGATATTACCAAATTAAATTCCCCATAATCTAAGCTTAATGCACCAAGAACTATACCCAACTTATCAAAATATGCTAAAGATTAGTTTTTTAAGTTCTGCATACCTCTTTATTAACATCAGGATGATACTTCAAAGCAAGTTTCCTATAAGCCCTTTTAATTTAACCAGGAGTTGCTGAAGGAGAAACCCCCTAAGACTTCATAACGAACCGGGGAGGGGAGGGGGAGCCGGAATGGCGGTCGGAAGGAGGGCAACGGCGGCACAGCCGGTAGAAAGAAGGCTGGGCAGAGAGAAGAGGGAGGAGAAGAGAGAGGGGAGAGGGAGGGGAGGGAGAGGAGGAGGTCGGAGGTGGGTGGAACGGGGCGGATCGGTGCCGGAAGCTGGTGGAAAGGCCGGATCTGGCCGGTGGAGGACCGCCGGAGGTGGGCGGCGGTGGGCAGCTGTGCAGGGGAGCTGGGATCGGGAGGGAGGGGAGAGGGGGAGATGAGAGAAAAATGTTAGATATTTATAGGGAACTTTTAGCGACGGAAGTTGAAATTCCATCGCTAAAAGTAGAGACAAAATTTTAATTTTCGTCGCTACTTTTAGCGACGAAATTTCAACTTTCGTCGCTTAAAAATATAGATTATTTTTTGTAAATAATATTAGCGACGAATATTGAAATCCATCGCTACTTTTAGCGACGAAAATTCAATCTCCATCGCTGATAATTTAAATTATTATTTTTAAATAATTTTAGCGACGGAAAATTATATCCGTCGCTAATAATATAAATTAAATATTTTAAATAATTTTAGCGACGGAATTTAAATTCCCGTCGCAAATTTTAGCGACGGATATTAATATACGTCGCTATTTCGGTCGTTAAAATTGGAGGGAAATCACTCCTACCATTTTTTGCAACGAATTTTTTAAACTGTGATTTATTTTTCCGTCGCTAATTAGCGACGAAAAATAATTATGTCGCTAATTAGCGACGGAATTCTTTTTCCGTCGCAAATTAGCGATGAAATTTTTTCCGTCGGTAATCTTCATTTTGTTGTAGTGTCCGCTCATTTATTTAGTGTGGCGAACCACCCACATTTTCTTCTTTAAATGCATGTTTTTCTCTTTTCTTCTTCATTTTTATGTTCATAAATGCCATTTTTTTTATTTGTTTGTTTAATGTTTAGTTGAGGTAGTTGTAGATATTAAATATTAGGATGAGTTGTATATGTTGCTAATTTTTAATGTTTTATGCAAGTATGTGTTCATGTTCATGTGTTCTTCATATTCATATGTCTGTTTTAAAAATATAGTAAAAATGTGATTTTTATTTAAAATGTGATGTTCATGTAAGATAAAATAAAATACATGATTAAAAATAATATTTTTGAAAAAAAAAAAGATAAAAATATTTTTTGTACTTGTTTCATCCATTTGAGAATTTATTTTATGTTATTTATTTTCATGCAATTTTTCATGTATGTTGTAATAGTTAAACTTAATTTCATGTATTTATTAGTCGCTTTCTAGATTAACTACAAATCAATTTACAAAAATAATTAAGAAAATCAAATAAAAATATTTATATTAACAAAATGGGTTTTTTGATAATTAAATGGACCTAAGTCCAATTCCCTTTATCCAAAATCACACGAGAAATCATATTTGATAAATGGTTCATAAAAATGTCTTATAGTAATTAAAATTGAATGTTTTCTCTTAAATAAAAATTGGAACAAACTTTTCATCCAAATAAAATATCACAATAAAAATTTTCAATGAAGGATCAATGTACTAAACCTGCCGCCAATGCAGACACGGAACCAATGTTCCTATGACAAGATGGATGAATAAATGTGCCCGCTTTTATGTATGTTTGCCATATATACTTAGTGGATTAAATAGGAATGTTTACATTATGTTATACAATGTTTTATATTAATGCAAGTTACCACTTTCATAAGATAGATGAGTAAAATTTAATTATATGCCATGATATCACACATGTAAAAAGAGGGATAATACCAACAAATTTAAAAATTCTAACTAACTAAATACTAATCTAAGGCATGAATAAATGTAGAGTTCCGAACCTTTCTTTAATTTGGTCATACGAAATTTAATTTTTCAATATTTTACTGGGTGGCAACTCCAACCTACCTCATGGTTCCCAGCTCGCCACCAAAAATGAGAGGAAATTCTTTAGAATGCTAGACTGGTTTTGCAAAAATTTGAGTAGGGAAAACTACATTGAGTTTCCACATATTGCAAACTAGGGGCGTACGCAGTTCGGTTCTTTACATATCTCCGTATTGTATTGAAATTTCGGTTCTTATAAATTTTGGTACAATTCGGTTCTCATTAACTTCGGTACAGTTCAGTACGGTTCTTATAATTTTCAGTACAATTAAGTTCAGTTATTCGGTTCTTTCGGTACAAAATAAAACAAGACAATACAATACGGTATTT
The DNA here is from genome assembly GCA_947683425.1 of Excoecaria cochinchinensis. NCBI lineage: Eukaryota > Viridiplantae > Streptophyta > Magnoliopsida > Malpighiales > Euphorbiaceae > Excoecaria > Excoecaria cochinchinensis. The sequence continues at coordinate 523,872 of CANTUQ010000245.1, forward strand.
CGGATAATTCAATATTTTGAAAAATTTACAATATAAATATACACAATAATAAATACAAATATAATTAAAATATCTCAACAAGTACATACAATTTTGCATTCAATTTTAAGAAAATATTTCAATTTATCCCTCTCCTTTATGAAAAAAGAAAAACATATTTTAACAATAGTCACTCTAGATGAAATTTTAAATTCGAGATAAATTACTTCAATAAATTTCCTAAAATTCTAGTATTTAATGAAATTAATTGGTAATTCATCCCTAATAATCATCCTAATTAAAGTTTATGTACAAGCTTATTGATCAAATTTTTAAGTAACTAATGACATACTATTAATGAATACCACAAAACCAAAAGTTGTGTGTGACTTATCCTTACTTTTAAATGTAGCCGCGAAAATAACAGTGGTAGCGACGAGAAGAAGGAAATGCAAGTATAAGCTAAAACCAACGGAAGAGATGGAAAAAATTGTGGGGCTTGACACGATTTCGAGACAGAAAAGAAAAAGGCAGGCACGATTTAGTTTTTTTTTTTAATTTATTTTCTTATATATATATATATATATATATATATATATATATATATATATATATATATAATATAAAATCGATCGGATTCTGACGCAGCAAAAATACCTCAAAATGAAAGAATTTTATTTCAAGTTCAAAAGTCCCCTCAAAACTAAGGTAACAAATAATTTATACGAAAAAAAAATTACAATAATACCCCTGAAACTTGAAATTGAAAAACGGAAGCTCAAACGTTAGTTTTAAGGCACGAAATGGGCTGTTACGGGAGACTAAGTTTTATAAAAGTCGACCGGCTTGAAATGAGCTTTCCGGAAACATATAATAATAAACAAACGGACACCTATAGCAAAAATTATAACAAAAACAATAATTAATGACGATTGGCCCGTTCAACTCGCTCCAAATACTGAAAACCCAACTCGTCCGTATTAGATTCCCTCCAAATATTAACCTTTCCCTCCAAAACTTAAAATAAAAAATATTTCTACTAAAATTTTTCAAATTTTATTCTTAATTTGCTCTAAAAAAATTTAATTAATAAGATAATTATATACTTATATAATTATATTATATATTAATTAATAAAATTTTATTAATATAATAATTGTATATAATTATATTATTAAAATATATTTTCAATTACTCACATAAATGTTATGCTAAATACAGATGAGTATTAGTTGAGTAACGCTAAAAATAAAAGAAATTAAAATTTTATTATAAATAATTATATATAATTTTATTTTTAATTTACATATTCATATAGGTATTGTGATAAAAATAGATGAGTATTAGTCGAATGACACTAGAAGCAAATGAAATTAATTGATAAAATGATTATATAATAAATTATTCAATTATATATAATTACATTATTAAAATAAATCAATTATTCAAATATATATTGTGTCAAAATAGATAATTACTAATTGAGTGATAGTAAATATAAATGAAATTAATTGATAAGATAATTATATATACAACATCGGTTGATTATATGGTTAGCATCCATCCATATATATTATCTTGGCTCAGTTATTATACTCAATTTCACTAAATTTGGCTTAATAGTTAAAAGATTATTAATTAATATTATAGTTAATAACTATAAGGGTGAATGTAAAAGTAGCATTAAAAGTAAATAAAATTAATTGGTAAAGTGATTGTGTATATAAATATTTGTACAAAAAAAAATAAGTAATGGTTGAGTGACATTAAAGTTAAATTAAATTAAATAAGAATTAGTAAAATTTAATTATATATAATTAAATTATTAAGTTACAACTCAATTCCTCATATATGTATTGTGCCAAAATAGATAAATATTAGTTGAGTGATACTAAAAACAAATGAAATTAATTGGTAAGGTGATTATATATTTATATAATTACATTAATTGAATTGGTAAATTTCATTATATATAATAATTATTATATATAATTATATTATTAATTTATATGCTCAATTATTCATATAGGTATTGTACAAAAAATATATATGAGTACTAGTTGAGTGATACTGAGAACAAATGAAGTTAATTAGTAAGGTGATTATATACTTATATAGTTATATTAATTAGTAAAATTTAATTATATATAATTAAATTATTAACTTACAATAGATAAATACTAATTGAGTGATATTAAAAGTAAATGAAATTAATTGGTAAGATGATTATATACGCACATAATTACATTAATTAGTAAAATTTTATTGATATAATAATTATATTTGTGTGTGTATATAAATATTTGTACAAAATGAAAAATTATGAAGTAGTTGAGTAACACTAAACGTAAATTAAATTAAACACAAGTTATTTTAATTGCACATTCATATAGATATGATAATTAAATTTATCTTATTAATAATTGATAAAACGCGAAATGTCTTTATCGAGTAGAAGGAGAGCTGGCTTGTCTGTAATAGAAGATCCGATCGGATAGGTGGATCCTACAAGAGAAAATGCCCGGTTGGACCAAGCGTAAGCACTCCGAAGCTTAAGTTAGTAGCTTTTAGAGAGAGAATGCTTAGAGATAGAATGCTAGAGATTCAATACCTAGTGCCATCGTTGGTTGGGCTATTTATAAGAGATAGCTGAGGTGCACTTGACTGCCTGGGATGTGATAACTGGCAGTTAGAGTAGGTGTCCGGCGAAGTGACAGGGAGCAGTTGATGGGCATGGGTGCTGCCTTGTGTCAGACGGCTGATGGGACTGGCGGTCACATCAGCCGATCGGGCGTGTGCGCTACCTAGGAGCTCCCGCCTGCTACTCTCTGCTATTGGGCATTGGGCCTTGCCAATAGACTGGGCCGACTGGATGGGCCTTTATGCAAATGATATTTGCAGGGTTATCACTTGTCCCCCCTCAAATTGGTCCGATCGGGCATAGATTTGCCTTGAGTGAATTCGTTCGGATAATACTCGCTTCTAGTTGTTCCGCTTGGGAGACATATGTTGGCGGGACTTATCACACCCCAAATCGGGCCTAGTTGGATTTGGCAAGTTAAGTCGGATAAGTGACGGATATTTCAGAAATTTGTGCAGGTGGAATTTGGATGATAAGGACCTAATTGAAAAGATAATTAAAGTTTGTAAGGAAATAATTGTACAAGTGAGTAAAGTGCAATTTATTAAAGGATTAAAGAGTAATAAAGCAAGATATTTTGGTTGGAGCCAATAGGAGGCTGCCATGTATCTTGGCAGGTGGGCAATTAGTGGGAAAAGAAGAAAAAGAAAAAAAGAATGAGAGAGAGGAGCAGATCACGTTCTGCTCTCTCCTCTCCTCTTCCTTGCTCTTCTTTCTTTTCCTTTCTCGTTTCTTGTTCTCCCTTCCTTGGCTGTGTGTGAATTGGTGTCTTGGTAGAGCTTGAAGATTTCTTGAAGAGGTAAGTTGGGTTAGGGTTTCCTGCATGTTCTTCTTCTTCCGCTTCTCCTGGTTTTGCTATTTTGAGTTAGGGTTTAGGAAGATTAATTTGTGGGTTTTTATTTGTGCAAGCTTTGGGTTGCAAGAGGATGCTAAGGGGCTTAGAGAAGATGGAGGATTGAAGTTTGAAGTGTGGGTTTGAAGCTAAGGATTTCAAGTTTGGGACTTATTTTAGAAATCTTGTTTGAGAATTTAAATTACTGTAATTCTAGGGTTTATGTTCTTGAGAAACTTAAATGTGGTTACGTTTGATTTTGCTTGTTTTGATTTCTGATTTAAGTTGTATTTATGTTGTGTATGTTGTATGGGACGTCTTCTGGCAGGTATGATGAGATTTGCATGGTTGTGATTCAATTTTGGAATTGATTTTTGAGTCCTGGGAATTCTGGAAATGGGAAATCGCGTTACTGTTGAAATTCCCATTTTCAGTTGCGTCTGTCACGTGACTAGCCAAGCAGAGAGGCCAGTCACGAGTCGTGACTTCCAGTCATGACTCGTGACCAGCCAGTGTGGCCAGTCACGAGTGGTGACTGGCAGTCACCACTCGTGACCGGCCAAGGGGAGGCCAGTCACGAGTCGTGACATCCAGTCACGACTCATGACCAGCAAGAGAGGCAGTCACGGGTAGTGACTGCCAGTCACGACCCGTGACCAGCAAAGAGGCCAGTCACGAGTCATGACATCCAGTCACGACTCGTGACCAGCCTAAAGGAGGAGGCCAGTCACGAGTTGTGATGCCAGTCACGACTCGTGACCAGCCCACCCTGTTGGTCACCCCGTTCGGCCTATTTTCTAAAATTTCCCGATTTTAATACAAAAATGAATTTCGTACCTCTTCTGAATGGACTTATACTGCTGTATGATACGTGTCATACTTCTATATGCTCTCATATGGCTTTTCCTTTACTGTGCGCTATATTACCTGGCTTATATGAAAGATTATCTTAATTTATTTGCGATTAATAATATATTATCCATGATAAGTTATACGTGGTATTTTGGAGTAAGTTTTGGATAATAAGGATCCTGTTAAACGATTGTTGGATTTAAACTGTATGGTTTCGATTTAGATATGTTAATTGTTGTGATTTATATTGCATGTCGTATTTCGAATGCGAAGGAATTATGAATGCCAAGTCCCCGATTGTTTAGTCCCGAGCATGTTTTAAAATTTAAAATATGTTATGCATATCTTTAATCAGATCCTTCTCTAGGAATAACATGCTATGGTTAAGTGTATATTGTATCATTCCATGATTAAGATTATGCGTGGCATAATATGGTTCCACATTTATTTCTGATATGTTTTAGAATATTGAATAATGCTAAAGTGTGTTGATTGAATTATAATACATGCTTCATAATATAAATTGTATGAGGTAAGATTGATATTACGAACATATGTATTTGTCTATTAGACTCTGGATTACGCATGATGACAAATATATATATATATTGTGTGAATCGACACATGATTTGGATGATACTCGTGGATAGTGTAGACTTATTTATATGTCTATTATACTCAGTTTGGTGCATGATGAACTATGTCACGTGACTTGAAACATGCTTTTGCTTATGTGTGACCTGCGAGAGTCAGTCTAGTGGATAGTTAGGCATGCCTAATAGAGTTCAGTAGCTGCAGCCCTCCGTTCTGTTATGGACCCTGATCAGGTCCCCTGTGTGGTTCGTCGCGAACCTTTAATGTGTTTGGATCTTGTTTAAGGTCCCCTCAGAAAATGTTTGTGAATGTGAAAAATGATGTTACTCTTCGACTCGTACCCGTAAGGTACCCTCAGTTCACTCGTTATCCACTATTTTGAGTCAGCAGGTATTCTGTTTGCTTTGTCTAATATGAATAAGTGAATAAGATATCCAAATGTGTATGATCCCAGTTATGTGAATCAGTTATTTATCAGGATGTGATTATGAACCTCTGAATGGGATACGAATGACTCAAGCATGTACATTTTGGATGATTATTCACATGTACCATATTGTGACTGTGTTCAAATATAGCCTGTTATGGTTATAAGTATGGGAATTGATATGCATATGAGAGCGAGCCTGAATACTGAATGCTATGGTTACTTAGTAAGTATATGAATGTGATTTCGCACCGTTGACTGTCATGGTTAAGTATGTGAATCAGTATGAATATGAATGTGATCCCAACAATTGGATGCCAGAATTATTACATATGGTGTGAGTTCTCTCTAGTCTGCTATTATAGTATCTTCGGCATGTGGTCATGTGTCTATGATTATGGCATGATATTTTATGTGAAAGAGTCGTACCGTAGAAGTGTGGGGTTTTAATGTCTTCCCTTGGGTTCGGTTAGTGTGTGTTCTATGACATGACAAAAAGTAGGCTTAATTAGCTCGTGTTCTTGGCACAATAATTGTGTGCATTATTGCATGGTAATCTTCTAGCCTGTGATTGGGTTTTCAATTAATGTATGAATATTTGGTTATGATAATTGCACGTATAAATGTCATACCACTATGAACGGTAAGGTGCTGATGTCCGATACATTGGTAAGTATATGCATGTGAGATTACAAGTAGTTCTGCATGATGTTACCTGTATTGTGTATGGTGTTATGTCTGCTTTGGCTTATTTTCGACATAAGTATATGGATATGATTGTGAGTTTTCGAATGAATGCCTTTCTGTACAAGCCTGATTATATATGTGTTATGAATGTCTGTATTTGTCATTATGAATGTGTTATGCCTTGACGACCATTGAGAATAGTCGTCCATATTGCTTGTGTGTTTTCCCCACTAAGCGTTTATCGCTTAGCACGGGTTCTCTTCCCGTGCAGGTGGTAGGTTTGGTTCTGTTCGAGTCGCGCATCTGCAAGGTCGGCCACATAGGAGTTAGAAGTTTTGTACTTTGTTCAGCTTCTGTATTTTGAATCTCGCATTTCTTTAACCTTTTATATATGTAATCATTATGCAATCACCTTGATGTAATATGTCTGATGATGTAGGCGTTAAAATGCTTATGTATTAAGTATTCCTCAGTTCTATTATTCGCCTTATGCTTCCGCTAATTGAAAGAGTGTATGTATGTGTGTATGTGCTTAGGCTTCCATGTAGTATTCGCGAGTGTGTGAGTTAATGCATGACCAGCTTTTGCCTGCAAGGTAAGTTTTTAATTATTCCGCATTTGTGCATGTATGTCTATGTATGAATGTATGCTTCCACATAGTGTATGTGTGCATGTTTGTGAGTGAGCATCGGTAGCGCTCTCCGGCGTCCTTCCAACGGGGACGTAGGGGGTGTTACAGTTAGTGGTATCAGAGCCCTGGTTCGATGATTCTGGGTGTGTTATTTATTATGTGTTGAGTTTTTGCATGAGAGTCGGTTTCGTGTCGTGGCCTAATACAGATGCGTCTTATTTTGTGTCGTGTCTAGATGGAGTCTGATCCTAGTAAGATTGTGGGTGAGACAATGGAAAGTGTGAACCCAGTTAGAGCTGGTTGGAGTATTTTCGAGCATCCTCTAGTTGGAGATTTTGTTCTGTTTCTGGTGATAGGACATTAGTGCAAGGGTTGATTCGGATTTTAGGTAGGTTGACTTCTTCCCGAGCTTCTTAAGATTTTATTCAGAAGGTGCTTCAGAAAAGAAAGGTGTCGGGTAGAGAAGTGTCAGCGGGAAAAAGGATTCGAGAACCTCCAATGTGTCAACATGGTTAGAAGCAAAATCGTGATAAGTGTAAGAAGTGGGTACCGCCGACATGTCAGCACTGTCGGAAGTGACATCGAGGTTCGTGTCAGAAACTCACGGGTGCTTATTTCAGATGTGGCATCATGGAACAAAAGAATTGTTGAATGCCCCGAGATGAGTAAAAATCTAATTTAGCAAGCTAGAAAGGATGTAGAGGAACTGCTTAGAGCCACCCGTGTGCCTTTGGGATTGTTGCACACCACAGTGAAGTGATAGAGTTTGCAAAGCCTTCCGGTAAGTTTGTTTTGATATGTTCGAGTAAAGTTTGTTTTGGTATTTTGAGATGGAAGGGTATTTGGATTCTGTAAGGTTTTGGTAAATACTCTGTATACTTGTCAGCTATCTCCAGAAAAAGTATTTGAATAAAAAGCAGATTAAATCATGGGGATGGGACAAAGTGCATCATTATAGCATCAATTGCATTTCTTCTGCATCACTCTGCATACATGAGCCATTGCATTCTCATTGCATTATCATCCCTTTGACCATACATGAGAAGCATTTGCATATGCATTTTGATTGAGGGAAAGCTGACAAGGTGTACACAGAGTATCTCAGAATCTTATATAGGTGCATGTAAGATGGTTTTGGAGTTTAACAGAAGTATTGTTAAGGGAAACAACATGTATGACGGACATTTTTGATGTATTGAAGGATATGTATAGCTATCAGTGAAAGTTAAATGGTTTATATGTGAAATGTTGTGTTTTGATTTCTGATGTGCAGTTGAGTAATGATTATCAAGGTATTTATGATTGATTGGAATATAAGAAAGTGATGTAAGAATATAGCGATGGTGATGAGCATATACAAGTGAGTAGTTTGAAAGTGGAGGTGCATGAGTTTGATGAGATCTTGGGGTGTAGTGTTGGGAATTCTTTCCGGTGTAAGCGAATTTCGAGGACGAAATTCTTTTAGGAGGGAAGAGTTGTCACACCCTAAAACGGGCCTAGTCGGATTTGGCAAGTTAAGTCGGATAAGTGACGGATATTTCGGTAATTTGTGCAGGTGGAATTTGGATGATAAGGACCTAATTGAAAAGATAATTAAAGTTTGTAAGGAAATAATTATACAAGTGAGTAAAGTGCAATTTGTTAAAGGATTAAAGAGTAATAAAGCAAGATATTTTGGTTGGAGCCAATAGGAGGCTGCCATGTGTCTTGGCAGGTGGGCAATTAGTGGGAAAAGAAGAAAAAGAAAAAAAGAATGAGAGAGAGGAGCAGATCACGTTCTGCTCTCTCTTCTCCTCTTCCTTGCGCTTCTTTCTTTTCCTTTCCCGTTTCTTGTTCTCCCTTCCTTGGCTGTGTGTGAATTGGTGTCTTGGTAGAGCTTGAAGATTTCTTGAAGAGGTAAGTTGGGTTAGGGTTTCCTGCATGTTCTTCTTCTTCCTCTTCTCCTGGTTTTGCTATTTTGAGTTAGGGTTTAGGAAGAGTAATTTGTGGGTTTTTATTTGTGCAAGCTTTGGGTTGCAAGAGGATGCTTAGGGGCTTGGAGAAGATGGAGGATTGAAGTTTGAAGTGTGGGTTTGAAGCTAAGGATTTCAGGTTTGGGATTTGTTTTAGAAATCTTGTTTGAGAATTTAAATTACTGTAATTCTAGGGTTTATGTTCTTGAGAAACTTGAATGTGGTTATGCTTGATTTTGCTTGTTTTGATTTCTGATTTAAGTTGTATTTATGTTGTTTATGCTGTATGGGACATCTTCTGGAAGGTATGATGAGATTTGCATGGTTTTGATTCAATTTTGGAATTGATTTTTGAGTCTTGGGAATTCTGGAAATGGGAAATCGCGTTACTGTTGAAATTCCCATTTTCAGTTGCGTCTGTCGCGTGACTAGCCAAGCAGAGAGGCCAGTCACGACTTGTGACCAGCCAGTGTGGCCAGTCACGAGTGGTGACTGGCAGTCACCACTCGTGACCAGCCAAGGGGAGGCCAGTCACGAGTCGTGACATCCAGTTACGACTCGTGACAAGCAAGAGAGGCAGTCACGGGTAGTGACTGCCATTCACGACCCGTGACCAGCAAAGAGGCCATTCACGAGTCATGACATCCAGTCACGACTCGTGACCAGCCTGAAGGAGGAGGCCAGTCACGGGTTGTGATGCCAATCACGACTCGTGACCAGCCCACCCTGTTGGTCACCCCGTTCGGCCTATTTTTTAAAATTTCCCGGTTTTAATACAAAAATGAATTTCGTACCTCTTTTGAATGGACTTATACTGCTGTATGATACGTGTCATACTTCTATATGCTCTCATATGGCTTTTCCTTTACTGTGCGCTATATTACCTGGCTTATATGAAAGATTATCTTAATTTATTTGCGATTAATAATATGTTATCCATGATAAGTTATACGTGGTATTTTGGAGTAAGTTTTGGATAATAAGGATCCTGTTAAACGATTGTTGGATTTAAACTGTATGGTTTCGATTTAGATATGTTAATTGTTGTGATTTATATTGCATGTCGTATTTCGAATGCGAAGGAATTATGAATGCCAAGTCCCCGATTGTTTAGTCCCAAGCATGTTATTAAAATGTAAAATATGTTATGCATATCTTTAATCAGATCCTTCTCTAGGAATAACATGCTATGGTTAAGTGTATATTGTATCATTGCATGATTAAGATTATGCATGGCATAATATGGTTCCACATTTATTTCCGATATGTTTTAGAATATTGAATAATGCTAAAGTGTGTTGATTGAATTATAATACATGCTTCATAATATAAATTGTATGAGGTAAGATTGATATTACGAACATATGTATTTGTCTATTAGACTCTGGATTACGCATGATGACAAATATATATATATTGTGTGAATCGACACATGATTTGGATGATACTCGTGAATAGTGTAGACTTATTTATATGTCTATTATACTCAGTTTGGTGCATGATGAACTATGTCACGTGACTTGAAACATGCTTTTGCTTATGTGTGACCTGCGAGAGTCACTCTAGTGGATAGTTAGGCATGCCTAATAGAGTTCAGTAGCTGCAGCCCTCAGTTCTATTCTGGACCCTGATCAGGTCCCCTGTGTGGTTCCTCGCGAAACTTTAATGTGTTTGGATCTTGTTTAAGGTCCCCTCAGAAAATGTTTGTGAATGTGAAAAATGATGTTACTCTTCGATTCGTACCCATAAGGTACCCTCAATACACTCGTTATCCACTATTTTGAGTCAGCAGGTATTCTGTTTGCTTTATCTAATATGAATAAGTGAATAAGATATCCAAATGTGTATGATCCCAGTTATGTGACTCAGTTATTTATCAGGATGTGATTATGAACCTCTAAATGGGATACAAATGACTCAAGCATGTACATGTTGGATGATTATTCACATGTACCATATTGTGACTGTGTTCGAATATAGCCCTTTATGGTTATAAGTATGGTAATTGATATGCATATGAGAGCGAGCCTGAATACTGAATGCTATGGTTACTTGGTAAGTATTTGAATGTGATTTCGCACCGTTGACTATCATGGTTAAGTATGTGAATCAGTATGAATATGAATGTGATCCCGACTATTGGATGCCAGAATTATTGCATATGGTGTGAGTTCTCTCTAGTCTGCTATTATAGTATCTTCGGCATGTGGTCATGTGTCTATGATTATGGCATGATATTTTATGTGAAAGAGTCGTACCGTGGAAGTGTGGGGTTTTAACGTCTTCCCTTGGGTCCGGTTAGTGTGTGTTCTATGACATGACAAAAAGTAGTCTTAATTAGCTCGTGTTCTTGGCATAATAATTGTGTGCATTATTGCATGGTAATCTTCTAGCCTGTGAATGGGTTTTGAGTTAATGTATGAGTATTTGGTTATGATAATTGCACGTATAAATGTCATGCCACTATGAACGGTAAGGTGCTGATGTCCGATACCTTGGTAAGTATATGCATGTGAGATTACAAGTAGTTCTGCATGATGTTACCTGTATTGTGTATGGTGTTATGTCTGCTTTGGCTTATTTTCGACATAAGTATATGGATATGATTGTGAGTTTTCGAATGAATGCCTTTCTGTACAAGCCTGATTATATCTGTGTTATGAATGTCTATATTTGTCATTATGAATGTGTTATGCCTTGACGACCATTGAGAATAGTCATCCATATTGCTTGTGTGTTTTCCCCACTAAGCGTTTATCGTTTAGCACGGGTTCTCTTCCCATGCAGGTGGCAGGTTTGGTTCTGCTCAAGTCGCGCATCTGCAAGGTCGGCCACATAGGAGTTAGAAGTTTTGTACTTTATTCAGCTTCTATATTTTTGATCTCGCATTTCTTTAACCTTTTATATATGTAATCATTATGCAATCATCTTGATGTAATATGTCTGATGACGTAGGCGTTAAAATGCTTATGTATTAAGTATTCCTCAGTTCTATTATTCGCCTTATGCTTCCGCTGATTGAAAAAGTGTATGTATGTGTGTATGTGCTTAGGCTTCCATGTAGTATTTGCGAGTGTGTGAGTTAATGCACGACCAGCTTTTGCCCGCAAGGTAAGTTTTTAATTATTCCGCATTTATGCATGTATGTCTATGTATAAATGTATGCTTCCGCATAGTGTATGTGTGCATGTTTGTGAGTGAGCGTCGGTAGCGCTCTCCGGCGTCCTTCCAACGGGGACGTAGGGGGTGTTACAGGACTTTTGAATTTTGCACGGTGTTTTTTCTGAAGAGGAGTGCCTGTTTGTACATCTGTCTTCATTTAATGCTGCGCGTGCTCCGAGGGTGGCGCTTCGTTCTCTGTACAGCAATAATGCCTTGGGGACACGTGGCGTGCTTCCTATGGTAGAACGGTTAGCGTGCCCCAGAAGTTTTGCCTATAAATAGGGCAATTCCTGTGCAGTTTTCTCTTCACTTTTGCAATCCCTAGCAAAACTCTGCCGAAATTTTTCCTTGCTTTCTTTGAGTTCCAGCGAGCTTTTTTGCTTCTTCCAAAAAATTTTTCAAGTTACCCATTTTCATGTAAGTACCTCCTTCACACTTCTTTCTCCTTGTTTTTGATTTTTCATTTACTTTTGTTCCCTTTAGGTGTTAGGGATTTGCATTTCTTCCTTCTTTTTTCTGTCAAAAATAGCTTCCAATAGCGGTCAGTCCATAGATAGGAGCTTCATGGAGGAGTACATAGGTAGGACACAAGTTGAGCGCTGCTCCCGACTGAGTCCTGGAGAGGTGGCTGAGGCTCCTTCCAAATATGGTGTTCCTGACGATATTTTTGTGATGCCATGCCCCGATTCCATGGCAGTGACAGCGGGGCCATTTGGAAAAGAGCAGAATGAGTGGTTCATCTGCCACTTGTAGAGTTTGTATGTAGGAATGTGTTTTCCTTTCGGCGCATTTGAGATTGCTGTGTTGAAGGGCTATGGCCTCGCCCCCAACCAACTGCATCCAAACGAGTGGAGAACGGTGGCCTACTTTAAAATTTTGTGCATCTATGAGGGAGTGGCCCCAACTCTTGATCTCTTCACCCATTTTTTCTACATCTCGTATCGAAGCGATGGAACGGAATGTTTTTTCACCAGCCGACCGAGGAAGAAGCTCATCAATGTCCCTACTTCTATGAAAGGATTTAAAGAAAGATATTTTATGGTAGGAAGGATCGGTGGATTTGGGGTGAGCCTAAGCCGATCAGGAGAGGCCATCATTTTAAAGGACCTAGCCACAGGGCAGTCCATGTATGAAGCTGACATCGATAAGTTGATGGGTGCCATGGCTCGGAATAGGGGGCCTTATGAGTCCAAGCAGCTGTTGTCGATGTTACATGGGTCCTCCAACCCTGAAGCCGCTGAAATCATCCAACGTGAGAACTAGGATCGGAGTAGAGGGGATAATATAAATTGTTACTCATGTATTGCATTTGCATTAAATATCTCCTTAATGAGAGAAGAACTTATCTTGTTTGTATTTGTTACAGCTGCGATAGCTGGTGGGAACGACATGTCACAACGACTGGGGGCTCGGGCCATTGCTAAGAGAGAGGTCGATCGGAAGGCCAAGGAGAAGAGGAAAAGGTGGAAGATCTTGCCTGCCTCAGAAGTACACAAACTGCAGCAAAGCTCAAAGGACGCTTCTTCCGTTGCTGCTCCAATCGCTGCAGTTCTGATCTCTGCTGCTCCTCCCGCGACTATTGCTGCTGCAATTACCCCAACCGCTCGTCAACCTCCAGTCACATCAGGTCCTTCAGTGCCTCATCCCAAAGTAGGGGACAGGCGACCTATGCCTTTGAAGGAGTTCTTGAAAGAGAACTTTGGCAACGACTGGTCAACAAGCTACAAAGCAGTTGCCAGTTATCTTTGCTGGGGCATTCTCCAAGAGGATGACTTCAAGGTTATGGGAGACCCCGGCTCGCTCGCTCAGGAGCTTAGCATGTTTAACCAGCAGACTCTGGAGGTGAGATTTGGCCGGTCTGATCGCTGTTGCCTAAAAATTGGCAAAACTTATGTGCTAATGTTATTGTTTTCTTCTTTTTATAGCTGATCAAGAGGGGCCAGTGCTTGCACGGCATGGGCAGCCTTTTGGAGGCAAGATCAAAAGACACTGCCAAGGCGAGGGGGGAGGCGATTGCCCAAAGTGAAGCTTTTCAGAAAGAAAACTCTGCCCTTCGTCTTGAGGTGTCAGATCTCCAGAAGGACACCTCTACTCTCCGTGGGGAGGTGGTGGATGCGAGGAAGGAGGCCATTCGGCATGCTCAGGAGCTTAAGTCGCGGCTGGTCGAGGTCGATCGGCTGAAGGGTGAGGTGGCACGCCTGACAACCGACAGTGCTCAATGCCAAAGATTCGAGGAAGAGGCGGCCAGACTGGGCGCTGAGAAGGCCAAAGCGCAGGAGGAGAAAGGCCAAGCATTGGCGGAGTGTGACCGGCTGCGGGCCACTCTTACGAACAAGGAGACGGCCTAAGGGAAGTGGCTTAAAGAGGAGCTTGCCTCTTGAGAGGAGCAACTTCTTGATCAATTGGGTGAGGCTCAAGCGAAGTTGCTATCTTGGCTAATCTATAAAGCCGGGAGGAGCTTCCCTGGGGCTGACCTCAGCTGGATGGAGGATCCCACCGCTCTGCCTGATCCATCATCTAGTGATGATGAGGAAGAGGCTCTGAGAGAGGAGGCAACTGATAGAGCACCCGGGGGGAACCCCTTGTCGACGGAAGCCCAGCTAAATGTGCCTTCGAGAACTGAAGTTAGCGTTTCTTCGCAAGCCGAGCCGATCTTTAAAGTCGCTGCTGAACCTTCTCAGCCTATCGCCGATCCTCCTCAACCTGCTGCCGAGGCGAGCGCAAAACCTCCTCCAGATCAAGTCCCGATTTTAGCTGACTTAGAGGTTGTAAATATAGAAACTTAGGTTAGAAATTGTAGACACGTAGAGATTTTTTTTTTTTTTTGTAAACTTTGTTCATTGTACTGACTTCTATAAATTGTACTGTATACAATTCGTTCAATAAATGATAATTTTTGCGTAATTCGCAAATTCTTTCAATAGTCATGGATTCGCAGATCTTCAATAACTTGTAAAATTGTATAAAATTCGCGAAGTTTGGATATAGCATGCTAAAATGCATATAACTTGCTAATGTAAAGCATATTAACGAATCTCAAATACTTCCTGAATTGGAATAATTTCTCAGGTCAAGTGACCGATTTGCCCAATCTTGTTTAGGATGCACGATTAGTCAGCCATCTGGAACGACTCTTAAATTAGACATAAAATCAGGCGAATAGTTTCGTTTGTCAAGTTAGTATTTGATTTGCATTCCGGTTCGTGACCGTTGCAGAACACTTGTCTTGGGAGAAACGTTTACCTTAGTCTAACCATAGTGCTCGCATCTTGGATTCGGGATAGGCGTCGAATCTAGCGAACAAGTCAGTGCAAGCGGAGCGCGTTCCATATTTTTGGATCGAAGTATAGCCGATCCTAATGGACGGGATCGACATAAAGTTCGTGGTTCCCGTATCTTCGGATCAGGATGTTCGTCGATCCTAATTGTTTTTTTTAAGTTGTTTCGTATTTTTGGATCGGGAATAACATCGATCCTAACGGTTGTTTTTAAGTTGTTTCGTATTTTCGGATCGGGAATAACATCGATCCTAACGGTTGTTTTTAAGTTGTTCCGTATTTTTAGATCGGGAATAACGTCGATCCTAACGGTTGTTTTTAAGTTGTTCCGCATTTTCGGATCAGGAATAACATCGATCCTAACGGTTGTTTTGTACCTGCAAAGAAGTGGGTCCCAACTTTCACATTTTTGGCTCGGGACGAACATCAAGCCTAGCGTATAAGTTATGATATGCATGCTTTGCAGATAATTAATGAAAAAGAAACTCTTTACACAAGGATGAAAAGGAACCTCTTTATTGCTTGAACATTTGTCGGATCTAGACATATCATTACAAGTGGTACTTTTTGAGTACTTCGACATTCCAACTCCTGGGGATGTCTTGCCCTTCTATAGTTTTGAGCCTGTACATGCTTGGGCTTAAGACTTTGGAGACCTCATAAGGCCCTTCCCAATTTTGCATTAGCTTTCCCACTCCTGCATTTCCCGCACCTATGTCCGCCTTTCTGAGGATCAAGTCGCCAATGTTGAAAGCTCTAGACTTTACTTTGGCATTGTGATATCTGGCGGTCCTTTATCTGTAGGTGGCAATCTTGATATAGGCATCCTCCCTCCTTTCTTCCGTGAGATCTAAATCTTGGCATCTTTCTTGGATGTTCGTGCGTTCAGAGTAGAAAGCCGATCGGTAGGATGGGAGGCCGACCTCTACGAGTATCATCGCTTCGGAGCTGTAGACAAGAGAGAATGGCGTTTGGTGAGTGCCTGTCCTTGGTGAAGTTCTATAAGACCACAGGACACTCTGCAGTTCTTCAGTCCAGTTGCCTTTCGCCTCACCCAACCGTTTCATTAACCCTTCCAGAATGGGTCAGTTGGAGACCTCCGTCATTCCGTTGCTTTGAGGGTGAGTGACTGAGGTGAATCTCAAATTTATGTTTAGGCCTTGGCAAAAATCTCTGAAGATGGAGCTGTTGAACTGCTTGCCATTATCTGTAATGAAAACGTTAGGTAAGCCATACCTGCAGATGATATTTCTCCATGCGAAGTGCTCGACTGCCACGATGAGAAACTTCATCTGCCTTTTACCTTGGGGAAACGGTCCCAGGATGTCCAAGCCCCACTGGTCAAATGGCCATGCAACTCCGATCGGCTGCTGGTCTGCTCTTATGACACTTCCATGAACTTCGCATTGTGGGCATCTCCTTACTTTCTCCTGAGCATCTTTGAAAATGCTTGGCCAAAAGTATCCTATTTGGAGTACCTTCCTTGCCATGGCTCTGCTAGCTTCGTGTGCCCTGCAGATGCCTTCATGAACCTCCCTCAGGATGTAGTCTCCTTCTTCCTCTGTCACGCATTTGAGCCAGGGATGACTGAAAGCTTTTTTGTACAAGTCACCGTTAATAATGGAGTAATTGAGGGATTTGTGTGATACCTTTCGAGCTTCGGTTTTATCCTCCAGCAGCTATCTTATCTGCAGGTACTGCTTGATCGGGCTCATCTAGGTTTCTTTCCCTTGATCAATCTCCATCATCTCCGGCTCGTCTAAGGACGAGGAGGTTTGGTCAATAACAGTGATATTTTCTTCTATTATTCCTTGTTCGGAAGCAGACATTTTTGCTAGCCGATTGGCTTCAAATGTTTGGTCTCTCGACACCTTTTAGAGGTTCCATTCTGATCCAGACTCTTCAAGTATTTTTATAGCGGCCTTGACCTTTGCCAAATACTGGATCATGCTGGCTTCTCTGGCTTCGAAGGTGCCCAAGACTTTGCTTGTCACGAGCTGAGAGTTGCTTTTGATGGTTACTAACTCCGGCCGGATGGCATGGAGATGCCTCAATCCTTGAAGGAGCGCCTCATACTCTACCACATTATTGGAAGCTTTAAAACTAAACTTTATTACATACCTTATTGCAATGCCCAAGGGGTCCATTATCAAGATGCCCATGCCTCCTCGAGTGTCATTTGCTGCGCTGTCCACTATCATTTCCCAACTTGGGCATTTAGATTGATCTTGGGGTTCTTCACCGGCGAATTCAGCAACAAAATCTGCCAGACCTTAAGCCTTTATTGCCTTTCTGGGCTCATACCTCACATTCCATGACTACAGCTTGATTGCCCATCCCACCATCTTGCCTTCCAGGTCCGGTGTCTGAAGAATTTTCATGATCGGATGACCCGACTGGACCACTAGCGTGTGCGCTTCGAAGTATTGCCTTAGTTTTCTTGCTCACATCATGAGGGCGATAATGAGTTGCTCAACCAGTCCTTTCTTTAAGTCCACACCCCTTAGTACTTGGCTGACATAGTACACCAGCAGTTGTTGGGTCCCTTCCTCTCTAACTAGGACACCTACGATGGCTTTACCAGAGGTGGACAAATAAGGGTACAAGTTTTCACCTGGTATCGGTCGGCTGAGCAGTGGCGAGTTAGTGAGGAATTTCTTTAACTCTTTGAAGGCTTGTTGGCAGTCTTCCCCCCAATTGAAGGTCTCACTCTTCCTTAGCTTTTTGAAGAAAGGAGTGCATCACTTGGCTGAAGAGGAGATGAATCGTCCCAGAGCAGTGATTCTCCCGTTAAGCTTTTGGACGCCTTTTATTCTCCTGTGGGGTTTTATCTCAAGGATGGCTTGTATTTTCTCCGGATTAGCTTCAATTCCCCTCTGGAAAACCATGAAGCCCAAAAACTTTCCTGAGGGGACTCTGAAGACGCACTTTTCAGGGTTGAACTTCATCCGAAACTTATTTAGTGTGTAAAAAACTTTGGCCAGATCGGCGGGGTGCTCTTCAGGGCTCCTGCTTTTGACGAACATGTCGTCCACGTATACCTCCACATTCTGCCCGATTTGGTCTTTGAAAATTTTATTCATGAGACGCTGATACATGACACTAGTGTTCTTTAGACCGAACGACATCACCTTGTAGCAGAAGGTTCCGTCGTCTGTTATGAAACTGGTCTTCTCTTGATCTGCAAGCCACATCAGGATGTGGTAGCCAGCATATGCGTCAACGAGAGGGAATAAATGGCATGGCTTGTAGTGGCATCCACCAATTGGTCTATACTTGGCAGGGGGTAGCTGTCTTTGGGACATGCTTTATTGAGATCCTTGAAGTCCACGCACATCCGCAGCTTCCCCGATTTCTTCTTTATAAGGACCACATTGGCGAGCCACTCGGGATAGTCTACCTCTCGGATTGTTCCGGTCTTAAGTAGCCTATCCACCTCCTCAGCTATAAATTTCCTCCGATCGGGCGCGTGCCTCCGAAGCTTTTGCCTGACCGAGGGATGAGTTGGGTCCACATTTAATTTGTGGGTGATCACTCTTGGATCTATGCCGGGAATATCCTCCGGCTTCCAGGCGAAAGACGCTTGGTTTATCATCAACACCCACATGATAGCGTCTTCTGTTTCTGCGTCCATGCTGGTCCCGACTTGAACGCTTTTCTCTTTTGACAGTGCCCTTGCCTTCACCTCTTCGGCAAGGTCCATTCTTGGCCTCTCCGCCTGTTCAGACCGCTCAAGACCCGGCTCCACAATCATGGCCTCCCGTTGCTGCTTTATCATAGTGACGTACGCTTCGCGAGACGCCTTTTGATCACCTCTCAAGATGGTGATGCCCCCTTTTATTGGGATTTTCATCAACATGTGCCGTACGCTGGTAACAGCTCTGGTTTGGAAAAGCTGTGGCCTGCAAAAAATGGCATTATAGGTAAAACTCATGTCAATCACCATAAAAGTTACCTTGCAAGCATGAGCGATTGCCTCTTGGCCTAGTTCGACGGATCCCACCACTAGGATAGTAGCATTGCCGAGCTCGATCAGTGATGTGGCGTTTAGTTTCAACTCTCCGATCAGGAGTCCCATGGCTCAGTAGACGTGAAGGGTGAGTACGTTGATAGCACTGCCATTGTCCACCAGGATTCTTTTAACGTTGAAGTTGTTAATCTGAGCTCTTACAACGAGTGCGTCCTCATGTGGAAACATGACGTCTCGTGCGTCTTTGCTGGATATGGTGACCGAGGCAGGCTGTTTGGCTTGGTAAGAGAGTAAACACCTTTCCCCTTTCTTTTCCTGGAGAGGTCCTCTCCATAGGATGATCCTCCAATTGTCACATTTATTACCCCATCGTATGATCTGCGCGGGTCGGCATTCCTTGAGTTTTTGTGCTCATCATCATCGTCTGAGCCAGAATCATCCTTTCGAGGCTTTGGCTGTCTACAGGGACTCTCTCCTATTGCCGAGCCTATGAATTTTCTGAGGGAGCCCCTTCGTATTAGCCTTTCGATCTTCTTTTTTAGCGAGGTACACTCGTCAGTCAGGTGACCGACGTCTCTGTGAAACTCGCAATATTTCTTGGGGTCCCTCCCAATTCTGCTCCTCTCGGACAGCGCCCTGGGCTAGTTGACCTTGCTGTGCTTTTCTTTAATCCACATCAGCAATGTGGTTGGGTTGGTGTTAAGCGGAGTGAAGGTTCTGGGCTAGCGATCGTCCAAGAAATCAGACCTGCCCCGTCCAAATTGCTTCCTCTTGCCCAGATTCCTGAAAGTTGCAGCTCGGTCCAGGTGTCTTGCTGTCCGTTCAGATCCGGAAGCTCTATTGAATGAGCTACCGTCCGGGTGTTGTAGCCGATTCATTACATTGGTCCTTCTTCCCCTGCTGGACCTTAGGGTATCATCTAATTGGATGTGCTGCCTAGCCCTCTCCATCAGATCGGCAAAGTTGGTTGGGGGTCTTATTGTTATTGATTCAAACAAAGGCGGTCAGCAGTGCCCCCAGCTAAGGCATTAGTCGCCATCTCTATGCTGGCATTCCTTACTTCAGACATGGTGGCTTGAAACCTGTCGATGTAGTCTCAAAGATTTTCATCGGATCTCTGATAGAGGTTGCACAAGTCACTCACCGATTTTGACGCTCGTGTCTGCACGATGAACCTCGTGGTGAACTGCTCCTTGAGTTGTTTGAAGGAGGTAATTGATTCTTGCGGCAGCTCATGGAAACAATTAAGAGCGTCTCCTCCCAAGGTGGTGGGGAAAATTCTGCAGGCTACCCTCTCGTCATAGGTGTATACCTGCACTTTAGTCAGGTATTCTGCTAAATGAGTGATAGGATCAGTTTTACTTGTGTATTTGTCCATCACCACATCTCTCCACCTGGGAGGTGGCTTGGAGTCTATGATCTCCCTGCAAAACGATGAGGCGGTATTCCCGCATGTGTTCCCCTCGAACGCGCCTTTTCTAAGAGCGGTGAACCCAAACTGCCTGAGCTTCTATTTAAACCATTGGTATTCTTTACTCATGGCGATGGCGGTGGACTCGCCTTTGCCCTTTCTTGAGTGGCCGCGATTCGTGGTACACATAAAAGACAGATCATCACCTATGGAGGGAGTGGAGGACCTGTTGGAGTAATAGGGGGAGTCCCTGCTTGTGGACATTGTTCTCTTCCCTTTATCATACCTTCCTGGGGTCCTGATAATGCCCCTTCGACTGTCCTGAGCTTGTGGCTCATTGATGGAGATCCCCTTGCTTCTTCTCCGTCTGAAGTCTTAGTCCATGAGGCAGTCCTCATGGGCTCTTTCAGAGGTTCTCGGCATCTTAACTTTTTTGAGTGTTTGGACAATGCTCTTGGTGAAGTCACTAAGAAGAGCACGCACGTCCTTAACGGTGACAGGGGTATCTTCCGATTGCCTCAGAATGGCATCGTCGAATTCAGGAAGAAGGTTAGCCCTGGTTGGGGACCTGGGAGATATCTCCCTCCTCCGTGAGGTCCCTGATTTGGCGCGGCTGCCGCCATCGTGATCATGTTCCATGGGGATGCACTATCGTTAGATCTTGAGTTAGCCATATCTCTCAATGAAAACACCAAATGATAAAGCGCCAAATGTCTTTATTGAGTAGAAGGAGAGCTGGCTTGTCTGTAGTGGAAGATCCGATCGGATAGGTGGATCCTGCAAGAGAAAATGCCCGGTCGGACCAGGCGTAAGCACTCCAAAGTTTACGTTAGTAGCTTTTAGAGAGAGAATGCTTAGAGATAAAATGCTAGAGATTCAATACCTGGTGCCATCGTTGGTTGGGCTATTTATAAGAGATAGCTGAGGTGCACTTGAGTACTTGGGAAGTAATAACTGGTAGTCAGAGTAGGTGTGCGGCGAAATGACATGGAGCAGTTGATTGGCATGGGCGCTGCATTGTGTCAGACGGCTAATGGGACTGGGGGTCACATCAGCCGATCGGGCGTGTGCGCTGCCTAGGAGCTCCCGCCTGCTACTCTCTGTTATTGGGCCTTGGGCCTTGCCAATAGACTGGGCCGACTGGATGAGCCTTTATGCAAATGATATTTGCAGGGTTATCAATAATCAAAATATGATTTTAATTTATTAACTATTTATTATATTAATTTCATACATTAAAATATTTAGTACAAATAATTATAAAAGTTCTAAAAAAATACAAATAATTATGAAGTTAAATTTATATGATAACGATATAATAGAAATTATAAATAATATTTATATATAAATTACTAATATTATATATAATAATTAATAAATATCAGTTATTTCGGTCCAATTCAGTACAGAACAGTTTGATACAGTTTAATACGGTTCTCGATTCAGTTCCAGTACAATTCGGTTCGGTTCTAATCAAGAAGTCAACAATATAATTCGGTTCAGTTCTAGTAAAAAAAGTTAACGGTACAATTCGCTTCTGAATTTTTTTCTTCGGTATTTCGGTTCGGTGTAGAAAGATCAAGAACCGTGTACACTGCTATTGCAAACCGTTCAATTTTGATAAAATACCCTTAACTCCTTTGAGTATCTCCTAAAAAGGGAAATCCTCACCCTGTGAGGGAGAATTAGAAGGTCAAACGTATATAGTAACAAAAAGAAAAGAATATAACAAACCAAGTATGCAATAAGTTAAGTTAAAAACTTTTGAATTTAGAGTAATTAAAATAAAATCCTCACGGTTCTTGAAAAATTAATGGCTTAACTTGTAGACATTGCGATGTGCGACTAATCATATTTACAAGGCTAAAATTGCAAATGAATATATACAAAAAAATATAAATTTAAAAATATATAAATATATACTAGTTAACCAAAAATCACCAGCTAACCAGCTAATTAAAACCCCAAATCTTAACCAAAGTATAAAAAATAAAAAATAAAAAATCTTAACCGCCTGTTTCTATTAACCTATTTTTTGGGTTGGGAGAGGAATGATGAAATGAGAATAATATATATATATATATATATATATATATATATATATATATATATATATATATATAAAGACAAATATATCAATAAATTATCAAAATAAAAAGCCTTAATCAATTTTACGGGTTGATTTCATTCACGCTCACTCAACTTATCACTTATCGCGCAAAAGTAACCGACTTTTTTTTTTCTAACTTAAATGTCACTGAACTTTTAATATTTTTGCAAAAAACTCATGTTTACCGGAATCCGGCGAAAACTTTTATCAGAAACTACATATCGTTTAACAATATTTCCAACAAATGATACATCTAAATCAATTTCACTCACAGTCACTAAATTTATCATTTATCGCGCAAAAATAACCAATTTTTTTTCCAACTTAAATGTTATTAAATTTATAACATTTTTACCATGTATTTACTATTTGTCGCCACGTGTCATATGCCATGTCATCAATCCGGCAAGTGTTCTCGCCGAATTCCGGTGTACATGACTTTTTTGCTTGCAAAAATGTTAGAAGTTTAGTGATATTTAAATCAGAAAAAAAAAGTCGATTAATTTTGTGCAATAATTGATAAGTTGAGTGACTATAAGTGAAATTGACCCTCAATTTTACTTCTTTTTGAATTTATATGATATTATCTATTTTCTCAAATTGATGACAATGCAATTTGGCTCTTAAACTTCTTGCTACATTTAATTTATCCAAAAATTAACTTTGAACTAATTAGTGAAACAATTAATAAATGCATCATGACTTACGAAAAAAAATAATCAATCAATATCATTTGGTTACTAATTTCTATATTATTATCTATTTGATAAAATTGGCAAAAATTCAATCTATCTTTTAAATTTTTGGCAACAATCAATTTGCCTAAAAGTCAAAATTTGGACTAACTTGCCATGATATTTTTAATTTATTGTCAATTTTTCCTATTTCGTCCAAAATATTGTTATATTTTTAATCTCATTTCTATATTTTACGCCATTGACTATATGATGAATAGAAATTCTATAATAGTTTAAATATAATTTTATGATAAATAAAATGAAGAAGATATTATCTGTTGGTGTTTGAATGGGATAAAATGACAGTAAATTAAAATTGTTGCGCTAATTTAGAGTAAAAATTAACTTTAACATAAAAAACTAATTTTTTCTATATAAAAATTTATTCACATGTCTTTATACTTTTGGTCCCCCCGCAGTAATTTTCTGGCTCCATTTGTGTAAGGAATTATGCATGATAAACGGGTTTTAAGGATATGTTATCAGTTCTTTCAAATTGGATAGCTACCAAGTAATGTAAGGAATCATGTACTTTAAGATATATATGAAATTCTACCAGAATACCATATAGTGGGTACTGTTTTAATGATTTCTTGAGTGCAATAATAGGCCGTATGGTGGCCACAACAGATATTAACGATCTTTAAAGACCATTAATTGGTTCTTCAAAGAGAAATAGAGAAGGCCTAAAGGAACCAGGGTCTTAATTTTTTGATTGAAAAAAAAAGTGCAGAATTTGATTAAGTTTTCATGGAAAAGAAAGAAATCTACAACAATCTTGTAAGATTACTATACACTTTAATTCAATACTATGTCAGCCAAACAAAAAGAAAAAAAAAACAAATGAAAAAAAGAATGGCAACCCTAATCTTTAAATGAAGATTGCATAGCAGAGGTCAAAGGCGTTTCACTTTCATGAGAATTGAAAGACAAATCATTGCTTGACGTAATAGATACATTTGGCATGTTCTGATTCTTGTTGTGGTCTCTCTCACCTAACACCACAGTCCCACCAAATTGAACATGCCTTCCATGACCTTCATTTTCTTCTAAATTATCAGATTCAAGGTCTGCAGGATCAGGGCAAAACACATCATTATTTCTAACATTATTTCCTCGTCCTTGATCAACTGCTGTACTTCCAACAACAACTCTAACCCCAAGGGCTCGAGATATGATTCGATAAACACACGTGAAACACCAAAAAATCCATGGTAGGCAAACTAGAGTAATACCAGCAATTGGAAGCCAAGGTGTTGATGGATTTGGAGGCAAACTTACGTATATTATAAGAAAAGCTCCTCCAACAGCAACGCATGTTAACAATAAGCAAGAGATTAGCCAAATAAATAACCGTCCTGAACTGGGATCTGCTACAGGCATTGGTTATTTTATCAATATAACTATATCAAAGAATTGGAATTCAACTTCAAGGCCATTTTTCTCTCATTGGAATTATTAATTAGTCTGGCCTTGGAATATTGACATTAACATGAATTCATGAATGATCAGAAATTTCACAGGTTTGGACTTTTTCAAAGTTGGTTTACGCAAAACATGGATCCCATTTTGTTCTATACATGAGAGAGGGATAAAGAGAGAATATCGCATTGGATTTGTTAATGGTATGTCTAAAAGGAATGCTCAGCTTTTTATATTTGTATTTTTAAGAGGTGATATGACTTTTTTTGGGTTTGCTATTTATTTTCTTTCTTTAAGAAAAGTTGGGTCCTATCGCAAGTAGCCAATATTAAAATAACGCAATTATTATTTTGTATTAATATAATTATAATATAATTTCATTGAAATTACATTATAAATTGCGAATTTATAGTTATAAGTTTATCAAAGAAACTTCTTGTCAATTTTTTTTTTTATCTCAATTTGCACTTCAATGAATTATACTACAAGCCGATGAACAAAATTCCATAATTAAATGATGACGGAAATTAATTTCCTTAAGTAAACTTGTAGCCAAACAATGTTTTTTTTTTGACGGAAAAAAGAATTAGTAGTTTTTCATCATAAAAAATGGAGATAAATTTTATCGGCAAACTTTACTAATGGAATAGTGAAACCATGGTAAAATAGGGCGCCCATACTTTCCGAAAAAAATTTTCCAACAAAAATTGCCGACGAAACAAAATTTTATTAGAAAAATTCCAAACAATAGTTGACGATTCCATAGGAAATTGTTCAAAGATAAAACAATTCCCTACGGAGTTAGTCTTGCCGTAGGAAATTATTTCCTACGGAATTAGTATTTTTCGTTAGAAAATATTATATTTTCTGATGAAATAGGGAATTGTTCCATGATGAAACATTTCCCTACGGTATTATTTTTTCAGTCGTAAAATGTTAAATTTCCTAACGGAATATACTATTCTGTAGGTACTATTTACTTGCGAAATTAGTTTTTTCATTGGGATATTTTTTATTTCCCAATAGTGCTAGTGTTTTTCATCTGGAAAAATGAAAAAAAAAACCCTGAGTAATAAAATCGATTTCTATCTCTCTCAATCTGAATCTCCATTTATGTCTGTCTGTCTGTCTCTCTCAATCTCAGTCTTCACTACTCTCATCTCTCTTCCTATCTTCAGTCTTCACTGCCCTAGCCCCTCTTCACCTCCATCACCCAGTCTCCAGTCAGGTTCAATGTCCACTTTGCTTCACTTTCTGTTTGTGTTTTTTTCTTCAATTTATTTTCTAATTGGTTACTTGGGTTCTGCCTCTTTGACTCTATCACCCAGTCTCTCTTCCATTTCCTTATGTGTTCTTATAAATGCACTTAATTATAACGATCCTATTGAAATTTTTGGTGCAGAAAATAGGAAAATCTATACTGGACCAAATCCTCCACATAACAGGTAATTTTTTATTTCTACATGAGATTTCTTTTGAAAATTGTTTTCTTTAAGGTCTATATTTGTGTAATAAGTTCATATAATATGTAATACGCTTGATGCAATTGTTTGTCTGTCCATTGGAATCCCCTTTAATTCGCCCTTTTTCGCCTTTCTTTTTTCTCTCTGTTTTTATTGTTTCATCTTTTCTTTATAAAGTAGATGCATAAAAAAAGATGTGTTTTTTTTTATGTCTTGATGAACAATTACTATTGCATATCACTTCATGTTAATTCTTTTTTATTTTTCTGGAATTCATGGATGGGTTTTTATTTGGATATGTGCAGGTTTTTTGTGCATGGATTTTAGTGCACATGCTACTCATTCTTCTGTTATAGCTATGGTTTTATAAATTTTTATTTTTAAATTTATTTGTGAGGATCTATTGATCCAATTGTGATTACTAGGTTTCTATACGTTTTTTTTTTATTTGGAAGCATATATATGAGGTTTTAGTGAGTGGAAATGCATATTAAGTGATAAAGATGTATAGTAATAGATTAAATAAAGATGCATTCACCTTCATGTTAATCTTTATGGTACATTGTGTGAGGCGTCTCGAACCCGCATTTTATCTCGAAGGCCCGCTTTTAGGGTCCGAGAAGGGTTCATTAAATTCGTGAAGGATGATCACTTCGCAATAGACATGGAATATCCCTTATTTGATTACTGATGATCAAACTACGAGTGCATTTATTTTGGGCAACAAGAAATATTTTGTAGTCTCCACCTAATAGCACATTGGAAAGTTTGTCTAACCTCATAAAACCTAAGACTAGAGAGAGTTTGGGACATCACTATTACTTGTACCTTGGTTAAGGTTTATAAATGAGTTTTTAAGTTAAATTTTTATCTCTCTTCTCACACGATTATGAAATTAAAGATCATTTCAAGCATCCAAGGAAAGCAGTAATTAAAGCAAATAAATAAAATGATAAATTAATTTACAAATGAATGGAACAAAATACAATCCCCTAAAAATAAAATGAAATAAATCATACATCAAAGGAGGAGTTCATTTAACGTAGGAACATTGGTTCCCTCATGCAAATTTACAAAAATTGAAGAGTTCTTTTAATGCTATTAAGAAAATCGGGATCATTGATCTCATCTTGATAAATGGCAACTCTCCATTTAAGTGACATCTTATTGGATGAAAAATTTAGACATTGGTCCTATTTTGTTAAGAAAATTCTATTTTATTCGTAGAAATCTTTTTTATGAAATTTTATGTTAACGTGCAAAACATTTATTACATAGAATATCCAAAATAGAGTAGTGTAAATAGATTAAAGAAATTAAAGAGATTTTACTATTCTCCACATGCAAAAGCATCCCAATCTCCAAATCTCCATACATGTGAAAAGAACACACACATGAATACTCGGGACAAGTATGAAACAAAGGAAACAAATAAATTAGCATGCTAAATAAAATAAATCAAATACTTGAATAACAAGATGATATTAAAATAAAATAGGAAATATAAGGATATACAAATGCAAAATTTCAAATTAAGATTAATTAATACATGCATAGTGCAAAAAAATGAAATAAATTACATTAGAAAAGTCAAAAGTCAACCAAAATGGGCCACGGACGGGCCAAAGGACAGGTCAGATGGGCGGAAGAAGTGCGAGTAACAGGACAGAACACCGTCGCTCATCTCGAGCAATGAGTATCGTTCATCTCGAGTGACGAGCATCGCTCATCTCTTCTTTCCGTCTGTCATGCCCAAAAAGCGGGAAACTACATTAAAATCCACTTTTCAAACTATTTTTTATTCCAAAACCACAAATAATGCATATATTAGCTAATAACTATATTAAAATCATTTTTAAAGCCTTAAAACATTTTTAAATCTGATGAACATATAAAATCATAAAGAAACACATATTCCAATTCTAATTAAGCAAGAGATTTTAAACTTTCAAAATGAGAATTAAATTACAGATTGAGCTCAGAAATATCATATTCAGATTAAGTTTGATATTTGAGAACAGAAATGCTTCACGTCCTTCTTGATTTCCACATCAAATTCCAAATCAAATTCAAAAAAGAAGAAAACTTTCCCTATCTAAAAAGAATTCTATTTTCCTATGAATTTTCCAATAAAAATCAGTGAAAAAATAAGAGTTTTCTAAGAATAAAGAATTAATTTCTCTTCCTCAGTCAACTGAATCTTTCTTTTTGATTAAAAACTGGTGTTTGATTTCAAGAAAATATTTTTCTCTCTCTAGAAAATCTCCCTGTGTTTTTTTGGTATGAGTGGATCATTTAATGGGGGAAGTGGGATAGTGGGAAGTTTTTTGAATAACTTTCCACTATCCCACATTCAGGAGCAGTTTCTTTCTCTTCCAATAATGCCACAGACGGGTGTTTATCATCAACCGACCGGCGTCTATCAAATGAGATGATCAAATTATGAAATTGCCATTTGATTGTGACTTGTCTAACTGTGCCTGTGACTCACCGTGCCAGTTAGCAATTCACGGGTACCTAGAGACAGGAGTTAGTCCCATCACCAACAGGAAGGTCAAGAAAAGAGCGATAGACGGAAGTCGTTCAGTGAGTAACGGCCGTCTATCGACCCAAATTTTGGAAATTTATATTTTTAACACATTTTTGCCATTCTGACCTATGTAAAAGTGTTCAGATCACAGAAAAATCTTCAGAATTTTGAGAATCGAGGATGAAAACTGACATTTTTCATATTTTACTTGGATACAAGTATTAATATCTTCAACGGGTAACTTTGATTTGGGCTGACTCAGGACCTGGTGTCTACAATTACCCCAATGTTAGGGAGGTAAGAACACTTAGTGCCTAGGTGAGCCAAAATTTAGAGCAGAGGGAAGAGACGCGTACCTGAGGTAGGCAAACTTACCATCGTGTTAGTTGAGCTGATGGAGATAATAGCTTGGTGTTACGCTCATTGGAAAGATATTACCAATGTCGTCGCTTATTGAAAGAACTTTTGAGCTATTTGCCAGTTGAAAGGTCTTTACTTGTTGAAAAGATTTCGCCTATTGAAAGGTCTTCTACCGGTTGAAAGGTGTTCACCTATTGAAAGGTCTTAAGATTGCCTATTGAAAGACTTCTGCCTGTTGAAACAATTTTGCCTGTTGGAAGGTCTTCTGCTTGTTGAAAGGTCTTGAAGTTGCCTGTTGAAAGGATTCTTCCTATTGAATGGTCTTCGCCTGTTGAAAGGTCTTGAGAATGCCTGTTGAAAGGATTTTGCCTGTTGAAAGGTGTTTGCCTGTCGAAAGGATTTTTCTTGTTGAAAGGTTTTCGACTATTGAAAGGTGTTTAACCTGTTGAAATGATTTTGCCTGTTGAAAGGATTCTGCCTGTTGAAAGGTCTTGAAGTTGCTTGTTGAAAGGATTCATGTCCATTGGCTATCTTATGCTCATTGTATTTGATCATTTGATAATTGGGTAGTATGGCCATTATCCTGCTTGTCCAAAAGTTATTGATTAGTTATATTCCTTAGTTTTACTAGTGCATAAATTCATTGTCGTCTTTTGTTGTTTGACTTTCTTATTTATCAATATTTTCTATTTCCTTTTTATTTGGTTTGCTTTTCTTTAGGCATTATTTCTTATGCATGCATTTTAAAATGAGCTAGGAGAAAAAATAACTACATATATAAAAATGCGAATTTTGTACATAAAAATATAAATACAAAAAAAAATCTCCTTGAAAGTCTATTATGAGGGCACAGGACTATGCTCTTCGGAGTCACTCTCTGGTTCACTCTTCTGTTGGGCCCTGGAAGTCATCAGTTGAGAAGTAGAGGAAGGTTGCAGTGGTGGTAACTGTCCAGGTTGTCGAAACTCCACTCCCAATATCTACTAAAAAAGAGTGGGCGTATGACGGACCCGATCATCCACGAGAGATCGACTATGCTAGCTTTTAGATGTGTGAAAGAGAAAGTTTATTGATCCATGTGTCATTTGATATCCACGAGCTAGGCCTTCACCTCTTTATGTCGGTCTCTTACAGCCTCCGCTATACCAGACATATACCCTCTAGCACTCCCACTCGCTGTTCGAGCGTGTATACTGACTCGTCCACAACCTAAAGTACCTCATCAAAACATTATCCAGTAGCAGCAGTGTGACGTGCGCCGAACCCCGGGTCGCCCCGAACGCCTGCCTTTAGGGCGATCGAAAGAGGTTCATAAAACTTGTAAGAAATTACAAGTGCATCCATTTTGGGCAACAAGAAGTTTGTTAGAGTCGCCACCCAATAGAAAATTGGGAAAGGTCGTTTAGCCTTAGAGAGCCTAAGACAGCGCTGCTATGTCCATTTTGGGCAAGTCAGAGGGGTCTTGGAGGCCCCATCCTAATAGAACATTAGGATGGCCCTCTCGCCTCGTGGAGCCTAGGACTATGCAAGTTAAAGCCTTTTTTACGGGACACAAGAGGTGTCTTGGAAGTCCCATTCCAATGGAACATTGAAATTGTCGTCTTGCCTCGTTGAGCCCAAAGACAACAGATAGTTCGGGACTTTCCATTTATTCATACCTTGATTAAGTTTATAATTGAGTTTTGAATTTAGCATTTCATCCCATTTCTCATTCAATTTTAATACAATTTAATTAAAGCGCATGTCAATCACATAAAGAAAGCGGTAGATAAAGTAAATAAAAGCGCATGAAAATAAATAACAACAAAACTAGGGGTGAAATACAACCCCCATTGCAAATAAATAAAAAACAAATCATACATAAAATGGGCTATTTATTAAGAACGAGGACATTGGTCCTCTCATGCATAATTAAGGAAAATAATTTTAAAGTGACAATTTATTTTGGATGAAAAAGCTAGGACATTGGTCCCCTTTTTATTTACAAAAAAAATCAAATTAATTAATATAAATATTTTTGTGATTTTTTAATTAACGTGCATAAATTTTTTTTATTACAAATTGCATATTAGAAATAAAATAAACCCAACATAATAAAAAAATACAAATAACAAATTAAATCCCAAAGGGTATCTTTGAATCTCCATGGGCTTCCACTTACCATTGGAAAAACTCACACATAAAAAATAAGTATTGGAATAAAAAAAGAGAAATAAAAGTGATGTTAGTAATAAAAAATGAATTTAATTATACAACATAAAAAAATCAAAATGAAGCCAATAAGGATGCATCATGTGTGACAAATTAATTAAATGACATAATAAAAATATGCAAATTAACCAATTAACAATTCAACATGCATAAAAAAGTATAAAATAATAACAAAATTTAACATACATAAGAATATAAATAAAAATAAATATAAAATTCAGCATGCATGAAACATAAATTATAATAATAAAATTCAACATGTGTGAAGATATGAATAATAATAAATAAAAATTGTAACACCCCAAAACTCACCCTAGTAGAATTAAGTGCCATTAGTGTAATAGTGTGCATGATAATTAGGGTTTACAGCATTGGACCTAATTGAAAAAGTGAAATGACGGACTTAATTAAAGAAAAGTAAAGCAGTGTAGTGGCTGAAGTGTAATTTGCATGATTAAGTGATAAGTGGAGATTAATTAGTGTAATATTGATTAGCTGAATTTAATTAAGGGGTTAATTGAGGTTAATGGAAAACATGTGGAATGAAGGGAGCCGGCCACCTATCTTTAGATCCACCAAAGTTTGACACCTCACACATGCATTCAAGCATGAGGTGGTAAGTGGGTAAAATCTGCCCTTTTGTCCCTTGATTCAGCCATATTGTTACCTTGTATCCGGCTCTCTCTCTCTCTCTAAGCTTACTCTTCTTTTGTTCCTCCTCTTTTGCTCTCATTGACCAAGAAATTCTAAGAGTTGAGTAGTGATAGTTAAGAAGAGAAGTACTCAACTAGAAAGGTATGTTGGTATAGAGTTCATCTTCTTCATCTCTTTCTATTTTGATTCATAGTTGTCAAGGGTAAAGTCTAATGGACTTGTATGTATTGTATGTTTATGTGTTATGAGTTGAAGAAGCAAGAGGACCGGCCAAAAGAAAAGAGAAAGTGATATAAAAAAGTAAGGAGGAGTGCTTCAAGAGGTTAGGGATTTATTGTGTTTTGATGTGTTAGTGTGTTTGAAGCTCTTGTAAATGATATGTGATATTGATTTTGTTATTGTTATTGAATTGGATAGTGAACTAGTGTAAAGTGATTATTGAAGTGGAATTAGTGTTAATGGCATATAGTGATTTGTGGAATCTATTGGCATGCTCAAGTTAGCTAGTGTGATTGTAGTGTCTTGAATATTTGTGTGACTAAGTGATTAGTGAATATGGGATGAAGTATGCAAGATTTGATTGTGTATCATGGCATGTAAATGAAGAGGTAAGGTATGCTTGAGTAGTGGAAGGGTTGCCAAAATAAGAGGATGCAAGAATGCAAAATGTGAGAAAAAGCACAACTGTGGCTTGGTAAAACACAGCTGTGCAAATGGAAATTTGGCATGGGTCAAGGTGGCAACCAGATTGGTTGCGACCGTGAGGTGTCAAAATGACCATTCTGTTTTAAGTGTGTGGTATGTCACAGTGACAATCAAATTGGTTGTGACCGTGACCTACCCCAAAATTGCATTCTACCCGTGAGTGGATGGTATGTTACGGTGGCAACCAAAATGGTTGTGACCGTGACGTACCATAAACCTACATTCTGTTTTGAAGATCCAGTATGTCATGGTGGAACCACCAAGGTTGTGACCGTGAACCCCCCTCTTGGATTGCATTCTGTTTTGAAATGCAGTATGTCATGGTGACAATCAAATTGATTGTGACCGTGACCTACCCAATTTTGCAACTTAACCCTTAATTGTTTGGGTTTCCAATTGATGAGGCTATAACTAAGATTAAGAACCTTAAGGTAATTGCGTGCTTAGTGAGATTAATAAGGTAATTGCGTGCTTAGTGTTGTGTAACGTCCACTTATCCTTCTAAGGGACATTTGGGCGTCACAAAAATAATAAACAAGAGTAATAAAAATAATACTAATACTAATGATAGTAGTAATTACAATAATAATAAAGCACAATAACAACCAAGGACTATGAACAATCAAATAAACATGTAAGAATAATAAGAAATAAAATAAATATAGCATGTTAAAACATGATAAATAATAATACCAATCAAAAACAATAATAATTTATGAACAACAATGAGGATAATGATAATCATAAAAATAGAAACAAAAGATGAATAATCAAATAAAGAGCAAAAGTATAAAATAATAATAATAATAATAATAATAATAATAATAATAATAATAATAATAATAATAATAATAATAATAATGATGATGATGATGATGATGATGATGATAATAATAGATCTATAATATGAACAACTACATAAGAACACAAGAAATGAGAGGTAAAAAAAAAAATAATAGGTTTAAAAGAATTTACATGATAACTAATTAATTGAAAATAAAAAAAATTAAATCAAAAATTAAATTAAGAATTAAGCCTAGAATACTTACCCTTAAAATTTAGCTTGATGAAATGAAGGTAAGATCCAATTGCTTGTCTTGGTTGTAAGAATATATTAGAAAAACAAAATATTGAAAATGAATTTTTACTCTAAAATAAATAATTGATTTATTTGTCTCAAAGTAAATAATTATTAAATGAAAAGAAGAAAATTCCCAAGAACAAAAATTAATTTTTTTCCTTAAGAATTATTTTGGAAAAATCCTTTAGAAACTTGAGAGAATTTATTTTTGAGAGAAGAAAGAAGAAGAAAATAATTTTCTAAAGAAAATCCCCCCTTAATTCTCTCTCCAAAATTCATTTTATTCCTCCCCCAAAATTCAGAATTTTTTAATTAAGAAATTAAATTGATTTAATTCTAATAAACGCAAAAAATTGTTGAATTTGAAGGGTTTGGAATTTTAAAGGGTTTAACATTGAATTCTATTAAAAAATTGAAGAAAAAGCAAATTTGGGGCCAAAAAACGGCCAAACGGGCGAGGGAAGGGTGCGCTGGGAGAGCGACGGGCGTCGCTGCGCCCAGTGCACAAGTAGCATGCGAACGCGCCCCGCGCGCGTTACGCCTGCATGCTGGGGCGCTGCGGCGTGCTCCCAGCGCTGCCGCAGCCCGACATTCGCGCGATTTTTTTTTCAAATTTTTTATAAATCACAAAAAGTTAAAAACTCACTTCTTTTACCCCAAAATAATTTTTTAAAACATTTTTAAAATACATTTTTATTTTTTCTAATAAATCAATCCAATAAGTAAATCGTAACTTCCAACTTTCATTTTTGCCTTTAAACAGACACACTTAATTTCATCATTGGGTAATCTTGATTTATGCAGTTTCGGCACCCGGTGTCTACAGTTGCCCCCAATTTTGGGGAGGCTAGTGTGTGGGTGCCTAGGTGAGCCAAAATTCAGGAAAGGGAAAGAAGCATGTACCTGAGGCTGCTTCCTTCCAACTGCTCCCTCGAGAACAGTGTTACGATTTGAACTATGAGTATTCTCTTGGATTGCACCGAGTCGCTGACAAGACTACAAAGTGCTAGGGACCATCCTCAGACGGTGATGCGCCGGGTTTGCTATAGACTTACAACACGCGAGAAATGTCTTCCTCAGAGGACTGCACCGAGTCTGCTACAGACTACTAAAAGTGTAGGTGCCATCCACAGATAGCGATGCATCGAGTCGCTGACAAGACTACAAAACACAGGAAATGTCCTCCTCAGAGGACTGCACCGAGTCTGCTACAGACTACTAAAAGTGCAGGTGCCATCCTTAGATAGCGATGCGTCGAGTCACCGACAAGACTACAAAACGCAGGAGATATCCTCCTCAGAGGATTGCACCGAGTCTGCTACAGACTACTAAAAGTGTAGAGGTTGCTCACTTGAGCTGCACCGAGTCTGCTACAGACTACTAAAAGTGTAGAGGTTGCACTCTCAAGCTGCACTGAGTCTGCTACAGACTACTAAAAGTGCAAACGATGTCCTCCTCAGAGGACTGCACCGAGTCTGCTACAGACTACTAAAAGTGCAGGTGCCATCCTCCAATGGTGATGGTTTTTTCGCTTAGATATTTCCTACAAAATTATGTGCACAGAAATATATATAAGAAATTATGTGTGTATGAGATGCAGATGCTTGCAAAAAATGGATAGACCATGTGCTAGGTGGTCAAGGGTCCGTTGAGGATATAGCTTGGCTGCTCCACCATGCCCCCCAGGATCCAGAAGATTGTCATCTTGGCTTTAGGGACTCTAACCCAAAACGTCTTCTGAGAGAGACATCAAGTGCGCATCTTTGCCCCCCGGCCAATGATCATATGCCCAGGATTCTGACTCATGCATTATCTGACTGAAGGATGATCATCTGAAGTAATGCCGCCTTATCGCTCCAGGCATCGAACGTCATTGCTTTAAAGGTAGTGCATCCCTTGTGGATTTTCACACTAGCTTTTCTTTGTGGGAAATGCGTCCCTTTAGGGATTTTCACATAATCCTTTACCTAATTTTTGCCTAAAGTGGACCCAACCCAATATAATGGCTTTTATTTATTTCATTTTTTGTAGGGCAGACTGCCTGTCTCTAGGTTTTCACCCTGCCCTTTGGCTTAACTTTTGCTTAGAGAGCCAGTCATGGTTTTCATCTCTAACGGCCTTTTTTTTTTTAAGGAACTACAAGAGAAGGCTATTATCAAAACCTCCCCTAAGGGTGACCAGCATACATCCGCTTAGACCCTTTTCGATGAAAATGATTAGACCATAGTCATTAGATAAATAAATGATATATTTATTTTTAAGACAGAACTAAAAACCAATGAAAACATAAACTGAATTCATTGCAAAATTGTGTACATCTCTATATGATTTCATCATACATGATCCTCATTTGACAAGAATTCAAAAGCAAAAGACTACCCCTAATCTCGGAATAGATCTTGTACGCATCAAGCTTCTGTTATCAATCGGCCCTATCGGGTTTTCTCGATTGAACATTTTCTCTTAGCCCTTAATTTTTGTCCAGGATGCCTTTTTTCGGTTTTCACCCAGACAGGGCGCCCAATTTTAGCAAGGCCGCCTTTTTTTTGGTTTTCGACCCGCGGGGCATTTATTCTCTTCTTTTGATTTTTGGTCTTTATCCATGAAATCTTTTTAGTCTATCGACATTGATCGGGTCTTTAAATTCATTCCCATCGCTGCCTGCTAAAATCGCTGCCCCTTTCATTAGTAACTTTTTCAAGACGAACGGACCTTCCCAGGTTGGCCTGAATTTTCCCCGTATATCTGGCACTCCCGGCCTCATCATCTTAAATACCAAATCCCCTTCTTTCAATGGGTGCTTTTGTACCTTCTTGCCAAAGGACCGAGCTAGCCTCATCTGATGAACCTGATTGTGATAATAGGCTCGCAACCTATCTTCATCCAACAGATTCAACTGCAACAATCGCTGTTGTGCCCATTCTGCTTCTGGAATCTCAGCTTTCATAACTACCCTTAAGGATTTTAGCTCAATTTTAACTGGCAGAACTGCTTTGATTCCATATACCAGAGAGAATGGCGTCGCTCCCGTAGAAGTTTTGACCGTGGTTCTATAACCCCATAGTGCCAAAGGTAGCTTTT
This sequence comes from Excoecaria cochinchinensis, assembly GCA_947683425.1. Classification (NCBI taxonomy): domain Eukaryota; kingdom Viridiplantae; phylum Streptophyta; class Magnoliopsida; order Malpighiales; family Euphorbiaceae; genus Excoecaria; species Excoecaria cochinchinensis. Next base: position 560,642 of record CANTUQ010000245.1, read on the forward strand.
CTGCCCAATCTTTATAGCTCTGAACCATCTTGGACAATATTCTTTTAACATTCTTGTTCGCTGCTTCAATCGCGCCATTAGCCTGAAGTCGATAAGGAGAAGACTTATGATGCTAGATTCCATATTTCTGAAACATCTGCTTGGTTTTTGCTAAGAATGTACCCCATTATCAGACACAATGTGGTGCGGGAGGCCATATCTGCATATCAAATTCTTCTTGATGAACTTAGCCATGTCTTTAGCATCAACCTTCTTGAAAGATTCAGCTTCGACCCACTTAGTGAAGTAATCAATGGCGACTATAATGAACTTGTGCCCATTAGAAGCTGTAGGACGTATCTCGCCTATGATATCTATTCCCCAAGCCGCAAATGGCCATGGAGATGTTAAACTATGTAGTTCTGAAACTGGCACATGCCTCAAATTCGCGTATTACTGGCATAACTTGCATTGCTTCACATATTTTGAACAATCCGTATCCATTGTGAGCCAATTGAATCCTTGGCACATGATCTTCTTTGCTAAGGCTAAGCCATTTATGTGAGCTCCACAGACTCCGGCATGAACCTCTTCCATAACTCTTTCTGCTTCTTTCTTCGACAAATATCTCAATTGAATACCATCAACTTGCCTCTTATACAAAGCGCCATTTACATTAATGAATTGTATGGATAACTTTCTAATACATTCTTTGGTCTTTCTCAATGGCTTATTCTGGAAAAACTGACCGTTCCAAACAATTCTGAATATCTTAATACGAAGGGTTTCCATCGGCGACCTCAATATCCATCACCTGCTCATCTTTAAAATAAGGCTTTTTCGAGCTAGAGATTAGCACGGGTCTCATAGCAACCCCCGTTGGATTATCCCACATGGACACTAACATCGCGAAAGCATCAGCCAATTGATTTTCATCCCTGGGGACGAAGTGAAAAGTGCAAGTCTTAAACTGTCTATTCAACATTCTCAAGTACTTCACATAAGGCAACAACCGCTCTTCCTTAACTGACCATTCCCCTTTGATCTGATGGATTACTGAGGATGAATCTCTAAAGACTTCTGCGGTCTTTGCTCCTAGAGAAAGCAGTGCTTCTAACCCGAATATGCAAACTTTATATTCCACTTCATTATTGGTTGCCTTGTACCTCAACTTTTTAGCTAATAGTAGCTTCTCACCATCCGGGGTTGTAAGAATAATCCCCGCTCCTGCGCCTTTACTGTTAACTGCCTGTGACGCACGCCGGATCCCCGCGGCCGCCCGTTCGACCGCCCGCACGTGGGCGATCGGGGCATTTGTGGGTCCGTTGGCAGCTTGCGATAAATCGCAAGTGCGTCTATGTTGAGCAACAAGGAGGTTTCATGGAGTCACCACCCAATAGAACATTGGAAAAGTTTCTCTCGCTTCGAAGAGCCTAAGACTGCGCTTAGTATCCATTTTGGGCCAGCCAAAGGGGGAAGGTAAACCTCTCGCCCAAAGGAGCCTAGGATTAACGCTAAAGCCTTGTGATACAAGAGGTGTCTTGGAGGGTAAACCTCTAGCCTCTTGAGCCCAAAGACCAGAGCTGGTTCGGGACTTCTCATTTATTTATACCTTGATTAATATTATAATTAAGTTTTGAATTCATTGTTTCATCAACTTTCCACACAATGCAATTTAAATTAAAGGCGCAATCATTCATATCAAAAGCGGTAAATGTAAGCAAAATCCAAAATAAAGCATTCAAAAATAAATTACAATAACACTAGGAGCGGAATACAACTCCCATTTATAAAAGTGAAATACATGCATAAAACGGATTATTCATTAATAGTGAGAACATTGGTCCTCGCATGCATATTTATTATGAAAAAGTTTTGATGTGATGATTTATTTGGGTATGAAAAACTTGGACATTGGTCCCATTTTATTTAAAAAATGTCAAGATAATTAATAACAACGATTTTGTGATTTTCTTTATAGCGTGCCTAAATAAAGAATTTTACAAGAAAATTATATGGCAAAATTAAATATTACAAATAAAGAAAATAAATATATGAACCAAACGAGCCTTTTTGGACCTCCCGATGTGCTCGCAAAAACGCCCAAGCGAAAAATGAGTTTAGACATAAAAATAAAATACAAATAAAATAATGTTAGTAATTAAATCAATTAAACATACAAAATAATGAATAACAAATTAAAATAACATAAGATGATATGAAAAGAATGATAATGGAATCAAAAATATTAACAAACCAAAATAAAATGAGAAACATGGATTATATGTGATAAATGATTAAATGATGTGATGAAAATAAAATAAAACATGTTAATTAATTAGTACATGAAAATATACACATGATGAAAATAATGATGATAAGTGAAAAATAATGAATGAATAAATAAACAAATGATAATAAAATCATGTAACAATGATAAAAATTAGTAAACAAAGGAATGATAAAAATAATAATGATATATAACAAGGTTAATTGATGTGTTCATAATTAATATAAACTATTTACATGGCAAAAAGATTAATTTAAATTAATTAATTATTTGCATGTTAAAAATAATGAGGAATCAAAATAAATTATTTACATGTTAGGAATTAAAAAAAAACAATATTCACATGAATAAAAATCAAATCATATATAAACAATTAAATGGAACAAATATAAGATCAATACAACAAATGAATAGATGAAAACAATAAAAAAATCAATAAAAACAATAAAATATATATGAATAAATTAAATAAAAATAAAATAAAATAGAAATGGAGCCAAGAATATTTACCCTCAGAATATTGGCTTTGATGAAGGAAAAGTGATGATTTTTCGGAAAATTGCTTGAAAGAAAAATTTAGCAATAAAATTAATTCTCTTTGTTTATGGAGAAAAACAAAGGAATTGATTTGTATACTTATGATTAAAAAGAAATTGATGTCAAATTGATGATTAATTTCTTGTGTTTATGGAGAAAAAACAAAGAAATTAATTGGAATAATTAACAATTGAAAATCGATCTTTCAATTTCAATTAAACCTTATTAATTAAAAAGAGAAATCTGAAATTTTGAAGAGAAAATATAAGAAGAAGAATTCTGGAAAATTAGGTCTAAAAAATGTGGAGGAGGCTCCTTTGATTTCATCATAAACTCTTTATAGGATAAAAAAGGTTGCCCTAATTTAATTAAAGAAAAAACCTATTTTAACACAAAATTCACTTATTTTTAATGATAAAATCAATCTTTATTAATTAATTATCTAAAAAAATATTTTTAGGATTTAATTTGAAGTCAAAAACCCCAAAAAATGGGATAAAAAATGGATTTTTGGGTCAAAAAATCGGAAAAAAGGCTGAAAAGAGGGAAATAGGGTATCAGACCCTATACCGACGGCCAGGAAGCCCGTCGCTATAGAGCGACGGGGCCTCACGCAGCGCAGCCACGCGAAATCCGCGCGCAGAGGCACGGAAATCGCGCGGCTCAGCGCACGGTGCGGCGCGCAGCGCGCAACGCTGCGCGTCGCTCTTTAGCGACGCGCGGCATTGGCGACGCCGCACGTCGCCAAATCGCGCCCAGTGCGCTGGGCGTCTGTGTGCTGGGCGCCAGCGCGCTGCTGCGCCCGACACTCACAGTCCGAATTTTTTTTTATTTTTATTTTTTTTATTTTTTAAATTGACTAAAAACACTATAATTTTAAGCCCCCATTTTTCAAAATTAATTTTTTTAAATAATTTTTATTATTTTCTAATTTTTCACTCTAAAATGCAAATTTGACGAGAAAACCATCACTTTTAACTTTTTAAACCTTTGAAGGCAATTATGATCATTGGGTAACTTCGATCTAGGCTGACTCAGGACCCGGTGTCTGCAGTTGCCCCCAGTTTAGGGGAAACTAGTACACTAGTGTCTAGGTGAGCATAAACTCAAAGAAGAAAAGGAAAGAGACCAGTACCTGAGTCAGCCGTCTTTCCGAACTGGAGAATTCTGAGATGGTGGTTATTATCATGGTGTGTTTTTGTTTGTTGAAGCAGTGCTATCTGTGAGCCCTTCGGTTGATTGCCCCTTGAGAGGTCTTCGGTTCATCGATTGTTTGTTTGCCCCCTGAGCGGTCTTCAGTTTTCTGATCATTTGCCCCCTGAGAGGTCTTCAGTTCATTGGCCCCTGAGAGGTCTTCAATTCATTGCCCCCTGAGAGGTCTTCGATTTTGCTGCTCCCTGAGAAGTCTTTGGTTGATTGCCCCCTGAGAGGTCTTCGATTCATTGCCCCCTGAGAGGTCTTCAATTTACTGCTCGTTTGCCCCCTGAGAGGTCTTCGGTTCATTGCCCCTTGAGAGGACTTTGGTTGACTGATCGTTTGCCCCCTGAGAGGTCTTCGGTTCATTGATCTTTTGCCCCCTGAGAGGTCTTCAATTTGCTGCTCCCTGAGAAGTCTTGGATTTGCTGCTCCCTGAGAAGTCTTTGGTTGATTGCCCCCTGAGAGGTCTTCAATTTATTACTCCCTGAGAAGTCTTTGATTTACTGCTCCCTGAGAAGTCTTTGGTTGATTGCCCCCTGAGAGGTTTTCGATTTATTGCTCCCTGAGAAGTCTTTGATTTACTGCTCCCTGAGAAGTCTTTGGTTGATTGCCCCCTGAGAGGTCTTCGATTTGCTACTCCCTGAGAAGACTTTGGTTGATTGCCCCCTGAGAGGTCTTTGGATGGTGCTTGGATTTGATGATTAAGCTGGTATGTGGATTGATAATTTGATCGATGTCTGGATTGATGATTGACTTGAGGTTTTGATTGATGATTTGACCGATGTCATCACTCGGCTTTTGTCGGTGTCCGCCTCAAGTCTCTCTTTCTGCAAAATAAGGAAACTAAACTATGCAAAAATGGTGAGCATGCAAGTGAAATGCATAAATTATGCAGGAATGCAGGATGAAAATTCATCTATGTGAACTTGAAGATGATAGTCGGGCTAGCTGCAATTTGCGATATAATTGATGCCTTTTAAGCTGCTTTTGAATTTCATGCCCTTCGGGATTGCGAGATTCTCACTTGGTACCTGTAGTCATTATTTGAAGGTAGTGCGTCCCTTGTGGATTTTCACACTAGCTTTTCTTAGTGGGAGATGCGTCCTTTGTGGATTTTCACATAACCCTATGCCTTATTTTTTGCCTGGAATGGACCCAACCCAATCCAGCGGCTTTTCTCTTTTTTCTTTTTTTTGAAGGACAGACTGCCTGTTTTCAGGTTTTCACCCTATCCTTTTGCCTAGTTTTTGCTTAGAGCGCCAGTTACGGTTTTCACTCTAACGGCTCTTTTTTTTTTAAGATTGCTGAAGTTGTTGGCAAGAATCTTTAGGGAGTCTTAGGACATGGTTGCATGAGCTTGATTTTGCACATCTGATAACAGGATGAAACGGCTGAAGCGTTTGCGTGCTGAGAGTAGCAGAGGGTAGGCAGATACATGACTTTGATCACACAGGGTACAATACTCTGATCATATCATTGCATAAATGCATGTGTTTCAATTTGATTTTATTAAACATGATCATTATTTTGGCATTGATTTTAAAAAAAAATACAAGACTTTAACTAATCTCGGGATAGATCCTGAAAGCTTCAAACTCCTGTTATCAATCAGCCCTCTCGGGTTTTATGATTGAAGATTTTCTCTCAATTTTTTTCTTTTTTGAATGCGAATTCTAGATGCAACTTTGGGGACGAGACTTAACTCGAATGCATGAATGCACTCGTGGCTTCCCGCTTTAAGCTCAAGAAACACCATATGCCTCTTCTTACGTACCAAACCTTATTAGAAGGTCATCTTCGCTAATTGGATAAGACTGAACCAAGAATCAAAAGGTCTTACTTTGGTTGTAATGTTAGGCTTAGGTAGATGGCTATCAAAGGAGGATCAGGTCGCTAGAGAAAAATGGCCGCCATATTTTCTCGACTGGTGGATGAACCATTCTCAGCTCAGTTGTATATACAAAGGTATTCTTGAATTTGGATTTGATAACATTTTAGCTCATTTAAGATCAGATTGATAGTTAAAAAGGTAATCATCAAAACTCGTCAAGTGGTTATTATTTTGAGCTCTACTTTTTTTTTTAGGAGCTCATGTCTTTGGCGCATGACTGAAACCCTCTTCCCAAAGTGTAAACTCATCCTTACCAAGGAAATTTTGATAACCCACAAAGAAATTATTAATTGTTAAAACATTCACCCATCCCTGCTAGAGAGGCCACTCTTCTAAGGGGAAGCAAAAATTATTTAGGCGAGGGGATAGTTTTAACATGTGTAACAACAAAATTGGCACGCATTTAGCATACCCACATAAAGGCTCAATGGGCTAGCAAGCGATTGTGAAGTAAGGGTAGGAAATGGTCATTTAGAGAGCTATACAAAGAAAATGTTGCCTAAATCATTTTCTAGGTTCCGTCTTATCCAGGGATCGCTTTGACGGGTAATCAGAAAGGTTCTAGTGCTCTTAGTGAGTTTCCATCCAGTCCCCTAATTGCAACTATTATTTTTAATTTCCCTCTCAACAGGAGCTATGCTAGATGCTATCAAAATTTTCTTTGGGCTCCCCAAAGTTTCCGAGATTAACTGCAGTCATATTATTTGAATTAATGCCAAAGTTAATTTGTTATAATCATGCGAAATGAAATCAATAGAACCATTATTCAAATAAGCAAAAAATTGTTCTCTTTATTACAAATAGAAAATTGTAGCATAAAATGTTCTAGAAATAAAAAGATCTAAAAGCAATATCACTAGTGGGCCACAAGACACGATCATGTTTTCGGTGGAGGGACTGCATTATAACCTGCTTTCTTCTTTTTCTCTCTCTTCTCAGGATCTGCGATCTGATTGGTGTCAATGAGATCCTGGATTTTGTTTCTCAAAATTCGGCAATAGTCAGTCAAATGGCCGGTGTGCTGGTGGTAAGCGCAATACTGATCACCTCTATGTCCCGGCTGTCCCTGACTCAAGGCTGGTCTGGGTGGCAAAGGTTGCAACTTTCCTTCCTTCATTAGTCTCTCCAGCACCCAGGACAGAGAGCGGCCTAAGTTGGAGTAGTATCTCTAACCCTGCCCAACTCCAGTAGCTGAGACCTCTGCCGTCCTACCGTTTCTGGTGTTGCTGCTCCCGGCACCTCCTGATTTGAATCCCGATTGGTTCCCATAGCCTTTCCCAGCAAAGTTATTTTGGCTTGCTTTCTTTGCCAGGTAAGCTGCCTCAGCTTCTATAGCGATATCCTTAAGCGACTCCCAATCCTTGAGCCCCTTAAAACTGAGCAAGTCCCTTAAGTAAGGGCATGAGTTTCCGATAAATAGCCTAATCTGGTCTGCAGTGTCAGGCTTCCTCTTCATCTCCATGACCCTATTTCTCCATCTTGTAAGGTACTCATGGAATGACTCATCATTCTTCTGCTGTAGAAGCTCGAGGTCTTTTAGGGTGACCTCCATCCTGGTGCTGCAGTCGTACTGCTTCATGAATTCTTCGGTCAAAAGGTCCCAGTCCTCTTTGGACCTCCTATATAACCCGTGGTACCAGTCAACTGCCGGGCCCACCAGACTAAGGCAGAAATATTCCACCTTCTGCTTCTTGCTCAGCCCTGTGCCTTTCATGACCAGGGTGTACTGCTTGATGTGGGCGGATGGGTCCGAGGTGCCATCAAACTTTGAAAGCTCGGGCATCTTGAATCTTTGGGGCAACAGCTCTTCATCCCCTAGATCTCTGTCTTCTGGGTTGACCCCCTTTCCAGCTGATAGCATGCGGGTGATAGCTTTGATCTGCTGTCTCATACCTCTTAAAGCTTCATCCTCTACTCTGGGTGCTCTGGGCCTCGCAGCTTGGTGGAGTATCGGCACCTCTTCTTCTTCTTCCTCCATCAGGAAATCATCATTGGGGTTATGAACCCTTTCCCCTCTTGGCTCGATGGGCGCAGCAGCTCTGTGCTCATTATTGGGTTGACGAGCAGCAACTCCAATGAAGGGAGCCTCCCCACCAGCAGGTGGTTCGGCTTGCCCCAGAGGAGGGGCTGCCTGTGGCTGTAGAGCAGCAGGCGGCTGTGGGGCTGCAGGTGGATGGGCAATCCTTTCAGCCATGACACCCATCATATCCATCATTCTTCGTTCAAAATCCTCTAGCCTCCTAGCTAGGTCCTGAGTGGTTAAAGCTCCGGTTTTTTCTGCCATTGATGGCTCTACAGAGGCTTCACTGATTGATGACAATGACTCAGAATCCCAGTCAGACACTAGTTCCGGTAACTCAAAGAGCAGATTTGTCCTTATTAACCGACCGTCGGAACCTCCAGTCCACTTAGATGAATCTATGATGGCTGAAAAAATTAGATTGTTAGGACGATGCATGAATGACATATACAATGCATGATAGTGAGCTATGCAACATTTACAATCACATGCAAGCAAGTAGATCCTTCCAACCTTATTACTCCCACACACGAGGTAATGCGGTCTCTTTCCTAGGTGGGCTTGATCCATGGGTTAGCGGGGAACCCAATGGATGCGTATGGTGCTCGGTGAAGAACCGGCATCGTAACATCTCTTATCTAATGTGCAAGCACATGGGTTATGATCATTATGTATTTAGGCAATCCAAATAAGTCATCTGGGCCTATCGGGGCATGAAAGCCTTTGATTAGGTGACCAATCAGATTATTTGGGTTCGTCTAATACAAAATGATCCATATAGCAAGTAAGGTATTACGGTTCATATCACCTAAGGGAAGTATCTATTGCCATTACATGAGCTTTGGTCGAAGGGTGGTATTACTTTAGGGCTACCCAAGCATGATCCCTGCCGACGGATCTAGCTCATCACGAGCGTAACGACCGATCGGGTCACCATTTAATATACCATGATGGTACGAGGCTTGGGCTGGTGATTATCCTTAACACTTCCCTAAATTGAGTGAAAATAGGGTCGTGCTTCAGGAACGCACCGGGGCTAAAAGAGGGACCAAACTAGCATAGATCTAAGGCTCTAATGAGATGCAATGCAGTTTTGAAAGAAGATGAAATTTTTAAATTAAAACTCAATTATGATTTTTAATCAAGATACTTTCGAAGCGAAGTCTCGAACCATAAGCGTCCCTAGTGGAGTCGCCACTGTGACGCGCGCCGGATCCCCGCGGCCGCCCGTTCGACCGCCCGCACGTGGGCGATCGGGGCATTTGTGGGTCCGTTGGCAGCTTGCGATAAATCGCAAGTGCGTCTATGTTGAGCAACAAGGAGGTTTCATGGAGTCGCCACCCAATAGAACATTGGGAAAGTTTCTCTCGCCTCGGAGAGCCTAAGACTGCGCTTAGTATCCATTTTGGGCCACCCAAAGGGGGAAGGTAAACCTCTCGCCCAAAGGAGCCTAGGATTAACGCTAAAGCCTCGTGACACAAGAGGTGTCTTGGAGGGTAAACCTCTAGCCTCTTGAGCCCAAAGACCAGAGCTGGTTCTGGACTTCTCATTTATTTATACCTTGATTAATATTATAATTAAGTTTTGAATTCATTGTTTCATCAACTTTTCACACAATGCAATTTAAATTAAAGGCGCAATCATTCATATCAAAAGCGGTAAATGTAAGCAAAATCCAAAATAAAGCATTCAAAAATAAATTACAATAACACTAGGAGCGGAATACAACTCCCATTTATAAAAGTGAAATACATGCATAAAATGGGTTATTCATTAATAGTGAGAACATTGGTCCTCGCATGCATATTTATTATGAAAAAGTTTTGATGTGATGATTTATTTGGGTATGAAAAACTTGGACATTGGTCCCCTTTTATTTAAAAAATTTCAAGTTAATTAATAAAAACGTTTTTGTGATTTTCTTTATAGTGTGCCTAAATAAAGAATTTTACAAGAAAATTATATGGCAAAATTAAATATTACAAATAAAGAAAATAAATATATGAACCAAACGAGCCTTTTTGGACCTCCCGATGTGCTCGCAAAAATGCCCAAGCGAAAAATGAGTTTAGACATAAAAACAAAATACAAATAAAATAATGTTTGTAATTAAATCAATTAAACATACAAAATAATGAATAACAAATTAAAATAACATAAGATGATATGAAAAGAATGATAATGGAATCAAAAATATTAACAAACCAAAATAAAATGAGAAACATGGATTATATGTGATAAATGATTAAATGATGTGATGAAAATAAAATAAAACATGTTAATTAATTAGTACATGAAAATATACACATGATGAAAATAATGATGATAAGTGAAAAATAATGAATGAATAAATAAACAAATGATAATAAAATCCTGTAACAATGATAAAAATTAGTAAACAAAGGAATGATGAAAATAATAATGATATATAACAAGGTTAATTGATGTGTTCATAATTAATACAAACTATTTACATGGCAAAAAGATTAATTTAAATTAATTAATTATTTGCATGTTAAAAATAATGAGGAATCAAAATAAATTATTTACATGTTAGGAATTAAAAAAAAACAATATTCACATGAATAAAAATCAAATCATATATAAACAATTAAATGGAACAAATATAAGATCAATACAACAAATGAATAGATGAAAACAATAAAAAAATCAATAAAAAAAATAAAATATATATGAATAAATTAAATAAAAATAAAATAAAATAGAAATGGAGCCAAGAATATTTACCCTCAGAATATTGGATTTGATGAAGGAAAAGTGATGATTTTCCGGAAAATTGCTTGAAAGAATAATTTAGCAATAAAATTAATTCTCTTTGTTTATGGAGAAAAACAAAGGAATTGATTTGTATGCTTAAGATTAAAAAGAAATTAATGTCAAAATGATGATTAATTTCTTGTGTTTATGGAGGAAAAAAAAAGAAATTAATTGGAATAATTAAGAATTGAAAATCGATCTTTCAATTTCAATTAAACCTTATTAATTAAAAAGAGAAATCTGAAATTTTGAAGAGAAAATAGAAGAAGAATAATTCAGGAAAATTAGGTCTAAAAAATGTGGAGGAGGCTCCTTTGATTTCATCATAAACTCTTTATAGGATAAAAAAGGTTGCCATAATTTAATTAAGGAAAAAACCTATTTTAACACAAAATTCATTTATTTTTAATGATAAAATCAATCTTTATTAATTAATTATCTAAAAAAATATTTTTAGGATTTAATTTGAAGTCAAAAACACCAAAAAATGGGATAAAAAACGGATTTTTGGGTGAAAAAATCGGAAAAAAAGGCTGAAAAGAGGGAAATAGGGTATCAGACCCTATACCGACGGCCAGGAAGCCCATCGCTATAGAGCGACGAGGCCTCACGCAGCGCAGCCGCGCGAAATCGCGTGCCTCAGCGCCCGGTGCGGCGCGCAGCGCAACGCTCTTTAGCGACGCGCGGCATTGGCGACGCCGCTCGTCGCCAAATCGCACCCAGCGCGCTGGGCGCCTGGCGCCCACGAGCTGCCGCGCCCGACACTCGCGGTCCGAATTTTTTTTTTTTATTTTTTTTTTTATTTTTTTTATTTTTTAAATTGACTAAAAACACTATAATTTTAAGCCCCCATTTTTCAAAATTAAATTTTTTAAATATTTTTTATTATTTTCTAATTTTTCACTCTAAAATGCAAATTTGACGAGAAAACCATCACTTTTAACTTTTTAAACCTGTGAAGGCAATTATCATCATTGGGTAACTTCGATCTAGGCTGACTCAGGACCCGGTGTCTACACTGCCCCATCGAAAAACATCTACCACCATTGTACTGCTATGGCCATGACATCTTCATTTGGGAAATTGTACTCGAACTGGTCTCCCTCAATAGGATGTTCAGCCAAGAACTCAGCTATAGCTCTTCCCTTAATGGTTTTCCTGGTGATGTATTCGATATCAAACTGCTGCAACAGTAATAACCATCTTCCCATTTTTCCTAGTAGAGAGGGTACTTCTTGAAGGTACCTGAGCGGGTTATGCTTTGCAACCGCTTGTACACTGAAGGAGTGAAAGTAGTGCCGCAACTTTTTAGAGGCCCAAATTACTGCCAAGCAAATCTTTTCCACTTCCACATATTTGGCTTCATATGTCAGGAATTTCTTGCTAAGGTAATAAACATCAAACTCCACTCCAAATTCATCCTCCTGAGCTATCATGGAACCCACTGAATTATCTTCTACCACCAAATACAGGATTAGTGGCTAGGCACGTCGTGGTGGTCTTAAGACTGGCGGATTCAGGAGATAATCCTTAATAGTATCAAAGGCCAATTGACAATCATTATTCCACACCACCGGCTAATTTTTCCTGAGAAGCTTGAAGATGGGCTCACATACTGAAGCTAGCTTGGCGATAAACCGGCTGATGTACTGATGTTTTCCCAGGAAACTTCTAACTTCCTTCTCTTTCTGGGGCACTGACATCTCTCTAATGGCTCTGACCTTATCAGGATCTACTTCAATTCCTCTCTGGCTTACCACATAGCCTAATAGTTTACCCGAGGTAACCCCAAAGATGCACTTATTGGGATTAAGGCGCAGATTATACTTATTGATCATTTGAAAGAACTTTTCTAAAGCCTCAAAGTGGCCCTCTCTGGTAGCTGACTTGATCATCATGTCGTCAACATACGCCCCCACTTCTTTGTGGATCAAATCATTGAGAACTCTGGTGGCCATTCTCTGATAGGTTGCTCCTGCATTCTTTAATCCAAAAGTCATAACCCGATAAGCAAATGTGCCCCATTCAATGATGAAAGCTGTCTTGATTCGATCCACGATCCTGTTGAGGATTTGATTGTACCCTGCGTACCCATCTACAAAGCTGTACATCATACAAGCAATGACACTATCTACTAGCACATCAATATGAGGCAGAGGGAAATCGTCCTTCAGACAGGCTTTGTTCAGGTCCCGATAGTCCACACATACTTGAACCTTTCCTTCTTTTTTAGCCACAGGAACTACATTAGCTAACCAGGATGGGTATTGAACCTCTATTAGGAACTTAGCCTCAATCTGCTTATGGATCTCTTCTTTCACCTTTTGCGCCCATTCTGGTCTAAGTCTTATGAGCTTTTGCTTGACTAGTTTACTCCCTGGGTAGGTTGGGATGGTATGTTCAGCGACTTCTCGATCAATTCCCGGTATGTCCTCGTAGGTCCAGGCAAATACTTTTTCATATTTTTTTAATATTTTCTCAAATTTTAGCCTCTCCTCAGGAGTTATATCTGATGCTATCAAAATTTCCTTTGGATTTTCCAAAGTTTCGAGATTAAATGCAATTGTGCTAGTTGAGTTAATGTCAAAAATGAATGCATCATGTTTATGATCATGAGGAATGAAATCATCAGAAACATCATACAAGTAAGCAAAGTTATTCATCTCATTAATATAATCAGAAACATTAACATTGTCATTAAAAAGTTCTGGCATAAAAATAGTATCTAAATAACTATTGTCTTCATCTCCTGTCGACGCCGATGTTATAGCCAACTGGGCTTTAACTTCTTCGCTTGGTGGAGGTTTTTCAACTACCTCCGATAAAACCTTCAAATCTTCAAACTTCAGCTCTGGCTCTACCATCTTTTCCTTTCCCTTCAACCTAGTAGCTAACAGCTTATCAGTAACAATCTCCTCGGGCCCATCCCTGTCCCAGACACTGTACTGAGTCATAATCTCCTTATCCTAGAAGTTATCTGCGGACTTGATAACTCCAACATCCTAGTCGAAGACATCATTGAAGATTTCAAACCCCGAAATGATCTTTCCATTTATCCACTATGGGTCTTCATCACCAGTGTAAGCATAGACCAAAGATGAGGGAACAAAACTCTCTGAAATGTGGGGGATCTTCTTTGGCACTTTCTTCTTGCCATGCTCTCCTTTGTAGCCTAGACCCTTCCGATCTTTCTGGCCTTGTGTTGTGATAGCATACTGCAGCCCTTGTGAGTTTTTTCCCAAACCAGCACCTGGAAGGAAGTGCATCTTCTTCGTCATATTTACCACTTGAGGGCTATCTGCTAAACCCTGCTCCTCTCCAATCATTGACAAATGAAAGCCACTAAATGGCTGGTTAGAAATCCCCAAGGCAGACACTTGGTTTTCTCTTGCTGCTTTAATAGTCACCACCTCTCCTTCATGAGGTATCTTGATCATCTGGTGTAGAGTAGACGGCACTCCACCCAATTTATGGAACCATGGCCTTCCAAGTAGGGCTGAGAAATTCGCTGGGATTAGCAAGACCATAAATTCTGTCTCTGTCTCGATAGGCCCAATCCCGACCAGAGCTCTAAATATTCTCGATGCTTGTCTCCGAGAATTGTCATAGGCTGTGATGGTTAAATAAGAATTGCTCAGCATGTTTTCATTTAGCCCAAAAGCCTAGGGTGCTACCAAAGGGCAGACATTTATGGATGAGCCATCGTCAACCATAACACAAGCGGTGTGCTTGTCATTAATTTGAGCCTTGATGTAAAGTGGCCGGTTGTGATTACAGCCCTCAACTGGTAAATCTGCATCAGAAAACACCAATCTCTCCCTTGATCCCCCTTTAACAAGATCTAGCAGCTCGGATGGAGAAATTATGGTGGCTACGGTGGGTTCACTTAAAGCCTCAACCAACTTCTGCCTGTAGGAGGGGGACTATCTTAAAAGGTCCTAAATTGATATCTGAGCCGTGGTCTTTTTCAGCTACTTTACTATGGTATTTTCTTCCGGCTCCTTTTTTGCGGGTGCTTGTACTGAGTCCTATGGCTTCTCAACTTCTGGGACCACTCTCCTACTTCTTGTTACAGCCCCAACTCTCTCCTCATCCTTTGAATCCCACGGATCCGTGAAGTGCCCATCTTTCTCCTCTTCATCTTCCTCTCCACTCTCACTAGTGGACCAACAGTCTATCGTCGCCACGGGAATCCCTTCTTCACTTGCCTCAGGGCGAGTGATAGTGATGTATTCATTGCCATACAAATCCTGTAATATATACCATTCGGGTAGGCTCGACCCAATCATAAAGACAGGCGATGGCACAGTATTGAAATTGGACTTCTTCTAGCTCTCCCTCTTTTCAGGATCAGTGATCTGCTTACTATCGATCAAATCCTGAATCTGGTGCCTCAGCTTGAAGCAATTGTCTGTCAGATGCCTAGTATGTTGGTGAAAGGCACAGTATTCTTTCTCTTTATGCCCCGGCTGCCCTTGGGTCCTAGCTGGCCTAGGTGGCATGGGCTGTAGCTTCCCCTCCTTTATCAACCTCTTTAATACCCATGACAAAGGCCTACCCAAATTCGAGAAATACCTCTAATTCACGCCTATCACCGACACCTCATCTGTCTTCCCACTTTTATTGCCACTGCAGGAACTAGCTGACTTGGTTGCCCCTTGATTAGTATAGCCGTTCTTGGTATAAGCCTCACTGCTTGCCCTCCTAGCCATATATTCTCCCTCTGCCTCGATAGCAATGTCCTTCAAGGACTCCCAATCCTTTAGCCCTTTCATTTTTAGTCCATCTCTCAAGTATGGGCTAGTGTTCCGAATGAATAATCGGATCTGATCAGGAGTGTTAGGATTTCGCTTCGTCTCCGTAACTCGGTTCCTCCACCGAGTAAGGTACTCATGAAAAGACTCCCCAGCCTTCTGCTATAGCAACTTTAGATCTTTCAATGTGACTTCCATCCGGGTACTGCAATCATATTGCTTTAGGAACTCCTCAGTCAATAAATCCCAGTCTTCTTTGGACCTCCTGTCCAACCCATGGTACCAGCCAATGGCATCCCCCGTGAGACTCAGGCAAAAGTATTCTATCTTCTATTTTCTTGTTAAAGTTATTCCCTTTATAACAAGTGAATACTGCTTGATGTGTGCAGCAGGGTCAGAAGTGCCGTCAAACTTGGAAATATCGGGCATTTTAAAGTTTTGGGGGATCAGATTATCCCCATCCAGCTCCCGATACTTGGGGTTCATTCCCCTTCCTACCATCATCATCCTTGTCATAGCCTCAAATTTCTCCTCCATTTTTTTCCACATCGCCTCCTCCAGTTTGGGGGACTTTCCCTTTGCCACCATCTATTCCTCTTGCTCGTCTTTCCACAAGTCAACCTCAGATTTAGGGCCTTCCCTACGCTCAACAGGCGCTGGCGCTCTTGGCTCAACCACAGGTGGGTCAACTACAGCAGGGGGATCCTCTCTAGCAGCCCTTTGTTCATCTTACCCCCTAATTGGAGCAGCAGCTTATGGCCCAGCAAGTGGGGCCAGGGTAGTGGCAAGGTTGCCTATCATCGCCATCATTCTGGCCTCAAACTCTTCCATTTTTCTCCCCACCGCTTTAGCGATCATTGCTCGAGTTGCATCAGACCCACTTGATTGGTTAGTCATAATTGTATCAGCTGATGATTCGGAAGATAATATCTCACTACCTTTTGAAAGAGAATCTGAACTCTGATCTGACACTAGCTCTGGTAATCCAAAGAGTTGAATCCTTCTTAGCCGACCGTCAGGACCTCTAAACCACCCGGACGAATCTATGATGGCTGCAGAATACACCTTATTAGGATGATGCATGATTGAAATGCAATGCATGGTCGTGCTGATGCAGCATAGACAAACACATGCAAGCAGATAGATCCTTCCAACCTTATCTCTCCCACACACGAAGTAAGGTAGTCTCTTTCCTAGGTGGGCTTTGTCCAAGAGTTAATAGGGAACCCATTGGATGTATATGGTGCACGGTGGAAAACCGGCAGCATAACATCTCTTATCTAATGTACACACGTATGGGTGTTTGGCCATTATGTATTTAAACAATTCAACTAAATTAAGATGGGTCCACCGGAGCATGAAAGCCTTTGATGAAAGACCATTTAATTTAACTAATTTTGGTCAATATATGACAACCCACATAACAAGCATGGTATTATGGTACATTTCACCTAGTGGAAGTATCTATTGCCAATATATGAGCTTTGGTCAAAGGTGATGAAACTTTAGGGCTACCCAAGCATGTTCCCTGCCAATGGGTCTAACTCATCATGAGCATAACGATCGATTGGGTCTCCAATTGATATATCATAAGGTACGAGGCTTGGGCTGGTGATTATCCTTAACACTTTCCCACATTTAGTGAACATAGGGTAGTGTTTCGGGAACGCACCAGGATTAAAAGAGGGACCAAACTAGCATAATCTAAGGCTCTAATGATATGCTATGCAATTTCTAAAAGAGATGAATTTTTTAAATTAAAACTCAATTGTAAATTTTAACCAAGGTATTTTTGAAGGGAAGTCTCTTATTGTCCCCAGTGGAATTGCCATTATGACGCGTGCCGAACCCCGGGTCGCCCCGAACGCCCGCCTTTAGAGTGATAGAAAGAGGTTCATAAAACTTGTAAGAAATTACAAGTGCGTCCATTTTGGGCAACAAGGAGGTTTCTTGGAGTCGTCACCCAATAGAACATTGGGAAAGGTCGTCTAGCCTCAATGAGCCTAAGACAGCGCTGCTGTGTCCATTTTGGGCAAGCCAGAGGGGTGTTAGAGGCCCCATCCTAATAGAACATTAGGATGGCCCTCTCGCCTCGTGGAGCCTAGGACTATGCAAGTTAAAGCCTTTTTTACGGGACACAAGAGGTGTCTTGGAAGTCCAATTCCAATGGAACATTGAAATGGTCCTCTCGCCTCATTGAGCCAAAAGACCAGAGATGGCTCGGGACTTCCCATTTATTCATACCTTGATTAAGTTTATAATTGAGTTTCGAATTTAGCGTTTCATCCCATTTCTCATTCAATTTTAATGCAATTTAATTAAAGCGCATGTCAATCACATAAATAAAGCGGTAGATAAAGTAAATAAAAGCGCATGAAAATAAATTACAACAAAACTAAGGGCGGAATACAACCCCCATTGTAAATAAATAAAAAACAAATCATACATAAAGCGGGCTATTTATTAAAGACGAGGACATTGGTCCTCTCATGCATAATTAAAGAAAATAATTTTAAAGTGACAATTCATTTTGGATGAAAAAGCTAGGACATTGGTCCCCTTTTTATTTAGAAAAAAAAGTAAATTAATTAATATAAATATTTTTGTGATTTTTTAATTAACGTTCATAAAAAAATAATTTATTACAAATTACATATTAGAAATAAAATAAACCCAACATAATAAAAAAAATACAAATAACAAATTGAATCCCAAAGGGTATCTCTGAATCTCCATGGGCTTCCACTTACCATTGGAAAAACTCACACATAAAAAATAATTATTGGAATAAAAAAAGACAAATAAAAGTGATGTTAGTAATAAAAAATAAATGTAATCATACAACATAAAAAAATAAAATGAAGCCAATAAGGATGCATCATGTGTGACAAATTAATTAAATGACATAATAAAAATATGCAAATTAACCAATTAACAATTCAACATGCATAAAAAAGTATAAAATAATAACAAAATTTAACATACATAAGAATATAAATAAAAATAAATATAAAATTTAGCATGCATGAAACATAAATCATAATAATAAAATTCAACACGTGTAAAGATATGAATAATAATAAATAGAAATAATAAACAAGAGTAATAAAAATAATACTAATACTAATGATGGTAGTAATTACAATAATATGAACAACTAAATAAGAACACAAGAAATGAGAAGTAAAAAAAAAATAATAGACTTAAAAGAATTTACATGATAATTAATTAATTGGAAACAAAAAAAATTAAATCAAAAATTAAATTCAGAATTGAGCCAAGAATGCTTACCCTCAAAATTTAGCTTGATGAAATGAAGGTAAGATCCAATTCCTTGTCTTGATTGTAAGAATATATTAGAAAAATAAAATATTGAAAATGAATTTTTACTCAAGAACAAATAATTGATTTATTTGTCTCAAATTAAATAATTATTAAGTAAAAAAAAAAAGAAAATTCCCAAGAACAAAAATTATTCTTTTTGCCTTAAGAATTATTTCGGAAAAATCGTTTAGAAACTTGAGAGAATTTGTTTTTGAGTGAAGAAAGAAGAAGAAAATCCCCCCCTAATTCTAAACTATAAATAAGTCTACTTGAAACTTGAATCATTAACGGTTCAACAAACTTTAACAAATCCATGCATATAAGCCACATTTATTTTTAACAAATACCAAGGCATCAATAGAGCTCAATCGGTACATTATCTTTCATGTCTGAAATAGTTTCTATACTTTGGTTTGGACCTGGAAGAGTGTTCTAAACTTCCTATGTATCCGAAGAGTTGGGAATTCAAACCCTGAAATTCTACTAGTTTAAACCGCAAGTTATAGAATTTCACTTCAAATCGCCTAACATAATATAAATCCAGTCAATATTGAACATACTCGAAAATGTTCAGCTCATTAAACTTTTAAGTAACTAAGTCAATATTCTTATTTATAACCTCAAACACTTGTATCCCTAAGCAATAGCCATTTATTTACTCATTTCCAAACTCTAAACATATGATGAATATGTCTCGAGAGGTTCTGAGGAAGTTCGGGTGTATTTCAGAAGGAAAAACATTACAAAATACACAAACTAGAAGAGGGTAAAGGTAGGCAAGGTTTCCTATCAACCAAAATGTTCAAAAGAAGAAGAAAAACACTTGTCAAGCAGGTTCTGTTGCGCTCGAGACAGAAGCCCCCTACAGGTTCTCACGAGAGCAAGTCACAAGACTGCTTTCCGCTTCAAATTTCAACCACCTGAACCGAACTCTAAAACTCGTTTTTAAACCAAATTTACTTCTTAAAAAATATCCTTAGGATGTTAGCTTTAATATAAAACAAGTCTCATGTCGTTTGGACACCTAAATCATTAGATATGTGCAAAGCAATCTAAACTGCTCCCCTGAACCCGGTCAGAGAAAATACCTCTACTTCCTAACCACTTTTAAGACACTTAGAACTAAAATTAGCTCAAGCTTATTTCTAAGACATTTATAGAAATATGTATTAGCTTTCAAACGGTACTAGTCTCATACCATTTAGAGTTCTAAGACTCCAGATACAACCTAATAACCGAAGAAGGGTCAAGTGTGTTCTAACACAGTTTTTCACCCAAAATCTTATTCACATGCACAATTTAACAATTTAAACCAACCCTCACTACCATCATCATATATCATCATCAACACATTCAAGGAACTTATATAACACATGAGTATATTAAAATTCATATATAATAGAGAATTTCCAAACCTCTTTTCCTTTGCTCCCTAATCGCTCAAATGACTACACAACCCCTTGTTTTCTTACTCTTACTTTAACTTCTCTTGTTCCCTCCAAATAAAACATCCAAAATTCAGAATTACACATACTCCTACTTATCTTTAAGGTGAAGAGGAGAGGAAAAGAGGAACGAACTAACCACTTACCTTTCTCAACCACATCTTGCATCTAATTACTTAAAACTTGGAAAGTCCACCTTGGCCTTGAATTAGGGGATTTGGTGTGAAGAAGGAGGAGAGAAGTCCTCTCTCCTTTCTTTTCCCTTTTATTTTCCTATCCATCCCTTGGCCCTAGAATAGTCAAAGGACTGAATTAAGGCAATTAATCCATTCTTATCCCCATTGGCCACATGTCACAATTTTATTGATCCCAAAAAGATTTTTATGTATTAAGCTTATCTTCTAATTTCTGAATTTTCTTCTTTTCCTCTAATTGGCATTCAACTCTTCTATTACATACATTTGTCCACATAGTTAACTAAGTCATTCAATTTAATCCGTAAATATAAAATGACCAAAATACCCTTATCCTTTACAAATAAAACTAGTCACGTCCTTTACTGCAATTAATCATTTCCATTATCCCATTACACATTTTTAATCACCGAAATAATTCTTTCCACGTCCTTTAAGGCACGATGATATAACTATCCAATTTATCGAAACTTGTTGAAACTTTCGAATTAATGACGGTTGCCTCCACGTTTCTTGACTTCGATTGCTTATGGAGGCTGGGGATAAGGGAGGAGATTGATGAGTTGATTGAAGGTATAGGATGGATCGAGTTTTTTCAGAAAAAGGAAAGCATCCATCCAAACCTCACCCGGGACTTCCTTGCCACAGTAAATTATCGCATCGATAAGGATGATTTGGAAAACCCTGGGTTGGTAACCTTTTGGCTGAACAAAAAGAATTATAGGATGACAGTTAATGAATTTTCTAAAACCCTTGGCTTTCCGGTGAATGGTGCCCGACATATTACAGGCTTGGATAAACAGACAACGTGGGCTACCATCCGTGATCCAGTTACAAGAACCCCATATATCACGAGACTGTCGAAGGCGCATCATTTACAGAGCCATGCTCTTAAGATCCTGCACCGATTTTTTGCCCTCTCATTCTATGGCCGCATTGAAGCAGCTGGTGTGGTGAACCAAGCTGAGTCCTTCTTTCTACATTGCATGAACCACCGAATTAGATTGAATGGGGCTTATTTCTTGTGGAAAAAGTTTGAAGATTTGCAGGGCAATCCCACAAAAGTCAAGAAAATATCCATAGGGTGGATTGTCACAGTCTTAGCCAAGAGAGTAGGTCACACCTCATTAGGCCTAGACTTGGGACCCAGTCCTGTCATGGACTTTAAAATGCTAAAAAAATTGAAGCTAATTATGGATGACTATAGAAATTTTTATCAGGTAAGGCTATCCACGAGAGATGAGTACTTGAGGTTGGTAGAAAGAGGGAGAGTGCAATTACCAGTTTAACCAGTAGAGGGAGCCAAAGGCGATGGAGCTGATGAGGGAGCACAGGTGGATGTCGGTGCTGCTGCTGGAGGGGCTGTTCCACCTATACAGACCCCTGAGATATTTAATTTTATTGCCAATTTTGAGACTCTATAGACTGGTCAGGCCCAAATTAATTCCAAACTGGACCAAATGATGCACTTCATGGAGGATGCGCACTCTGAGCGTGTTCAGATGATGGGACGACTGGATATCCATGAGCAGTAGTTGGCGCTGTAGGCACAGAGTTTAGCACGACTTGAGCACTCAATGGAGCTTTCAAGACAAGAGTCAGAGAACTTTTATAGGAGTATTCTGGACAAACTTCCACCACCACCACCTCCACAGAAGTGATATTTTTTTGGGAGTTCTCTACACTTACATTTTGATGAGCTTATTTATTGACTAAATCTCTATTTTCATGAACAGGTTTAATTGCTGTGGATAATAATGTTTTAAGTGTGGGGTGGGGGTTAGTAATTATTGAAGAATACTTTGACCTCTGACTATTTTAGATTTTGGTTTTGAACACTTTGATCAATCTTAAGTACTTTAGTCGTGTTTTGTTGGATTTATGTTTATGCATTTCGTCTAGCTTTATCTGAATGAAGTTTATGTTCTGTTTTTCTATTTAGTTAAGATGTGTTGTGTTTGATTATAACTTATGAATTATTTCATGCTTAGCTTAGTTAGCACTTATTTTGATATTCCAACCTAACTTTACTCTTGATAGGTTATTTAGAGCATTTAGTTAACAAGAGAGAAAGTTTCTGTTTAAGAGTTTTTCTTTTTAACATTATTCAATTTAGTAGGATACATTTAAATTTCCAAAATTTCGCACAAAGGCTAATTTTGATAACTTGGTTAGAAAAACCAGTTCATGACATCTTTTGATTAGAAAAGTTTTAGAACACCAAAACCTTCCTTATTGCCCTTCGAAACAATATAGCAATTGAGACATGAATTTTGGCATGATTTAGGCATTTCTTTTTGAGTCATTTTCAAATAAATTTTCTCCTACCTATTGCATTAATTACCCTTGTTAGCCAATTTTAAGCTTAATTAAGTATGCTAAATGCGTACCTCATAAATTTTCTTGTGTACACAACTTATTGTTACTTAAAATCTTAAAATGCCTTTAGCTCACGGTTAGCGTATTTTGAAGTGCTAATTCCATAAGTATACGGTGTACCGGTTATAATTTAAAAGATGTCGATCCTGTAACAACCCAAAAAGGGCCTAGTGGGAATCTGCGTGGTAAGTCGGTAATTAAGGGTATTTTCGTAATTTATGTAAGAGGAAAATTTGGATAATAAGGAATTATTTGTTAAGAAATTAATTAATTAAGTAATAAGTTAAGTGAAGGAAATGTTATAATGTGCTTGTAGTGTATGGGAGTAGGATGTAAGTGGGTTAAGAGATTTTATTAATTGGTTTTTGGTGCATGATGCCTTGGATGAAAAGTGGTTTATAAGAAATATTATGGTGTGAGTCATGTTTGGTGCCTTAGAGATATTTATATAGGAAGTGATTGTGTGTGTGTTGTGTATGGTACATTGAAGGAATAAGTCAAGTGGGTGGTTGTTAGGACCTATAGGAGCTTGACACTTGGCTTGGTGGGTGAGAACATTTAATGGAAAAGGAGGAGAGAGACAAGGGAGGGCTGTCTTGAGGAAACTTCCCGTGGAACCTGCCCCTCTTGCCTTGATTTTCATTTTCCCGTCCCTCCTCTCTCTCTTGCTTCTATTTTCTGCTCTCATCTCCCTCTCTCTTGTGTTTCCTTGAGTGTTGTGGGATTTATTAAAGTTTGAGCTGGGTTTGTGAAGGGTAAGTGCTTGAGTTTGAATTGAGGTTCCTTTATCTCCTTTTTGTTCTTTAATTTCTGTTTTTGAAGTGAGTTTATGATTTGATTTAAGTGTGTTATGGCTGGTTTTTGTGCAAGAATTGGAGGATTGTAGGAAGAAGAAAGGGAAAGAGAAAGTGGGATCGTGAGGGACTCGGTTTTGAAGTTGTAATTAGGTTTGGGAGTTGATTATGCTTACCTTGCTAATGGGTGAATTGTGCCTAGTTCTCATTTGGATTATGTGTTTGTATGTGTCTTTTAATCCTTGATATCTGAAGTGTTTTGTTTGGATAAATGCATATATTGATTAAGTAGTGAATATGAGTTATATGATTAGTGATAAAGTGATGTCTGCATGTGTATTTGAAGAATATGAGCATTTAAGAAGTATGACTGTTGAGTTTAGTTTTGATGGCATTCATGATGAATTGATGGTTTATTATTGTATAAAAATGTGTTTATGTGGCCTTGAGAATGATGCGGTGATGTGCTAGAGGCTTGAGGTAAGTGTTTGTGCATGGTTGAATGAATGTATAAAGGTGCCCCGTGCTCTGTCGCGATGGGGTGCCCCGTGCTTTGTCGCGAGCGCGATACTATCATGATCGCGATAGAATGCGGATTGGTCCCTCGTGGCTGGAGAGCCCTCTGTCGCGACCGCAACGTTATCGCGAGCGCGACAGAGAGCTCGATAGCCGATTCCTCCGCGCGAGTGTGTGCGCGAGGAGGAAGGAATTGGACTCTGTCGAGATCGCGATAGAGCTCGGTTATGTGATTCTGCCGTGCGTGCGTCGTTGCGAGCATGCCTCCTGGCGCGAGCTCGCGATGGGGTGCCCCGTGCTCTGTCGCGAGCGCGATACTATCGCGATCAGGACAGAGGCCCTTCCTGCTTGCCCTATTTTCTGAATGTGTTTCTTTTGTTCCACTTTGCACGGTTTCTCACTATTGCATGGAATATGTTTGTGCTTATGACTCGTGATATCATTGTACTAGTGTTTTAGTTATGAATTTAATTGATATTAGAGTCTTGTGTCGAACCTTGCTTTGATTTTGTATTATCGTATTAGAGAATAAGTTATCGAGCCTGAAGTGTCAAGGTAGTGGATAATTAAGCTTGCTTCAGAAGGGTATGAGTACAGCTATTCTGTCCGCCCCATTTGGGCGAAGCGGTCGACCTCCGAGATGGTCATCTTCCGTGTAGCGATAAAATATTTTGAGACTCCGGTCTCCCGCGTAACCTTCGGGTATTAAAACTATTTTTGAGATTTCGGTCTCCCGCGCCGTGTTCCCGTATCCTCCGCCATTGATTTCAGGTTATTGTGTGAAGTGTTTGGTATTGGTTTAGTGAAGTGTTCTGATTATTGCATGATTCTAATTATGATTATTGCTTCATGCTTTCTGTTTCAATTCTGATTTCATATACTGATTCTTGATATATATTTCTGTCCTCATTTATTGAGGGAACTCTATAGTGTGATGCATGTTTACATTTAGATACTAATGCAAGATATTATGGTATAGTGTTCTGTATAGTGTCATAATTGTTCAGTGCAGTGTTCTAAATAATGAGTGACTTGATAGTGATTATATTCTGATATGATTTTTAGTATGTCATGCATGTTATATCTCGCGTGTTGCCATGGTAAGTATTTTAGTATATGTACGTATTTGTTTATGCATGGCTTATTGTATTCCTATTTAGTGTATTGGTTTCTGTCTGCTTTATTCCTCCCCACTAAGCATTATCGCTTAGAACGGGCTATTTTCCCGTATAGGTTACAGGTTTGTTCGGTTCGCGTCGCGCATCTAAAGGGTCGGCCACTAGGAGTTGAGTTTTATTTTGTTCAGTTCCTGTAGTCGTGGTTTAAGGCTGTATAGCGTTTTGTATTTTGTATAAGTATTAAGTAAATGTAATCAAGGATCGGTATGTAATTTTATAAGTGATGTATATTTTATTATTTTATTGCTGTTTTCGCTGATATGTATGAATGTTTCTGAGTGAGCGTTGGGTAGCGCTCCGGTATCCTTCCAACGGGGGTATTGGGGTGTTACATTTAGTGGTATCAGAGCACTGGTTTAGTCGATTCTGGTCTATGTGATTGTTTGAGTGTCGAGTCTTTGTATGCGAGTCTGTCTAGTGTTGTGGCCTAATGCAGATGCAGTTGTGTAGTGTATGTTTGTGTAGTGTATAGATGAAGGATTAGTGAGATGTCGGATGTAGTGAGTGATATAAGATTATGTGCATAGTGTGAGTTGAGGTGTCACTCTGTATACCTGTCGGCTATTTCCTTTGAATCGAGTGAACATAAGCATAGTGAAGCATAGGGATGGGAAAAAGTGCATTACTGCAGCTCACGTTGCATTTTCGCATCATCTTGCATACAAAAATCATTACATAGCCATTTCATCCGCATCCCTCATCTGTATGTGAAAAGCATCATTGTATGCATTTCATTGAGAAAAGCTGACAGGATGTACTTTGCGTGATTGGTGTTAAGATGAAGTGTTGGGATAAGAGTAGAGTGCGATAAGAAGTGTGAAGTGCTAGTAGTTAGAGCTAAGAAGAGAAGAGTGTTAGGGAATTGTGTTCCAGCGAAAGAGTTAAGATTTTATTTGTGCCTTGAGTGTTCTGTGTAGGAGAATAGTGATGTGTGTATCAAAGGGATTTGAGGTATTAGAATTGAGATGTTATGTGTAGTTTGGTTCTGGTGTGAAGTGTATTTGTTTTGAGAATCGTATGGTATGAGTGATAGCGATTTTGAGATTTGTTTAAGGAATTACCTATGTAAGTGGTTAGCGGGGAAATTTCGAGGACAAAATTTCTTAAGGGGGAGTGATTGTAACAACCCAAAAAGGCCTAGTCGGAATCTGAGTGGTAAGTCGGTAATTAAGGGTATTTTCATAATTTGTGTAAGAGGAAAATTTGGATAATAAGGAATTATTTGTTAAGAAATTAATTAATTAAGTAATAAGTTAAGTGAAGGAAATGTTATGATGTGCTTGTAGCGTATGGGAGTAGGATGTAAATGGGTTAAGAGATTTTATTGAGTGGTTTTTGGTGCATGGTGCCTTGGATGAAAAGTGGTTTATAAGAAATATTATGGTGTGAGTCAAGTTTGGTGCCTTGGAGATATTTATGTAGGAAGTGATTGTGTGTGTGTTGTATATGGTACATTGAAGGAATAAGTCAAGTGGGTGGTTGTTAGGACCTACAGGAGCTTGACACTTTGCTTGGTGGGTGAGAACATTTAATGGAAAACGAGGAGAGAGACAAGGGAGGGCTGTCTTAAGGAAACTTCTCGTGGAAGCTGCCCCTCTTGCCTTGATTTTCATTTTCCCGTCCCTCCTCTCTCTCTTGCTTCTATTTTCTGCTCTCATCTCCCTCTCTCTTGTGTTTCCTTGAGTGCTGTGGTGGGATTTATTTAAGTTTGAGCTGGGTTTGTGAAGGGTAAGCGCTCGAGTTTGAATTGAGGTTCCTTTATCTCCTTTTTGTTCTTTAATTTCTGGTTTTGAAGTGAGTTTATGATTTGATTTAAGTGTGTTGTGGCTGGGTTTTATGCAAGAATTGGAGGATTGTAGGAAGAAGAAAGGGAAAGAGAAAGTGGGATCGTGAGGGACTCGGTTTCGAAGCTGCAATTTCCAGGTTTGGGAGTTGATTATGCTTACCTTGCTAATGGGTGAATTGTGCCTAGTTCTCATTTGGATTATGTGTTGGTTTGTCTCTTTTAATCCTTGATATCTGAAGTGTTTTGTTTGGATAAATGGATGTATTGATTAAGTAGTGAATATGAGTTATATGATTAGTGATAAAGTGATGTCTGCATGTGTATTTGAAGAATATGAGCATTTAAGAAGTATGAATGTTGAGTTTAGTTTTGATGGCATTCATGATGAATTGATGGTTTATTATTGTATAAAAATGTGTTTATGTGGCCTTGAGAATGATGCGGTGATGTGCTAGAGGCTTGAGGTAAGTGTTTGTGCATGGTTGAATGAATGTATGAAGGTGCCCCGTGCTTTGTCGCGATGCGGTGCCCCGTGCTCTGTACTATCGTGATCGCGATAGAATGCGGATTGGTCCCTCGTGGCTGGAGAGCCCTCTGTCACGATCACAACGTTATCGTGAGCGCGACAGAGAGCTCGGTAGCCGAGTCCTCCGTGCGAGCTTGCGCGCGAGGAGGAAGGAACTGGACTCTGTCGAGACCGCGACAGAGCTCGGTTATGTGATTCTGCCGTGCGTACGTCATCGCGAGCATGCCTCCTTAAGCGAGCTCGCTATGGGGTGCCCCATGCTCTGTCGCGAGCGTGATACTATCGTGATCACGACAGAGGCCCTTCCTGCTTGCCCTGTTTTCTGAATGTGTTTCTTTTGTTCCACTATGCACGGTTTCTCACAATTGCATGGAATATGTTTGTGCTTATGACTTGTGATATCATTGTACTAGTGTCTTAGTTATGAATTTAATTGATGTTAGAGTCTTGTGTCGAACCTTGCTTTGATTTTGTATTGTCGTGTTAGAGAATAAGTTGCCGAGCCTGAAGTGTCAAGGTAGTGGATAATTAAGCATGCTTAAGAAGGGTATGAGTACAGCTGTTCTGTCCGCCCCGTTTGGGTGAAGCGGTAGACCTCCGAGATGGTCATCTTCCGTGTAGCGATAAAATATTTTGAGACTTCGGTCTCCCGCATAACCTTTGGGTAATAAAACTAATTTTGAGACTTCGGTCTCCCGCGCCGTGTTCCCGTATCCTCCGCCATTGATTTCAGGCTATTGTGTGAAGTGTCCGGTATTGGTTTAGTGAAGTGTTCTGATTATTACGCGATAGAACACGAATGCCATTTCTTTTAATTTATTTTCTTCCTTTCTTCTCCTCTTCTCTCTGGCCATTCACGACTCGTGATCCCCTTTCACGAGTCGTGATCCTGCGTGTGAGTCATTACTTTGGCTCACATCTTGTCTTCCTCTTCCCTTTCTTCTTCTCCTCTTGCCTTTCTTCTTCTCTTCTTGCTGATTTCTTCCTGGACATTCACAACTCGTGATCACTTCTCACAAGTCGTGAATCATACTCCCTAACTATTTCCTTTCTGTTGTCTTCGCTTCCCACTCCATGCCTGCACTTTCACGACTCGTGATCTACTTTCACGAGTCGTGAATCTTCTTCCGCTCTTCCTCTTTGCGTATAATTCTTTACTATTCATACTCTTTTCTTCCCTTTTCTCCTAAATCAACCTATAGAACACATAAACACATAAACTAACACAAATAACATGAAAAATATAAATAATTACATATTTAAATTTATAGTTTACACAAAATATATACTAAATAATACTTCAATTAGGTACCTATCAAATTCCCCCACACTTAACCCTTGTTTGTCCTCAAGCAAGAGAAATGAATAAGAAAATTCAATACCAACATACTAAATAGACCATATTATACAACATTGTTCATAAGGCGTATCACACAAGAAATCAAATATCTCATATACTCAAAATATCAGTTAATCAAGTTTTAAAATATGTACTAAAAATTTAACAAGTCACCATACTTTACTCATTTCAACATCAAGATTATAAAGTCCCAAAACTAAACATGTTTCAAAGATAAAATATTGATCATAAACTTTAAAACTCTAAAGTTACCAGCTGCTTTTAGGACAATTTGTAAGCACACTTCCCCTTAATCCAATCTCATGGCATTTTTATACTTTTACTTTTTTTTTTAATATGGGTAATTTTTTTTTTCATTTTTATCCCATGAATAACAAGAGAATGTCATATGGGTGCGTTTTACGCTCCATCCCATACATTTCAATTTTGGATGTACATCTTGCTTTCTTTTTCTTTTTATGAACACTGTGGGTGCATTTTATGCTCCATCCCACTTTATTTTTCCTTTTTGAGTCCACATCCATTATTGAAAAGACAAAAGGGTAATTATTATGGCTATAATTTCCACTAGGCAACTAGAACCCAAAAATTTTAAACTAAATGAGCAAATTCTAACTTAAAAATATAGTTATAAAAAGACTAAATAATCTACAATATTGCAAGGAGTAAAAGAAAATAACTTGAAAAACTTAAAACACATGCTAAAAATTTTGAAAAACTAGTAAAATGAGCATAAAAGATAAATGACTTAACAGCCTATATAATATACCAATTGAACAATGCTCTATAATAAAACTCACTAAGAAGCCTAATTGAAAAATAAAATCACACAAATAACTAACATATAAAACACACTAACAAAAACTCATCAAACACAAACAAACTTATAAACATACTCACTCCCCCACACTTAGAACCAACATTATCCTCAATGTGAAGAAATGAGAGTCAAGTAAACAAGAAAAACAAAAATAAAATAAAAGGAAGAGAACCTAGCTTGAGCTATGAATGTATCCACCTTATGCTCAAGCCTTCTTTGTCTTCTAGCCATATAAGAAAGTTGACTTTGTATGGAATGCTGATTCTGCAAAATTTGCTCAAACATGGTTGATACATTGTTTGAAAAAGACCCCGCATCAGCAGGTGCAACAGGCACATTGGCTGGAGCATCATGCATAGCATCATCACTACCCTCAGCAGCAACCTCCTCACCTTGTGGAGCAGATGATCCTGGAATATCCCTCCAACAAGACCTTGATTGTGGTGGAATTTCCCGAAAATTACTACTAACAACCTCTCCATGCATAAATAATTTTTTTTTAAAGAAATACAAGGACGTTCTCTATTATAGGCACTAAGACTGATATCTAAATTTTTAGCAAGTATAGTAATGATATGCCCATGAGTTGTAGCAATTGATTTACAACCCAATAGGACCAACATATATCCTTTCTCTTATGTACACACCACATCAAAAATAATTCATGTAAAGAAACTCGATTAAATTCAGACCTATTAAAAAACAAAGAAGCAAAAATTTTAGGCAAAATCCAATTTTTTAAATCCTTGATAAACATAGATTTAGCATCTCTAGCTCTATATGGTGTTTGCAAACAAGTTAAAAATGACCAAAATACATAAGGTTTAAAAGATTTTTGTGGGTTAAATAAACAAGATTGTGAAAACCAAAACATGCGATTCATCATAAAATAAGTCAGAGTGTGTGCTTTTCCATCCAAACGAAAATCAATCCAGTATTCATTATCCTCATTCTTGTGCAAAGTTGTATAAAATTTATGCATTAAATCAGGATAAATATTCTCATGCATATTAGCAAACCTCAGAAAACCACAGTTAGCCAACATTTCATTCACAGTATCTAGCATGCCTACCTGTTCTAGAAAATCTCATGGAAAATACTTACATTGCGAAATGGTCTGTCATGAAGGGTAGGAAATTTGCTACCTTCATCCATGAAAAAAATTGAAAAACCAGCACCAAATGTGGCAGAGATATCTTCTTCCTCAGCCTCTTATCTTGCTTGTTCAATGCGTAAGGAAGATGGGTTTTTCCTTCTTACTATTGTGTGTTTAAAAACAGATATTGAAGAGAAATAAAATACTATTAGGAAGAGAAATAAACAAATCCAAACTCACGAAAGAAAAATCGAATAGATAGAAGAAAGAGGAATGTAAACAGAGGAAGAAGAAACAGATGAGGGGCTAAAAATGAAGGTTGCGACTTGTGAACTAGAGTGCGGGGAAGTGAGATTGTAACCCGATACTGGAAAGTATAAAAGGAAAGGGAAATGTGAAGAGTTAAGTGAAATAAAAATGATCGGTAAAAATGAAATGTTTTGTGAATATGAAAAGGCTCTACATCAAGTGAAAAGTGAAAAATAAAGAGGAGGGAACCAAGTGAGTGAAACATTAAGTGAAATAAAAAGAAGAGGGAATAATACAAAAAGTCAAGGTTTTAGGGTTTTGAAATAAAATTATCCCTCTTTAATTTCTGATCTTTTGTTTTAAGGGTTTAGGGTTAATTTAACTTAAGGTAATTAAAATTAAGACATATCAATCTAAGTAAAAAGAAAATTAATCCAAAATAAGAGAAAAATAATAAATAAATAAAATAAATGAGAAAATCGTACCTAAAGTCGATTCTGGCTAGCAGGACGCTTCACGAGTCGTGAGGCATCATCACGACTCGTGAGGCATATCACTTACCTAGGTCATCTTCTCATGACTCGTGAATTAACATCATAAGTAGGACGTCCTGCTAGCATCTCCTTCTGTCACGATCGCGATGCTTGCCGCGATCGCGACAGAGGCCTCACGCACAATCTTTGTACGTTCTGTCGCGCTAGCAATTGTCGTTGTGCTCGCGATAGAACATCACGTCTGCAAAAACTTTTTTTTTTATGTATTAATAATAAATAAAACAAGACCTAATCTTACTATTTCGGCTTATGGAACAACTACAAAGTTTGTTAAAAATATAAAAATCCATAATATAACATTAAATTAACAAATTGACATACAATAACATAAAACATAAATATCCTAAATAACAGACTATTTAAGTAACCTATATAAGAGAGAAAATATTATGGTTTCTTGTGGTCTCTAGGATTTTCTTTTGTATTATTTGGAAGATATCCTAGACTCCTAGAAGGTAAAGAACTAGCAATTTGTCCCAATTAAACCTCAAGATTATGAGTAGATGAAGCATGATTTTTAGTAATTTGATCAATTTTAGCCTCAAGCTTATGATTCTCATCCTGAGAATTAATCTCAAAATCAATGTCCTCAATAAATTTATCAATTTTCCCTTCAAAGACTCCAAATCTATCTTGTGGTTGTTGGAAACCTACATTTCTATTTTGATTATTGTTATTATTTCCCCATGAAAGATTAGGATGGCTTCTCCAACCGGGGTTGTAGGTATTAGAATAAGGATTACCACAGCCTTGGCCTTGAATAAAATTCACTTGCTCTACTTCACTAACCAATCCCAAATTGCAATTTTCACTAATATGACCTTGTTGACCACACATAGCGATTGCATTTTGTGAACTTCCCCCCATTACTAGACTATTAATCTTTTGAGTTAAAGCCTCAATTTTGGCTTGTAAAGCCACAACAGAATCTATTGCATGGACCCCCCGTAATATTAGAATTAGATTCTCTTACTCTTTTGGTAGGCCACATACAATTGTTCATAGCCATCTCTTCCAATAGCTTAAATGCTGCTTCAGTTGTTTTCCTCATAAGGGAACCTCCAGCTGTAGCATCTATGGTACCTCTTGTGGTAGGATTCACCCTATTGTAGAAGGTTTACATCAATAGCTCCCTTGGAAGGTTGTGATGTGGACACATTCGCTACAATTCCTTAAATCTTTCCCATGCTTCATTATAAGACTCATTATTGAGTTGCACAAAAGTTGTGATATCTTTTATAATTTTTGCAGTTTTGGCTATAGGGAAGTATTTTGATAAAAATGCTTGGGCCAATTGGTCCCAAGTGGTTATTGATCATCTAGCTAATGAATCCAACCAAGCCGTGGCTTTATCCTTCAAAGTGAAAGGAAAAAGTCTAAGCTTAATTGCATCATTAAAAACTCCATTAATTTTAAAAGTATCACATATCTCTAGAAAATTTGCCAAATGAGCATTAGGATCCTTATTTGCCAAACCATAAAATTGAATTCTATTTTGTATCATTTGCAAAAGAGAAGGTTTAATTTCAAATTGGTTAGCATTTACCGTAGGCCTTACCACACCTTGTTGAGCACCACTCAATGCGGGTGTAATCCATCAACCTTGGTGGATTTTCTTCTTCAGCCATAATTGGTCTCCTATTCTTATTCTTCTTCTTGTTGGATTTTCTGTTACTTGACAAAAATCTCTCTATTTCGGGATTCAATGGTTCAAGCTCTTCTTGAGAACTTCTTGTACTAGGCATGAACTTATCAAATCTTGTAAAACCAACACAAATAAAAATAAATCAATTAAACAAACAAACAAACAAAATAAAATAAATATTGTAATCCAAAATCATAAATCAAGTTTCACAATGGCAATAAATAAAACATCATTCCCCGGCAATAGCGCCAAAAACTTGTTAGCGTATTTCGAAGTGCTAATTCAGCAAGTATACGGTGTACCGATTATAGTACAAAAGATGTCGATCCCACGAGGAATGTGCTACTTATTACACACTATTACTACTCAAATTTAATCTTGTTTACAATGATCATAAATTTATGAGTTAAATCTAAACTATTCTATTATAAAAACTAATTAAACCTAGTTCATGTTAATCAAAGAAGACAAGACATATAATGAGGAATTAACAAATATAAAACTTGATTCCATCATTTAATTATAATTTTAATCTCTTAAGCAACCCAAGTTGGAATATAGTTCCAATTTACTCTTTCAACATTAATCAGAATGCCTAAAACATGCATTTATAATTCTAACTAACAATTTTCATTAATGAATTAGAGTATTATACATGCAAATTTCAGGAATAATCACCAACCTATAACAACCATCTAACATTACAATCTCTCAAATAATGCTTCAATGATGAACTTCTATTAGATGTAAGTAAAATTTATCTTTCAATTAAACTCATACTTATAATAATCATGCATAAAAATACTAATAGAAAATTCTACATTAAAAGACTACTAATTTAGATGGAAATAGAAAATAAAAATAATATTCAAGTTCTCAAATAATATTCATTTGATTTACAGAGAAGAAATAATAGATAAGAGTAATGAGAAATAAATCTTTCAACCCTTTACTCAAACTCCTATAAAAATTCTTCTTCTCCTTGGTCTTCTTCTTCAAAACATGAAAAACTAACTAAGAA
Source organism: Excoecaria cochinchinensis (assembly GCA_947683425.1). Taxonomy (NCBI): domain Eukaryota; kingdom Viridiplantae; phylum Streptophyta; class Magnoliopsida; order Malpighiales; family Euphorbiaceae; genus Excoecaria; species Excoecaria cochinchinensis. Next base: position 594,975 of record CANTUQ010000245.1, read on the forward strand.
CTATTACAGAAAATAAAATTTTACTTGTAATAGAAATAATCCTCAAAATTACATTATCTTCAAATTACAGTTGAGATCTAAATTTATAGAAGTCCAAAAGTTGTGTTCCCTCCTTCAAAAGTTGCAAATGTTGGTGAAAAATTATGCCTTTTCATGTGACTTTTGAAGAATAATTGTCCCAACGGATAATTCTATCGCAATTACGATCACTGTCGCGCTCGTGACAGAACACGAATGCCCTTTCTTTCCTTTTTTTTCTTCCTTTCTTCTCCTCTTCTCTCTTGCCATTCACGACTCGTGATCCCCTTTCACGGGTCGTGATCCTGTGTGTGAGTCGTGACTTTAGCTCACGTCTCGTCTTCCTCTTCCCTTTCCACTTCTCCTCTTGCCTTTCTTCTTCTCTTTTTGCTGATTTTCTTCCTAGACATTCACGACTCATGATCAATTCTCACGAGTCGTGAATCATATTCCGTTGCTATTTCCTTTCTGTTGTCTTCGCTTCTCACTCCATTCCTGCACCTTCATAACTCGTGATCTACTTTCACAAGTTGTGAATCTTCTTTAGCTCTTCCTCTTTGCGTATAATTCTTTACTATTCACACTCTTTTCTTCCCTTTTCTCCTAAATCAACCAACAGAACACATAAACACATAAACTAACATAAATAATATGAAAAATGTATGTAATTAGATATTTAAATTTATAGTTTACACAAAATGTATACTAAATAATACTTCAATTAGGTACCTATCACAATCCCCCACACTTGACCCTCGTTTGTCCTCAAGTAAGAGAAAAGAATAAGAAAATTCAATACCGATACACTAAGTAGACCATATTATACAGCATTGTTCATAAGGTGTATCTGTAACACGCCGAAATGTATGCTACAAGGATTTGTGTATTTCTGGGGATTTTGACGATTGAAATCGTGTGATGTGATGGTCGAAGTGATTAAGTAGTAGGAAACGATATGATTAGAATCCAGAAAAGAGAGACAAGGGTATTTCGGTAATTTCACATATATATGGATTTAACTGAGTGGAATAAATAAAAATGGGGGCTAAATTTTAAGAATGGATCATTTATATGCCGAATGTATGTGAGTTGTGGCATTAGATGTGTCGAAAGGACTAATTCGGTATTAACGTAAAAGTTTTGGCAAGTGCGGCCAATTCCAAAAATTTAAAAGGTATTAAGTTAGGACTTAATTGAAGGGAGTAAGGTTTTAATTGAGGGCCAATGTAGGAATGATATTTATGTAATGGGCCAAGGAAATATTAAAGAAGAGCTAAAGGACTAAAAAGGAGAATTGACATAAAAATCTACCTTGGGCCAATAGGGTGGTGCCATGTGGCATTTTAGATAGGCTTGACTTTATTAGGTGAGAGAAGTGTGTGAGAGAGAGAGAGAACAGATTTTCTGCTCATCCCTCTCCTCTCTCATGTTGCTTTCCTTGCTCTTCTTCTCTTCATCTTCTTCTTCATCTCACACCATCCTCTCTCATTCCTTGCAAGCCCTAAGTTGTGAATAAGGGAAAGTCCAGCTCAAGTGTTCTTGGTGAGAGTTTTGGCATGATAGGGTAAGTTATGGATTCTAATTTCTAAAATATTTCCTCTTTGTTTAATTGGAAATCTTAAGTAATATTCTATGTTTTGATGAGGAAATTGGAAAAATAAAATTGAAGAAAGAGTATGGAAGCAAGAAGAGTTACCATTGAAGCTAGTGGAGCAAAGGAGTTTCAGGTTTGGGAAAAGTTATATGCTTTGGTGTGAATTCTTAATTATTGATTTCTGTATGAATGAGTTTTTGGTTTGAAGTGTGTTTTTTTTTTTAAATTTGATTGGTTGTGTTGATGTGGTTGTGTGGATTGGCTTTGGTTTAGCGAATTTGAATTTTCTGGGGATGCTTTGTCCAGATTTCACTGGACCTTTAGTGTTCGTTTTAGTTATAAGTCAAGCTCTAGATGTCCAAATGAGATGAAACTAGTGCCATTTGAAAGCTAATTCAATTATTCAAAATTGTCTCTGAAGGACTGGAATCTAATTCTAGATCTAATATCCTTGAATATTGTAAAAACCGGGGTGTCTGTACTTAAACGGGTTTACAGCAGCAGTGTAGGTTATGTAGCTCATATCTAGAGTTTTAGATGTCCAATAGATCTTAAATTTGTTTCATTTGAAGGCTAACATCCTAAATAACATTTTTTAACCAGGACATTTTGGTTATAAATGAGTTTTAGTGGGTCGTTTAAGCGATACAATGTCAAATACGGAAAACTATCTCGTAAGTCTGTTTTTGTAGGGCAGTTGGAAGAGCTCTCTGTCGCGAGAGCGACCCATGTCGGGAGCGCGATAGAACCTTTTTGTGGAAGGTTTTTCCTTTCATTTTGAGCCTCAAAATTGGTATGAACCCTTGCCCCTCATTCCTATTCTTTAGGATGCGTAATTTGTCATGTTTTTCATCTCGAAACATACCCGAACTTCCTCGGAACCTTTCAAGATATATTCATCATACGTTTAAAGTTTGGAAATGAGCAAATAAATAGATATCATTTAGGAATACAATTTTCTAAGGTTATAAACAAGAATATTAACTTCATTATTGAGAGGTTAAATGAATCAAACACTTCCAAGTATGTTCGTTATAACCTAATTTATATTATTTTAGGCAATTTGAAGTGGAATTCCATAACTTGCATTTTCAGCTAATAGGATTTTAGGGTTTGGATTCCTAACCCTTCGGGATATATAGGAGGTTTGGAACACTCTTTCAAGTTCAAACCAAAGCGTACAAGCTCAATCGGATTTGAAGGAGAGTGTATTAATTGAATGTTATTAGTGCTTTGATAATTGTTAGGAATAATTGTGGCCCATTTGTGTAAGACCGATAAAAGTCTGTGAGTCTTTAATGATTCAAGACTTGTGGAGATTTATTTATAGTTTAGAATTTGTATGAGATGTTAAGAATGAAGTAAATGATGGAATTAAGTGTGTCGTAAACCGAAATTGGAATGAACCTTTCGTATCTCAACTATTTTTAATTTGACTATTTAATTACTGAATGACTCTTAGGCAATTGAGTAGTTTGGGATACTGGTGTTGGAACTCTTGGGTTCTATGCACAAATTTAGGAAAAATAATGTTCAAGAAAATTAGTTATAGACATGACAAAAGTAAGTATGTTTCTATGTGAAGTGTATGCAAGTGAGAGAAGAAAGGAGGATGATGTTTAGCTCTGTTGCGAGCGCGACAGAGATCATCTGGTTTTATCGTGGTTGCGACTGAGGTCGCGAGCACGATTCCTAGTGTATTGTTTGGCTTTGTCGCGAGCGCGAATGGTGTCACGAGCGCGACTCTTTTCTATGCCATGAATAGATGATTGATTGAGCTATTTGAAATGAGTTTTGGCTTGTGATTCACATGTGACATAGTGTGTAATTTAAGATATGCTATAGCATGCGAATTATAGTTGTAATAATTTGTGGAGCATGTATTAAAATTCAATGTGATTATAATTAATGGCTATGAATTGTTATATTTTATATGAACCATTGTTTTAATTATGAATAATTTATATATCGGATTAGTATGCGATTATAATAAAAGTATGTAATTCTAAAAAAGATTTTAAATTATGGCATGAGCATTTCTAAAGGAAACAAGTACGTGTTAGCCTGCCTTAGTCAAGTCGCGGATAGTTAGGCATGCCTAATAGAGTTAGTGTTGCTGCAGCTAGTGTATGATTTGGACCTTAATCAGGTCCCCCGAATGGATCTTCGTGATCCCTGTGTACTGAAAAGATAGTGTTGATACCTTCGGGTATCTTTGTGTTATGAGAATAGTGTTAATACCTTAGGGTATCTTAGTGTTACTCGTTATCCACCCTTTTGACTTAGCAGGCATTAAACGAGCATAAATATGTGAACTGAATGATACGTGTGAGTTGATAAAGATATCTGAAGCTTTGTGTAAATTTTTGCACCCAATGAAAATGTGATCACCTTGTACGATGTAACTTATACATTGGCATGAGTTGCGCTTCGCGCACATATGTGTTTTGGATTATGTGGAATCCTTATGCATAAATGTGGTAACATCTTTAAAAGTTCATATGCTTCAACTTTGATTATTTTTTTTATAATAGTAACATAAGTTAATGACACGATAGTAATGCAAGAATTTGAAGGAAGTAATTAAACGAAAGTGATTATATATATGAGATACATTTATATGCTTTGAACGGGAAGTTAGATTATTAGCGGCTTAATCATGACCTGTTTGATATGTGAGAGTTAATTATTGTAATTAGAGATTTGATTATAGACTGAATAAAATGATGTGTATGGCATGCGATATATGATTAATAAAACATGAAAAGCATGTAGCAAGCTAGACTGTCACCCTGTTTAATCTTATAAGTGATTATGTTTAAAATATTATAATTATAACCAATTATGTAAATATATGTTAAATGATGTGATGTTGGTTATTTATTGTGTGTTGTGACTAACAGCCATTGTGAATGGTCATCCATACTATGTGTTTTCCCCACTATGCTTTGTGCTTAGCATGGGTTTTTATCCATGTAGGTTTAGAGTTAGTCGTATAGCCGAGGATAATCCGCAACAGTCTGGCCATTCAGTCTGTAGTAGTAGCTAGTGCTTAGAAATTATAGTCCACCTTTGTAATGAAATTTTCAATGAGTATTGTATTAAGCGATTGGGATGTAATAAAATATTATGAGCAATGTAGTGATAAGTATATGAATGTCTTTTGTGTATGTGGATATTTGTATGTTTTGAGAAATTTTTTTGTAACTATACTTATATTATTGTTCCCGGCTTGCTTTGCCGTAGCATTCCTCACCCATCGTCTCATACTGTCTATGTTACCATACAATATGCTATATGTGGGTGAGGGGTGTTACATTTGGTGGTATTAGAGCATAGGTTTAGTCGGTTCTGGACAACTAGGAGTTTAAAGTGTGTCTGTATCTTTTGTGTTGGCTAAAGCGGATGTCCTCG